>OZ007502.1:19866421-20466421 GCA_963931805.1 Microdon myrmicae
GAATCATATTGTGAACGTAAAGTGTTCCCTATATTAAAAACATCATTCACTCACCGAATCCTTGGCGAAAATCTCATGTACAGCATAACAATAGAAATCAATCAGCTCCAACATACTCTTCACAATTTTAGGCGAGATGCAATGCAGCAACTTGCACATCTGTAAATATCTGCCTATACACCGCATCACATTCAAGGATGTGTTATTCACAACGTTTTGCCTACAAAGAATCACATCGCACAAGAAATCACAACAGAACTCACCTAATACTTACTGTGTGCTACTATTGCTTTCATCGTCGTCCTTACTCTGGGAACTTTTGTCATCATCACTCTCTTCGGAAAAGTAACAGGAAGCCTCATCTACAATACCAGAAAGAATATCTTCTTCAAGCATTGCTGCGTCCAGACCTCCATCGAAAGGTGAACTCTTTTCCGAAAACCTCAGGAAATACCCACATGAACCATAGATCGAACTTCCTCCATCATGGGAATGTGCTGAGACTAGTTCATCACAGTTATTATTGCTCGTCGGGCTATTATTTGTATCTGTAGGTAAAATCGCAATGTTGGGTGATTTGTGCCGACGCAAAGTATTTCGAACTGATCGAAATTCCTAAAACAATAAGGAATCTATAGAATACAGAATCTATAAAATACTGATTGCTCACCTGCAACTGCAGAATATTACTAAACGAATCTACAAGAGTCCACGGTTCATTGTCAAGGAACAAACAAATTTCTTCCAAGCAAGATTCGTGGTACCTATTGAAGAACTCCTCACTCTGTGCTTGCATGGTTGCTATCAATTTGTCCGAGTGTTCTCCACAGAACTCTATGCCTACTTTCTGTAATCTCTGAATCACTGAAAGGACCTGAATAAATTGCTCATGCTTCAGAGTCCTTAGTTTTGTGCTGGTCAAATACACACACATTTTCGACTGAATGTCGTTCCATATTCGTGATTGACCGTTTTTTAACTTTTCTTGAATGTAACTATCAGGGGAATCTAGTACGTCCTCCGGGTATAACTTATAGTTTTGGTGCCAGATAACAATCTGGTAATACGATGCAAGGATTGTCCAACATGTCTTACATAGACTTATTAGACAGGGAATGTACTTATCAGAGGCTACTTGTTCACAAAGTTGTTCAAACAAATATTTAAGGTTCTCATCCATATTGGGATCATTATAAGTGCGTAAAACAGAATTCACCGAAGAGTGAATTGATGAAATAAAATTTATATGGAGCTGTTGAAATGGAAAAGAAATAAACTGGTAAACACATAGATTAGCAGAAAAGCTAGCAACTCACCTGATCCATTGCGAAAAGCGATTTGTTCAGGAGTTTGTAGGATTCTTGGAGTTTACCATATTTCCTGATGTCAAAGTTCAGTATTATCTATTAATAAGTAATTGTTTGATTTATTTGAGGAATTTTTGGCCAATAATTTTAACATTCACCTCATTAAGGACAGTGTCCAGTTGAAACTCGGTCAACAGTAGTGTTTCTTGGAGCTTTTTAATGAGTGACTGTACACTATCGTATTGAGTATATTCGGCAGCCGAGTCTTTACATTTTAATAACAAAGTTATTGCAGCTGAATAATTGCCTTCGGCCAGAAGTTTTTGTACTTTCACGTCACTTGATTTCTGAAACAAAATTATGTGTTGAGAACAGGACCTCTTATAACAGGTATAATGCGTATCGAGACAATTCGGTTGTTTGAAAAGTAATTCCGTTTCTTGTGTTTTTTTCTTTTTAATATGATGATTATCTAGTAAGTATTGTATTGAATTATTTATTCTTCATTTTCGTCCAATACCTTTTGCCATATTTCCGGCGGTAGCATGAGCAGGTAATTCGTAAAACTTCTGATCTTTGTTGACAAAAACCAACTTGTTACTTTTATTTTAATACGTCATTTTATTTTAATAACTTGTACCATTATTCACATTAAACAGCTCTCGTTTTTATTTTATTAGCTTCTATCCTCAGTATTTTATTTATCTTGATTGCTTATTTTGATTACTTGAATACTAAGCGTACATTGTTTCACCACGTACCATGCTCTCCCTCAACAAAATGTTTTATCATTTTTAAGATGGGAATAATACTCTCGGTCCCAGCATTAGTTACGATGAATCACTCTGGTTGGGCTGATGGAAGCCCACGCTTCCAGCAAGGTCACCTATGTCAGACAGGTTAGGTCCAAGTCCACGATATCCAACCCCTTTTCTATTCTAACTCGCCTTTTATTTTCGTTTATGCAGATTTGAATGTTATTATTATTTATTGGCCTGTAGGAACCCGGAAGTTCATGACCTCACCGACTCGGCTTCGCCATCGTTCCCTGTCCTGGGCACTCTTCTTCCACGCTTGACCATTCGATCCGATCTCCTCAAGGTCAAACCTAACATTGTCCACCCATCTCCGTCGCGGCCGCCCTACCGGTCTCTTTCCCGTTGGTCTACCGTCAAGAATTCTATGCACGGTCCTATCGTTCCCCATTCGCGCCACGTGTCCGGCCCATCTTAATCTTCGCGACTTCATTACTCTCACTATTGTAGGTTTGCGATATAGCTCTTCCAATTCGTGGTTATGGAGTCTCCTCCATTGTCCAGCCTCCTCGTCATATTTACCTCCAAAGATGCCCCTCAAAACTTTATTCTCGAATACGCGGAATTTGTTTTCTTCCCGTTTTGTGAGAGCCCATGTTTCGCATCCATATAGAACAATCGGCATGATTATGGTTCTATAGACACGGAGCTTCATGTTACGTGATAGCAGTCTGGATTTCAGCAGTTTACTGACTGCGTGCCAACTCGCGTTGCCGGAATGCAGTCTCTTGTTAATTTCCTTCGACATTTCGTTACTGGCCGTCAGTATCGTTCCCAGATATTTAAATTCTTTAACTTTTTCAAATATCTTACCTCTGACGTTTATATGTATTATCTGAGATCCACCTGCTCTCGTCGTAATCATGTATTTTGTTTTGTCTTCATTTATTTCTAGGCCCACCTCTTCTGCCGCTTGCAGATTTGAATGAGGGTGGCATATTTTTTCGGGACTCCCAGCTCAACTTCTCTTCAAATTTTCGCGTTGAGATCCCCCAGGAGGATTTTAGCACCTCTAGGGTCTCGTAGAACGTTTCCTTCGTTTCTTCGTCGGTAGATTCTGTTGGAGCGTGTACGTTTATAAATACATAATTATACCATGGTCCCTGTATTATTAGCACCGACATTAGGTCATTAATAAATTGCACATCTTTTACATGGGGCGTAATCTTCTTACTTATGATGATGCCAGTCCCGAGGTTATGTGTATCGGTACCTCCACACGCCAGTGCAAACCCGTTGGTTTCGATTATTTGATGTGGGAGTCGGACTGCCTGAAGTGCGACGATGTCCATTTTATATTGTTTCGCGTTTTCTACGACCGTCTTTATCGCGCCTGCTTTATATAACGTTCGAACATTCCACGTGCCGACGCGTATATTCCGCTTTTTCCGTTTTTCCCTACGTCTTCTTTTTGCCGAGTCGGTGTTTTCGGGGTATACCGGCTGTATTATAACGGCGCCTTTCTGACACCGGGGCGAATCAGAGCAGTAAGCAGACCTTACCATATCAAAGAGGGGCTCTGATCTGGCGGACTATTTGAAACTCGGGGATCAAAAATGAAGAATCAATATACCAAAAACAATCCCACGAAAAACTCGGTAGGCGTAGGTGTGATGAGCCGGCACTACCATAAGGGAACAAATCACGATGTTCAAGCACAAACAAATCCAAAAGCCATATGGATATCACCCGACGGCGTAACACGTAACCTAATAGACCACTTGCTCATAGACAAAAGACACCACTCGAATATCCTTGACGTAAGATCATATAGAGGAGCAGATTGCAACTCCGATCACCTTCTAGTGATTGGCAAAATTAAAGTCGGCTCGCAGCAAACCCACATGGGCAGTCACGGGAGACGAGCAAAAGTTCGACATTGATAAACTAAAAGACCTACGCAAATGGGCTGAATATCAAGAGGGTCTAACGAATAGATTTAGCACCCTAGAGAATGGGAACAGTGAGGAATAGGAAACCAATAATCTGGGCACTAAATGGGCATCGATCAGAGACACAATCAAACACACAGCCCAATATGTATTAGGACTTAAAAAACAATTAAGTCCAAGCCTTGGTTTGACGATGAGTGCAGGGCAAAGATCAAAGAACGTAAACGGCTCAGAGTGATCCACTTAGAAGGATATGATGAAGTCAACGCAGAAATATACGCGACAATTCGAAAAAAGACAATGAGACTTTTCAAAGGCAAAAAACGCGAATGGCAGAAGATTCGGATCGAAAAAGTCCTAGAAAATGCCAGAGCAAAGAATATCAGAGGTCTGTATGCCGGCATAAATTCTATTAGAAATGGCTACCGAGGGAGAGCCAAAATAATCCGAGACACAAACGGCTGTCTGGTGACAGAAACAAACAATATCGTTGTTTGAAAGCCTGCTCAATGTGCGCACCTATCAACCACAAATAAACGCACCAGACGTACATACAGCCGAGCCTCAGATCCCAGAGCCCTCTTTCGACGAAATTGTAGACGCAATAAACCGAATGAAAAACAACAAGGCTCCCGAAGTCGACTGCATACCGACAGAGCTTGTGAAGCATGGAGGAGTGGCAAACACTCGAAAGATCTACCAACTGATTAAAACAATATGGGATAAGGAAGTCATTCCGGAAGAATGGAAAAGCTCAATAGTCGACCCCATTTTCAAAAATGGTGACAGCTCTGACTGCGAAAATTACAGAGGTTGTACCCAACCACATACAAAATACTAACAAATGTCATACTGGCAAGAATCACACCGTAGGCAGAAGAAATATTGGGAGACTACCAACCGGTCAACAAGCGACCAAATGTTCACAATAAGGCAACTACTGGAAAAGAAGTCGGAATACGGAGAGACGGTTCACCAACTGTTCGTTGACTTCAAAAAAGCCTAGAACTCAGTCGCACGGCAGAGACTTTACCATATTGTAGTTGAGCTGGGAATCCCGAAAAAATATGCCGCCCTTATTCAAATTTGCATGAACGAAAACAATGGGCGAGTTAGTATAGAAAACCACCTAACAGAACCATTTGAAATCCGCGACGGACTAAAACAGGGGGATGGCCTCTTACCTCGTCTCTTAAACCTTGTGCTCCAGTATATCATCAGAAAGGTACAAGACAACATGGCCCGATCATCCCCAAACGGAGTTACACAAGTGCTCGCATATACGGATGACATCGCCGTTCTGGGCGATAATAGAAACTGTACGTAAAAACAGTGAAATCATCTTGCAAGCGGCAGAAGAGGTGGACTTAGAAATAAATGAAGACAACATGATTACGGCGAGAGCAGGTCGACCTCAGGGAACACACATAAACGTCAGGGGCAAGATATTTGAAAAAGTTAAAGAATTTAAATATCTGGGAACCATATTGACTGCCAGTAACGAAATGTCGAAGGAAATTAACAAGAGACTGCATTCCGGCAACGCGAGTTGGTACGCAGTCAGTAAACTGCTGAAATCCAAACTGCTATCACGTAACATAAAGCTCCGTGTCTATAGAACCATAATCGTGCCGATTGTTCTATATGGATGCGAAACATGGTGGGAAGAAAACATATTCCGCGTATTCGGGAATAAAGTTCTAAGGGGTATCTTTGGCGGCAAATATGACGAGGAGGCAGGACAATGGAGGAAACTCCACAACTACGAACTGGAAGAGCTATACCGCAAACGTACAATAGTGAGAGTAATCAAGTCGCGAAGATTAAGATGGGCCGGACACGTGGCGCGAATGGGGAACGATAGAACCGTGCATAGAATTCTTGACGGTAAGCCAACGGGAAAGAGACCGACAGGACGGCCGCGACGGAGATGGGAGGACAATGTTAGGTTGGACCTCAAGGAGATCGGATCGGATAGTCGAACATGGAAGGAGAGTGCACAGGACAGGGAACAATGGCGGAGTCGAGTCGGTGAGGTCATGAACTTTCGGGAATAAATAGAATAGAATACCCCTGGCTGCCATCCATCCAATGAGCACAGTGACGCGTAACACCGTGGATTAGGGGTGGTAGCTCTTTGTGTGTTACTTCTCGCTAGCCTGTCTGACAAGGGTGACCCTACTGGATGCATACGCTTTCGTCAGCATAGCCTGAGTGATTCATTGCAGTTTAAGCCGCGCACCACGCCAAGGTTTCTACCAAGCGGGGGCAGCTCAAGGTACTGACTAAAATAATTTTTATTAGAAGCGGAAGAAATTGTGTTTGTGAGTTCCAAATTAAAGTTTCACAAGTTAAAGTTTTCAAATAAGTCATCATCATCATCATCATCATCATCGGCACTACAACCGGGAACCGGTCTTGGCCTTATTTAGAAAGTCCTGAGGCTTGTTAAATTTTCCATAATGATTTATTTTGTCTGGGCAAGGTCATTAGTCTTGCGCCAGGGGCTCCCCGGCGGGGAATCGAACCCCGGTCTCCCGGGTGACAGGTGGGTGTACTAACCACTATACTATCGAGGAGCCCAAATAAGTAAATATACTAAAAGGACAATTACTCGTTTTGTTTTACTGTTGAGAAGCAAGAAGTATTTGCGAACTGCCGCTACAAGTGGGAAATTGATTCAAACCAAAGGAAAAGGTGCTGCCGGTTCATCCAAACTACCTCAATCCGGAAGTAAAGGAGCAAAAGCAAAGTCAAGTAAGATCGGAACACAGTGAGGTCACTACTATCGATTGAAGCAGCAAGGGCGGGCCGCCCCTCACCATGCGAAAAGGTTGAAGCCCGTGGGATTGATATTGTGACGCATATGACAATCAGTACTAGAATATTCTAGAGAGTCCGGAGCAGAGTACTAGAATATTCTATAAAGTAATGGAAAACTGGAGACTAGGAACAGTAGAACATTCAAGGCAATGGAACGGGCGGAAACGAAACGCTGAAACAGTATAAATACGCCGCACACAGAGCATAGTGATGAGTAAGAAGTAGAACGTGAAACAAGCGATAAGTCTCGAGCGAGAAGTAAGCAGTAAAATACGCGATAATTACGGAAGCGATAATAAAGAAAACGTTATGTGTACGGTAAAAAGTAATGATTGTTATTACGGACTAATAAAATGTCACATTAATTCAGAATCGATTTAACGGCTCTTATTTATTTTAAAAATAATTAATCCAGCGAACCCTAAGCTCGCTACAATATCAACATTTGGATGCGGCATAACCTTAGGGAAGTCGGCGTTCCCCCAACCAAAGTACGGCAACGTACTGCAACCAACTACAGATTCGCATGCTCAACCGCTAGGATTTATACTAAAATTTAGATGCGGCACAACCTTGGGGAAGTCGGCGGTCTCCCAACCAAAGTACGACAAGACACTGCAACCAACTACGGGTTCGCATCCTCAAACGGCAGAATTGATATCAAAATTTGGATGTGGCATAACCTTAGGGAAGTTGGCGTTCCCCCAACCAAAGTACGGCAAGGTACTGCAACCAACTACGGATTCGCATCCTCAACCCGTAGGATTGATACTAAAATTTGGATGCGGCACAACCTTAGAGAAGTCGGCGCTCCCCAACCAAAGTACGGCAAGGTACTGCAACCAACTACGGATTCACATCCTCAACCGGTAGGATTGATACTAAAATTTACATGCGGCACAACCTTAGAGAAGTCGGCGCTACCCCAACCAAAGTACGGCAAGGTACTGCAACCAACTACGGATTCACATCCTCAACCGGTAGGATTTATACTAAAATTTAGATACGAAACAACCTTAGAGAAGTCGGCGCTCCCCCAACCAAAGTACGGCAAGGTACTGCAACCAACTACGGATTCACATCCTCAACCGGTAGGATTGATACTAAAATTTAGATGCGGCACAACCTTAGAGAAGTCGGCGCTCCCCCAACCAAAGTACGGCAACGTACTGCAACCAACTACGGATTCACATCCTCAACCGGTAGGATTGATACTAAAATTTAGATGCGGCACAACCTTAGAGAAGTCGGCGCTCCCCCAACCAAAGTACGGCAACGTACTGCAACCAACTACAGATTCGCATCCTCAACCGGTAGGATTTATACTAAAATTTAGATACGAAACAACCTTAGAGAAGTCGGCGCTCCCCCAACCAAAGTACGGCAAGGTACTGCAACCAACTACGGATTCCCATCCTCAACCGGTAGGATTGATACTAAAATTTAGATGCGGCACAACCTTAGAGAAGTCGGCGCTCCCCCAACCAAAGTACGGCAACCATCTACGGATTCGCATCCTCAACCGGTAGGATTGATACTAAAATTTAGATGCGGCACAACCTTCGGGAAGTCGGCGGTCTCCCAACCAAAGTACGGCAAGGCACTGCAACCATCTACGGATTCGCATCCTCAACCGGTAGGATTGATATCAAAATTTGGATGCGGCATAACCTTAGGGAAGTCGGCGTTCTCCCAACCAAAGTACGCCAAGGTACTGCAACCAACTACGAATTCGCGTCCTCAAGTAAGTAAACAATGTCTCTCCTATAATAAGTAAACATTACTTACAAGGTCCTTGATTGCTTTTAAAGATTTCAGCAATTCATTGAGCACTTCCCGCTTCCGATATGCCGCCAAGATCTCCAAACTAGATGTTGTCAGATTCGTTTTAGCATAATTTAAGTAAGATCGTGCTTTCCTACACGTCCACAGTGACTCCTCCAGCTTCTTTTGTATGTCATGTATTGCCGCTAACTCAGCATTACATGCACTTCGTTGTTCCAAGATATTTTGTAGAACCTGTTTTGACAAAACTTTATGTTGCATTTTCAACGCACTCATATTGTCCTCAATCTCTTTCAGATTCACTCCATCGTTAAGAACTTTCTACAATGAAAACAAAAACAAAACATATTGAATATTGATGCACTTGAACTGGTTTTTGATTTTTTTTTCTGTGCTGTCTTAAAACTCACTTCAAGTTCATAGAGGCTAGGATTACTGTCTGGATCGAAGTAAATATTATCTGTACTCTCAAGGATTTCCTGATCAGATTTTTGTTCTTTGTCATTTTCCTGGACTGTTGCAGTTGCCTGAGCCTTCAATGTAGTCTCTGGTTCGGCAGTGACACTTTGAATGAAATAGTCCGAAAATCCCATCGAAGGTATTTTAACCTGTCGATTCTATAAAAGAAAACGAGTCCTTGAACACTCTGTTTTTAAACATCTATAGTCTCACCTGTTTATTAAGTAAATCCAAGAACTTTGTTTTTATTTCATCCATCGCTACCCACTTCCATTAGTCACCTTTATTGCCAGACACTGAAATGTCAATTGGCCTGTCAACAATTCAATTGCTTGCTCAATACATGAAAAGCATGTATCTTATCACGTATGTGTGACAAAGTGATGAACATTTAAATAAAACTTTAAACGCATTTTTAAATCAATGAATTCCTTCTGCCAATTCGCAGACATTATTCGTTATATTGTTAATGTATAAAAATAATATATAACTGTAGACGTAACAATAACGTATTACCAGGTTCAAATGAATTTTCCGATCATAGGAAACAAATATATTCTTGTACGTTAACCCAACATAAAATAATGTATTACTGACATAACATCAACGTATTGTAAAGTTGAAAGCAGAGAATTTTCTAATCACGGAATTTAGATGTTATATTATTAATAAATTAACCCCAGAGACAAATATTGTAATAGTCATGCTAAAACAACAACGTTTACTCGTTTCAGTCTATGATTACTCGCGTTTATAACTTTCACTTTATCTGGTTTAACTGAGAGCCACTGAATATTATAGGCATCAAGTTATTTTTAATAGTTTTATTAAAATTTTTAAATTTAAGATACATTGATATATTGTTAATTATTATTACTAGTCACAAGTAACCGTCTTTTACACAAATGCGCGTAGGAAATGGGTCTTTAGGGTACTGTGGGGGTACGTGGTCGGTGCGCCGGCATGGGCGCTGGGTTCTACCGCGTCCCCACAAATTGTTCGCTGGTTTGTGCACTGCGGAGAAGAAGGCATACCGCGCTGATCACTAAACATCACTTTTCTCTGACACTTTTATAATCCTTTTTGTCTGCTTCATTTAAATCACTTGCTTAAGAACAATCAACTGTCACTAAACTCCTGATACCATCTGCTCAGTTCACTGTTCAAGAAAATGAAACACTAGAACACGGTTTTTATTATAACTGTTTATTGCTGGTGATTTATTGTTTACATATTGTTCTATTTTTACGTAAAAATATTAGATTAACTTTAGTCTGATTTGATTATGGTTTAAATGTCCTATTCTACAGTTACTTTAAACTCGGCACAAAAAATTCACTTATTACATTAAACGCGTAGACTACTCGCACGACTTGAACTCGCTTTTTGATGTTGACACACTGTACCGACGCCGGCACGGTGGATGGCAGACGACCCGATCGGCTTGATGGTTGTAATACGACTATACCGAGGTCGAATCCCACTCTTGATCCAACCCCAAGTTCGATGGTGAGTTTGCGGGAAAAGAGAAAATTTCTCTCTTTGGTGAATAACCAGGGTGGCGATCTTGGTTGGTGGGTGTGTGATCGTGTAGATCACATTGTTTCACTCATGCACGAAGTTCATAGGAAAACGTAGCTGAAAAAAATGTAAGATTATGAGATGTGCGTTGCTGCGGTAGGAACCGAGTTCTTGTTTGCATTGGTAAATGCTGAAGAATTTGGTTTTAGCGGCTATTACGCTGATTGTTTGCAGCTGCGTCAACAAACTGCTTGGCGTTGCTTTGTGTCGTTAGACACAAGGATCGCCAACCAATGCGCATGTAAAGACAATTGCTCTGCACTGGTTAGGCTGGGATCTGCTTGGCAAACAAAGGTGCCGAATGGTTTCTTTAATTATGGCGGTTACATGGTACGGTAACCGAATTGTTTTCTCTTAGGAATATGATGTTTGGCCTATAAAGAATTCTTTTCAGGAATTTTGAATGTGCGTTGAATGCATGAAAGCTAAGAATTCTTTTACAGGGACATGGGATAAAACCTTGATGAAGGAAATGTGATGGGGATTTTTGCAGGTAACTGCGAATTTGCCAAGGGAGTTTGGGGTTGAAATTGTGGGTGGTTCTTGCGTAAAGTTAAAGAACCCCCACAGTACCCTTAAATGCCAATGCCCAGTGTGATCGGAAGAAGATGGAGGGGACAAGAAACGGTCGTATCGCTGTAGATTGGACTTGAATGCCTGGATATTTCAACGACAATGGCACACATGACCAAGCAGATCATTCCGTTGTTGTGTGGCTTGCCTAAAGAACTGTTGCGGAATGGCAATTAAATGTGCTGAAATGTACTGAAGAAATCTAGTACATTCGCTGTGTATACCAGTTACGCAGCAGCTGGCACCAGCTGGCCGATTGTCACCACCGATGACGCCATAGCGTCCCTTTTTGAATTGGCAGTTATGCCCAATGAGTCAGTCTGCATTCAACCGCAGGCGTGTACAACCGCCACCAGAAGGAGACAAAAGGATTTATAAATCTTACAACACTTATTTTCTATAACTAGTTAAACGATCAATACTAATTTCGGAGTCTTTTGAAATAAAAAGGGAGAATTTCTCGAATTGTTCTGTTCGTTTATTTGCCTTGTTGGTACCAATACCAAGTAATTGAAATACGCGATCGCTGGCCTAATCGAACTGAATCAAACCAAGGACAGTTGTTCGCATTACCATCTCGGTGGACGCAGCTTTTTGTATTCCAAACATTCCCGTAACAAGAATGGTTTTCTGTGTAGAAAAGAGTGCGTTGGAAGTATTGATGCGCAGTTAGGCATTGACGTGACGTATCGCGGAGGATTGTTTGAAAAGGTGGAATACTTCCACCAAGCTCAGCTGAGCAACGACCGTGATAATACCTATAAAAAGAGATACACATGATACGTTGCACCTATGTTCCTGGGTCCAAAGTGAGTTTCACTGCTCGTTTTTGCATCCTATCAAGGTCGTGCAGCACAGTTCTGAAAGCGCCTGACAAAATAAAGTAATGTTACAGACCCCACGTCCAAGATCCCACCCAAAGTTCCCCAAAGCTTCCATCTCTGCTTCTAAAACTATAATGACACCAAGTAAGAAAATTTGCATAAATTAGTTTATTTACAAATTTATATAAAATCTACTTGGCAATAATAAAAATTAAAGGCGTTGGCGCCGTAATTTAAATAACATAAGTAAAAAGCGTAAAAATTAAATTTACAATTGAGAAAAACTTTTCATTAACGACGGACAATAAATTCCTCTAAATTATCAACTACGAAGGTAAATAAATCGAATAACAAACGACGGGCGTCCCCACTGAATATTCACCGCTGCGAGTGTCAACCGCGTGTGAAACGAACTCAAGATAAAAGAAGATAACAGGGGTATCAAGCAGCCTACGCCCCTTGCAACTGTAATACCTGTAGTGTCGACCGAGAAGCGCACCGACGACGAAATATCTAAGTAAGTCTATTAATCAAACTCCTTAATCTAGTAATTGTTATAAATATATAAGTATGTCTATTAATCAAATTCCTTAATCTATTAATTGTTATTAATATATACAAAAGGAACCGAATTCCAAATTAGTCCCTTGTAAATTCTGGCCAGGTTGGATGGGGTGAAGTATTTCTTGCATCTCTTAAAAAACCGTATACATATTTGCTGTTTCAAATATGTGGTTGTTCCAGTTAAAAGTCAAATTAATTCGAGTGCCCAGGGTTGATAGGTGCTTGGCATTGATGATGCAAATGCCGTTCATCGACAGTGTGTTTATATCCCCTGCATCGTAGAGCATCCGATAGAGTTCCAACAAGTCACAGATGATCCGGCTCGAAGGACCATGATATGTAAAGAGATGATGAGTTTAGAATGTCACGTTCGAGGGATAATAACCGAGATATACCGGTGACACCAACAGATTCGTAAATTCAGTAATTATTTTAAAGTCGCTTACCTGTTGGTCGAGTAAGATTTCCGTCCTGTGTCCCTGGTCTGCTGTAGTCCCAGAAGCAGAAGATCCTTTTCTGTCGAGTTTGCAGGGAACTGATGCACCATCGTTGTTCCTGGTTAGAAGATGGAATTTCCACAGGAATTGTCTAATAAAAACGAATTATTTTGAAGGTATGCATCATGTCCTTTGCACTATTTACTTAATTCGATGTTTAGTGGGAAAATACAACTCTCTGCTTTGTTCACTATTATTCGACGATTATACTGTAGATTGAAATCAATTATAGTCCAAATTATCCTAAATACTTTTGATTTGATGAAGGTTCTGGGATGAATCGCTTAGATCCCACGAAATGTTAAGATGAGCACCACCCGTTTTGCATTCGCCACTATTCCTTTCCGATACACTTTCTATATGATAGTGTTCAACATTTTTTATGGATACCTCAAAGGAATGTGCAATTTATGATGAATTCCATTAATGTTCAGTAACTCCGTTAAATTTTTTTCCTTGGTCCTTTTAGATCTTAAAAGAGATAAGATCGACAGTAGGCTGATCTTTGTTAACATTTTGTCTTGGCACCGAAGATCCATTATCAGCTGGCAAATCGCAATTGTACTAGAATTGCCCGAGGAAATTCTCAATAATTATTGCTGTAAATGCACTGGAGAATTCTAAATGTATTGTTGTCACCCACCATCTGACAACGCGTCTGTGACAGAAAAGGGACGCCACTTAAGCGTCAAATTTAAAATCAACTCAACGGTTCGTTTCATTCGGTAATACCCCTCTGAACGCCTCTTCATTCGATAATCATCATCCTGTGGACTCTTCACCGCTAACTACAGCACCCTGTGAATTCTTCCCCTTGTATCTTGTTCACCAGCATGTTCTCCTGGAAACATTCTTCTTTATCAGTTACCGTTCTCTTCGGAACATTTTTCTTCATCAGTTACCGTTCTCCTGGGAACATTCTTCTTCGTCAGTTCCCGTTCTCCTGGCAACATTCTTCTTCATAAATTGCCGTTCCCCGGGGAGCATTCATCTTCGTCAGTTACCATTCTTCTCGGAACATTCGGGCCCCATAGCCAGGGTAGAACTATATAATACCATGAGAGAATTCGGCATTCCAAACAAATTGATACGACTTTGTAGGTTGACCATGACCAACGTAACTAATCAAGTAAAAATAGCGGGATTGCTGTCCAAACTAATAAACATCTTTAATGGAATCCGACAAGGGGACGGTCTGGCCGGCCTCCTCTTCAACCTGGCGTTGGAGAAAGCATTCCATGACTCTGGCGTTACAACTAGATGGACTATTATCACTACGAAGGTGACATCGACATCATCGGTAGATTCGATTCGGCTGTACAGGTCTCCTTCACCCAGATCGAACAGGCGGCACAAAAATGGGGACTGCACATTAATGAGGGGAAAACAAAGTACATGGTGGCAACTTCTGCGAAGAGAAGACCTAACGTTGGTCAAACTATCAGGGTAGCGGAGCACGAATTTGAAGTAGTGCAATCCTTTAACTACCTTGGGTCAATAGCATCACCCGATAGCAATATAGAAGAAGAAATACGGAGAAGACCGATTAAATCCAACAAAGCCTACTATGGTCTATCAAGGCTGTTTAAATCCCGAATTTTATCCAGAACATCCAAGCTACAACTGTACAAGACCATGGTCTTACCAGTACTCATGTATGGATCCGCGACCTGGGTGCCCAATAAGAGGCACTCTGAACCCTTAGCTGCGTTCGAGAGAAAAACCTTAAGGAGAATTGTTGACCCCGTATGTGACGGGGGGCGATTCTGGGGATGCTGCAACCATGAGTTGTGTGCGATCTACCTTGAAGCTAATGTTGTAAGAAAAATTAAGTTCGGTAGACTCCGATGGGCGGGACACCTAGCACGAATGAGCGAAGAGGAGTCTGCCCGGAAAGTCGTTTGTAGCAGGATGTATGGAAGGCGACAGCACGGCAGACCTTGTCTGCGATGGAGGGATGGCGTAGACCAGGACACCCAGAGCCTGAGAGTGCCAAACTGGATGACATCGGTTGGAAATCGGCGGAGAGACCTGCTAAATAAGGCCAAGACCAGATCCCGGTTGTAGTGCCGACGATGACGATACAAGACAATCCCCCTGTTTTAGTCCGTCGCTGATTTTAAATGGTCCTGAGAGGTGGTTCTCTGTTCTAACTCGCCCTTTTTGTTCGTTCATACAGATTTGAATAAGGGCGGCATGTTTTTTCGGAACTTCCAGCTCAACTACAATATGGGGAGGTCTTCGCCTTGCGACTGAGTCGCAGGCTTTTTTGAAGTCAACGAACAGTTGGTGAACCGTCTCTCCGTATTCCCACTTCTTTTCCAGCAGTTGCCTTATTGTGAACATTTGGTCGCTTGTTGATCGGTTCATGCGGAATCCGCACTGGTAGTCTCCCAGTATTTCTTCGGCGTACGGTGTGATTCTCGCCAGTATGACATTTGTTAGTATTTTGTGTGTGACTGGGAGTGATGAAAATCCTCTGTAGTTTTCGCAGACAGATCTGTCGCCTTTTTTTTTTGAAAATCGCGGTGACTATTGAGATTTTCCATTCTTCGGGAGTGACTTCCTTATCCCATATTGTTTTAATCAGTTGGTGAATCTTTCAATTGGTTGCCCCTCTGCTTTATAAGCTCTGCCGGTATGCAGTCGACTCCGGGAGCCTTGTTGTTTTTCAATAGATTTATTGCGTCTACAACTTCGTTGAAAGAGGGCTTTGCGATTTGAGGCTCGGCCGTATGTACGTCTGGTGCGTTTATTTGTGGTTGATAGGTGCGCACATTGGGCAGGCTTTCAAACTACTGCTTTCACCCTGTGACGATATTGTTTGTTTCTGTCACCAGACAGCCGTTTGTGTCTCGGATTATTTTGGCTCTCCCTCGGTAGCCATTTCTAATTGAATTTATTCCGGCATACATACCTGTGAGATTCTTTGCTCTGGCATTTTCTAGGACTTTTTCGATCCGAATCTTCTCCCATTCGCGTTTTTTGCGTTTGAAAAGTCTCATTGTCTCTTTCCGAATTGTCGCGTATCTTTCTGTGTTGGCTTCATCGTGTCTTTGTAAGTGGATCACTCTGAGGCATTTACGTTGTTCGATCTTCGCCCTACAATCATCATCAAACCAAGTTTTGGACTTAATTGTTTTCTTAAATCCTAATACCTTTCGGGCTATTTGTTTGATTACGTCTCTGATCGATCCCCATTTAGTGTCCGCACTTTTGTCTTCCTCTTCTTCACTATCCCCATTCTCTAGGATACTAAATCTATTCGTTAGTTCGCCTTGATATTCAGTACTTTTGCGCAGGTCTTTTAGTTTGTCAGTGTCGAACTTTTTGCCCGTCTCCCGTGACTACCCGTATGGGTTTGCTGCGAGCCGACTACTAATTTTGCCCATCACTAGAAGTAATCGGAGTTGCAATCTGCTCCTCGATATAATCTTACGTCAAGGATATTAGAGTGGTGTCTTTTGTCTATGAGGAAGTGGTCTATTTGGTTACGCGTTACGCCGTGGATGATATCTACGTGGCTTTATGAATTTGCTTTCACCACCAGATTTTTAGACGCTGCGAACGTAATAATTCGAATTCCATTATCATTTGAAACGTCGTATAGGCTTTCTTTACCAATAGGTAGTTAAAAGATATCTTCCTTTCCAATTTTCGCGTTGAAGTCCTCAAGGAGGATTTTTACATCGAATGATGAGATCCCATCAAATACTTCTTCTAGGGTCGCGTAGAACGTGTCCTTCTTTTCTTTGTCGGTAGAAAGCTTGGGAGTGCCAAACTGGATGACATCGGCTCGAAATCGGGACCGGTGGAGAGATTTGTTAAATAAGGCCAAGACCAGATCCAGGTTGTAGTGCGGATGATGATGATGATGATACCTCATCGTGAGGAGGAGTAGTGAACCAATGCATGTAGCGACATCCTGAGAAAGATTGGCGCTAGGCTAATAACCTTGCCCGGAAAACAGAATTATTATGAACAATTTAACAAGTCTCGGATATGGACCGGATACTGGTGAGAAACTTTCTAAACCAGGCCAGACCGGATCCCGGTTGTACTGCCGATGATGATGATGATTCCTAATCGTGGCCTTCGCTTAGGGAATTTGGTAATTCTTTTGGTTTAAGAATTACGACATGTTGCGTGATAGGAACTGAAAGTTAATTATGTAACACTATTGCTGCGTAGGTACTTTTCTTCATTTGATTCCAGATTTTTCTAAATTTAGTTTAGTGTTAGTCCGTGACTCCATAATATTCGACAATATATAAGTAAGTGCCACGGACCCATAAGGAGAAAGGGATATTCTTTTGAGAATCGCTTGTGTTGGATGATCGAATAATAACTAATAGTTTAGAAACTCTAAGTACTTAAGCCTGTTATATATATTTTTAATAATAATTACAAATTAGAAAGTGGTAAACAAGGAGCCTTACTTGGTATTTATGGTCGGACCTCTTCTTGGTCGACCAGTCGACTGTTCGGGGTGCGGGGGTTGAAGAATCTTGAACCCCCTAATGTATTGAATTAGTTTTCTTTTCTTATCTTCAAGTGTTTCTCTTTAGTTAAAGACCTTAGATAGTCATCTTCATCCTTGTGTAGTGTAACAACATGTCCATGAAATGACCATGAAGAATAATATCAAATGAATCAACTGTCCTTGTCACAATTAGTAAGTGTCACGTAACCAGCATTCGTTGTCGCCAATAATTCAAGGTCGATTCTTTTCATTAAGTAAAAGAAACGAATTCCTCCAGTTACGATTTGAAAGAATCATATGACACCAGCTTACGAGCTTGCCACTAGCGAGTGATTCACAAATTAATTGGGTCAAATCGTGTCATTGTTCTTATACTATGCGCCAAGCTGGTGATAGAAAATAGAATAGCACAATAAGCAAATTGTATTGAGTGAATTATGAATTAAGAATGAAATGGCTTGTTAAGCAATATTGTATGAGTAGATTAAGAAATTTGTGAATAATCGAGTGGTTGATTGGGAGTATAACTACCACAGCAGTTTCAATAATAAATCAATCAAAAACCTATTATGGAATTTGATTCATAAACTGCGGCGATATCGCCATCCAATTTCTACGCTTAAACAGCAAACCATTAGGGAAGCTTTATCGTAGACCATCACAGATTACGAAGGTTATATCTTTCCAGCCAATTACCCTTAAAGGCGATCGTGTACGTATCATTACATGGCAACTTCGTACAATAATTAAACGAAGTCTTACCATTTCTTATCGACGAAAACCCCATAACATTACACTTGTCTAGTTCCTTAAGTTTCTCCTCACGAGGTTTATTTAATTTAATTTATATAATATAATCTTAATCCAATCTTAGTAAATATAAATTATAATTCCTTATAGACTAACTTAAATCTAAAGCTTTACTTAAAACTTAGCATTACCAAATATAAGAGGGAGACTTACTTCGTTTCTGCTAAAGCATTCACAGTTAATTGTCTGAATTATGAATTCGGATTTATTGAGGGAATGATTTTTTGCCATTTTTCGTTTTTATTATTTATTCGGCGCCAACGCCTTTAATTTTTTATTTTTCTTGCCAAGTAAAATTTGCATAAAGTAATTTATGCAAATTAGCTACTTGACGATATAACTAAATTGCAGGTAGAAAGGGGAAATTCGTAGAGATTAGTGTGTGTTGGGCGAGGGCATGGGCGCGAACCCGTAACAAGCCTTACTTCCAAGAATCTCATACTCACATAATTAATATTTCTTATAATTACGATTTGGGATCCTTACTTGATTATCGGATGATCGACTGACATCTTCTGCTATACCACACTAACAATACAGACACTCTAAGTACTAAAGTCTTACCGCCAACAATATCATAATTACAATAATAATTCTTTTAATTACTGTAACAACTTGATAGCACGTATACAAAATTATAATTATAATTTGTCTCGATTTGTTTTAACATTATTAATTTTTTAATGTTTTGCCCCGCTGAACACTTTATTTTTTATTCGCTTCCAAATACAGAAAAATAAAATGGCGCGTTTTGGTCGGTAATGCAGTTCTGAAAATTTGTTTGACAGAAAAAACGGTCTTCAAAAGCAATACACAGCATTCGTAAAGATCCAAACAAATAAACTTTTATAAACCTTGTGTAAAATTAGTTAAGCATAAAATCAACGTCTTCTATGTAATACATATTAAAATAAAACTCTGAAAATATTGTAATAAACATAGTCGCAGAATACGTAAAACTGTTGGAAGAAGAAATGGCCACATCTCAACAATATTCCTTACGCTGGAACAACTACTTGCGGCACATAACATACGCCTTCGACACACTAAGATTAAACGATGAGTTAGTCGATGTTACTCTGTGGTGCGACGGACAAAAGATCAAAGCTCACAAAGTGCTACTATCGGCATGTAGCGGATACTTCAAGGAAATCTTCAAAGATAATCCCCATCCTCATCCCGTTGTTATATTTAAATTCATCAAGTTCGAGGACTTGAATTCGATTATTGAATTTATGTATCAAGTAAGTTAAAGTTGATTATACGATGTCGTATAGTGGAAGTAACCAAGCCAGTTTCAAGTGGTGCAACGACGAAGAGTGATAAGTTATGGTGGGGAACGTTAGTATTGAATTGGATTAATATAAATTATTTATTAATGTTCCCTGTTTTCCGTAGTATTGAAGACGCAGCTTAAAAACTGAATTGTGAATTACTTTAACGGCATTACTAAAAGGTGCTTGAAAAAATCAATTCTGTGCAACTAGTTGAAGAAAGAACATGATCTTTCAGTGAAGATTTTTGGCCACAGTGTTCTCTTTCGCCAGGCTCGATTCTCAAATGTATGAGCATGGGAATTGCAAGGTGGATTTCAAAACCAAACGTGCTAGTATTTGTTTCCTTAATAAGAAGCGCTGCTCGATAGATTGGCACTTTTGAGAGTAACATTAAGTTCAAGAATACCATGCATAGAGCAATGCAGCCTTCCACGAGTAAGAGTAATGAATACAGTTCTCTATTCAGTACTTATTTCAGATACAGATGCTTTCTGGAATATGTAGGAATTAACTTGTCTTCCTGAAGAATGTCAACTCCAGAACACTATTTCCAATTAACTAAAAAAAAAATTAACTTTCATCGGAAGTGGACATAGTTTTCCTCTGTTGTCTCTATTATACTAAACTTCTTTTATAACATCCTTTACAAAATAGGTCAAGACCCGGCAGGTTTGTGTCTACCTATTTGAATTAAGCCAATAAATGGGGTGGTAGTCCCACTAAACTTTGAGATGTAGCTGATTTCATACCCCTCGATTAAATTGTTTGTTGTCCATTGTCTTGCCTATTGCCTATAAATGCAGTTTATTAATTTTTTGTATTTTTCAGGGGGAAGTTAATGTTCACCAGGAGGCTCTGCAATCATTTCTTCAGACTGCTGAACTTCTTGCTGTACAAGGACTGACATCAGAAGAAAAGGAAAAGCCAAAATCCTCTCGATTGCAGACAGAAGACCAACTTGTAAAAACGATACCTAGCACAATACGAACAGTCACAGAAAATGTTACCCAAACATCTCAAACGATCGAAATCCCAACCATTGTTACTCAGCAACATTCAACTCAACAACACCAGCAACAATCAACAACCCAACAAACCAGTCCTCAAACAACATTAAAAAAACGCAAAATCACGTTTTCCAGTGACGATAACAACATCTACACAACAGAAACAGTTGAGTTCACCAAGGAAGAGCCAACGATCGTGAAAAGTAACAAATAGAAGCATTTTTCTTGAAAAGATAAGCACATATTTTCCATTTTAGCCACCGAAATGACTTACCTGCCGGCGACAGTGAAAGTAGATATACCCGACTATATAGATGTTACTGAGGGAAATCATTTAAATGATACAGTCACACAATCACATCAAGGATCTCAGGATGCGTCCGGGCAATCGGTTACACAGTACACTTCTGAATACGAGATTTTAACAGAGTCGGAACTGGAGGAAAAGTTCCACAATGAGTCGGAAGATGCCTCGGGCATAGCTACGATAGAAATGGGTATATTTTTCTCCGTACTATAATCAAACTCATCTCTTACCTGAGCTTTTTTCAGGGCGACTAATAACACAACCCACTGGATCGGAAAGTAGCGCCAAAGAAGACAAGGCCAACTCCTCAGTTCAAGGTAAGTAAATTGAAATTTCTTGTTTGCGTGAGGTGGTGAACGTTTAATACTACTCAAAATCGAAAAAAAAAAACATCCGAGATCTAGTGGGTGAGTTGGAAAGAAGGCTAGAATGCAAATAAATACCTTCACGCAGGTTCAATTGACGATTCGGTGCACTTGAATAGGTTCTGTACGAGGGTTGCCTTTTATATTTCGGGATTAGAGAACAAAAACAAATATTGATCATCGAAAATCACTTTATTGTTTTTCAAAATATTCCCCATGAAGATCTATACACTTTTGCATGCGTTTGAACCAATTGTCGAAGCACTTTTGCCACTCTGATTGAGGTGTCTCTAACACATGCATTCAGAATGCAGCAACCGCTTCTTCAGGTGTCGAAAAACGTTGACCTCTCAGTTTGTTTTTTACGTACGGGAATAAAAAGAAGTCATTCGGTGCCAAGTCAGGACTATACGGCGGATGATCCATCAAATCGATGTTTTGGGTGCTCAAAAATGCAGTTGTCGCAGCCGATGTGTGAGCGCTCGCATTGTCGTGGTGAAGAGTGGTCCGTCTTCGGCGGTTGGTTTTCCTGATTTCTTGGAAGACAACTGGCAAACAAATGGTTGTGTACCACTCAGAATTGACTGTTCTGCGTTGTTCTAGTGGTACGGTTGCGACATGTCCAGTTTTTCCGAAAAAACAGGCGACCATTTGCTTGGAAGTGCTTCGTGCGCGAACAACTTTTGTTGGATTTGGCTCATCTTGAAACACCCAGACAGTCGACTGCTGTTTACTTTCGGGCTCATACGCGTAAATCCACGATTCATCACCTGTCACGATGTCGTAGACGTGTTTCGAAGCACCGCGACCGAATTTTTTGAGCATTTCTTTCGACCAATTGACACGATCCTTTTTGGGCGATTGACAAATTGTGTGGGATCCAACGCGAACAAATTTTTTTGACAGTCAAATGTTTATGCAATATTGAATGTATGCTGGTCCCACTAACGCCTAAGGTTGTCTCAATCTCACGATAGGTCACATGACGATCTTCCAATATCAGTTCGCGCACAGCATCAATGGTTTTCGGAACAACAACTGATTTTGGACGACCTTCACGAAATTCATCTTGGAGTGAACTACGACCACGATTGAATTCACCATACCATCGATAAACACTGGTCCTTGATGGAGCTTCATCGCCAAAAATTGAATTAAGTTCATCCATGCACTGTTGCTGAGTTAATCCACGCCGAAAGTTGTAAAAAATAATCGCACGAAAATGTTGACGATTTAATTCCATTTTTGGGCCGAGATGAATCTTTTAAGTTACTGTAAACAACACAAATAGCGCTCGTATGTCAAAACGTTCTGAGTGCGTATAACCTCAAAAATGTCCAACTTTACGACAGAGCTGTCAATTGCCGGATTGCAACACTAGGGTTGCCAAGCCCCGAAACATAAGAGGCAACCCTCGTAGTCTGTGACCTGCGTTTGTCCAAGTTTTTAGTGAAACGTCTGCTATAATTACATAACACATATAGTGGAGGCTTTCGCTCATGCACTGCGAATCTCAGCTTATGTCCCATTACGATATTGCTTTTGGTGACTGTCACGGGAGTTCCGCGTCGACAAGTGGAATAATCGAAGTTTAGAGTACAATTTCTCCTTCACGCCTGTTCGTATATGTATTTTGGTGATTTGTTGGCTTGGGACCTACTTGAGAGTATACAGGGACGAGCGATCCACCTGATCGGGGACTCGGCGCTGGCGTCGGGACTACAGTCGCCATCACATCGAAGGCGCGTAGCCGACTTCTGTCTGTTTTACAGATATTATCACGGGTGCTGTTCTTCGGAGATTCGTGGTATTGTTCCATGCAATTCGGCTAATATGCTCTCCACAAGACAATCCGACGGATCGCACCAGTTTGCGGTTCATCTCCCGACGGCGCGAGCATCCCTGCATCAGAACTCGTTCCGTTACAGAGCGGGGAAGCTGTGGAACTCCCTTCCCACGCGATTGTTCCCGGAGCGTTACAACCTGCAACTGTTCAAAAAGAACTGCAAGAGTTATTTGGTGGCATCTCGGGGCGCCCACTCGGCGCTATAGGTTTGCCTCTCCCGAGAGAAGACTAATAAAAAAAAATTAAATTTAACGCGCCAAGTTCTTGCATGACCTGGGAGTGAGACAACAAATACTACACTCTCCCACAGGTAGTGGAAACTTCTGGACATTCGTGAATAACATTCAAAACTCGGGCTCTTCATCCATTCCATCGCTTATAGTCGATGACAGACCAGTCACCAGTGCAATAGAGAAGGTGAATCTACTTGCTGCACATTTTGCAGCCAACTCAACGCTGCCTGATACATCAGTTGTACCTCAACTTGAGCATAAGCAGCACACCATGAGCCAGATTCGCTTCCGAACGCGTACTGTTGCCCGGGCACTCAAGGAGCTAAACGCACACAAATCCGCTCGTCCGGGTGGAATTCCCCCAATCCTCCTGAAGAGATGTTCCTCTTCACTCGCTAAACCACTGCGGAAAATCTTACATTTGTCTTATTCTACTGGCCATTTCCCAAATAGATGGAAGACAGCTAACATTCAGCCAATTCCCAAAAAGGGTAACAAATTATCCCTTTCTTCTTATCGACCCACACTAACTTCTATTCTCTCCAAGGTAATGGAATCAACCGTCAACTTTCGAAATATATGGAATCAAATGACCACCAATATGGGTTTCGTAGCAACAGGTCCACAGGAGATTTGATGACGTACCTTACCGAAAAGTGAATCCATTCCATCCATTACTTCGGCGAAAGCAAGATTGTTGCACTGGATATCTCGAAAGCCTTTGACAGAGTTTAGCATCCAGCTCTTTTGTCAAAATTACATTCCTATGGAGTGGACAAATCCCCGATCCATTGGATAAGAGGCTATCTTTCTGGCCGTTCAATCCAAGTGGTTCTTGATGGTGTCAAATCTGTCTCCCATCAAATTAATGCAGGTGCCCCACAATGTTCTGTACTCTCACCCACGCTTTTCCTGATTTTCATAAATGATCTCTTGTCAATTACCCTAAACCCAATCCGCTCGTTTGTTGATGACAGCACATTGAGCTTCTCATACTTATACGGACATTCCCGACCAAACTCTTCGAACGTCACTACCAACCAACAACTTATGCTTAATACATTGAATTCCGACCTCAACAAGATATATCAATGGGGATTATCTAACCCAGTAGAGTTTAATGCCTTAAAAACTCAGTGCTGCCTCTTGTCGTCAAAGGTGAACCCCAAAGTAAATATACTGTCAATGAATGGGACTTGCATCGACGAAGCCAAGGAACTATCAATCATCGGCACTCGAATTACTTTGACTCTTATCTGGAGCGACCACATTTTTGAAGCTGAGAAAAGTGCGGTCAAATGCATGAGGTTCCTTAATAGATGCAAAAAATCTTCATCCCATCCAACCTGGCCACTATTTACAAGGCGTATATTCGTAGTTTGGTATATTTGGTCAAGCGCATCCAAAACTGCACTACACGTGCTCGACAGGATGCAAAAACGAGCAGTGAAACTTATTGGGGACCCAGCCGTAAGTCATCAATTCCGTCGTTAGAACACAGGCGCAACGTATCATGCCTATCTCTTTTCTATAGGTATTACCACGGTCGATGCTCAACTAAACTTGCTGAATGTGTTCCGCCCCTTCAGACATTTTCCCGCGATACCCGTCAATCTGTGAATGCCCATCAGTTCACGTTGAAAGTGGACTTCAGGCGTACAAGTAAACATAGAGAGTTATCTTTAGCCGCACCACACGAATGTGGAATGTTCTACCTGATCATGTGTTTCCTTGTCGTTGTGATCGATACCTCCTTTCCTTATCCATTTCCTCTTCTTCCGCTCGCACTGTGCTCTGACATTTAAGGGTACTCCAAAATCCTCTCGTGTGCGCGCGTTTGTGTAAAAAAAAAAAAACCACAACATTTTCATACAGTGAATTTTTACAATTTGCGACATGGATTATCTAAACAAGAGTCCATCTATGAATTTCTGGCGATTCTATTCTAGATAACTAGTGTAAATGTTGAACAAAATGGGAGAATTCACTGCTCCTTGCTGTAAGCCGTTTTTGATGTTAAAGGTCTTGTTGGATGTTATATCTCTACATTTTACCACAAATTGTCTACACATCATCATATCGAAGATAATGTATAACAAATATTCGGGTGTACCCATTACTATACTACCTCTTTTTATTGGCCTGTAGGAGCCCGGAAGTTCATGACCTCACCGACTCAACTCCGCCATCGTTCCACCCTGTGCACTCTCCTTCCAGGCTTGATCATCCGCTCCGATCTCTTCAAGGTCAAACTTAACATTGTCCTCCCATTTTCATCGCGGCCGACCTGCCGGTCACTTTCCCGTTGGTCTACCGTCAAGAATTCTACGCACGGTCCTATCGTTGCCCATTCGCGCCACATGTCCGGCCCATATTAGTCTTCGCGACCTGATTACGCTCACTATTGTAGGCTTGGGGAATAGCTCGTCTAATTCGTGGTTGTGGAGTTTCCTCCATTCTCCCGCCTCGTCGTCATATTTACCGCCAAAGATACTCCTTAAATTTATTTAACGAGGAATTTGTTTTCTTTCCGTTTGATGAAAACCCATGTTTCGCATCCGTATAGAACAATCGGCACGATTATGGTTCTATAAGCACGGAGCTTTATATTATCTGATAGCAGTTTGGATTTCAGCAGTTTACTGACTGTGTGCCAACTAGCGTTGCCGGAGTGTAGTCTTTTGTTAATTTCCTTCGACATTTCGCCACTGGCCGTCAATATTGTTCCCAGATATTTAAATTCTTTAACTTTTTCAAATATCTTACCTCTGACGTTTATATGTGTTCTCTGAGGTTGACCTGCTCTCGCAGTTTTGTCTTCATTTATTTCTAGGCCCACCTCTTCTGCCACTTGCATGATGATTTCACAGTTTTTACTTAGTGTCTAGATTATCGCCCAAAACGACGATATCATGCGCATATGCGAGCACTTGTGTGACTCCGTTCGGGGACGATCCGGCCATGTTGTCGTCTTGTACCTTTCTGATGACATACTCGAGCACAAGGTTTAAAAGACAAGGTGAGAGGCAATCCCCCTGTTTTAGTCCGTCGCGGATTTCAAATGGTTCTGTGAGGGGGTTTTCTAGTCTAACTCGCCCTTTGTGCAGATTTGAATGAGGGCGGCATATTTTTTCGGGATTTCCACCTCAACTACAATATGGTAAAGTCTCTGTCTTGCGACTGAGTCGTAGGCTTTTTTGAAGTTAACGAACAATTGGTGAACCGTCTCTCCGTATTCCCACTTCTTTTCCAGTAGTTGCCTTATTGTGAACATGTGGTCGCATGTTGACCGGTTCCTACGGAATCCGCGTTGGTAGTCTCCCAATATTTCTTCTGCGTACGATGTGATTCTCACCAGTATGACATTTGCTAGTATTTTGTATGGACAGGACTTGACACTATTTTTAAAGAATAATAATATCAACATCCTTCACGACCAACGATCGACGCGTCCACTCGCCAGCAATACAACGAACTCAAGAGTTAAAACCAATCTGTCCAAACTGATGGTCGTATCGTCATATAAACTGATTTCGCTAATAACGAGACTCCGAAATATATTCTTCCCGCTATCATTGCCGGCCGATCATTGTCAGATGTACTTACTACACATTACTCCTTTTATGTAGGTTTATGTTTTTCTACACGATCGAATTCCCGGAATGTATTGTCGACTTGTTATTGTTGTCTATGTTTTGAGGCGTTGCCGCTTATCCTGAACATGATAACAGGACGAAGAGGGTGTATGCGAATTGTAGAAGGTCGATGATGTTAATTATAAAAGAGGAGCCTGTGGTGGCAGCCTGAAAATGTTTATGTTTGTTTTGTTTTGTTTTATCCTGGGTTGTGACGTGGTGTGTCTGCGCAAGGCTAATAACCTTGCCCGTAAAAATAAATTATTATGGAAAATTTAACGAGTCTCGACACTTGCTAAATAAGGTCAAGACCGGATCCCGGTTGTAGTGCCGATGATGATGATGATGTGACGTGGTGTGAGTGGACTGTATACTTCTTCCTACCTAAACTCCCAATGTCGTAAATTAAAGGCGTAGGTGCTATTTGTTGTATATTTAATTTGTTTATTCTTTCTATCCTTGAACTTACTTCGAGCCGTTACAAATCCAATTTATAATATACTATATAAAATAATCGATTTCAAAGATTCCGATTGAAAATTGTACATGAAAATATCGTTTCGGTTGGTTTTGCGAAATGAATTTTTGTATTTTGTGCGAATTCTTGGTCTAACTCCATTCAATATTTTATGTAGAAGAATATCCAAGCAAAATTTTATATGTAAGATATTGTTGTTCGGAGTATGTTTTAATCATTCATTTTATCATCATGTTAATGTAATTACTCACTGTGGTTCCGTGTTTATTGTTACTTACTTCTTCATTTATTCCTTAACTGATCATTTTTGGCTATACCTGTCAATCCGAATGGATCAAACCAACTCTTTTTGTGTAAAACTGATGGATAAGAATCTGATTAAGCTCAGGAAACAACTGCTATGTTAAGTCTATTATAAATTACGTCACAAGTTGATTAACATGAATTTGTATCAGAAAATTAACAGGAAAATTCCGTTTACTATAAATATGAGAATGTATGCATAAAATGGCAAATATGATCACCACGTCGCTTTTAAGAACCGTCACCTCCTTCTCCTTTTTTTCGATCGTGTTGTTGTTCTTGATCGCTCGCCGCGAATCTCCTCCTTTGTTCTCATCTAACATCCACATATTCAACTGGAATTTGATATTCTTTACCCTGTTTGGGATAAAGTGCAGCACATCAAGCAGAATCATATCAGTTATTATCGCAGCTACAGCGTTGAGATAATTGTCACGAAGGAATAATAACCAATCAACTTCTAAAAGAAATCGTTTAGAACGCCCCAGGTATCCATTTAAAGACAAACTATCTGTTTATGATACTTTTCGAAAGAAATACTTCCAGAAAGGAAGGAGTAAATAAACGACAAAAAATACAAGCATTACACAATACATTCGTCGAGAAGCAGAACAAAAAAAAAACAAAACAAAAAAAACAAACAATTGTTACTGCAAAATGCCCTCTCAGCTATAACTGCCGATTGAACTATATCGCGAACAATGACTCATTTTTACAATTGTTTCATCATAATCATTAAGTCTCGCTTAAAACAAATTTTTTAGGGTATTGTGACATATGTATATTTGATTTATAGACAATATTTATCTATAAAAAGAAGGTCTTTCTGTTCAATAAACTCAGATAAAGTCTCACAATGTGTTAATTAAATTTTACGAATAATTACCCCCTACCCAGGGTAAGTGACTATTCGGAGTCGAAGAAAAAAAGGGTAACAATTTAAAATAAAGATACAAAGTGTATTCTTATCCACTATCCTTTTGAAGATTTTTCCTTAAAACCGCTTTTGATTATAGAAACTTAACTTGACCAAACACAGTAGTATAAAGTGCTTAAGAACGAGAAACCCCGACCGGGTATTATGATGGGAAGCGAGTGTTAGACCAATTGTTTCATCGTGTTGATCATATAGCTCTGGTACCCAATGTAACATTCTCCGATATCCGTTCTTGTCTTGTCAGTGGGTTTTTAAGTTGCGTTAATTTTGGTATATTTCTTGTGCTGCTACGATTAAAACTTGACTATTACACAAAAGGGCGCTAATAACCTTCCCCGTAAAAATAAATTATTATGGAAGTTTAACAAGCCTCGAGACTTGCTAAATAAGGCCGGTTGTAGTGCCGATGATGATGGTAACACAAAAATATTATTCGTGTAGAGCATTTATTGTCAATCTATAATAGTAATTGTTTTATTAATCTTCCAGATCTTGTCGAACTCATTAGTGGTGCTTATTCATTCAATGGAGGCAACTGAACGCCTAACTTTCGATTCAGCATACATTAGAAAACTTGTAATTGTTGACAGAAAAGAAAACTGATAATGAATTTATGAAAAGAATATTCAAATTAAGATGTTCCTTTGCCCAGTCACTCCAATTTTTTTTAAACCAACCCAGGCGATATAAAAAAGATGGTCTAAAGAGTTCCCCAGCCCCTATATCACCCGACCTACATTTCTTCTGTCCGTCCATTGCTCGAATATGCTAGTCAGGTGTGGTCTCCTTACCAGCTGATTCGCATTCGCAGGACGGGGAGAGCATTTAACGTCGTTTCTTACATTTCGCTCTCCGTGGATATGACTGGAAAAATCATCGGCTGTGAAAATGTTCTAATCTTCTCAACTCAACTGTGTCCTACACAAACCCACACAACGTAGTCCTTACTCGTTACCTGTTCATCTATCATGTTCTAGATAACCCATTTCCTTGGCGCAAAGACAATTATTTTGAATCTTTTTCAACGTATTTTTCTCTGACCTCTTGTCGCTCACAACCGAATGATGACGTTCATCAGCAGTTGAGTATCTTACCCTTTATTGGAACATTGAATCGTTTTCTTTTTCGTAGTTAGCATCGTTAAGATCACTGATAAGAGAATCTACCACAGGCTTCGATATGATAGAAATGTTATATTTAATATTGTAGCGAGCTTAGGGTTCGCTGGATTAATTATTTTTAATAAATAAGAGCCGTTAAATCGAATTTGAATTAATGTAACACTTTATTAGTCCGTTAATAACAATCGTTACTTTTACCGTACACATAACGATTTCTTGACTTATCGCTTCCGTACCTATCGCGTATTTTTCTGCTTACTTCTTACTTTTTACTTCTTATTTCTTACTTATCGCTTGCTTCACTTTCTACTTCTTACTCCTCTCCATGATCTGTGTGCGACGTATTTATACCGTTTCCTCATTCTGATTCAGCGTTTCGTTTCCGTCCGTTCCATAGCCATGAATGTTCTACTGTTCATAGTGTCCAGTTTTCCAGTACTTTCTAGAATATTCTAGTACTGATTGTCATGTGCGTCACAACATTTACTTAAATACTGGGAGATTTCGCGCCGACAGTTGTTCATTGTAGATAGAATTGCGTAAACGTAGGTTCAACTGACGACTTGCTATTATGGCAACTCAGAACAATAACTGGGTGGTAGGATATGTCCCAATGCTCAGCCATTTCGTGAAATACGACCCCATAAAGTTATATGTTCCATGAACTGATTAAGTGAAATCCTTGGCCATCTTTTGGAGGCTGGTTAAGGGACGTGATCAAGAAAAAATAGCATATCAGGGCGATGACTCATTCAAGCCGATTTAAGACTACCAACGAGACAGCACGTGCGCTTTTGCCTCGTGATCCGTACCATCGGAACAATTGTGCAATCCGTTTTGGGAATCTTAGATGCACATAAGATACCCAATTGCACTACCGGTTCGGGCGCGAAGTCTTACTGTGGAATCCTAAACAAACAAACGGATCTTCACGCACGCGTCCGAGTGCAGCGCAAAGTTTTCTGTGCGATCCTATGCAAATAAACGGATCTCCGCACATGCGTCTTAGTGCTGTGAAAAGTGCGAGCATATACATGCGAGTGATGTGCAGTGTGGGAAAACCCTCTACCCTTTCCATCCTTTGTGTCTATTTTCCTTTTTTTCGCACCTCTGTTTGCGTCACTCAGGCATCGATACTCTCGATTGATTAATAATCTTTGGAGAGTTTTTTGTGTCTGAGTGGCATAATCTTCATCATGGAAGGGATGTGACCTGGATTTCGGCACGGACCTAGTGGGGCACCTACTACAAGAGCATAACACCTGTAGTGGTTGCTTTCGCTCATCTATTGCTGCTCCCGACTTGCATCCTTTCCCGAGGCGGTATTGGTTTTCTGTGTAGGGCCATTTCAATGGAGCGGGAATTTCGCGTTGATTTGTGTAACATTCGCGGCTTAAGATGCAATTTCTCTTCTGTGTCTGCCCATGTTTCTAACCAGAAACCAATTATCGTCCCACTTAGCGAAACTCAGGTAGTTACTAATACAGATATTTCGGATTTTAATCTACCTGGATATAACTTAGTGCCACTGTTCTTCCTACATCGTGGTATAGCCACATACATACGAAATTATATTACTGATCAGCTTCTGCCACAACATGGGCTCTGTTACAACCCAGAATTTAATTTCTCTTGGCTAAAACTTCACGTTCGTAGGCATATCATACATGATTGCTTTCTTTACAGAAGCCCAAACTTGGATAGAAACGCATCCTTTAACGAATTTGATGCTCTGTCTGATTCTATCGATATGATCTTGACCCTATATCCGCACACTGAAATCGTTATTGCGGGTGATTTTAATGTGCATAACTCTTAGTGGCTTCGTCACTCCGGAACAACAACACCTGAAGGTCAATATGTCCAGCTTTTTGCTGATTCAAATAGTTTAACTCAACTTGTCAATGAGCCAACACGGGTACCAGATATATATGGTCATTTCGCCAACACGCTGGACCTGTTTCTCACCTCCCACCCAAACAAATACACAATTGAAGTTTCTTCGCCCTTGGGCACTTCAGACCACTGTGTCGTGTCAGCTAAATTGACTCTAACCAACCGTAACGTTAATGAGAAAGCTCCCAAAAGAACAGTATGGTTCTACTGTCTCCATAACAATGTTGACTCTATAGCAGATACAATGACAGACACGATTCTACTTGGAACGCGGACCTTTATTCCACACAGAGTAAAGAGTATCAAACCTAAGAGAAATATGTGGTTCGATTCCGGGTGCCGAGAAGCCATTAAGGCTAAAGAGTTGAGCTTCCGGTTGTATAAATCAAACAATACTGAGGAAAACCGGCAAAGATTTAATAGAGCTAGGAATGACTGCAATGCAACTCAACGCTGCCTGATACCACATCAGTTCCACCTCGACTTGAGCATAAGCAGCACACTATGAGCCAGATTTACTTCCGAACGCGTACTGTTGCCCGCGCACTCAAAGCGCTAAACGCAAACAAATCCGTAGGTCCGGATGGCATTCCCCCAATCCTCTTGAAGAGATGTTCCTCTTCACGCACTAAACCACTGCGGAAACTCTTCCATTTGTCTTATTCTACTGGCCGTTTCCCAAATAGATGGAAGTCAGCGAACATTCAGCCAATTCCCAAAAAGGGTAACAAATCATCCCTTTCTTCTTATCGACCCCTTAACACTAACTTCTATTCTCTCCAAGGTAATGGAATCTCTTATCAACCGTCAACTTTCGAAATATTTGGAATCAAATGACCTCCTCATTGACCGCCAATATGGCTTTCGTAGCAACAGGCCCATATGAGATTTGATGGCGTACCTTACCGAAAAGTGGAGCCATTCCATCCACTACCCCGGTAAAAGCAAGGTAGTCGCATTGGATATTTCAAAAGTCTTCGACAGAGTGTGGCATCCAGCCCTTTTGTCAAAATTGCATTTATATGGAGTGGACAATTCCGTGATCCAATGGATAAGAGACTATCTTTCAGGCCGTTCAATCCAAGTGGTTCTTGATGGTGTCGAATCTGTCTCCCATCAAATTAATGCAGGTGTTCCCCAAGGTTCGGTACTCTCATCCATTCTCTTCCCCATCTTTATAAATGATCTCTTGTCAATTACTCACAACCCAATTCACTCGTTTGCTGATGATAGCACGTTAAGTTTCGCATTCTCATACGAACACTCCCGTCTAAACTCTTCGAACGTCACTACCAATCAGCAACTTATGCTTTATACATTGGATTCAGACCTCAACAAGATATATCAGTGGGGATTATCTAACCGAGTAGAATTCAATACCTTAAAAACTCAGTGCTGTCTCCTGTCGTCAAAGGCGACCCCCAAAGTAAATATACTGTCTGTGAACGGCACTTGCATCGACGAAGCCAAGGAATTATCAATCCTCGGCACTCGAATTAACTGGAATGACCACATATTTGAAGCTGCAAAAACTGCACTACACGTGCTCGACAGGATGCAAAAACGAGCAGTGAAACTTATTGGGGACCCAGCCGTAAGTCGATCAATTCCGTCGTTAGAACACAGGCGCAACGTATCATGCCTATCTCTTTTCTATAGGTATTACCACGGTCGTTGCTCAACTGAACTTACTGAATGTGTTCCGCCCCTTCAGACATTTTCCCGCGATACCCGTCAATCTGTGAATGCGTATCAGTTCACGTTGAAAGTGGACTTTAGGTGTACAAATAAACATAGAGAGTCATTCTTTAGCCGAACCACACGAATGTGGAATGTTCTGCCTGATCATGTGTTTCCTCGTTGTTGTGATGTCCAGACATTCAAGACCAATATACATCGACACCTCCTTTCCTTATCCACTTCCTCTCCATCCCACATTGTGCTCTGACATTTAAGAGTACTTGAAAATCCATTTTTGTGCGCGCGTTAGTGTAACAAAAAAAAAAAATCTCTGCCAGTCTTCCAGCTTGGTCGGTTCTGTTAGAATGTACTAACCAGCTGGAATTGTGCACATTAAAATCGCCAAGGGCAACAATTTCAGAAGCTGGGTGGTTGACGGTACGTGAAAGATGTTCGAAAAATATCGCCCGGTGGTTCGTCATTTGGGGAGCGGTAAAGACAAAAAGAAATTAACACAATTCCTCAGCACGACCCTCAACCACATGATGTCCATATTATTGGGTTCCAACACCTCCATCCTCTGACAAGCCAGATCGGACCGCGCGAAGACGCAGACTCCGCTCTTAAAACGGAATCTCGAATATAAGTCGTATCCTGAGCAACGAAGGTATGTCAAATCAGTTAACGAATCGATCTGGGTCTCGGTTAGGGCAAGGACGTCAAGTTTCGCTGTTTGCAAATATTGGTGGACGGTGTTTACCTTCGTATTGGTGAAACCAATGCCCCTGAAGTTTCAAAATGCCCTCATCAGTCGAGCGTGGACAGACCCTCGAGAACGAACCCGATTATGCCATGACGAATTTCGTAGGGTTCAGTTATTTATCAGAATATTTGTATGATGTTCCTCCTGGCATAGTCCCCCCGGAGATTCGAATGGGAGACTAGTTTACCTCAGGAATTCTTTATCAGAAGGTACCATCATGACTTATCTCCGTGTCAGCCCGGGCCATCAGCCGTACATCCGAAACATAGCCGAAGATTTCTCCCGACGATATCGCGAAATGTACAGGGTGACGGGGTGGTATCTCACCTTGGTACCGACCGCCACCTAAACCAACCTTTTCTCGAACCCATCCATCAGCCAAACTCCGAATGATGGTCAAGGATTTTTCACGACCATTTAACGGAGCCTATAGCTTGATGGGGTGGTATTTCACCGGGCGATACGGCGTTGGGACACAACCTACCACTCGGTATTTAGTCGCCTCTTACGACAAGCTGGCCTAGCTGTGAGCATATTCTAACGCTTTACCCACAGGTTCTCATACGATTACTTGCGATGCAGGAGGTCGAACTGATGTTTGGTACCAGTCGGTACTATATTGGTAGGCATTGGCTAAAGTAGGTAGGGGCTCTGGAGATTGACTGCGACTGTTCTGCACACGTGATGGTGGGTTGTACACATCATATTGGAGTAAAGGATTTATACCAGGGGAATGCTGTGTTGATCGTCTATGAGATGCATTTGTTGATTGCCACCCATACGGAAGTTGAGATTGTTGCGGGCTTCGTATTAGAATGATGAAGAAGTTGGCCATGACCATAAAGGTTCGTAGATGGGGAGTTGCTTGGGCTTGATGATGGGCGCTTGTAGTGAATGTTTGATGGATTTTGTTGATGTTATTTGCATTGCTTTGTGGAGATAAGTGCTGGAAATGTGTGTCTCTGTTGGCCTTGGGGTGTGCGTGCAGGCCTTTTAACACACACGATGCAGAAGAGAGGATCTACTATGTCTTAATTTTGTATATTGTTTAAAGCGTTCTCTTAATATGATAGAGGGAAAATGCACTGTATTAATTATTGGTGACATTTAGAAGGTCTCTTCCTGGGAATCAAGTTAATGATGTTTGAAATTCCATTTATCCGGCGTATTTTCCTCTGACGAAATCTTGGAAATAAACTTTTCTGTGGGGTGCGAGCGTGAGGAATGGTAATCTTGTAATTTCGAGAGTTGTATTAGCTCAATTCCCCGGGGAGCTCCTCGATAGTATAGTGGTTAGTATACCCGCCTGTCACGCGGGAGACCGGGGTTCGATTCCTCGTCGGGGAGCCTCTGGCACAAGACTAATGACCTTGCAAGTCTCTCCAACCGTATCCGGTTCATATCAGAGACTTGTTAAATTGTCCACAATAATTTGTTTTTCCGGGCAAGGTTATTAGCCTTGCGCCAACCTTTCTCAGCATCGTCGATTTATCACCATGGATGAAATATGGCTCCTTCACTTCACCCCTGTGACGAGGGAACTAAACTTCGCACCTAAGACGAGGGTCTAAACAATGGACTTAAAGGGACTCGGCTCCAAAGAAAGGGAGGGCAGTTCCATCTGTAGCCAAGTCAATTTTTTGGAATCCGCATGGGATATTTTTCATTGACTCTCTTCAGAAAGGCAAACCAATCAACAGCGAGTATTGTACGAACTTATTGTAGCATTTGGGTGATGGAATCAGTAAAAAACGCTCTCATAGGCGGAAAAATTTAGTTATATAGCCGTCATCGCCGTGACCAAAGTCAGAGTTAGAATCCCAATTACTTCCTCATGCTGCTCATATTTCTATTTCCAAACTTGAAAAAACGGCTTTCAGGTAAAAGGTTTATCAACAATGAAGAGGGGGAGTCTGCGGTTGAAGCGTTTGTTCCCTGTAACATTGTGTCGAAGCTATTGAACATCAATGGGAAAAATTGTGTGGGGGTTCTTTAAAACATTCCCAAAGAACCACCCATTTCCTTAAATCAACCTGCCTTTCCCTCACTCCACAAGCCACTTTACTTACCTGCAATCGAGCAGCGTAAGCTACCTTTCATTCGCTTTCACCTGAAAGTAAAACCCCAGCAAGCTTGCACGTCATCAAATCATTTCGTTCATATTACATGAACCATACCAACCCAATGGGCTCAGCTTGTCAGCAATTATAATCGACAAACACACGCTGGTCAGCGGATCTGTTGAGACAGCTGCAGCGGAAATTTCCGACCATTGATCGCCCAAGCGACACCCGATCATCGAATAGGACATGACCGCGATCGTGTTCAAATAATCATCCTAATGATCATGTCCTATGATACAGTTTTCCGAAAACTAACATCCATTGAATCGGACACGATCATGATTGCTATTTAAACAATCATACCAATGATCGTGTTCCAGTTTTCTTAACCAAACAATAGCCACCCTAGCCTTTGCCATAGACGAACAAATCTTTGGTTGGCTTATCGTCACGGATAAATCTATTGCCTGCAATGGTATGATTCTGGGCGATTATGTAAACAGCCGACGTTCCCATGCAGCATTGGTTAAACCAAACAAATGCGCATCTCAGCGTATGACTCTCCGAAATAGAATTTCTATTTACAGAACACACAGAAACCTATTTCTTCCTTCGGCGATTTTCGCTATCGCTTATCTCAACGATGCTAGCAGCCCTAATGCTTGTTGCTTTGTTTGAACAAGTGCAGGATCGATCGATGTCCGCATTTCTAGTAAGGGGTATTGTACCTGACCACCACGGCATAGAAAATTCCATCACGATGGCCGCTGGCGGATGTGGAGTGAAACGGTCATCGTAGAGTCAGATTTTAACCGCCCAACTGCACGCACGTGCCGGAGTCGTGGAGTTGTGAGTGAGAAACAAGCACACGTATCGGGGACGTTGCTTGCCGAGTACCAAATCCGCGCCCTTATATTAATCAAAAGAAAGGTGATTAAAAAAATAACCAAAAAATGTGAACAATTATTATAAAGCAAATTACCGTGAATACTATAAATTTAATAAACAATATTACGATAATCCCAAGCGCAGAAAATCATGGGGATATCCCGGCCATGCTTCCACATCGACGGCCAAACCCAATATCCACGGTTCCAAGGTCATGCTCAGTATTTGGTGGGACCGGCTCGGCGTAGTGTATTATGAGTTGTTAAAACCGACTGAAACAATCACAGGCGATCGTTATCGAACGGAATTAATGCGTTTGAGTCGAGCATTGAAAGACAAACGGCCGCAATACAACGAGAGACATGATAAAGTGATTTTACAGCATGACAATGCTCGACCCCATGTTGCGAAAGTGGTCAAGACATACTTGGAAACTTTGAAATGGGAAGTCCTACCCCACCCGTCGTATTCTCCAGACGTTGCTCCCTCGGACTATCACTTGTTTCGATCAATGGCACACGGCCTGGCTGACCAGCACTTCCGATCTTATGAAGAAGTAAAAAATTGGATCGATTCAAAAGATGACCAGTTTTTTCAACGAGGGATTCATATGCTGCCCGAAAGATGGGAGAAAGTAGTGGCCAGCGATGGACAATACTTTGAATCATAAATGTGTAACCAGTTTTTTACAATAAAGCCTCGAATTTCGGAAAAAACGGCGCAAGCAAAGTTGTACACCTAATACATCTAATAAAAATGACGAACACTAAAAAATCATTTAGTGTTTTCTTGCCTGTGCTGCGGGTCCATGTGTGTTTGTTTCGTTGTACTATTGTTTTCCATGGGTGAGAGTGAACTCTGATGGTGTTTCTGTTGAATCAGCGTCCGTGTTGATGCACTAGCAGCAACCGCCACAATTGTATCAAACTTCGGAGAGTATTTAAAACAAATGAAATTTTTTTCCAAATATTTTCTGTTTGCTTTGTTAAGTGCAGTACTTCTAAGACTACACCAACCGTGGGCATGTCATTTGTTTTGTTTTTCCTCTTGGAAAGTCGGCATTTTTTTTCCTTCTGCTCGAATTGCCCGAAAACCGCTGCCGTATTCTCCTATCGAGCAGCTGTGCAGACGAGTTGTAGAAATGCGTTTAAGGGACAATCCTACGACGTTATTTTTTTCTAGTAATAAGCAGATCTGTTTTAATAAAAACGAGTACCGCCACCAAGTTGTTTTACAAATTGTTATCATCGTTTCAATTCTCCAAAGTAGATTTTGCTGTAAATTTTCTTATAAATCAATTTCGAACTTTAACTTAGAAACGGTCTTACATGTGTAAATGTACATGTGTAAATGTTGTTGCATTTAAAACGAATATGTCTCCAAATCGTAAAAAAAAAATTTTTTTTTTTCATTTTTGTTTTTAAGAAAAGAAAAAATACTAACAAAATATGTTTTTGTTATACTTTTAGATTTGCCAAATAATAAATGGACAGAATGTCAATTTTGCAAAATGGTTATAACTACAGTGAATCTTTGGAGACATATTCGAACGCAACACACCCCACAACCACCCCGCAAGTGTGATATGTGCCAGAAAAATTTTAAGAATAAATATAGTCTTCGTGAACATATTCGAATATCGCACGAACAGAAGATCGCTATCCGAAACGAAACCTCATAAGACCAGCATCAAACCGGAAGCAGTCATAGCTTTAGCTACCTGTGTCGTCCAGAGGGAATTAATATATTGAAGAATGAGTATAAGACAAAGTTCAAGAAAATACAAAAAGATGAATACCTCCCTTCTAGAATAATAAATCGTAGAAATTCGATTAATATTTTTTTTATTAAACCGTAGAATAGATTTATCGGAGCCTATACATACATTTCGAAGAAAAAAAAACAAAACCCTGCAATACAATTCATCCCCAAATCGTTATAAGCTCTCATTGTAGCTCTGAAGCACTAGTATTCTGACTAACAAAGCAATACACATCTCTGTAAAAATTGTATTGAATTATGTTATAGTACTTGAGACACCACCTCTCGCATAATTTATTTCAATTTAATTAGTGTTTAGTTGTAGTAAAGTAAATACAAAATTACATATTTAAAAATATGAATTGTGTTTGATTGTGTTTTTTTAAAATGCATACTCGTATACCACCCACAGAACCGCTGCAGTGCCGGGTGTGCAATAGAAAATTACAAACAATTTCAGCGTTACGAAGGCATAGTGCGTCCAAGCACTCAAGCAATTCCAAAAAGTACGATTGCAAAATGTGCCACAAGAGCTTTAAAACCAAATGGTCATTGTCAACGCACAACTCGAGATTCCACAGAATTACACGCCCCGTAAAGGAGTGCATCAAACTCGAAATCCTCTAAAATTAAATTCTTTACGTGTTAATGTATACGCCCAGAGATTTAAACTTTTTAATTTATAAATATATAAGATATATATTTAAGAAACCTAAAAAACTGAACATTTATCCAGTAAAATAATTTTTAAGTCACTGCGACAAACAAATTTTTAGTTTAAAGTTTTACAACGTCTCTATCAAGTGTTCAGGTTTCTAATATCAAAATGTTCAGTCTTTAAAAAAAAACAACTTGCAGTCTATTGTTATAGGCACTTTTATTTAATAGAAGTTCAGTTTTCAGTCATAAGGAGTTTTTGCAACTATAAACTTTTTTTTTTTTTTGCCACATTAAATTTTAACAAGAAATACTTGATGTATCTATCACAAAAAGGTTTTAATTAAATTGTAAGTAAAAAGTTTTAAATATTTTTAAATAATTTAATTTCTCGTTCACTAGGCTAAGCTTAAGTTACCGTTGTATAAAAAGAATTATTATTATAAGAAGTTTTAGAATAATTACAATGAAAGAATTTTAATATACCTTTTAGTACCGTTTAGTCTTTTCGTTCGATTTTTGGAAATATGGAGCTTGATACTATAAGTAATACTTAAGGAAGTCATTTCTCTTCATGAGATAATACAATGTAAAGAACACATGGATCTGTACTTGGAACAGTACGAACTTCGTACACGCTTAAACTGGTTCCAATGATTGAATGCGTTTCGGCTTGGGGAGAGCCTGTTTCAATTTCAAACAATGGAGACAGGTTGTGGACATAAACCAGGCCTTTATTTTATATTCATCATCATCGGCACTACAACCGGGATCCGGTCTTGGCCTTATTTAGCAAATCTCGAGGCTTGTTAAATCTTCCATAATAATCTATTTTTACGGGCAAGGTTACTAGCCTTGCGTCATCTTTATTTTATAATACGTAAACAAAAAATCTATTTTTGATCCCCTCAAATGTTAAACTGCAATGAGTGCGAAAAGGAGGTACAAGATTAGGGAAGGAGGTGTCGATTGACTTCGGTCTTGAGTGCTTATATCTCTATATAGTAACTCAAATATGATTGTCTGCTTTTAGAACGCTTCGTTGCTCAGTTCTTTCTTAGGTTCTGTCATTAACTTGTCACCATCCTCTAATCTGTTGTGAAGAAGGTCACCTTGGGTTCAATCCAACTCAGCTTACACTAAAAAAAAAACTATTTTAACCACGCGGGTATGTAATATAATAGCAAATCTTAGGGAACGCGTCTCCTTGTCTTTAAAAAGTCGAGGGTCTCTTTGTTAGGTCGCTCCCTAGTTGCTCGTTGTGGTCGCCACGGAGCATCCGGGGCCCCCGGGAAGAGTGACAACCGATTGTTAAATAGGGGCTTGGGAATCGGCCAGGCTCAATTAAATATACAAATACTTACTTTTTTAATTAATTTTATTAATTGATTTAGTTTATTGGCGTTCTTCTACCCCAGACGCCAATCGAGACTGATCCTCGAATCAAAAATCCATCGTCCTTTTATATAATAATACAAACCTCCATTGAGATTTATATGTGAGAAACTGGGGTGGGAAATCTATTTTTAAAAATACACACCCGTTTAAAATGCATATGGAGATAAGGATTTGTAGGAATTTTGTGTATACGAACCAAATGGCCATTTGGTTCGTTTAACACGTGTTTGATCGGACATATAATGCATATAAAGATATGCGTGGTGATGGTTGGATTTGAAGGGATTTCGGGAAATTTGATAATTGAACATTTGGTTCAATTTGTTTAACATTGGATTGAATGTTAGTTAGGGATAAGGATTTGTAGGAATTTTGTGTATACGAACCAAATGGATAATTGGTTCGTTTAACACGTGTTTGATCGAACATATAATGGTGATGGTTGGATTTGAAGGGATTTCGGGAAATTTGATAATTGGACATTTGGTTCAATTTGTTTAACATTGGATTGAATGTTAGTTAGGGGGTGTGGATGCATGATATTGTAGTTTTTTTTCTTTTACACAAACGCGAATACAAAGGGGGATTTTGGAGTACCCTTAAATGTTAGAGGACAGTGCGAGCGGAAGGAAAGGAGGTATCGATGTACATTGGTCTTAAATGCCTGGACATTACAACAACAAGGAAACACATGATCAGGTAAAGTATACCACATTCGTGTGGTTCGGCTAAAGAATGGCTCTCTACGTTTGCTTGTGCGCCTGATGTTCACTTTCAACGTGAATTGATGCGCATTCTCAGATTGACGGGTATCGCGGGAAAGTGTTTGAGGAAGCGGAACACATCCAGCAAATTCAGTTGAGCAACGACCGTGATAATACCTATAGAAGAGAGATAGGCACGATACGTTGCGCCTATGTTCTAACTACAGTACTTTGCGCCTATGTTGATCAACTCACGGCTGAGTTCCCAATAAGTTTCACTGCTCCTTTTTGCATCCTATCGAGCACGTGTAGTGCAGTTTTGGATGCGCCTGACCAAATATGGGAGTTGAACTCCTTTTTGGGACGAATATACGCCTTGTAAATAGTGGCCAAGTTGGATGGGGTGAAGAGTTTTTGCATTTCGTAAGGAACCCCGTGCATTTGACCGCAATTTTCGCAACTTCAAAAATGTGGTCGCTCCAATTAAGAGTCGAATTAATTCGAGTGCTGAGGATTGATAGTTCCTTGACTTCGTCGATGCAAGTGCCACTCATCGGCAGTGTATTTACTTTGGGGCTCACCTTTGATGACAGGAGACAGCACTGAGTTTTTAAGGCATTCAACTCTACTCGGTTAGATAATCCCCATTGATATACCTTGTTGAGGTCGGAATTCAATGTATTAAGCATAACCTGCTGGTGGATGCGTATGGGGATATTGATAAAATGAAATACGTGTGGGTTGGGAGGGGGGGGGGGGGGGGGGGGGGGGGGTAGGTCATGAATTTCCTGATTTGTCACAAAACGGTAGGCATTCGTGATAATGTGAAGGAATTTATTCTGGCCTCGATAGCTTATATCTCTATTGGATTGCTTTATCCAGCCCCATAATTGGATTCCATATATCCAGATAGGCTTGATGGTAGATTGATAGATCAATCTTTTACAATAGAGATTGAGTTGAGAGTGATTCCCGATTAACCAATACTTCTGTCTACGTTTCAGATTTATTTGTTCAGCTTTTTGTTTCAGTTTAGTCTGCTATCTAGATGTATACCGAGATATTTCGCTGAATCTGCTTTTGGGAACTAGAACTCCGTTGAGATATGTAGAAATATTGTTATCTGATCGTCGTAATGTAAATGTTACGTGAATAGATTTCATCTCGTTGAGTTTAATTTTCCAATCAGTGGTCCATTGGCTAATTGAGCTAATAATCTGTGGCAATTGTTGTGTAGCTTTTTTTTATTATCGTCAGCTGATATTATAACTGTTTCATCTGCAAAGGTGCCTATAAATGTGTTCTTGGCTGTTGGGATGTCCGCTGTGTATAGTAAGTAGAGGAAAGGTCCCAGGACACTTCCTTGTGATACGCCTGCTTCTATTGGATAGAAACTAGAGTGGGCTCGTTCGTGTGTTACTTTGAAGGTTCTATCAGACAAGTATGATTCGATGGCAATAGTTTGCTGGAAACACTTTACTCATTTTATATATAAAAACTCTGTCGAATGCTTGCGAGACATCAAGAAAGCCAGCTGGGCAATATTTCTTTTCTTCGAAAGCCTTTTCTATTGCTGTGGTCACACAGTGAACCTGTTCAATAGTTGAGTGTTTATTCCTAAAGCCAAATTGAAAGTCTGGAATATTGATGAGTGGCTTGAGTCGCTTGAGAAGTATTTTCTCAAACAGTTTTGAAATGGATGGCAATAGCGATATGGGTCTATAAGACGTTACTTCGTCTGCTGGTTTCTCTGGTTTCTTGAGCATTATTATCTGGGCTGTTTTGAATGAATTTGGAATGTATCTTAGTCGAAAGCAAGCATTAAACAGATATGTTAGCATAATGATAGCTTTTCGAGGTAATTCCTTGTACACGCCAGGTGATATTTCATCGATGCCTGGTGCTTTTTTGTAGTTCAAACTTTTGTCGATTTCTTGGGCAATCTCCATTTGGGTCACTGGTTTGATTGTTTGCTCAGTTTGATGGGTGAAGGATCAATACTACTGTGGATGTTGTGTGGTTTGAACCCTGAAGCCAAGTGTTGAGCAAATATTTCAACTTTATCTTCAGTTCTGCGTACCCACTGTCCCTGCGTATCTTTTATAGGTGGCACTTGGATAAGGGGACGTTTAAATTTACGTGTTGCCTTCCAGAGAGACTAATCCGTATCCGCTGACGGTCTTAGCTCACTTAGATACTCATCTATACGACTCTGTTTATGGTCTTTAATTAATTTGTTAACTAGATTGCTCACCTTGTTGAATATTTTTTTATCGTTAGGGTGTCTGGATCTGTGCCAGGTTCGTCTAGCTTTGCGCCTGTCTTTGATTAGATCTCTAATCTGAATAGGGTATGCTGTTGCTGGTTCTGGTTTATCACTTGGCACTGGAGTTGCTGTTGCGGCTGCGCTTTTCAATGTTTCGATAAATTGTTGTACTTGTTGTTCCAATTATTCACAATCTTGAAGTTTAACGTTTAATTCAATCTGATTGTCAAGCTCTTTTCGGAATATTTCCCAATCTGTATATTTGTTTGTAAGATTTAGTTTTCTGTTCTTTCTGGGAACAGCTGCATTCAGTTTTAGTAGTACTGGAGTGTGGTCAGACGTTAAATCAACTAAACTATCCGTTTCAATATAATTCGATGACACTCCTTTCGAAATAAAGAAATCGATCAGGTCAGGAGTTTTGTTGTTATCAGTAGGCCAGTATGTTGGTGAACAAGACGAATGAAATTCACACTTTGCTTCTTTGATGGCTGTAAGCATTTCTTTTCCCTTGCCTGGAGTAATCAACCTTGACCCCCAAGCAGTGTGCTTAACATTGAAATCTCCACCAATTATAAACCTTTGTCCGAGCTTCTTGGAGATATCCGTGAATTGTTGTTTTGAGATTGTATGTCTAGGTGGGCAATATACAGCACCTATATTTAAAGCAGCTCCATTAAGGTTGATAGTAACAATACAGGCTTGAATAAAAGTTTCTTTTATTCCTTCTTGTTGGAAGTGGTGTATATTTTGTTTTATTATCAGAGCTGTACCACCACGGGCACGGTCGCTGGGTGCGTAGTCCAATAGTCCATATAACCCCTGATTTTTATGAAGCTCATATGAGAAAAGTGTGTTTCTGATATCAACGCAATATCTATGTTGTGCTCTATTATAAATATTTCTAATTCTTGAGCCCTTTGGTTGAGCACATTTGCGTTCCAAGTGACTATTCTTAGGAACCGGTTACTCATTGTCTTTATTTCTTGGATTTCTTGGACGGTAGTTTTCGAAAATTTTCAAGTTTACCTACCCTTTCTGCTAGCTGGTTGATGCTTTTTTTGATGTCGTGCTGGAATACACTGAGCATCTTCATCATATTCATAATGGAAGGCTCGTTATTGACAGGTTGTTGTCTGCTTTCTCATTTGGTTTATTGTTCATTTGTGTGTTGCTAGTACCAGTTGTGGTTGGCCCCGCTCGCTCTGTATTTTTTTATTGTAGTCTATGAGTGACTAGTTTTCTTTGGATTCTGTGCTTTTAGTTTTTTTGATACACTGAGCATCTCTTGTAACTAGCTGGATTGCCATTCTCGTGGCAAAGCGCACATTTTGCTATCCTGTTGCGTTGTTTCGAGCATTAGGTTGTGTGGTGAGGCCCAGCACACTTAACACATCTTGAATTATAATTGCAGACATTTTTTGTATGACCAAGCTGTTGGCAACTATTACATTGAGGTATCGATCTGACCTTTTTGGGTGGTTCAATCGATACTTTGCACCATAATAATTCTTGGATTTCATGAACTGATTTGTTATTCTCTTTTTGAACTATATCGACATAAAACAATGGAAAGGCTTTAAAGATTTTTTTCTCCATTATTTGACGTGGTGCTTTTTCTGATGTTTGTTACCTTTACCTTTAGCTATGATACTCTAAGTCTTGGATTCTTACATCCGTCTTAAGGGATTGTAATTTCTCTTTAACTGCTCTGTATGCATTTTCTGTTTTGCATGTCATTTTTATGTCATTATTAGATAATGCTTTGAATTGAATTTTGTATTTTACTACAGACAAAATGGCATTTCTAAATGCATTAAAATCCCTTATATTCCTCACATCGATTGGTGGTGGCAGGGGAATTTTCCTTTCTTTTGTAACCTCATTTGTTGATTCACGAACTGACGTCATATCGTTTACAGTAGGTATTGTATTTTGTTTATGACTGTTATCAGTTTTTCTTTTCTTAGAAACTGCAGAGGTTTCCCTTTCCAGCTCTTCTTCGTCTGTATGGTATTCTGTTGGCGAAGGGATAGTGGCACATACTTGCGATTGCATTTGGTTTTCCATTGTGTTGATTTTGTGAAGCATTTCATTTATCATCGCTTGTTGTTGTTGGCACATATCTGATTGTTGTTGGTATGCTGCTGCTAGCTGTTCATACGTCATAATGTTGCCGTTATTCGTATTACTTAGCTGGATATTTTGTTGGTTGAATGATGTAGTGTCCGTTATTAATATTACGTATTATCTTACACGTTTTCTGTTTTGTTTTTACACGTTTTTGTTGTTGTTCCACCCCCCCCCCCCCCCCCCCCCCCCCCTTTTTTGCGGTTTACACTATTCACTTAGCACTACTGAGAGAGAACCCGCGTACACGTTTATTTACTTTCAGTTTTGTATTTTTTTTGTGTGTGTATTCAATGTGTGGCGAGGAGCGCGATTTAAAACGTCTTTGCCGTTCCAACGTCAAGTGAACACTGAAGTTTTAATGAAAAATTAATACAAGGATAAAAATGGTCAGGAATAATAGTATTCCCCGGGAAAATGTCACTTCAGACTGACTATACGTAATGACGTTGGAAATACGAAATATTAAATTTATTCTGCTCAAATATTTTAAATTGAATACTACTATTTACTGGCCTGTAGGAACCCGAAGGTTCATAACCTCACAAACTCGAATACACTACCGTTCCCTGTCCCGGGCATTTTCCCTTCACGTTTCATCGTCTGATCCAATTTCTTCAAGGTCGCGTATTATGTTATCTTTCCATCCCCATGGCGTCCTCCCCCAGTCTCTCTCCTGTTAGTCTGTCGTCAAGAATTTTACGGACTGTTCTTTTGTTGCCCATTCTCACTACATGTCCGGCCCATCTTATTCTTTGCGACCTGATGATGCTCAGTATTGTTGGTTTGACGTATTGCCACTCATGATTGTGTATTTTCCTCTATTGTCCTATCTGCTCATCATATTTACGCCAAAGATACTCCTTAAAACTTTGTTCTCGAATACTTGGATTTTAAATTGTGTATCCATTCGAAATGTTACATCCCGGGGAGGATCAGTCTGGTGACTATTGATGGAGGTAAAAACGGCAAAGAAGCGTTGCGTAGTTTATGGACGAAGCTTTACCCTCAACCTATTTTAGTCGTTTATTGATGCAAGTTGTGCTTCTAATACTTAATCGAACATGTTTAAATGTCATTATCAATTAGCCTTGATACAAAAGGAATTACTTAACTCATTGAATTTCGGCCAGAACATTAATGGAGGAGGTTATCTAGCTACCACAAAAAGAGTGTAAGAAATAAATAAGCATCTTCGTCCTGTCACCACACTATCGGTTATTTGAGAATATCGTGTATACAACAACAGGGAACACACATCGACGTCAGGGGCAAGATATTTAAAAAAGTTAAAGAGTTTAAATAATTGGGAACAATGTCAGTAACGAATGTCGAAGGAAAATAACACAGGACTGCATTCCGGCAACGCTAGTTGGGCCGCAGTCAGTAAACTGCTGAAATCCAAATTACTATTACGTAATATAAAGCTCCGTGTTTATAGAACCATAATTATGCCGATTGCTCTATACGGATGCGAAACATGTCGAAAACATATCCCAGGTATTCGACAATAAAGTTTTAAGGGGTAATTTTGGAGGTAAATATGACGAGGAGGCAGGACAATGGAGGAAACTCCACAACCACGAATTGGAAGAGCTATACCGCAAACCTACAATAGTGAGAGTAATCAAGTCGCGAAGATTAAGATGACCTGGACATATGGCGAGAATGGGCAACGATAGGACTGTGCGTAGAATTCTTAACGGAAGACCAACGGGAACGATACCGGTAGGAGGGCCGCGACGGACATAAGAGGACAATATAAGGGTTGACTTCGAGGATATCGGATCATGTGTTCAAGCGTGGAAGGAAAGTGCACAGGACAGGAAACGATGGCGTAGCCGCGGCAGTGAGGTCATGAACTTCCGGGTTCCTATAGGCCAATAAATAGTAATAGTGTTGTATACAACATTGTTCTTCCACTGTAAGTCCTTATTCTCTCTTGTGTAGCACGGTTTCCATAAAGGACGCCCTACAAAATTCAATTTAGTGCAATTCATTTTCAAAATGATACGATCATGAGAGGCCCGGGAGGAAATAGACGTAACAGTTAGACTTCTCCAAAAACTTTCGACAAATTCTCCCGAAAAATACTCGTAATCTCTTTAAAGTATGAAGCTTTAGGTTACCTATTGTATTTCGTATCGTGAATTTAATCATACTTACAAAACAGCTAAGTGTTGATCAAAACAAGCTCACCCAAAGAAGATTTCTTGGTCCCATGGTCTTCATATTATCTATTAACGGCATAGTTCACGTTCTAAAAGAGTCAGCCTACCTATTAACATGGATGACGAGAATATATCTAAAATGATAGCGTCCTTTGATGTCGCCCAATTGCCAGCTGACTTAGATAACTTTTCGATCTGGTGGCAAAAGACTTTTCTGGAGCTCAACACATCGAAATATCAGTATAACTCCCATAAATATTCTTCTTCCTGTATTTAACGATTTAAGTGTCACTTATGACAATCAGTTGAGCTTTTGATTGCAAATATTATCCAAGACAAATCGAATGTATTGTTTCATAAAAGAATTTTCTGAATCCCACGGCATCCACTGGTGCTTTAAGACATTCTTTCGGCCAATCTTTGAATACGTGTGTCTAGTTTGGTCACCATAACATGATTTACAGAATTGAATCTATCTAACGTGGATTTGTTCGATTTGCTTTGAGCCGGTGGGAGAGGGGCTTCCTTGGGGGGATCCAGAATTACTTCCACAACGCGAAAATAAATTACTACTGATTGGTATGCAACTTCTCTCCAAGAAACATGATGCTGCCAACCCTTGGGATGAAGGTTGCGTCCAGCGAGATGGTAACGGTGAGTCTCGCGAATACGATTTAATTCAATTACGCCAGTAATCGCGTGTTTCAATTCAGTTGATATTTGTACTAACAAGGCAAATGAAAGAACAAAACGACTCGAGGAATTTACTCTTTAATAGTTTAAGTATCACTTGTTAATCTTTAGTCTCATTCTCTTATGATCGGCGGTTGTGTAGGCGTTGGCGGTTCGTTCAAAACTGACCAAAAACCGTTGGTCACATTTGAATCAATGTGACAGCTCGATGGCGTCCCTAAGCAGGTGACGCATTGTCAGCTGGTGGTTGACAGGCGCGGTGAGTATGCTGGTTGGGGAGTGTACTAGACGATGAACGTACTAGATTCTCCCCGCTGCATTCAGTTGCGAATCCGCAACACTCCTATTATACTATTCGTACATCAAGTACTGCGTGCCAACCTTCCAATGCCAGGAGACAAAAGGGCGTCAACGAATTGACTAACGAAAAACGAATATCGACAACACACACAATTTAATTTCATTCTTGTTTGGAATTCTTTTACATTCGATGCATAGTTCTTTTGGAGTCCTGGCGCACTTTTACTCCATTCACTTTCACTTTTAACTTAGGCGTTACGAACAATGGAGTACTTATAATCATCTTGCACTTTTCGTTTCCATGGTGAGTACAATTTAATTAATGTCCTTTTAGTTATGTTTTGATTCACGTGTACATCCTTCAGTTAAGTATGTGGAGGTATAGGTAATTATCTCACTTGTAAGCTGTAGAACGGCGCGACTAAGTTACTATTAGAAGTACCAAACTCTCCCCAGTGAAGCAACAAAGCTACAAGACATTTTTTCTTAAAACCTGTTTTTGTTCTTCTACATAGTCTCCTTGTAACTCTACACAATTCTCCCAGCTATGCTCCCATTTCTCTAACCCGTTCAAATAGTACTCGGCGTTTTTCTCTGCAAAATAACTGCTCACGAAGGTGATTGCCTCCTCATTTGACGAAAATTCCTGTCCCCCGTGCGCAATTTTTAGATTATGGAACAAAAAGAAGTTGCTCGGGGCTAGATCTGGTGAGTAAGGAAGATGGTCAAGCAGTTCAAACCGTAATTCGTCGATTTTCGCCGTGGCAACCGCTGAAGTGTGTTGTCTTGGTGAAACAGGATTTCCTTTTTCTGCAAATGTGGCCATTTTTCCGCAATTTCTGTTCAGTTAGTCAGATAATGATGCGTAGTATGGTCCTGTAATGGTTTTTCCTTTTCGAAGATAATCGATTAAGGGGACATTCAGGTTTGTCGGGTCAAAAAATAGGTTATTTTCATGATTTTTTTTTTAAGAGAAAGTATTAAAGATATAACAACAATTTTTTTTTAAACATTTTATTCATCTTTCGATTACGTTTGTAAATTTTGTCGAGTCACTCCGGAACCGGTAACCCCCCCGCCCCTCTCCAGGTGTTCAAAGTTAGCCACCCGTTCTTAAGGGTTATTTTCGTCCCCGGTGAAAAAATACAAAAAATGCAAAAAGTTTATTGAACTTAAATATATTTAGCCCAATGTGAGCGAAAGAATTTTAAAATTGATAAAAAACAACAAAATGGCGGACTATTGAAAAAAAATTGATTTTTCGGCCCTTTTTTGCTCTATTTTTTTGTTATAACTAAAAACATAAATAAATAAATAAAAAAGTAATTCACTCACAATTTACGTGTGCTTGTTAAAAATATGTGTACGAACGTTCATAAGAATCGCATGCACCGTTTTCATATTATCGCTGACACCGCACTCAAAAAAGTCGTTTCGAGAAAAACGCATTCAAAGTTTGGAGATAAATTAGACAAAAGATGAAAGTGATTTTTTTAATGAAATCATCGGGATTTTTAATACTAACAGCTAGACATCTATTCCTGGACCATAAACAATTCCTTCCACGACTTCGAATTGGTCCTCCAGTTGCATTTTCGCCTTTTTCCTCGCTGTTCGTGCCTCGTGCGAGTTGTATACTAGGCTGCGGTCAGCGTCTTGCAGCCGATCTCTGCCCCTCTCGTTCGCAAACGCTCTCGCGGCGTACCCAATTTTGATGCCCATGACTTGCATTATTAGCAATACGGGTAAAAACCCCTCATTAAACATAAAAGCTGCGGTAAGAGCCCCAACTTCAATGATTTTCTTACCACTGTATGTGTGTTTTGGCGCCATTTCCCAGATAGTAGCATTGAAACTTTCGTTGTTATTTTGCGTGAAACCTCCCTCGCATTTTTTTAACAAATCGGGATCTGTCAGTTTTACGTAAACTGGGTAAATGGCTGTTCGTACTTTAGGATCCAAGGGAGGTTTGTCGTGGTGGAACTTTGACAGCTCATTCGCAGCTTCCGCGCGTTTCCATTTGCACCATGACTCCGGGCCCTCTGGACAGTTTTGATGTTGCGGATTTTCATCGGTTGATATTTTGTGGTAGTATGTTGCCCAAATTTCTTTCGCCATTTCTTCAGCAGAGTGAGCATTGCGTCTAATCGCAAGTTCGTAATAAGTCGTCAGTTCTGTTATCATGTTTCCCGTAAGTTTGCCAGGACCAGCTCCTCCTAATTGGTCTGTTTTTTTTTTTTGCTTTTTTTATGACACCGCGTAATTGCGAACCGATTCGCTTTCCCACGTGATTGATACACTCGGCCTTTACAACATTTGGAAATGATTTCTGCAACGCATTCATTATTTTTACATTCCCGTCTCCAACGTACCTTTCGTAAATGCGGCCGTGCAGATCAAAAGCACGCTCGAACATCTCTAACATTCCGTCCGGCTCCATTTTACCCGAATTTCCATTGTGATCCAATGTGCAAACTGGTTCGTGCTCATCCCACCAAGTATCATATTCAGGGGTGCTTTTCTTTGTTTTCATAAGGTTGCAGGCTTGACAATAACGCGATTTCACAGTAAGGTAGAGAACTTTGTTTGTTTTGTTGCTGATCAATGTCATAACGCCATAATTAGCAGTATGACCCCTTTTGCTCCAACTACCAGCTCCAGAAGCAGTACATTTTTTATCTTCACTTTCATCAGTTTTTTTCTTTTTCTCCTTTGCTAGCTTTTTTTATCACGGAAGAAAAAACGCCGATACAAGCGGTGTGCGCATTATCGAGAGCAGCGTAGTAGATGTGTTTCGTAAATTCGCCAATATCCATCAGTGAAGTGAAACAATGTAATCCATTTAACCCGACACCCAAGATGCGCATTACGAATACTATTGTAGTGAGCTTAGGGATCGCTGGATTAATTATTTAAAAATAAATAAGAGCCGTTAAATCGATTTTGAATTAATCTAACACTTTATTAGTCCGTTAATAACAACCGTTACTTTTACCGTACACATAACGATTTCTTGACTTATCGCTTCCTTAGTTATCGCTTGCTTCACTGCTTACTTCTTACTTTCTACTTATTACTTCTTACTACCACACTTATCGCTTGCTTCACTGTCTACTTCTTATAACTTCTCTCCCGATCTGCATGCGACGTATTTATACCGTTTTTCCTCATTCTGATTTGGTGTATCGTTTCCGCCCGTTCCATAGTCTTGAATGTTCTATTCCAGTTTTCCAGTACATCCTAAAATAATCTAGTACTTTGTTTCGGACTTTCTCGAAGATTCCAGTTCTGATTGTCATATGCGTCACACTACCCTCCGCCTAGATTAGTTCGTCCCGAACTCAGTTCACTGATCTCCTGGGTTAACAAAAGTCGCCAGTCGGTCACGATGTACCACTTTCATCTTGGCGTTCGGTCTTCGCTGAATCCTATAGACAACGTCGTTAATTCTTGTGAGAATCTTATACGGTCCTTCCCAATGTTGCTGCAACTTCGGAGACCTTCCTTTTTGCCGATGAGGGTTATAAAGCCATACGTTATCGCCTGCATTAAATCCGGATGCGTTGGCTCGAACGTCGTACCTTGTTTTTATCCTGTCACTGGATACCTTGATTTGCTTTCGAACTAAATGATGAATCTCATCGAGGCGATTTCTCCATTCGGGTACGTAGTCTTCGGTCTTGTCTATGGCGTCTGGAGGTATTCCGAATCGCAGATCGGCTGGTAATCGTATCTCCAGTCCAAATATAATCTTTGCTGGAGAATGGCCTGTCGTATCGTGATTAGCCGATCTATAGCTCATGAGAACGGTTTGTACATATTTGTCCCAAACTCTTTGGTGATCACTAACGACCTTCGATAAGTACTCTTTTATTGTTCGGTTGAACCTTTGGACCATTCCGTCTGACTGCGGATGTAAGGGTGTGGTCCTGGTTTTCCTTACGCCCAGTGCCGCACAGATGCCTTGAAATATCTGTGATTCGAAATTTCGGCCTTGATCGGAGTGAAGCTCAGAGGGAAGTCCATATCTGCTGATCCAATTATTGATTAGCTGCTCAATGACGGTTGTTGCTTCTTGGTTTGGAATTGGAAGGACTTCTACCCACTTCCTGAAGTAATCCATGGTAACTAACATGTATTTGTTCTTGTCGTTTGTTTTTGGGAATGGTCCTGAGATATCAATCGCAATTCGCTCGAAAGGGGCACCCACGTTGTACTGCTTCATAGCGCTCCTTGGTTTTGCCGTTGGTCCTTTGGTCGCAGTGCAAGTTGTGCACTTCCTACACCAAGACTCGACGTCATCTCTCATGTGAATCCAGTAAAAACGAGATCGTAATTTTGAAAGTGTCTTATTAACTCCCAAATGTCCACCGGGGGCCCCGTCGTGCATTTCTGTTAGAACATCTTTCACTTTTGATGGTGGGACTAGAATCTGCATTCGATGAGATTTTCCGTCCGCGGCTTCCCATTTACGCTTAAGAATACCATCTTCCACCAGCAAGGAATTCCATTCTGCCCAATATGCCTTAAATGTTCCACTCTTGTCGGAAATATTGTTCCAAGTTGGCCGCTCGTTCTTCTCTTTGTATTCCAGAATTAGCGACATATCTTCATCTTGAATTACGCGCGTATTATCTGGTATTGGAGCATCTGTCGATTTCATAACCGTATCCAACTGGTAGTTCCGCATCTTTTCAAACAACTGGAGCGGTTTGTTCTTTGGAGCTGACAGTAAACACCAACGTGCGTCGTAGTAATAGAGTTTCCATAGATCGTCGCACGTTAATCCTGGTTTCACGTGTTCTTCTCCGTAGAACACAATGAACGGCACCTCTAGCCGTTGATTACGCCTACAATCTAGGGCTTGCTTGATCTTTCCCCCCGTATGTGGTGGCTTACAATAGCGGTCTCGACCTCCAACATCCGTTGATTTCTCTTGTTCGGAAACAGTTCATTTACAAAACGCCTGTTTGTAAATCCGTGTTCCACTACCCTCATAGTTTGACCAACGTTAGGTCTTCTCTTCGCAGAAGTTGCCACCATGTACTTAGTTGTCCCCTCATTAATGTGCAGTCCTAGTTTTTTTGCCGCCTGCTCGATCTGGGTAAGGAGTCCGGTAGAAGCGATTCGGTTCTACCGATGATGTCAATGTCATCTCCGTAGGCAAGTATCTGGCTGGACTTGGTGATAATAGTCCCTCTAGTTGTGACGCCAGAGTCACGGATTGCTTTCTCCAACGCCAGGTTGAAGAGGAGGAAGGACAGACCGTCCCCTTGTCGGAGTCCATTAAAGATGTTTATTGGTTTGGACAGCAATCCCGCTATTTTTACTTGACTAGTTAGGTTGGTCACGGTCAACCTACAAAGTCGTATCAATTTGTTTGGAATGCCGAACTCTCTCATGGCATTATATAGTTCTACCCTGGCTATGCTGTCGTAGGCGGCTTTAAAGTCTATAAATAGATGATATAATGGAATCTTAAATTCCAGACAAATGTATTACGTTTACTTTTTATGTAGATTTATCTTTTTCTACATGATCGAGTTCCTGAAATGGACTATCGACTTTGTATTGTTGCCCATGTTTTAAGGCGTTGCCGCTTATACTGTACACGATAACAGGATAAAGGGGTGGCATGCGAACTGCTATATAGGAGTTTGATGATATTAAAAATTTACACAGGCGTATGTAGGGGCAGTTTGGAGATGTTTATGTTCTCTCATCTAACAACTACTGACTGGTAACTTCAGGTATTTCTTTAAACCTCAACCCGGCTAAACTTAAAATTGTCCCTTTGTTCCACACCGACTGACACCAAACTGACTAGGGTTGCAGTAAACCGGCCTCTCATACAAATATGTTGTATAAATGCACTCGTTCAACGAGAATATATGACCCCTAAAAAAATCGTATTAAAAACATTCCTCCTATCCCACACAACTACGTTTGACCCACGCCCTATAGACTAAAAATTATTGTTAGCCAGATGTATGACTAGTAAGATTAAAATTAGTAATAGGTTAAAACTTGTATTAAACTGAGTAGATAATTAAATATATGTTTATCACTACTCTCTCTTGATTTTGGTTAAGTGAATGGAGTTACTTGACTCAAGGCTAATAACCTTGCCCGGAAAAACGAATTAATATGGACAATTTAACAAGTCTCGGATATGGACCAGATACCGGTGGAGAGACTTGCTAAATAAGGGCAAGACCGGATCCCGGTTGTAGTGCCGATGATGATGATGATGATGATGAATGGAGTTAATGCTATGTTGTACGACATGTTCAGTTCGATAGTAACATTTTGTTTTGCGGTCCTGCCACTTCAAAGACGATAAGATTTCTTCGCTCATCTTTTGTCCATGTGCCTTTCAGCGTTTTGGTACAACTGCTGAACATTGTTTCTGGAGTAGTACCATTTCATCTGATCAACCACGTGCTTGTCATCCGTTTTTTTTTTTTTCTTGTGAGAAGCAGGTATCTTCTCTTCCTGTTCTTCTGCTGAAACTGAGGACTTGCCTTCAATGTCTAATGTCGTGTTGCTTTGTAGGAAAGTTGTTGAGTTGCGCTTAGGTACACTAACAAATACACTTCACCTTTTTCTTCTGTACTTAGAGACAAATCTGCTCTATCAAATAAGACCCCAAATTGATTTCAAAATTTGGTGTGTTTTATCAATATTTAAACTCCCTAGAGTAGATTTTGTTGTAAATTTCTTTTAAATCAATTTCAAATTTTAAATTAAAACGACGACTTACATGAGTATAGGTTATACACTCAACACGAAAATCTCTCCAAATCATTTAAAAAAAAAACCCATTTTTGTTATTAAGGAAAAAAATACTAACAGAATATGCTTTTGTTATACTTTTAGATTTGAAAAATGATAGGTGGAGAGAATGTCAATATTGCCAAATGGTTATAACAAGAGGCAATCTTATGAGGCATATTCGAACGCAACACAACCCACAACCACCCCTCAAGTGTAATAAATGTCAGAAAAACTTTAAAAATATATATAGCCTTCGTAAACATGTTCGAATATCACATGGAAATGAACAGAAGACCAGACAGACCAAACGAAAAAGAGCCTCAAAAGCCCAGCGCCACACCAGAAGCAATCATAGTTTTAACTATTTGTGTCGTCCAGAGGGAATTAATATATTGAAGAATGATCTAGTACTCATAAGAAAATAGAGAAAGATGAATACCCTCTCTTCTAGAAAAATAAATCCAAGACATTCGATTAATATCGTTTTTAACAAAGTAATTATAACCTAGATTTACTTATAACCTATACATGCGTTTAAAAAGAAAGAAAGACAAAACCCTCCGACACAGTACATCACTAAATCGTTATGAACTCTCATTGCAGCTTTAGAGCACTAGTATTTCAGTTAACGAAGGAGTACACTTCGTTGTAATTACAGGAGACATCATTTCCCGAATAATCGATTTCAATGTAATCAATGTTTAGTTGTAGTAAAGTAAATATAAAATCACATGTTTAAAAATATGAATTGTGTTTGTTTGCGCTTTCAAATGTATAGTATACATAGTATATAGTATACGTCATCTATATTGAAATCATCTAGCACCTTTGTGGCGGTTCTTTAATACATTCCCAAAGAACCGCCCATCCTCTTAAATTAACCACTTTCCCACCCACTATACCTACCTGCAATTTTGGGGCAGCGTAAGCTACCCTTCATTCTCTTTCACCTGAAAGTTAAATCTTATCAACCATGCACTCCAAACAAATTATTTCATTCATACATGCACCGTGCCAGACAATCGGCTCAGCTAGTCAGCAATTATAAAAGATAAATACACGCTGGCCAGCGTAATTGTTGACATAGCTGTAGCCGGTATTCTTGCTACGATTCATGAGTGAATATCGCGCCTATACCCTTAGGTCCGCAACACTTGCGACAATTCCTTTTCATCGGTTATCAACCGATCCTGGAATTTTGGCATGGAAAAGATCATTATTTAGGTAACCTTACCAGGTAGGTATAATGGGTGGGAAAGTGGTTAATTTAAGAGGATGGGCGGTTCTTTGGGAATGTATTAAAGAACCGCCACACCTTCTCGACCTTTTGCTGGATAATTTGATATATAAAAGTATTCGCTGATGATTTCCGCATAGAGCACCGGCACACTCGCCTGCTCCGACGATCTCTCGCTCGCTCGTTCCGTCCTTCGCACACGAAGCTGATCGTAACAAAGTTACTGAGGAGGGAGTAGTGTGGTGTTTCTAACAGATACACACACAATACACAATCATAGTAAAGAACACCGAACGAACATCGAATAAGAAAATGCATTAGAGCCGTATACCATAGCGATAAAATAACAATTCACATCAGTTGAATATACTTGAGTTTAGAAATCGAATTCGTACACACGGCGGTGGCCTGATGGGTCGCGCTTTGGTTTAATTGTTGGTGATTCTAACTGTCATAGCGTCAGTTCGAATCACACGTTCTTCACTATCATCCCAAACGCTATAGGTTAGTTTAGGTGGTAGTCGGTCCCAAGGCGAGATACCACCCCATCACGCTGTACATTCCGCGATATCGTCGAGAGAAATCTTCGACGGTGTTTCGGATGTGTGGCTGATGGCCCGGACTGACACGGAGATATGTCATGATGGTGCCTTCTGATATAAAGAATTCCGGAGGTAAACTAGTTTTTCATTCGGATCTCCGGGAGGACTTTGTCAGGGGGAACATCATGCTGATATTATGATAATCGAACCTTAAGTGGTTCGTCATCGCATAATCGGGCTCGTTCTCGAGGCTCTGCCAACGCTCGACTGGTAACGGCATTTTGTAACATCAGGGGCAACGGTTTCACCAATACGAATGTACGAACGCCGTCCACCAATATTTACAAAAAAACGAAACTTGATATCCTTGCGCGAACTGAGACCCAGGTCGATTCGTCAACTGATTCGACATATCTTCGTTGCTCAGGATACGACTTACATTCGAGATTCCGTTTTATGGGCGGAGTCTGCGTCTTCACGCGATCCGATGTAGCTTGCCAGAGGATGGAGGCGTTGGAACCCAATAACATGGACATCATATGGTTGAGGGTCGTGCTGAGGAATTCTGTTAAATTTCTTTGTGTCTTTACCGTTCCCCGAATGACGATCGACCGGCGACATTTTTCGAACATCTTTCACATACCGTCGACTGGATACAAATCAACCACCCATTTTCTGAAACTATTGTCCTTGGCGATCTTAATGTGCACAATTCCGGTTGCTTGGTACATTCTAATAGAAACGACGGGGCCGGGGGGCTGGCGGAGATGTTTGCTGTTAGCCACAACTTAACTCAATTCGTGGAAGAACCAACGCGAATGCCGGATGCCCGAGGCGATTATGCGAACACCCTGAATCTGTTTTTGACATCCGAACCGAGTATTTATACCGTCGTGGTTTCTGCGCCACTGGGAAACTCAGATCACTGCTCGGTATCTGTCGCGCAAGCACTTGCGAATAATCGGCCTAGGCAGCTTCGCCATGTTTGGAAGTATGGGGCTGCTAACTGGAACGATTTGCGAGATTTCTTCGTATCCTTTCCATGATCGGAGGTGTGCTTCGGAGACTCCGATGTTAACGCTTGAGTGGAGTCGGTCACAGAGATTATTCTTCTGGGGATGGAGATGTGTATTCCACATTCCATCACACGAAGTTCATCTGATAAACCGTGGTTTGACAAAAAAGCAGATTACAGCGGCAAAAAAATAAAGCTTTTAATCAATGGCACTCCAATCCCACCGATGTTAAAAGAACGAATTTTGTAGGAATCAGAAACGCGTGCAACCAGGCCTTTGATAACGCGAAGAAAGCTCACAACGACTGAGTGATGAATAAACTCCTTCGGTGCCCGCCTGCTTCGCGCTCCTTCTGGTCAATGGCAAAAGCTATCAGCGGTAACTTCGCTTCCTCCTCTTTCGATTCGTTGGTGGCAGACAGCGAGACGTTAGTCACGAATTCAAAGGATAAAGCTAATGTTGTTCGCGAATTTATTTTCCACGAATTCAAACCTTGATCCCGGTTTTTTGGAGCCACCTGTGGTCGCACCGGTACGGTCTTCTATGCGGGATGTGAGATTTCGTCCGCGCACTATTCAACGCATTCTACGTGAACTGGATTGTAGGAAGGCAACCGCCCCGTACGGAATACCAGCAATAGTCCTTAAGAACCGTGCTCCAGAACTATCGCCGGTTCTTGGCGAACTCTTCCGCTTATCTTATGCACGGAGGACCTTTCCTGCCTGCTGGAAAATCGCTCGAGTTCAGCCAATCCCAAAGACGGGAAAAAGGTGCCTCTCACAAAATTACCGTCCGATAGCATTACTGTCTATTTTATCTAAGGTGATGGAAAAAGTTAGCAATACTGAGTTAGTTAAATATTTGGAGTGCAACGGACTTCTGAATGATCCATCAATACGGATTCCATGGCAAGCGGTCCACGGGAGACCTTTTGACCCTTATAACCGATATATGGGCATCTGCGATTGAGGGGCATGGTGAGTCAAGGGCGGTCGCATTGAATATCTCCAAGGCTTTTGACCGCGTCTGGCACAGGGCATTGCTGAGCAAACTTCGTTCATATGGACTTTCCCAACGGCCTTGCGACTGGACGAAGAGATTCGTCGAAAATCGATCGATCCGGATTGTTGTGGACGGCGAGCGTTCGGATCTGCATCCTGTTATTTCGGGGGTGCCCCAAGGTTCTATTTTGGCGCCAACCTTGTTTTTGCTTCACATAAATGATTTGTTAGAGACAACGGATAAGAAAGTGTTCAGTTTTGCGGATGATAGTACGCTTGTTTCCTCCTTTTCGAGTTTTCGGCCGATTGGTGAATCTACGTCGCATCAGCTGAGATGTAGACAGATTGACTCTCTGAATCGGGATCTAGATAAGGTCCTGCAGTGGGGAAAGGCCAATCTCGTCGACTTCAATGCAGTGAAGACACAATACATAACATTCGCAAAGAAAACTGGATCATCGGTTCCACAGATGATGAGGAATGGCCAGGCCCTCGAATCTGGGGAAAGCTTGAAATTGCTCGGCGTCACGGTCTGTGGGAATGTACCGTGGCATAAACACGTGTCGAACATCGCCAGATCCGCCTTAGAAAAACGGAGCTATCTTTTTAGAGCCAAGAAATATTTTACTCCGGCCCAACTTCTTCTCCTGTTTAAATCCCAAATTAGACCCGCACTCGAATGTTGCTCTCATGTTTGGAGCTCGGCTCTTAAACATACCTTCGACTTACTTGAGAGCATACAGAGACGAGCGATCCGCCTGGTCGGGGACTCGGCGCTGATGTCGGGACTACAGTCACTATCACATCGAAGGCGCGTAGCCGACCTCTATCTGTTTTACAGATATTATCACGGGTACTGTTCTTCGGAGATTCGTGGTATTGTACCACGCAATTCGGTTTATATGCGCTCCACAAGACAATCCGACGGATCGCGCCAGTTTGCGATTCATCTCCCGATGGCGCGAACATCCATGCATCAGAACTCGTTCGGTCACAGAGCGGTGAAGCTGCGGAACTCCCTTCCCACGCGTGTTCCCGGAGCGTTACAACCTGCAAGTGTTCAAAAAGAACTGCAACAGTTATTTGGTGGGATCTTGGGGCTCCAAATCAGTGCTATAGGTTCGCCTCTCCCGAGAAAAGTGTAATAAAAAAAAAAGTATCTGTGCATTTCCTCTCAGCTGAGAACTTCTGAAGGGCATGCATCGCCACCCAGATGAATTTCTGTGCAGATTAAACATGGATAAACCACTACACTCCCGAGACGAAAGAACATTGAAAACAGTGGATTGTTAAAGGCAAACGGGCTCCAAAGGAGGCAAAGACGGTATAATCAGCTGGAAAGGTTATGGCTACTGTGTTTTGGGATGCACGTGGTATTATCCTCAATGACTATTAGGCAAAGGCACAAACAATAAGTGGACAATATTATGCATTATTATTAGGTCAGCTAAATGAGAAGATAAAGAAAAATCGTCCTCATTTCTAAAGACTTATTGGCCTGTTTTCGTATAATTGAAGAGCTCTTAAACTTTGACAGTTGGATGTAAACAGTGACAACCCTTTCCTTGTATTTATAAAATCATATTACTGACCTGTCCTCGTGTTACCCAGTCCACCCAGGTGGACGCCTCTCCCAAGGGAAATGTAATAAACAATTAAAAAATTAAATTAAATAAAAAACACCAAAGACATCAATCCACCCATTTTTGGAGTAAGATAACGTTTGCACTAAGCCAGAAGAAACTATCAGATAATCCTTTTTAAAATATCCCGAGGCCGAGCGTAACGTTCACAAGGATGTGTGATTCTGGTTGTCGCAAGACACGATGAAGTACCAACTTGTCTTGGTTTCGGGCAATTCGGCTCTCCGACCATAATTTTTTTTCGACTACACCATAGAGGGCAACTATGGAAAACAAAGTATAAATTGAAACACATTTTAGCAGGTTGGTATAATCTCACATTATTATTCATGAGCTTCAAGTTCTAGTGGTGGCTTACGTATTCAGAGCGCTTAATTTCATCTTTCTTTCATTTTCTTTTTTCATCTTTTTCTCGTTTGTTTATTTTTACAATTTTAATTGTATAAGAGAAGATATTATAAAAACTTCGTTATATTTTCAATATAAAAAAAATCTTGAAGAGATCATTAACGCTTGATTGGAAACCTGATTATGATTTTTTTAATGTGGAGCGAAAGTTGTTCTGCTTCTTTATGATTTTTATTAATAAGATTATGTTATTATTATTTGAATCAAATCCATGGTTTCGTCTACGGTGCTGACGGCGATACGGTTTATGTTACAATATACAGTTTTCCAATAGGATGATGCGAGGCGACCACGTTTATCTTAGACTTTCTGAAAACTCCTCCCAACATTTTACAGTCATCTGTGAAATTAAAAATCTTATTTAGCTTAGTTGGTTACTAACTTTTTCTATACCATAAACCAGAGAAATAAATATAAAGCTACCCAGCAGCGATCCATGAAAATTTATACTTTATTTAGAATTTAGATAAAAATTGACATTAAAATTGACAAAAAATATTCAGGATGCTAGACTATACATAAAAAAGGGAAACAGAGATTTGTTTTATTGATTCAACAATAATTCGGTTTATTAAAAATTCATAATAGAAAAATATTTTTCACAAACTCCAACTTATCATTAATAAAAAGGAAATACAAAATGGGAGTTACAACTTCTTATATTCCGAAACATTGGCAGCGCGAACATAATCGCAGTGCAGACAAAGTTACGGTTTAAAATCAAAAGGAATATCACTTGCAATATGTGTTAATATTATAAATGGTCATTTGTAAATATTTATATTATTATTATATTTTTCTATTTCACAACTATACAATTTTATATCTTATTCAATTTGAAATGTTTAGAGCCAAACAAATATGAAGTGAAATACTTTTAAAACAATCAAAATAAGTCTATTAAATCTCTTCTAAGCCAGGAAGAGGGAATCCCTGTGCTAACTCTTCCACCTCCTCCCGAAGGCATGTAATTTTTTCAATAACCTCTTGGTTCTCGTGAACGACTTTCTTAAAATCAACCAGCTTTGGTCCAATGCCATTACCAGCCTCTTTAGCGATCTTTAATGCCTTATCAATTAAATCCACAACTTTTACAATATCAGCTTCCTTGAAGCCTCTTGTTGTTAAAGCAGGCGTTCCGAGTCGAAGGCCTGACGGATTTAAAGCAGATTTATCACCCGGTGCTGTGTTCTTATTACACGCAATACTAACTTGCTCAAGAATATACTCAGATCGGGCACCATTTAAACCAACAGTACGAAGGTCCACAAGAATCAAGTGCACATCTGTACCATCAGTTGAGAGTTTATAACCTTTTTCTTTCATTGATTTGGCCAACTGTTGAGCATTTTTTAGCACTTGCTGTTGATATTCTACAAATTCTGGACACATTGCTTGTTGAAATGTTGTTGCAATGGCTGCAACCGTGTTATCATGTGGACCACCTTGCAAGCCAGGAAATACAGCAGCATTAATTGGCTCTTCATAATCGTATAAAACTTTTTTTCCATCTGGTTTTGTTGATTTAACACCTTTGCGAAAGAATATTACACCAGCTCGAGGACCGCGCATAGTTTTATGGGTTGTTGTTGTCACTATATCTGCATATTCAAATGGACTTGGTATTAATTTAGCTGCCACCATTCCAGCTATATGCGCCATGTCTGCCATAAGTATGGCACCATTTTCATCTGCGATTTCTCGGAAGCGTTTGTAATCTAGACATCGAGAATAACACGATATTCCTGCGATAATTAATCTCGGCTTAAATAGTCTTGCACTCGCAGCTAAGGCGTCGTAGTCTATTAATCCCGTCTTCGGATCGACTTTGTATGGCATACTTTCAAAAAATAACGAAGTAGCTGATACTCTCTTCGTTGGAGTCATGAACCCATGTGTTAAGTGGCCACCATCAGGCAAATCAAGGCCCATTATTCTGTCGTGGGGCCTCAACACACCTGTATAAACACCCATGTTTGCTGGAGATCCGGAATAAGGTTGTACATTACATCCCCATTTTTCAGGATCAAGGCCAAAGAGTTTTAGACCCCTATTTTGGGCTAGAATCTCTATTTTATCAATTATCTGATTGCCACCATAATACCTGGTAATAAAAAAAGTTATAATTAAAGCAATGATAATATACAAGCAAAAAAAAAATGGTATAAATTAAAATAATAGATGTTTGAGGTGAAATAATAATGCATGACAATGATACGGTATATCTTTGGATTTTCTTTCGACACTGACATTATTGTTTTTTATAATTATTGGAGCTGCTTTCACAAAAACCTTATCGCCATAACTTTCCAAAGTTAATGACACCTAAAGGAAGTAGTCTGAATAAATAATATATTCCAAGCTATTGTGTTTTATTTAACCGTAAAAGGTTTTCTTTTTGCGCACGGCTAATAATCTTGCCCGTAAAAATAAATTATTATGGAAAATTTAACAAGCCTTGAGACTTGCTAAATAAGGCCAAGACCGGATCTCGGTTGTAGTGCCGATGATGATGATGAAAAAGTTTTTTAATTTAAAATCGAAAATGCTACAACGAAATTGCATTCGGTTAGTGTTCAGAATGGTTAGCTATCAGCCGATTATATATGTACATCATATGTTTATGAAAATATGCACGTGGCTCTGTGGAGTTTCTAACACATACACACACAATACACAAGCAAATAGTGAAGAATACCGAAAGCAAATCGAATAAGAAAAAGCATCAGCCGTATACCAAGCGTCGAACAGTTCTGGGATCCCAATCGAATATGTCCGGAAGCACAAAGCTAACAGCAAACCTCCTCTTGTGGATCAACACGATTCAGCTTTGTGCCGCTGTCGATAACACCGACTTGGCTCAGATACAACAAGACCGTTAGCTCGAGTTACTATTGAAAACAGGGACTTATTTAGATTTGCCAGGACTCTCTTTCAACAACGCTAAAGACGAAATTTTCTGCGATGTCTCGACGGTATCGCTTGTCCCTATATAATTTATAAATTTCGAGGCATCGACTTGGCTCAGATACAACAACAAGACCGTTAGCTCGAGTTACTATTGAAAACAGGGACTTATTCAGATTTGCAAGGATTCCCTTTCAACAACGCTAAAGACGAAATTTTCTGCGATGTCTCGACGGAGATCACTCGTTCCTATATACCGGAGAAATTTCGAGGCATACTACGAAGGAAGGTCAATAAGGCCTACGAGGGCGATCGCAAATGATCTGTTTTTAGTAAGCATCATTCCTCACTAGGTATCTGTCAATTTTCAATTTGTTTCATGTCTCAATTTTGCATGATAAATGCGAGCGGACTACAGCGGCAAAAAATAGAGCATTTAAGCAATGGCACTCCAATCCCACCGAGGTTAACAGAAACGCGTGCAACCAGGCGATCGATAGCACGAAGAAAGCTCACAACGACAGAGCGACCAATAAACTCCTTCAGTGTCCGACTGGTTCGCGCTCCTTCTGGTCAATGGCAAGAGCTGTTAGCAGTAACTTTGCTTCCTCCTCTTTTCCTCCGTTGGTGAAGAGCAACGGGGCGTTAGTCACAAAATCAAAAGATAAAGCTAATGTGTCCGCGAATTCAAACCTCGATCTCGGTCTTTTGGAACCACCTGTGATGACGTCCGTATAGTCTTCGATGCAGGAAGTGAAGTTCCACCCGCGTACTATTCATCGCATTCTACGTAAACTGGACTGTAGAAGGGCAATCGGCCCGGACGGAATACCAGCAATAGTCCTTAAGAACTGTCCAGAACTATCGCCGGTTCTTGGCAGACTCTTCCGCTTATCTTATGCACGGAGGACCTTTCCTGCCTGCTGGAAAATCGCTCGAGTTCAGCCAATCCCAAAGACGGGAAAAAGGTGTCTCTCACAAAATTACCGTCCGATAGCATTACTGTCTATTTTATCTAAGGTGATGGAAAAAGTCAGCAATACTGAGTTAGTTAAATATTTGAAGTGCAACGGACTTCTAATTGATCGTCAATACGGATTCCATGGCAGGCGGTCCACGGGAGACCTTTTGATACTTATAACCGATATATGGGTATCTGCGATTGAGGGGCATGGTGAGTAAAGGGCGGTCGCATTGGATATCTCCAAGGCTTTTGACAGCGTCTGGCACGGTGCGTTGCTGAGCAAACTTCGTTCATAAGGACTTTCCCAGCAGCTTTGCAACTGGACGAAGAGCTTCGTCGAAAATCGATCGATCCGGGTTGTTGTGGACGGCGAGTGTTCGGATCTGTATGCTATTAATTCGGGGGTGCCTCAAGGTTTTATTTTGGCTCCAATCTTGTTTTTTGCTTGACATAAATGATTTGCTGGAGAAACCGGATAAGAAAGTGTTCAGTTTTGCAGATGATAGTACGCTTGTTTCCTCCTTTTCGAGTGATCGGCCAATTGGTGCATCAACGTCGCACCAGCTGAGATGTAGACAGATTGACTCACTGATTCGGGATCTAGATAAAGTCCTGCAGTGGGGAAAGGCCAATCTCGTCGACTTCAATGCAGTGAATACACAATACATAACATACACAAAGAAAAGTGGATCATCGGTTCCACAGATGATGAGGAATGGCCAGGCCCTCGAATCTGGGGAAAGCTTGAAATTGCTCGGCGTCACGGGCTGTGGGAATGTACCGTGGCATAAACACGTGTCAAACATCGCCAGATCCGCCTTAGAAAAACGGAGTTATCTTTTTAGAGCCAAGAAATATTTTACTCCGGCCCAACTTCTTCTCCTGTATAAATCCCAAATTAGACCCGCACTCGAATGTTGCTCTCATGTTTGGAGCTCGGCTCTTAAACATACCTTCGACCTACTTGAGAGCATACAGAGACGAGCGATCCGTCTGGTCGGGGACTCGGCGCTGATGTCGGGACTACAGCTGCTATCACATCGAAGGCGCGTAGCCGACCTCTGTCTGTTTTACAGATATTAGCACGGGTACTGTTCTTCGGAGATTCCTGGTATTGTTCCACACAATTCGGCTTATATGCGCTCCACAAGACAATCCGACGGATCGCACCAGTTCGCGGTTCATCTCCCGACGGCGCGAACATCCCTGCATCAGAACTCGTTCCGTTACAGAGCAGGGAAGCTGTGGAAGTCCCATCCCACGCGAGTGTTCCCGGAGCGTTACAACCTGCAAGTGTTCAAAAAGAACTGCAACAGTTATTTGGTGGCATCTCGAGGCACCAATTCGGCGCTATAGGTTCGCCTCTCCCGAGAGAAGTGTAAAAAAAAAAAGTATCTGCGCATTCGCTCTCAGCTGAGAACTTCTGAAGGGCATGCTTCGCCACCCAGATGAGTTTCTGTGCACATTAAATAACTGCAGATGAAACACGGATAAACTACTACACTCCCGAGACGGAAGAACAGTCAAAACAGTGAATTGTAAAAGGGAAACGGGCTCCAAAGCAGGCGAAAACGGTATAATAGCTAGAAAGGTTACGGCTACTATGTTTTGGGGTGCACGTGGTATTATCTTCAATGACTATTAGGAAAAGGCACAGACAATAACTGGACAATATTATGCATCATTATTAGGTCAGCTAAATGAGAAGATATCTGGCGCAAGTCTAATGACCTTGCGCGGAAAAAACAAATCATTATGGAAAATTTAACAAGCCTCAGGACTTGCTAAATAAGGCCAAGACCGGTTCCAGGTTGTAGTGTCGATGATGATGATGATGAAATGAGAAGATAAAGGAAAATCGTCCTCATTTCTAAAGACTTATTGACCTGTTTTCGTATAATTGAAGGGCCTGTGCATGAGCTCGTAAACTTTGACAGTTGAATGTAAACAGTGACAACGCTTTCCGTGTATTTATAATATCGTATTACTGACCTGCCCTCGTGTTACCCAGTCCACCCAGGTGGACGCGTAACCGTGGCAGCCGTTTGACGGAAGTTGTTCTGACCATACAGGGTCAAAGATCTTAAACAATGGGCCCACGACTACATGTAATACAGCGTTACAGAGTAGGTCGACACAACGTGTTCAACCGGCAGAATACAAATCCCCCGAGAGCGCCCATGTCCGCATTGAGATGGTACGGCCGATAGCCCTGATGAAAAGATGCATAACAATCAATTGTTTTGCAGTGGCTGGAGGCAACACCGTTTCAATGGCTGACTATAGAGTGCCGCGAAAGGATTCGGTTCGACACTGCAGTTCGGGGACCACAGTTCGAAGCGGTAAAAAGTTGGGCAATAAATAGATTATGCCATAACAAAAAAAAAAAAGAAACACACTGTCTGAAAATTCCTCTAGATAACATCGTGTCTTACAAGACTATTCCAATCGACACGACAAAACGCTTTTTTATGTTGTCTTTGTTTACAACGCTTACAATCCGATACAATATCCTCACAAGATACAATATCTTAAAGCGTAAATCGAAATCGTAATAGAAAAAGTTAAAACCAAAGCACCGACATATAATAATAATATCTTCATAGGAATTTAAAACCTGGGGAATGGGGAATTACACAAAAAGGATAGACAATAATATAAGAGGTAGGAGAGGAAAGGGCGAGAATAGACAGGAGGCTAGGGTATGACTATGGATGCGGGAGGGTGTAGGGTCAGGAGCGGTAAGAGAGGAGACGACATTTGAGAGCTGGAGAGGTGAGAATGAAATCAAAGATGGTGGGGTAAGAGTTTGCCCACCGCAGCATTTACGAAGTGGGTTCATTAGAGCCGTAAGACGTGTGATGGGCGGACAAATAAAAGTCAAGAGGGTTTCGCAGGTTTCGGAGGTTAGTGTAAAATGTGACGGAGGAGAGCAGGCTTGGGCAGTTGATTGCATCTGAGAGAAGGAAGTGGATGAAGGGGATGTTGACATGAATTCTGCGCTGTTCAAATGTGTTAAGGTTAATTATAGGTGGAGACGGCTTATGTATGGAGGTAGAATCAGAGGATTTTCTCAATTTGGAGGGCAAAACGCAAAAAACGACGTTGCACGCTTTCGATCCTGCGAATTTGGGACGAGTAGTGAGGAGACCAGATGTGACTAGCATATGCAAGAAGGGGACGGACAAAGGCTGTATAGAGCGATCGGGAAACGTATGGATTAAAGAATCCTTCCGACCAGCGTTTCACAGAACCAAGGGCAGAGTTGGCTTTGACGATAATGTCATCAATATGTGGGATGAAGTTAAGCTACCCATCACATAAGACGCCGAGGTCACGACTCGATTGTACAGGTGGTTAAGTAAGAAATAGGAACGTAGCGCGGAGGGGGGCATGTTAACTTTTTTTTTCTGATAGGAAGCTCTATCAAACTTCATGTCATTATCTACATATGTGAAATAGTTACTCTGTTGCTTTGTGAGCAATAAAAGTGAGCTGGCGTTTTTTACAGTGTAATGACTACAGATATGAACCTACATAACCCTTATAATTAAAAAAAAAAACTTCGATCCCACAGCATGAAAAACCACCACAGACGACGAGGATGTTTCAATTCACCACTTAAGACGTAGATCGCTATATTTAATGTTCTATTGGGTTGTACCACATAATATGTCCGATTTTCGGTCAGTCGGAAATAAGTTCTCGAGTGAACATCTGTGCCAGAACGTTCAATTTTCTTTTTTTATAAAGTAAAGTGGTACGTGTGCTTGACATGTGAGAATTTTAGGGTTCGTTACAAGTACAGTTTTTTTCTTCTAGGAATTGTTTACCATGCTGCCAGTAGTTCAAATTCGAACCCTCTTCCTTTATAAATTTTAAATGGGACATAATGCGTCATCGGCAATGAAAAAGATTAATGACGCATTTGAGGATGTAGCGATAAGCGAACGCACTATACGACGTTGGTTTGGAAAGTTCCATTCGGGAGATTTCAGCCTCAAAAATGAACCACGTGGGAAGCCGGAAACGTTAGTTGACGACAATCTCTTAAGAGCAACGGTGGATGCGGACCAAACTTAATCGATGTGGGAGATTGCACAAAGCATGGGAGTATCCTCAATAACAATAAGTCGACACCTTTCTCGCATCGGAAACGTAAAGAAATTCGATAACTGGGTACCCCATGAACTGAACGAGTCCCAAAAAGGGGGGCAGTGGTTGGATGCAGGTTAAAAGCCAAAACACAACCTCACACCCGATCTTCACCCAAAAAAAGTTATGGTGACAATTTGGTGGACATCGAAAGGACCAATCCAATTTTCATTTCTTCAACCAGGAGAAACGGCAAACGCTATCAAATATTGCGAAGAAATCGACATATTGCATGCCAAATTGGCTGAAAAGGGCCCGATCCTTTTGCATGACAATGTTAGACCCCATACCTCACAAGTAACGGTGCAAAAACTGTTGCAGTTGGGATTTGAAATTCTTCCGCATCCACCGTACTATTATCACGTTTGCGATGATAGTGAAGAACGCGTGATTCGAACTGATGCTATGAGAGTTAGAATCACTAAAAATGTAACCAATGCTCAACACGTCTAGCCACTGCCGCTTCTACGAATTCGATTTCTAAACTCAAGTACACCCAACTGATGTGGAATTGTTATGTTAATCGCTATGGTATACGGCTCTGATGCTTTGCTTATCCAAAATTCCCTTCCGTGTTCTTTACTACTTGCTTGTATATTATGTTTGTATCTGTTAGTCTATGCGGAAGTCGTGATCGTTGTCGTGAAGTTCTGTTTACTATGGGAAAGTGTGTGCTGTGTGTACACAGATATCACGTCGGGGTCACCAATTATCGTGTTTGCGATGACAGTGAAGAACGTGTGATTCGAACTGACGCTATGAGAGTTAGAATCACTAAAAATGTAACCAATGCTCAACACGTCAAGCCACTGCCGCTTCTACGAATTCGATTTCTAAACTCAAATACACCCAACTCATGTGGAATTGTTATGTTAATCGCTATGGTGTACGGCTCTGATGCTTTGCTTATTCAAAATTCCTTTCCGTGTTCTTTACTACTTGCTTGTATATTGTGTGTGTATCTGTTAGAAACGCCACACTATTCCCTCCTCAGTAACTTGGTTACGATCAACTTCGTGTGCGAACGACGGAACGAGGAACGAGCGAGTGAGAGAACGTCGGAGCAGGCGAGTATGCCGGTGCTCTATGCGGAAGTCGTGATCGTTGTCGTGAAGTTCTGTTTACTATGAGAAAGTGTGTGCTGTGTGTACACAGATATCACGTCGGGGTCACCAATTATCGCGTTTGCGATGACAGTGAAGAACGTGTGATTCGAACTGACGCTATGAGAGTTAGAATCACTAAAAATGTAACCAATGCTCAACACGTCAAGCCACTGCCGCTTGTACGAAGTCGATTTCTAAACTCAAGTACACCCAACTGATGTGGACTTGTTACGTTAATCGCTATGGTATACGGCTCTGATGCTTTGCTTACTCAAAATTCCTTTCTGTGTTCTTCACTATTTGCTTGTATCGGGTTTTCCAATAAGAACTTGACAACTTTGAATTTAATTTGTGAACGCACCCTTTCACTAATCAACGAACTGTCACTGTCAATTTATTCAGTAAACTCAACATGTTCATCGTGGTTAAGTACACGAACGAACAACGTCTGCAAATTATAAAAATTTACTACCGAAAAAAAGTTGTCAAGTCCCTATTGGAAAACCTTATATATTCTGTTAGAAAGGCCACACTCTCCTGACATTTCCCCAACGGTCTACCATCTTTTCCGTAATCTGGATTCATTTTGCCGGCAGAAGATCTTCTGAAGCAGAGCAAAGGTCATAAAAACCTTTGAAGATCTCATTGCCTCAAAAAGTCAGCACTTCTACGAAAAAGAAATATTTGGCCTTGTATCACGGTGGAAGAATGTCATAGATGCCAACGGGTCCTCTTTTGATTGAACAAAAATTTACGGAAAAATAATATTGGCTTTTAAAGTTTTACTATAAAATGGGACATTTCATGTGGTACAACCCAATAGTATATATGGTTACGGCGATTTCATTTTTTTTCAATTCTCTCTTGGAGTTGTGTTTAGACAATAAATAGTTTCTGAGATTTATTATAAAATATTATAGAAGAATTAAAAAAAAAGATTCTCTTTTGGTGCTATGCATGTGCAAAATCTGTTGGAATCACCACAGTCCTTCTTAGCCCAACATCTCTTATCCCTTTTTGATATCATCTAATTTCTGTTCTAACTCTTCAAACAACAACTCCAAAAGTCGGGGTAAACGTATCAACAAGCTTACAAACTTCCTTGATTCAAAAGGCCAATCGACTAATTGCGTAGTCGATACTACGACTGCAGTATCAATAAATGGGAAATGTACGCTATAGTTGCGTTTTGTGGAAGATGGAGGAAAGTTCTGTGAAGAGCACAAAAATACATAGCAGAAGATTTCTCCTTTATCTAATCGCTCTTCTTTTTTGTATCATTTCACACTATAAGGATTGTTAATAGTCCATTTGGATCATGTACGTTATCAATCGATATTTTATCACATACGAATACGCTTAAAATTACTCTCACAGTCTTCACTTACCGCTTTCCTGGGTATCCTTCCGAATATTTATTATGTGGGCACGATGCAAGGCACTGAAGTACCGATACGGAAGTAAAGTTTTCACTTGCTATCATTTCCAAGCCACATCGTTGTCGAGACTTCTCTTCTTTAATCAATTCAAAGAGCTCGACATCAGTTTCTTCCAAAGGATCCATAAGCATTTTCATTTTTGCTTCCATGTCCTGCGAGTAACAAATATATAACCACAATATTATCAATTAAAACGTAACAACAAAATGTACAATATATTAATCGCGCTCAGAGATGTGTGTTCTTCTTAACAGTTTTCAACCGAATGAAGATTCTAATTTGGCTTTTCTATTTGTATTTTAATGTAGCTACTGATAATGATGTGGAAAGGGACAAATGGTCATCGATATAGTGGTATTAATAAAAAAAAACACTATTAACAGGAGATAAGCTTGCTATTATTAATATTTGAATTAATTAAGAATTCAATAACAAATAGCTTCGTCAAAGTGATGGCGTCAACATCGATGTTTATCAATTCGACAAAATTTGCATACGTATGTTGCAAGAGAACAATTATTCGCTATGATAGCGGTCTAAATCTGAAATTAAAGTCAATATGAGCGGTGATAAAGGGCGCAATAAAAATCAGGTCATATAAATTGCCCTATTTTGCGGGAATAAACCATTTTATAGATTAGGTGGGATGGGTAGCATGAGGTACGAGAGCAAGAATTGCACCAGCGCACCCCAGCCCCCACTTTACTTTCGCAGAATGACTTCAGATGTGAACATACATGACCCTTATAATTAAAAAAAATAAAGCTTGCCCGACTGTCTTCACCATTCAAACCAGTACGAACAAGTTTTAAGATATCTTTTTACAGAGGGGAAGACGTTACAACTAAGGCGACGCGGCGAGATGTAAATTTATCATTATTGAAACTGGTCGTTCAAAAAACCCCGAAACGAATACAGCGTTTTGCGACCAGGTGAAGAACATGCTTCGATCCCACGACATGAAAAACCACCACAGACATCGATGATATTTCAACTCACCACTTAAGCCGTGAATCGCTATGTTTAATGTTCTAGTATATGGTTGAAGATTTCCTTTTCTTTTTCAATTCTCTCTTTGAGTTGTGTATTTTATTAATACAATATTCTACCCTATTTATTAACATAATATCCTTCTAGTGTAATACCAAATGACAATAACTCATGCATGCTCTCTATGCCTTTCCTGTAGAACAATTTATCCACCCGTCAAAATACATTTATTTTTACGGGCAAGGTTATTAGCCTTGCGTCGGTATCTTGTTAGGTGCCTTTTGTTTATTTAATCATTTTGACTGGCTTTTATCCTACGCTGTTTACTCTGCTGACTGAAAATTTGACTCCGGTGTCTAGTAGTGAGCCACCAGTATATATCACCCATTATCACGTATCGAATGAAAAAATCCTTTTTACTTAGTTTAAACATCTCCAAACACCGCGTTGAATGATGAACGTTGACTGAAACGATTCTGTTTGGCATGTGAACCTTTATTCCACAGTAAAGAGTAAAGAGTATCAAGCCCAACCGAAATATGTGGTTCGATTTCGGGAGCAGAGAAGCCATTAAGGCTAAAGAGTTGAGCTCCCGGTTGTATAAATCAAACAATACTGAGGAAAACCGGAAAAGATTTAAGAGAGCTAGAAATGACTGCAATGCGTATATTCAACGCGCAAAGATCTTGCATGACCAGAGAGTGAGACAAAAAATACTACACTCTCCCTCAGGTAGTAGAAGCTTCTGGGTATTTGTGAAGAACACCCAAAACTCGATCTCCTCGTCCATTCCTTCGCTTATAGTCGATGACAGCCCAGTCACCAGTGCAATGGAGAAGGCGAATCTACTTGCTGCACATTTTACAGCCAACTCACCGCTTCCTGATACATCAGTTCCGCCTCAACTTGAGCATAAGCAGCACACCATGAGCCAGATTCGCTTCCGAACGCGTACTGTTGCCCGGGCACTCAAGGAGCTAAACGCACACAAATCCGCAGATCCTGATGACATTCCCCCACTTATTTTGAAGAAATGTTCCACTTCACTCTGTAAACCGCTGCGGAAACTCTTCCATTTGTTTTATTCTACTGGCCGTTTCCCAAATAGATGGAAGTCAGCGAACATTCAGCTTATTCCCGAAAAGGGTGACAACTCGTCCCTCTCTTCTTATCGACCCATAGCACTAACTCCTATTCTCTCGAAGGTAATGGAATCACTGATTAACCGTCAACTTTCGAAATATCTGGAATCAAATGACCTCCTCAATGACCGCCAATATGACTTTCGTAGCAACAGGTCCACAGATTTGACGGCGTACCTTACCGAAAAGTAAAGCCATTCCATCCACTACTTCGGGGAAAGCAAGGTTGTTGCACTGGATATCTCGAAAGCCTTCGACAGAGTTTGGCATTCAGCCCTTTTATCAAAATTACCTTCATATGGAGTGGACAATTCCCTGATCCAATGGATAAGAGACTATCTTTCTGGCCGTACAATCCAAGTCGTTCTTGATGGTGTCAAATCTGCCTCCCATCAAATTAATGCAGGAGTTCCTCAAGGTTCGGTACTCTCACCCACTCTCTTCCTCATCTTTATAAATGATCTCTTGTCAATTACCCACAACCCAATCCACTCGTTTGCCGATGATAGCACATTGAGTTTCTCATACACATACGAACATTCCCGGCCAAACTCTTCGAACGTCAATACCAATCAGCAGATTATGCTTAATACACTGAGAATTCCGACCTCAACAAAGATATATCAATGGGGATTATCTAATCAAGTAGAGTTCAATGCCTTAAAAACTTAGTGATGTCTCCTGTGGTCAAAGGTGAATCCCAAAGTAAATATACTGTCCATGAATGGTACTTCCATCGACGAAGCCTAGGAACTATCAATCCTCGCCACTCAATTAATTCGACTCTTAATTGGAGCGACCACATTTTTGAAGCTGCGAAAAGTGTGGCCAAATGCATGGGGTTCCTTAAGAGATGCAAAAGATACTTCACTCCATCCAACCTGGGCACTATTTACAAGGCGTATATTCGTCCAAAAATGGAGTTCAACTCCCATATTTGGTCAGGCGCATACAAAACTGCACTACACGTGCTCGACAGGATGCAAAAACGAATAGTGAAACTTATTGGGGACCCAGGTGTGAGTCGATCAATTCCGTCGTTAGAACATAGGCGCAACGTATCATACCTATTTCTCTTCTATAGGTATTATCACGGTCGTTGCTCAACAGAATTTGCTGAATGTGTGCCGCCTCCTCAGATATTTTCCCGCGATACCCGTCAATTTGAGAATGCCCATCAACAATTCACATTGAAACTGAACGTCAGGCACACAAATAAACATAGAGAGTCATTCTTTAGCCGAACCACACGAATGTGGAATGGTCTACCTGATCATGTGTTTCTTCGTCGTTGTAATGTCCAGGCATTTAAGAGTACGTCGATACCTCCTTTCCTTATCCACTTCCTCTCCTTCCGCTCGCACTGTGCTCTGACACTTAAGGGTACTCCAAAATCCCCTTTTGTGCGCGCGATTTACGGTTGCCACCGGGCACCCCGTCACCCCTTAATACCTCCTACACCTAAGTTCCACCCACTGAATATGCTTGAACAGCAAATCCACACTTCAAGGTTATTTTCCCACAGTTCCTTGACTCCGATGCAAAATCAGCAACGAGCCGGAAAAGTGAATCGTAACCCTAGAACTAAGAACTCGGTACGGAACCTGCAGAGGTGACAAATTGCAGATTCAGCATCTACCGAATTCACAATCCCTTGTTTAAGGGGACATTCCGGTTTGTTCGGTTCAAAAAATCAATTTTTTTTTTGCTTAATCGATAGTTTTATACTTCAAAAATACAATGTTAAAATTTGGAAACGAAATCTTAGGCGGTTCCAAAGTTATAGTCATTAAAGGGTCGGGTCTCCCGCGGATACAATTTCGTATCATAGGTGGCAACTACCGTGTATTTAGAAAGATGCAGACTATCCATTTATGGGCATTAATTTGCTTCATTGTTGGCTTGGGCTAACTGCCACTTCTTTGAATATGTCGCAATCTTGCGCGACTGAACAACATGTTCATAAGCGGTAATGGATAGTCGCTCCCGTGTATGTTGTTTTTACGTTCGGGCGTACTGCGGGTGACCTGCGATTGCCTGAGTTTTAGTTAGTTTCATATATATGAAACTAACTTGCCCGTTGCACGGTGCTGGTGGTTTTTTCTTGTTTGGTGACTATGGAAGATGTTCCTACCGGTGACGGTATTTTTGATGTTTCTTTGTTTCTTTTTGAATAGCATTAAGGGGACATTCCGTTTTGTCGGGTCAAAAAATAGGTTATTTTCATGATTTTTTTTAAGAGAAAGTATTAAAGATATAACAATTTTTTTTAAACATTTTATTCATCTTTCGACTACGTTTGTAAATTTTGTCGAGTCACTCCGGAACCGGTACCCTCCCGCCCTCCAGGTGTTCAAAGTTAGCCATCCGTTCTGCTCGTGTAAGGGTTATTTTCGTCCCCGGTGAAAAAATACGAAAAATGCAAAAAGTTTATTAAACATAAATATATTTAGCCCAATGTGAGTGAAAAAAATTTTAAAATTGATAAAAAACAACAAAATGGCGGACTATTGAAAAAAAATGATTTTTCGGCCCTTTTTTGCTCTATTTTTTAGTTATAACTAAAAACATAAATAAATAAATAAAAAAAGTAATTCACTCACAATTTGCGTGTATTTGTTAAAAATATGTGTGCGAACCTTCATAAGAATCGCATACACCGTTTTCATATTATCGCTTACACCGCACTCAAAAAAGTCGTTTCGAAAAAACGACAAAAGATAAAAGTGATTTTGAACACGTGAAGGGGGGGGGGGGGTCCGGTTCCGGAGTGACTCGACAAAATTTACAAACGTAGTCGAAAGATGAATAAATGTTTAAAAAAAATTGTTGTTATATCTTTAATACTTTCTCTTTAAAAAACTCATGAAAATAAACTATTTTTTGACCCGACAAACCGGAATGTCCCCTTAAAGCGTGAGAATCAGTTTTGCAATTTAATACCGAGGTGTAATGTGCAGGTAGGATGGGAGATGGAGTTGAGTTGAATTTGGATCGTGAAAGTGCCCGGTTGTTTCAAGAAAATATATTTATCTATTTTTCAAATCTCATATTTTGTAAAAGAAAACAATAAGGAATTAATTATAATCATAAAACTTAAATTGTACGTGGTTTTTTTACCTTCCCGTAACGAGACACACGTAACTCGCAATTGTGTAAAAAAAAAATGTGTTGAGCTCTACGCCGTGCTTCCTCTTTGATTGAGGGAAGAGCGTTGTGTTTATGTTGAGTCAACGTCTTTGACTAAAAGAAAAATTACTATTTTTGTTTTCAATTTTTAAATTTTATTAAAAAGGATCTTGTGGTCAAATGCCCATGACGTGGTGAAAAATACAAGCCCGCGAAAACGTGGCCGTTTTCGTTTTTATACTAAACCCTGAAACATATGAAACACGGTTGCTCGATATTGTTTTTGCTGATGGTATTCAATCAGCGGCCATGGCCTTTAGCTTTGTTATTTTTAGCAGCTGCTGGTTGCTCGATTTGATTTCAGAATCGTTATTGTGAGCAGCTGCTATTGGCTGGATTCGGGAATCGTTTAGAGTTATGGGAGTTATGGGAGGGGGGGTCGTGAGCACTACATCGTGGTTTGCGACCCCACAACCCCAACCCAGATCAATTGACTGGCATCTTCAGTGTTTCTCGTGGCGGGCGGAACCCCTCAGAGAATACCCATTTCAGGACATCGCACTCCCCTGATGATGGATAGTATATGTATGTAGGGATATGGAGGGGGGGGGGGGTTGTAGGGCTTCAGGAGCACTACAGGAAAAAAATGAACACGCTTTATTAGGGTTATTTGTGAGGCAACGCGATACTAAATTTGAACAGAGATTTCGTATACCCAACGTAGGCTAAATATAACGTACTCGTTTAATCGCAGCTACCTCCGACATCTTCAGACTTGACAGTGGTTTACATCGATTTTATGAATTTTTACACACTGTAAAAAACGCCAGCTCAGTTTTATTACTCACAAAGCAACAGACTATTTCACGAATGAAGATGACATGAAATTTCGTAGAGCTTCCTATCAGGGTATTACAACATAGTAGAAAGAAATGTTGACATACCCGCACAATTTAAATTGAAAATTCCTGGTCAATTGGTAGACAGTATTGTTACGTAATTTCGATTTTACGTTGATCGACTTCCTCGGTTCGATCCCTGGATTGTGAATAATCCAAATAAAATTCCAAAGTTTGTTCTTTTTACCTCGTTGATGGAGCTTAGCAGAAGAACATGAAAAAGAATGGCATTCGTTAAATTCAACTTTATTTAAATCGGAACTCTTTCACCTTCTTCTTCATAATTTTAAAAATACAATCAACGTCCGTACAAAACAGTAACAAGTTACTTTTCTTTACCGAAATTTAAAAAACGCTGCAAAAGAAAACAGGAAAAAACTTAAACCTTATTCCGTCACCGTTTGTTATTTTTCTTTTCTCTCGAAACAGCCGTTGAGCCAAAAAACTCTCATCCGCTACAATTGGTGTTCTCCAGCAACGGGGTCTAATATGAGCTGGCTGAATTGTCTCCACAATCAGCGAGCACTCCGAAAAGTAGTCAGTGGCATGGCAATGATGATTGATTGTACTATAGCATACCCTCGGGCGTTGAAAAGTGAGGAAAATTGCCAATTCAAATGAATTAAGTTGATCATTTGATCCAACAGACGAAACCTTATATGTTGTGCTGTTGCGTTTGCAACATCTTCCCGGGCCGGCGACGGTGGACCAATGGGGTTTTTCTTTCCTATAGATGAGTCGATGATCGTCTAGGGTGTAGTTGACCCGGGATGTTGCAATTGACAGTGGTGTTGAACGTGAACTGGCACGGCGCAACGGTAGGGTGGCAAAATTAATTATATTGTTACACTATATAGTGATTCTATTAATTGATTAGGTTATAAAAGATAATGAGTTATTGTTTTCAAATAATTCGTACTCAGTTATCAGTGTTAGTGTGTGTGTGTGTGTGTGTATATGTGTGTGTGTGTATGTGTGTGTGTGTATATGTGGGTGTGTGTGTATGTGTGTGTGTATGTGTGTGTGTGCGTATGTGTGTGTGTGTGACCGAAGGCCCAGTTGGCCATTGATTGCTAACGTTGCAGCTTGAGATAAGGCCGTCGTTGTTTATTGTTGATATTCTCCGAGTAAGTATAGTATGAATGGTAATTGAGCGATGTGGTCGTCAATATGTTGAAGTGTTTATGTTTGTCCTTTGGTTGGAAATGTGGCCATTTGGAAATAGTTGAAATCTGGGTGCACTAGATGGAGCTGTCGATTCAGTCCAAAGGCCGCTTTGTTGGGTTAAAGTCGGCCGTGCAATGTTGTTTTTCTATCATCTTCTAAATATGGCCAGCCTGTGCCGATATTAGAAGTATTAGAGTTGCCGCCAACTGCATAGGATCATCTGCGTCTCGAATCCAAGGTGATTGCTGTGGCTGATGCTGTTGCAGTTGGGGATTTGTCCCATCTACGCCGCTAATACCACTGCTTGGCGTTGGGCGAGTTTCTCGATGGGAGCTGAGATTGACGTTGGCCACATTGGCTAGCGGAGTGGTTGATGCACTGATACGAGTGATGGTCCACCAAATGATAATTATGATAATGGCCACCATAGAAATAATCTTGTTGGCCTTGAGGACCAGAAGTCGATATGTTCCTTGAATTGAGCGTATTCGCTGAACTTCCCATAAGATCAGAAGGGATTGTATTGTTCTATTAATGGTAGTTCGTGGTTGAACACCTTGCGGCATATTTTATTGAATTAGAACTGGCACTTGATTAAGCAAGAGAGGTTGCGCATCCAGGTTGCTATTAGGAATAATAATCTGAGAATCAATAGAACCCTTCGTTCAATTGTGCCGCAGGATGAAATAGTCCCAGCTAGGAGCCTTTCTATCTTTGACTTGTAGCGCCCGAAGGGCGCCGGCATCTTTCCTTGTTCCTCATTTTGTTTGTCCCTTAATCTTATAACCGAAAGCCTATCTTAGACACCGACTCCGTTGGAGTGATGCCCCCGTGGCAGTGATGTGCAATGGGCGGTGTTAAGAGGGTGCCCCCAGAGCATTTCGTCCAGGCGACGAAAAGCGAAGAAACCCAGACACTTGACAGCGTGCCAGGTGGCGAGAAGCGATAAATCCTGGGTGCGTGAGCGATGAGTCCAGATGGCAAGAAGCGGGGTGCTCCAAACTGTGACAACTTTCCCATGACATGATTTTCCGAAGGGTGCCGGCATCTTTCCTTGTTCCTCGTTTCCTTTGTCCCTTAATTTTATAACCGAAAGCCTACCTTAGACACCGACTTCATTGGAGTGGTGCCCCCGTGGCAGCGATGTGCAATGGGCGGTGTTAAGAGGGTGCCCTCAGAGCATTTCGTCTAGGCGGCGAAAAGCGAAGAACCCCAGACACTTGACAGAGTGCCTCGGTGGCGAGAAGCGGCAAATCTTTTCTTAGTACTGACCGCTTAGATTGAAACGCTGACTACTTTGTGCAAATTCTACTTGGTAGAGAAAAAATAATAACACGGCGTTGGCGCCAGATAAAAAAATAAAACAAATTTTCATTCGACGTAAAACGATTGACGACGAAACAACAGTATAAGTATATAAGTAATCAATTAGTTACTCCAACGTAAGTCAGACAGGAAGACTTATCATTATCTGAAGCTGAACAGGGGAGCATCACTTCAACGCCCCCTGCACCCAGTCACCGGACAAACAGCAACCGAAGCGACCGCTCAACGGTCTCCCAAGTAAGTCCCATTCACTTACTTTTAAATATAGTGAAATATATTAAATATATAAATCAAATATATTCAAATTGTTAACAAATAATCATAACATGCCTTACGGAATGAGAATAACAGTAACACCTTTGGGCATGCGTTAAGACTCGCCCTCGAAGAGCTCGACGGAGGGAGAGTAAGTCCTGAGGCCAGAATGCCGGGCGTAGAAGAGAAATGGACATGCCTTAAGAATACTGTCATTAGTACTGCCAACTCCATCTTAGGCAGTAGCCGTAGAGATCGGAACGACTGGTTTGATGATGAGTGCAAACCAGCGAGTGAACGTAAGAATGCTGCATACCGGGCAATGCAGTAGTCTCATAGGACGCGGGTACGCGAGGAGAAATACAAAGAGCTCAGAAGATCTGAAAAAAAGGTAGACAAAAGGAAAGTGCCTGGGAAAAAAACCTTGTCTGTGAAATAGAGAAAAGTAGAGAGCGAAGTCCGCACCAGGCGCGGAAGTTCTACCAAATAAGACATTACTTACTGTAAGGATAAAGAGGGTAATCTGATCACCGATCCTGAAGGCATTCTGGAGCGATGGGAAGCGCACTTCAATGAATTGCTAAATGGTCAGCTCACAGAAGAATTAGAGGCTCCACCAATGCCAGATCAAGACTGCCGCCACCAAGCATTGAGGAGACATTAAAAGCCATAAGACAGCTCAAATCAAATAAAGCCCCCGGAGCTGATGGCATACCAGCTGATCAAACAAGGAAAGACAGCATTACATCACGCAATTCATGAGATCGTGGTGCACGTATGGAAGCAAGAGGAGATGCCGGCAGATTGGCGTCGTGCTATAATTTGCCCCATACATAAGGAGGGAGATATCACACCGTGCAGCAACTATAGGGGTATAACATTGCTAAGTACCGCCTATAAGATACTCTCCACTATCCTACAAGATCGGATAGCCCTATACGGTAAAGCCATCATTGGTCAATAGTAGTGTGGCTTCATCGCAGGCAAATCAGTGATTGATCAGATATTCACCCTTAGGCAAGCGATGGAAAAATGTCAGGAATTTAAGATTCCATTATATCATCTATTTATAGACTTTAAGGCCACCTACGACAGCATATCCAGGGTAGAATTATATGATGCCATGAAAGAGTTCGGCATTCCAAACAAATTGATACGACTTTGTAGGTTGATCACGACCAACGTAACTAGTCAAGTAAAATTAGTGGGATTGCTGCCCAAACCAATAAACATCTTTAATGGACTCCGACAAGGGGACGGTCCTCTTCAACCTGGCGTTGGAGAAAGCAATCCGTGACTTTGGCGTCACAACTAGAGGGACTATTATCACCAAGTCCTGCCAGATACTTGCCTACGCAGATGACATCGACATCATCGGTAGAACCGAATCGGCTGTACAGGATTCCTTCACCCAGATCGAGCAGGCGGCACAAAAACTGGGATTGCACATTATTGAGGGGAAAACTAAGTACATGGTGGCAACTTCTGCGAAGAGAAGATCTAACGTTGGTCAAACGATCAGGGTAGCGGAGCACGAATTTGAAGTAGTGCAATCCTTTAACTACCTTGGGTCAATAGTATCAGCCGATAACAATATGGAAGAAGAGATACCCGAACGGCTGATCAAATCCAACAAAGCCTACTATGGTCTATCAAAGCTCAAATCCCGAAATTTATCCAGAACATCCAAGCTACTACTGTACAGGACCATGGTCATACCAGTACTCATGTATGGATTCGAGACCTGGGTGCTCAATAAAAGGTATTTTGAACTCTTAGCCGCATTCGAAAGGAAGGTCTTAAGGAGAATTGTTGGCCCCGTATGTGAGGGAGGACGATTCCGGAGACGCTACAACCATGAATTCTACGCAATCTACCTTGAAGCTAATGTTGTAAGAAAAATCAAGCTCGGTAGACTCCGGTGGGTGGGACACCTAGCTCGAATGAACGAAGAGAAACCTGCCCAGAAAGTCGTTTGTGGCAGGATGTATGGAAGAAGACAGCGCGGCAGACCTTGTCCAGAGCCTGGGAGTGCTAAACTGGATGACATCGGCTCGAAATTGGGACCGGTGGAGAGATTTGTTAAATACGGCCAAGACCGGATCCCGGTTGTAGCGCCGATGATGATGATAAACGGGTATAAAAAGGTGCGTCACTAGGATGAGGCCATATGCAAAATTTTAGAAAATAAGGAAAAAATTAATGAAATGTTTACATTTTATGGTTTTAAAACGTTTATTTATAACGTTTTTCTACATTAATAATGAGTATGCCCGCCGTTTTTGGATATGACCTCTATAAGACGGTTTGGAATAGAATCATAGTTTTTTTAAATAGTCTAGGGAAATTTGGTCCCAGGAATCACGAATAGCTTCGATTAAGGTGTCCTTGTCTTCAAATTGTCGGCCGCCTTCATAAACTTTACGAGATAGCCATGACCACACTTTTTCGATTGTGTTTAAGTCTGGCGAATAGGGCGGCCATGGCAAAGGTTCCACGTCTTCTGATTGAATCCAACTTCTAACAACCCTGGAAGTGTGGATGGGGGCATTGTCTTGTTGGAAAATCCTAGACATGGGTCTGAAAATGTTTTTAATTTTTGAAAATGACCGTTCCAGCAAACATTTGTAGTTGTTTCCGTTCATTGTTGTGGACAAAAACTCCAACTCGATTGTAGGTAATAACTCCCCACATCATGACAACTGATGTACGGCTGTGATGTTTTGGCGGATTTTGTCTTCAGTCGCCGGAGTGTTCCGCCGACACTGTTCACACACACAAGGAAGAACCCACGGAAGCCAATGCTGTCACAGTAAAACACACGAAGACTTTGTTTTTAACTTGTTTTATTTTGCAATTACTTGGTGTAAAGATTTAATAATTTAATACAATTACTTGGTGTGAAGATTTAAGAGTTGAATACACTTAAACCCGTGTGGCGATTCTATGCGAACTATTTCAGTGCCAACCACTTGCAACCGACACACGTTAAACTCGCCTTTCTTTTTATATTTAAATTTTAAGTCGCGGTTACTTCTGATACCGTATTCGTCTCGCTGTTCGACCTTCTCGGTGGGGTTCGCTGTCCTGTTGCTCCAAGTAGACTGTTGTATCAATTAATTTTTTCTTCCATTTCCAATTCTGTTCCCCTCATCTCACAAGAAATTTCCCATCATAATTATCATTCTCTTATCTGAAAAAGAAATTTCCCATCTCGGTTCTCATTTCCTTATCTGTGTCTTGTTCGAAGAATCGAGCGTACCGCCACTCATTTCACGATCCTTTCATGGAATTTGTTTGCGGTACCCATCTGGCTTATGACAACAAGAGTTTTTGTGTGCTTCAGATGGGTTACAAAGGAACCGTGGGATTTGGTATCGGTTTCTAGATCGCATTTCCAAGTCATAAACATCTGGCGTGAAATCTGCGCTAAAATGTTTATGATTGCACGAATTGTGTGTCGGCGGCGAATCGCTAATTGCTATTAGCTACATGAGGAGATATGAGTTATTCTGTTTATTTTCAGAAAAATGCGTTTAATTGGATGAATTGAGTACATGGGGGAATTACATTGAATTGATGAATTGCATGGATGCATTGAATTCAATATTAGGAAATTTTGAACGTTTGGTTCGATTGGTTTTTACTATTGAATTCAATGTTGGGTATTTGGAATGTTACCTTTTGTTTCAGGCGGAAAAAAAGGGCTTTTGAGGACACGTGTCTGTGGCCACGTGAAATCTGGATATAGGTGAGTATGTCCCTTGGTGTAACGACGACGATATCTCAACCCTGGTTCATAGAACCGCCACAATGTCTTGGCAAAATAAGTTACTCCTTTCTCAGAGCATAGGAATAAAAGTTGAAACCATCGGGACCGTCAAGGTTAAGCTTTTTTCATCCGAAAAGACAATGCGTTTCCATTCACTGGTCCAAGCGACATGTCCTCTTGCAAAATTCATTCGATGCTCCTTTTGTACTTGCCTCAAAACACGTTTCTTTTTCAATTGATAGTATTACTTTTTTTTATTATCCTTCGGACCATTGCTATGCTGGCTCATACTCCCCTTTTGGCCCTTACCTTAGTCGCTGATAGAGTAGAATTTGAGGCAAACCGTAGAATCAACCGTTTTTCTCGTGATGTTGTTGCTTCAGGCGTGCATCCTTTTTGGTTTTCCCCATATTTTTGTGGATCCGCAAGATAACTGTTTACAAAAGTCTTATTTCTGTTAAGTGTCCTTGCTATTTCTCGGCCTGAGAGTCTTAAATCCTTGAAAGCATCTATTTGTCCTCTTTCTGTCGTTGTCAACGTCTTTCCGGAACCCATTTGTGTTTCAAATTAAATAAAAACAGTTCTTTTCAACATTTTTTTAAAATATTATAAACAAAAGTTTAAAAAAAAATCGCTCATGTGTACTCCCGCAACGAAATATTCGCAATGGCCTTATCCAAGTGACGCACTTTTTAATACCCGTTTTAAGTAGTTTATGATTTGATCTTGGCAAATTCCAACGGTCGTTTCTTAATTACCCTTTAATTTTATGAATTTCTTTTGGGAAAATACGTACCTATTCACTGGTAGTATATGCTACCAGGTACAAAATTTCCAACAGGTATAAAGAGCGAAAATCAATTACAAAATGTGTGGCCTCCCCCTAGTGATTGGGAGTGTATATCATAAAGGCGAAACTATACCGCTGAGTTGGAGCCCTGATATGCTGCTATCAGACAACCTCAGAAAAGTGATAAAGGATTTTCTCCCAACTATTTCACGGAGCTTTTAACTTAATGGAGTATTATTTTACCGAGCGTTTGTGCATTGGAATCCAACCAACCACTCAGTAATTGTGCTGAATACGAAGAAATGTCGGTTGAACTTGCATATGCACCATCAAACGCACGAGACAACTTCCTTACAGTCTCCGTTATTGAGTGGAGTCGCAAGACAAATTACTACCCTCTAACAAATAAACAGTTGTTTGAAATGAAATGATGTTTCTCTGGGACTTGCTAAAATCTTATGGGATTATGCCACTGTAGCTTTTTCAAGAAATCAATTATTTTTTAATGGCATAATTGATGGATCGGAGACCGGTAGGACGGCCGCGAGGGAGATGGGAGGACAATGTTAGGTTTGATCTTGAGGAGATCGGATCGGCAAGTCAAGCGCGGAAGGAGAGTGCACAGTACAGGGAACGATGGCGGAGTTGAGTCGGTGATGTCATGAACTTCCGGGTTCCTACAGGCCAATAAATAATAATAATAATTGATGGATCAACTATTCAAAAATGTATTAAGAATTGTTTTATACCATAGAAAAAATTGTATCAGTTCATTTAAACCGTTTTATTGAACATAAGCACGACGTATGACGTACAGGGGTGGGATGAAAGGTTTCCGGCCTAATCTGTCAAATGTATACAAACAAAACAATCAACCTGAAAATTAATATATATCTTAACACCTGCATAAGGTGAGAACAATACCTGCATGTGCCAAACTCGAGGAACGCAAGGGCTGACCGAGCGTCTGGTGCACTCGAAGCACTACGAATCGCTCCCACGACAGCAAGCAACAACAATATGCTGAGTTAGGTTAAATTAGAGTAAAAAAATGAGACTTGTAATATTTTAAGTAGCTTTTTTAGATTTGTATTCTATGAAGTCAGTTTGTCTTGCAAGTTTTTTTTAATATTAAATCGTGTAGCAATTTAATTAACTTATATAGGGTGGGCCATACATTTTTGTAAATGGCAACACTTGATTTCTTAAAAACCGTCAGGTGGTTGGGTGGGGGGGGGGGTGTGTGGCGGGGAATTGTTTATTATGTTGTTGTTGGAGCTGTTTATACGTTTATTTCGTCCCGCTACTTGCGCGAGTTAAGGATAGCCACATTACCACAATACACACGACGCCATGATCCAAACATCAAACAATCATGAGTCAACGCCGAACATTTATCTATGACCCAGACATCGCATTGACGCTCTAAAAGCATCATAAATCAACAATCACCTAAAACAATTATCTTCGCACAAGTTAAGGATAGCCACATTATCATAATACACACGGCACCATCCTCATAAGTCAACGACGAACACTTATCTATGACCCAGACATCGCATAGACGCTCTAAAAGGATCTTAGATCAACAATGAGCTAAGACAATTATCTTCGCACCCGGCACCATTCTCATGGGTCAACACGCTCATCTGTGACCCAGCAGTTGGATACATATAAGCAATCTACACGAAGACGCACATTCTTCTTGGAGACACCCAGGGCATAGCCGCAACAGTATTATTAAAAATAAGTAGTCCTAAGTTTTAACAGAAAATAAAGATATTTTTTTAAGTAAATTAAAATACAATCGGACTACTTAATTCGCGCCCTTCCCTCTAACGGTTTTCAAGAAATCAAATGTTGCTATTTACAAAAATGTATGGCCCACCCTATACAGCTAATAAGGCATAGTACTAAAGAAAAAACAAGCCAACAATTAGACCTACTTGTCACCCCGCCCCCGTATGAAATGAAACAGAACTTAAAACTTTAAACGTGATTATGTTAAAACTATGTTTCTGAAATTGGCCTGCAAGATAACTGTCAATTTTTATCCGATTGAGTTCCAATGTTAACTGTAGCATCTTAATTAAATTCCGCAGTGTATGCCGTACAGGTTTTGCCAGATATTAAAAATTATAAAAGTTGTTACACCTCGCCTTACACCCCCTCTCAACATACATAATATAATTAAAATGCCATCATCCGATGATTTCATCTATATCAAAATATTCCGCATATAATGCAATACTCGCCTTTCCGGTAATTGAAATTCGTATTTTGCAAACAATAGAAATTCGCATTCATTCGGAAGCAAAGCCTTCCCCACGGGCAATTGATTCATATCGCATACGTTGCGATAATGACCGATCCATACCAAAGCCATACACTTGACCCATTTCCCAAGGCCACTGCAGTCGGCTTCGTATTACGAAGATTCTATACGGTCTCAGTTTACGTGTACAGATGTTTACAAGTGTGATACATGATATGCGAGCACAAGCGACATTATCAAAGGCCACCGACGACGAAATAATCGAGCGTCGGAAAAGTGCTGAGTTCGGCGAAGTAGCGAACACAGCAGCGAGGCGCAATAAATCGTATGATACGATTGGCACATGCGGGTAATGGCCTATAATTGGTTCTCCGCATTGAAAGCAATTAAGTAATTGCGCAATTCATTACCGTTGCATTTTTGGCAAGGAAAATTAAACAATTATGGAAAATTGCAAGTTGTGAGTGACAGGTAAATAACCGCCAAATAGGCTACACGCGCTGGGTGAGAAAAGTGGTCTGTCTGCATTAACTCCCCAATTAAATTTGTATTTAAAGAGTAGTCCAAGTGAGTTTCTTTGCAGTGTAGCGTAATAACCAACTAAGAAGGTTGCAACCTTAGCGTTGGAACAGCGGACCTTCTTAATTTTCTTTTTACAAGTAATTGTGTAGAAAACTAACGGATCGACATTCCCAACCAATAAATAAATTGTTCAGTCAAGTGTAGTGAAGTGTTTCATTTCAATTTCAACCTTACAACCACAACGCTGTAGAAGCTGCCCCCACAGAGAAGCCGAATAACCTCACGCTATACTGTCTTACCACGTAAGTACCTCCTGCCGCCATAGAGAAGCTGTGCCCAGGAAACTAAGACGGCCTGGTATAGTTAAGCCACGCTATACTGTTTTACCACGTAAGTACCTCTTGCCGCCATAGAGAAGCTGCGCCAAAAAAAACGAACTATAACTAAAATCAAATCACGATAATTAAATAATAAATGTTAACATCTGGGGTTACGCTAAGGTGTTACATTTTGGCGCCCGAACAGGGACCTAATAAAATATAAATCATTTAACCAATAAGAAAATACAAATAAGTTAATCAAATAAATCTTCAGATAACTAAATATTAAATGTCTACATCAGAGGTTTGCACTCTGGAGTTACAAAGTTATGAATAAACACATGTAATTTTGTGCGAATTTTTTCTTCAAAAGCTTGCCATTTTTTCAAAAAATTTTTCAAATTTCGTACGGTATACACTAGACAGTTTCATGTAGTTTAAGATCTTTTTTTTGCATTTCAAAACTCTTCAAGATATTTTGCAAGCCCGGGAGTACTTTTTAAAAACACGTTTTTTTTCAACGGCCGTGTGTCGTCGTTTTGTATTTTTTGAACAAAAATGCACGTTAATTCATTCATAAACATGTGGTAAACTTCGTTTTATTAATAATACATTTTTTCACATCCAAAAAAAATACTAAGGAAGTAGTCGGATTTCGAGTCTCTACATGGCATAACCCCTTAAGTAAATTCAGTTACCTGCGAACATTTATTTTCCCTTGAAATCATTTCGAATTAATATGCACGTGCTTTCAAATTGTATATTTTGGCACTTGAAAATAATTACTCAATCGTCCAACCTACGTTTAACCGGTAATACGTAGGAGGTTCAAAGCGGGAAAAGCAAATCTTTTGATCCCACAAAACTCTATGGCTACATACAATTTGCATACTTCCCTCTTAGCTATATTTTTCAACAATCCTCACTACTGTATTAGATATTATCACCCGGAAATTTGATTAATTACAGCTCTTATCTCGCAAGGTTGGAAAGCACACCACCATGCTTCAGCTTTTTAATTAATTTCACTTAAGTAGCTTGCGCTGCGCCACTGTACTTCCCCCAGCTTGATCATTAATAAACTATTTGATCCAAGTTGTCGAGCCGCATATTGTTTTTACCGAGCACGTGCGCGTTTACAAAACATGGAAAATAAATAACGATTGACGGTGATGAACGAGTTCCATATAAAGTGACACATTCCCGTCACGACGAACTAAAATCGTATTTATACATCACAATATAAATTAAAAATTCAATTCGCAATCGAAAAACTGCAGAATAACGTTAGCTTCAACCAGAATGCTCATCGATCGGATGCACTGTATTTTACTCAAACAAATAATGACGGCGCCACTGGGTTTCACTGTCACTTAGTGTCTTAATAATTGTCAACACATTTTATATTTATTAACCTGGTCTCCTATTAACTAATTGATTAATAAATAATAAACTTAGCTTACCTCGTCTGTACACTCACTTCTTGTTAGGATCGTGACCGGACTACGCCTCCTTAACAGGGTATTAGAAACTGATCTTGAAAAGCCGCCTCTCCATAGTTGCAAGCAGTTAGTTTTCGTGGTGAATATGCAGATGGCACGTTGGGCAATCATTATCGAAGCTTTCTTATAAATTCGAATGTTTTCTTAATTATAACTTTTCGGTAACTGAAAAGTAGAGAAGAAAATGTGATGAGACTATTTTATTATTTTAGAACGACGCTTGCTGGGGGTGCAGGTCAAATGCTTATCTATTGTGTGATCTTTTCAATATGTGTCATTGATAACCTTTTCCCCAAAGGCCTGGCGATGATAACAAAATAAATAAATGTATTTCTATTTACGACGCAGCAATAGCAGCGATAGCGTTTTCGAGATAAAACAGTGATGATGATGTTGGGGACGTAAATATTTTTCTAAGAGTTGGCTACTTTTCCTTTGCATGATATTTTCTTATTTTATTATTGTGATCTTGTAGACATGTCTTACTTTAGTTACAATAATATGCACGTCTTAAGGGTAGAGTCTGGTGCTGACAATTCAAAGAATGGACACAACAATGCATGCGGAGATAACATTTCCAAAGTTAGAACACCAAATTCGACCTTAAAATGAAGTTAGGAATGGTGCACACCAAGAAAGTAGAGTGGAGAACGGAGTAGATCCATTCTTATAAGGAGATGCTGTGCTGTTTGATGAAGGCTAGTCACCTATTCTTAAGTTCATGGAACTATTGAACTCCCCTTTCAAACCAAGAAATTACGTCAATATGTTTTTACAAGAGAAAACTTTTAAATTATCCCAAACTACGTTTTTCAAGTTGGCTTGAAACGTAGCTCATCCAATATTCATCCGATTCAATTTATTCAAAGTTTCTATTAAAGAAATTTATATTTATATGCAGATGAACTTTGACTTATGAAAAATTATTACAAGACAGAGATTGCAAAATCAAAACCGATTTTGTCGTCAAGTTTTATCTCATATCTGCCATTTTTGCAAACTTTTTTTTTTTAAATTAAACAGATCATTTTTAAGGACCCCAGGTTTCCACTTGGTTTGGTCGCACCGTCCGCTTACGGCCACAGTCAACTCGAATTCGCGACCATATATAAATATTGACGCATACGACAATCAGTACAAGAATATTCTAGGAAGTCCAAAACAAAGTACTAGAATATTGTGACGCATGTGACAATCAGTACTGGAATCTTCGAGAAAGTCCGAAACAAAGTACTAGATTATTTTAGGAAGTTCTGGAAAACTGGAATAGAATATTCAAGACTATGGAACGGACGGAAACGATACACCAAATCAGAATGAGGAAAAACGGTATAAATACGTCGCACGCAGAGCGGAAGGATAAGTCTCAAGTTAGAAGTAAGAAGGAAAATACGCGATAAGTACGGAAGCGATAAGTCAAGAAATCGTTGTGTACGGTAAAAGTGACGGTTGTGATTAACGGACTAATAAAGTGTTATATTAATTCAAAAATCAATTTAACGGCTCTTATTTATTCAAAAATAATTAATCCAGCGAACCCTAAGCTCGCTACAATTGGTGTCAGAAGTGGGATTAATTATTGTTTAAGTGAATAAGTGTGTGAAAGTGTGTTGTGACGATGTCAGATCGACATTTAGAGGATCTTCGCGTTCCTGAGTTGAAGAAGGAACTTGAGGACCGGAATCTGGATAGCAGAGGACAGAAGCAAATTCTTCGACAACGTCTGCAAGCAGCAATGGAGGAAGAGGGTATTGATGTCGACACATATGTTTTTACGATTAGTCCAGACTGTCCGGATGGAGAAGAAACAGCGAGCCAAGATGGTGCCAATATAACGGAGATGAGTTCGCCACAGTTGGACATTTCGGAGATGCTCAGGAGGATGATGACAAAATTGGACGCGCAAGCTACAGATATTAATACAAAATTGGACGCACAAAATTCAAAATTCGACGCGCAAGCTACAGATATTAACTCAAAATTGGACGCGCAAGCTGCAGATGTTAATGCAAAGTTGGATGCCCAAAATTTAAAATTCGACGCGCAAGCTGCAGATCTGAATGCAAAATTGGATGCCCAAACGCAGTGGATGACATTTAATTTTCAGCACTTTAAGGAAGAAATTCGAAACGAAGTAGAAAATCTGGACTTAAAAGTCACCGATGAAATAACGCGAATCGAAAAGAGACTTGAATGTCTTGAGAGAAATAAGACATCGCCTAGCAATCAACATGACTACAAAGATACAAGGATGCAACCGCCAACCTTCGATGGAACGGGACCCTTGACCGTATTTGTACGTCAGTTTGACGCCGCGGCCAATTATAATAAGTGGTCGGATGAGCAAAAGTCAACATCATTAATCTTGTCACTCCGCGGGGCGGCTGCAGAATTGCTACAAACCATACCAGCGGAGAAGCAAACAGATTTCCAAGCGGTAAGGACGGCCTTGAAGCTAGGTATGGAGACAACCACATGCAGTAGGTCTACTGCATGCAACTGCGGAGCAGAACGCAGAAACCTGGAGAAAATCTTCAACAGTTGCAGGCAGACATTGAGCGATTGGCAAACTTGTCTTATTCAAATATGACTAAGGAATTTCTGAACGAGGTAGCAATGGATGCATTTATAAATGCACTCCAAGATCGGGACTTGCAACAAGCCGTTCGTTTGGCAGGAACGAAGACGACTAATGAAATACTGGCGTTCGCATTGGCATATGAATCTGCTAAACTGGCTACCAGGAGTACATAAAGAGTCCGAGAAACGTCCGTCCACGAATGTTCCTGCCAAAGAATCGCGCATGTACAACAGAGAACCCCGGACCTGATATGAAGTGTTGGACATGCGGCGGAGTCGGCCACATCTCTGTTGACGAATGAATGAAACCTCAGTTGAGAATTGTGGTTCATGCGCTAATCACAAGAGAAGTCTTCAGCGTGATTCAGACAGCACCACGACCGAATGTAAATCCTTGCATCAACAGATAATTGCTCTTAAGACCAGCCGAGAAAAAGTCATTGAAGATGTTACGTCTCCAGCGCCGTGCTTCCTCTTTCGAGGGAAGAGCGTGGCGGTTATATATTTATTAAAATATGTTTTCTTTATAATTATAGTTTTTATTTATTTTATTTGAACTCAGCTGTCTCAAGCTGAGCTCTATTCTGAACTACTTTTACAATATAAATTTTCCTGTTTTTATAGAACATTTTGTTCCAACTAACTGTGTCGTATAAAATGAACAAAACAATCCAGAAGTCTCTGTTTATAATTTTGAATAAACTTTGAACGAAAATCAAAGTGGCTACGTTTTGAAATGAAAAATGTGCTTGTTATGAAAAGGGGCATGTTTTTAAATGTGCTGTAAGTGACTGGATATAGAATATTGTGTCTGTTTATTTATGAATTGTATTAAATGAGAATGTAAGATATGTGCGGATGTAGTTTTAAAGGTTGTATTAGAAAGGACATGAGATTAGTGTTAAAGCGAATAAGGGTAGTATTCTGGAATACAACAAGGAAAACAATTGTTATCAGCTGATCTAGCAGAGGGGCAAGCTGGAATTTTGACCCTAAAGCGTCGCCTTCAGGATTCGGAAGTAGAAATCGATCGTTTAAAACAAGAGGCGTACGACCTTCGAAATGTACAAATAGAAGTGCCAGATGGGAAACGAGTGATGCTATACGCGCAGCTCAACTTCAGGCTGAAGATATGTCGCTAATCCTGGAACACAAAGAAAAGAACGAGCGGCCAACTTGGAACAATATTTCCGACAAGAGTGAAACATCATCATCGCCTCTACAACCGGGATCCGGTCTCGGCCTTATTTACCAAGTAAAATTTGATAAATTTTCCATAATTTGTTTTCCGGGTAAGGTTATTAGCCTTGCGCCAAATATGTATATGTATATATATGTATATATTTATATATATATATATATATATATATATATATATATATATATATATATATATATATATTGTAGCGATCTTAGGGTTCGCTGGATTAATTATTTTTAGTAAATAAATAAGAGCCGTTAAATCGATTTTGAATTAATATAACACTTTATTAGTCCGTAATACAACCGTTACTTATACCGTACACTTAACGATTTCTTTACTTATCGCTTCCGTACTTATCGCTTCTTTTACTGCTTACTTCCCACTCGAGACTTTCGCTTGCTTCACTGTCTTACTTATAACTCAACTCCCGATCCGCGTGCGACGTATTTATACCGTTTTTCCTCATTCTGATTTGGTGTATCGTTTCCGTTCATTCCATAGTCTTGAATGTTCTATTCCAGTTTTCCAGTACTTGCTAAAATAATCTAGTACTTTGTTTCGGACTTTCTCGAAGATTCCAGTACTGATTGTCATATGCGTCACAATATATATATATATATATATATACCAGCTGTATGCATACGTTTTTTCCAGTTTAACTAAGAGATGGCGCCAGCGAAAAGTACGCAGCATATTAATTTGACACATACGTCATTTTGTTCGTCTGAGATTTAACTACAAACACACACAAGTTAAGTCCGCCAAAAACTAGCGTCTTTGTTTTATCGTTCAGAGATCATGCCGAGTTTTGTGCCTGAAAAAGAACCAATGTGGCACGCATTGCTTTTCTTATTTAATCAAAAGAAAAAGGCTTTTGAAACTCGTCGTTTGCTGGTAGAAACATATGGTGAACACGCTCCCTCAATTAGAACATGTGAGACATGGTTTCGACAATTTAAAAGTAGTGATTTCGATGTGAAAGACAGTGAGCGCTCTTCCAGACCACAAAAATGTGAAGACGAGCAAGTATAGGAGTTATTGGATGATGACCCAACTCAAACTCAACGGCAATTCGTAGAAGCCGATTGCCAATATTTTGAATAAAAAAAAATTTCCCTAGAAAATTACGTATTTTTTTACCAAAGACACCGGAAAAAAACGTATGCATGGTATATATTGGGTTGTACCACGTGAAATGGCCTTTCGCTCAGTCGGAAATAAGAAGGTCTCGAGTGAACGTCTGTGCCAGAACGTTAAATTTTCTTTTTTTATAAAGTAAAGAGGTACGTGTGCTTGGCGTGTGAGAATTAGGGGGTTCATTACAAATACAGTTATTTTTTTCTAGGAATTGTTTACCATGCTATCGACAGTTCAAATTTGAACCCTCCTCTTTTATAAATTTAAAACGGGACATAATGCGTCATTGGCAATGAAAAACATTAATGACGCATTTGAGGAATAGCGGTAAACTAACGCACTATACGACGTTGGTTTGGAAAGTTCCGTTCGGGAGATTTCAGCCTCTAAAATGAACCACGTGGGAAGCCGGAAATGTTCGTTGACGACGATCTTTTAAGAGCAACGGTGGTTGCGGACCCAACGAAATCAGTGCGGGAGATTGCATAAAGCATGGGCATATCCCCAATGACAATAAGTGGAAACCTTTCTCTTATAGGAAAGGTAAAGCGACTCACTAAGTGGGTACCACATGAACTGAACGAGTCCCAAAAGCTACGGCGCCTGGAAAACTGCACATCGCTTAGATTAAGAAACCAAACTGAACCGTTTTTGCATCGGATAGTCACCTGTGATGAAAAGTAGATTCTGTATGATAACCGTAAAAGACATGGGCAGTGGTTGGATGCAGGTGAAAAACTAAAACACACCCCCAAGCTCGATCTTCACCCGAAAACGGTTATGGTGACAATTTGGTGGACATCGAAAGGACAAATCCACTTTTCATTTCTTCAACCAAGAGAAACGATAAACTCTATCAAATATTGTGAGGAAATCGACATGCCAAATTGGCTGAAAAGCAACGTGCTTTGGTCAATAGGCACGGCCCGATCCTTTTGCATGACAGTGCTAGACCCCATACCTCACAAGTAACGGTGCAAATATATATATATATATATATATACATATATATATATATATATATATATATATATATATATATATATATATATATATATATATATATATATATTATTTTTCCATGTTTACAAATTCACTGATAGCGTTCACTATTGATGCCTGTCAAACAAGTAATAAACAACGTAGCGACTTCAAACTTGAAACTTAATCTTTCTAAGGTTGGCACTATCTACCAAGCATTACATTTTAATAACTACCGCCGTCTATGGGTCAGGCCGATTAATGCTGGTACTGCCCGCGTAAATATATATATATATATATATATATATATATATATATATATATATATATATATATATATATATATATATATATATATATATGTGTATATATCCCGCTTGGTAGAAATCTTGACGTGGTGCGGGGGCTTAAACTACAATGAATCACTCAGGCTATGCTGACAGAAGCATACGCTTCCAGTAGGGCCACCCATGTCAGACAGGCTAGCGAGGAGTACCACACAAAGATCTACCACCCCTAATCTAGGGTGTTACGCGTCACCGTGCCCATTAGATGACGTAAGATCATATAGAGGAGCAGATTGCGACTCCGATTACCTTCTAGTGATGGGCAAAATCAGGAGTCGCCTCGCAGCAAACCCACATGGGCAGTCACGGGAGACCAGCAAAAAGTACGACATTGATAAACTGAAAAACCTGCGCAAAAGGGCTGAATATCAAGAGGCACTAATGAATAGATTTAGCATCCTAGAGAATGGTAGTGGTGAGTAAGAGGAAGCCAATAGTGTGGACATTAAATGGCCATCGATCAGAGACACAATCAAACAAACGCCCCAAAAGGTATTAGGATTTAAGAAAACAATTAAGTCCAAACCTTGGTTTGACGATGAGTGCAAGGCGAAGATTGAACAACGTAAACGCCTCAGAGTGATCCACTTAGAAAGATATGATGAAGTCAACGCAGAAAGATACGCGACGATTCGGAAAGAGACAATGAAACTTTTCAAATACAAAAAAACGCGAATGGGAAAAGACTCGGATCAAAAAAATCCTAGAAAATTCCAGAGCAAAGAACATCAGAGGTATGTATGCCGACATAAATTCAAATAGAAATGGTCACCGAGGGAGAGGCAACAGAATTCGAGACATAAACGGTTGTCTGGTCACAGAAACATACAATATCGCGACAAGATGAAAGCAGTACTTTGAAAACCTGCTCAATGTGCGCACCCATCAACCACAAATACAGCCCAGAGTCCTCTTTCAACGAAGTTGTAGACGCAATGAATCAATTGAAAAACAACAAAGCTCCCGGAGTCGACTGCATACCGGCAGAGCTTGTGAAGCATGGAGGAGAGAGAGGCAACCGCTCGAAAGATCCACCAGCTCAACAAAACAATATGGGATAAAGAAGTCACTCTGGAAAAATGGAAAACCTCAATAGCTGTTCTCATTTTCAAAAAAGGCGACAGATCTGACTGCGAAAACTACAGAGGAATATCATTGCTCCCAACCACATACAAAATACTAACAAATGTTATCCTGGCGAGAATCACACTGTACGCAGAAGAAATATTGGGAGACTACCAATGCGGATACCGTAGGCGACCAAATGTTCACAATAAGACAACTGCTGGAAAAGAAGTGGGAATACGGAGAGAAGGTTCACCAACTGTTCGTTGACTTCAAAAAAGCCTACGACTCAGTCGCAAGCCAAAGACTTTACCATATTGTAGTTGAGGTGGGAATCCCGAAAAAATATGCCGCCCTCATTCAAATTTGCATAAACGAAAACAAACGGCTAGTTAGAATAGAAAACCACCTCTCAGTACCATTTGAAATATGGGACGGACTAAAACAGGGGGATGGCCTTTCAGCATGTCTTTTTAACATTGTGCTCGAGTATATTAGCAGAAAGGTACAAGACGACAACATGGCCGGATCGTTCCTGAACGGGGTCACACAAATGCTCGCATATGCGGATGACATCGCCGTTTTGGGCGATAATCTAGAGACTGTAAGTAAAAACAGTGAAATCGTCATACAAGCGGCGGAAAAGGTGGGCCTAGAAATAAATGAAGACAAAACAAAATACATGATTACGGCGAGAGCAGGTGGAACTCAGAGAACACACATAAACATCAGGGGCAAGATATTTGAGAATGTCAAAGAATTTAAGTATCAGGGAGCAATACTGGCGGCCAGTCAGGAAGGAAAGAAATTAACAAAAGATTGCATTCCGGCAACGCTAGCTGGCAGGCAGTCAGTTAACTGCTGAAATACAAACTGCTATCACGTAACATAAAGCTCCGTGGCTGTAAAACCATAATCATGCCGATTGTTCTATATGGATGCGAAACATGGGCTCTCACAAAACGGGAAGAAAACATGTTCCGCGTATTTGAGAATAAAGTTTTAAGGGGTATCTTTGGAGGTAAATATGACGAGGAGGCAGGAGAGTGGGGGAAACTCCCCAACCACGAATTGGAAGTGCTATACCGCAAACCTACAATAGTGAGAGTAATCAGCTCGCGAAGATTAATGTGGGCCGGACATGTGGCGCGAATGGGCAACGATAGCACCGTGCGTAGAATTCTTGACGGAAGATCAACAGGAAAGAGACCGGTAGAAGGGCCGCGACGGAGATGGGAGGACAATGTTAGGTTAGACCTTGAGAAGATCGGATCGGCTGGTCAAGCGTGGAAAGAGAGTGCACAGGACATGGAACGATGCCGGAGTCGAGTCGATGAGCTCATGAACTTCCGGGTTCCTGCAGGCCAAATAGTAATAGTAATAACTTATGTTGATACCTTTATACGTATTACACCATCGTTATACTCCAACACGATATTGGGCTCTGTAACAGTGATATTATTTTTCCGTCTCTTTTTCTCCACTTCCATCATTTCAATTTTTTTATGTTTCGTGGACAATAAATATATATCTGTTTTGTCCTTCCACTTTGCAGCTAAAATACCTTTGCATGATCTTGAAATAGCTTCTGATTTTTTCAGCTTTATCGTCGCGAGTTTTTAGCGTTTGAAATGATGGTGAAGAATGTGTGATTCGAACTGACGCTATGAAAGTTAGAATCACCAAAAATTGAACCGAAGCGTAACACATCAGGCTACTGGCCGATTTTAGAATTCGATTTTTAAACTCAACTATACTCCACTGATATGAATTGTTTTGTTATCGCTACGGTATACGGCTGTGATGTATTTTCGTATTCGATTTTCGTTCGGTGTTCTTCACTATTTGCGTGTATTGTGTGTGTATCTCTTAGAGACGCCACAAGCTCTTTCGGCATATTCTTTCTTCGTTTTTGTTTCTGCGACAAATGCCTTTCGACGTGGTATATGCATCGCTCGCGGCTTTGAAACAAAAGCATCTCGACGTGCGTGGCACGTTTTTATAGCGTAAGTGGTTAAACTCAAGATCGACCAGTATTGTACGATCTTGTACCTACTATATACTTATTAGAGCCCCAAGCACTAATCCAGTAAATAACCCTCTTCATTTTTAGATATACCGAGACTGAACGTATTATTCTCACAGAAGCAGGTGATTCGAGTTGTCGCAAGACAGACACAATGAAGCACATACTTGTTTCACCCTTTTGTCAGCAGCCGTGTAATAATAAATTCTTAAAGTATGTAATAACGTTTGTCCAACTGCGAACAGGAGGGATACGCGAGTTTGAGAAGCAGTAGAAGCGCTGCTAAAGGACTATAAATGAGTATACAAGTGAGTATAGGTCCGCCTAGAAAATCATGCAATTTAAAAAAAAAACGTAAATTTATTAAACATAATGTTACAAACGGTTGCTTCTTCCAGCCTCGGGCATCGACGTACTTTTTTCACCGACTTTGCCATGCATAGATATATACACCCTCTGAAAGGCGTTAATGGGGACTCCTGCAAGAGCCCTTGTCACGGGGGCTTAGAAACGGGCTCCTTTCAATGATGTTTTGATGTTGGGGAAGAGGAGACGTCTCCCGGGACTAAGTCTAGACTGTAGCGTTGCCAAGTTGTATTTCATCAGAAGCGATAATTACCCGGTGATCCTTCTGTTCGTCAGTCAGCACTTTTGGAACCAATTTTGCACACACTTTCCCCATTTTCAATTTATTGGTAGCCATGTCATGCACACTTGTTTTTGTTGTTTATGTTGAGAGTGTCTCCAATCAATCGGACACTTAAACAGCGTTTAAAATCCATCAGAACACGCACACAGTGCAAATTTTCCTCAGTTGAAGTCGTTGGTGGCCACCCGGAACGTGGTTTTGTTGAGTCGGTTGATATAAATAATAAGAACGGAGATTTCATTTATGCAATATAAAATATATTTATTAAACTATAACTTCGCAAACCCGATAACTGCGCGCGGCGCTTATGGCACGTGTATTCATCACGGCGTCTTATGATACTCTGCTGTCAATGCTCCTCGCATGTCTCGTTTCACACAAGCCGTTCAATCTCTGTATTAATACATACATTCATAAGGGCGCGCTCATGCGCCACACATTAGGCAATATAAATGTATATTCTCAACAGGTTCATCGTCCACATCTTCCCAGCCGTCCTTAAATGCCTTCCATTGTCACGAAAGTTTCAGATAGGATAGAGCAGATTCCTCATAACCTTCCCGGATCGTTTCGTTAGTCTCGGCAAGAGATATCTGGAGCTTTGCGCAAAACTTGATCGCGCAATGTTACTCGATCGACGAATTCAACAAGATTGGTGGCACAGGCACTGAACAAAGGTTCACATTAACAACGATGCACACGTTCCAACTTATCAAAGCACAGTGAATGAGGCTACAACGTGTCAGTCCTCGCCACAAAAATAGGTGCATTACTTTCCAGATAAGCCGTATTTATTCAATTCACGTTGGGGTATCTTTTGTTTTTATCAACATTGCGTGGTAATATTTGTTCTACCTTAATAGCACTTTTAAAACATGTAACTTTATTCTGAAAATTAAAAGAAGCATACGGACTCGTACCGTTGTTAGTGTGTTTTCAAGGCCTTGCAATCATTGTATTGAAGGCGATTTAAAAATAAAAATCAATTGTCAACAACCACGAAGAGCAGAGACGAAGAGATACGAGTGTTAGTACTGAAAATTAAAAGAAGCATACGGACACGTACCGTTGTTTGTGTGTTTTCAAGGCCTTGCAATCATTGCATTGAAGTTGATTTAAAAATAAAAATCCATTGTCAACAACCACGAAGAACAGAGACCAAGAGATACGAGTGTTAGTACTGCGACTTGTCAGGACAATGACTGAGTGAATAAAAGGAAAACCTATCGCACATTTTAAACACATACGTGGAATAATGACTAAAATGGTAAATAAAGACTCCTTATAGAGCAAATTTTTATGAAATATTATTGTTGCGCATTCGCAAATAAATATAGCGGAGAGAATCTACTACGTTCACCGTCGAGTACACTCACCACCCAGGATATTCACCAGGCATGTGCCGCCAGCTGACAATGCGTCATCATCAAGGGGCGCCAGCCGACTGGTACCTATTCAAATGTGTGCAACGGTTTTCTAGGCAGCCTTTGTCAGCCTTTCACCGCGGACACATCGCTACCGCACCAGTCATTGCCCGCTCTTCATCGCGCCCGCACCGCCGGACAAATCAACGTTCTGCGGTTGCCTCCATTATTATTAATAGTGCTCGTGCTGTCCTTCAGCTTTTAATTATTGGGTTTTGGTTAGCTTCTCTATTCGAAATAATATGTACTATACACATTTGTGTTAAAAAAGTCAAGTCGCCAACAATTCTCCGTAACTTTTTTCGCTCTTATCTACAAAACAACTTCCTCTACAGCAGTTATTTCAAAGGTACTCTCACGACAATGTACGGTAACAATATGAATGGCTATGCGCCATACGGTTACAACTAGGGCTGTGGAGTCGGAGTCGGAGTCGGAGTCGTGGAGTGGCGGTGTTTGGGCTGGAGTCGGAGTCGTAAAAAACGAGCGACACAAACTACTTTTTCGTTAAAATTTAAAATACATTTTTTTTAAATTATTATAATGAATGTCTATTGTGAACGAATATTAAACTTGCAGGAGCATAATAATGCATAAAGTCTACAAAAATGTGTTTGTCTCCCTCTTTCTCACGTCGAAAGAAAACGAGCATTTGTTTCTGCTTTTGTTTGCACGCAATTTGCGCGCATTTTTTTGCCAGTCATCGTTCTACATTGGTCACGTCCACGTGTTGAAATCACTGCATTACATAAACAAAATTGTCTCCATTTCTGTATAAATTTTTGTAAAAGCAGGGATCAGAGGTACGTTTCCTTTGTAACAACATATTTAATTTTTTATTTAAATTTTCATATATAATAAGCTAAATTTTTTTTGTGTAAATAAAAATTGAGCAATCCCCCTTATTCAAGATGTATCAGAGATCTAAGAAAAAATCGACGGTGTATGCATATTTTAAGATGACTGAGGACGATCAATTTTTTGTATGTCAATCTGAGGATGACCCTGAAAAATAAATCTGTGGTGAAAAAATCAGTGCTTTCGGTGGGAAAGGATCTAGTGCGCCCAGTAGGGTGTCAAATATGAAGTGTCACATTCAACGCACACCACCCAAACTTATATAAGATCATTTGTGAGAAGGACAACAGTAGTTTAAATGTAAGTATTACTCGGAATCATCAAGTGCCATTAACTAAGTATTTTACAAGTGATAATGTTACCGTGAATATGACAAATTTAAGGACTGCGTCAGTGAAATGGTATATAAAAATTCTTTGCCTATCACTTTTTTCTCCAGTCCAGCGTTTATTAAATTGAACGGGGAAATGGCTCGTAAAGTCGGAGCAGCTTTAGAAAGAAGCAGTGTACGAAATTTAGTAATAGAGGACGCTGAAAAACAGAAGAATGAACTTAAAAATCTCTTACACGGAAAGTTTATTTATTTAAAAATGGACACATGTACACGTTATCGGGTTAATTACTTAGGAATGAATGTTCAATTCGTTGATAATAATAAAAGAATAGTAACACGTTCTCTGGCAATCAAAAACACTAAATCTGGCCACTCAAGCGATTATTTAAAAATGCTTGTGATGGATGTTCTGAAAGAGTTTAATATTAAACTAGAACAAATTGTATCCATTGTGACAGACAACGCAAGTAATATGCTGAGTACTGTCGAAAAATTAAGTACTATTGAGGCGGAAGACGATATTGATGATTACTCTAGTATTTTAGATGATACACTTTGTGCTGCCGCTTCTGATTTTTTTAGGGTCCATCATATGCGATGTGCAGTACATATGTTGCAATTGGCGATCCGTGATGGCTTGAGAGAAGTGCACGCAACGAGAATTTGTGAAAATGTACGAAACGTCGCAATAGCCACCAGAACACCAAAAATACATGCCATAAACAAACGAAGAGCTGGAAAGGGAGTGATTTTGGATCAAGCTACAAGATGGGGTAGTACATACTTAATGATACAGCGACTTCTTGAACTGAAATTTTATCTTGAGGACATGGCCAGCCCGAACGTGAATATGACTGAAATTCAATGGAAAGAAGTGGAGGATCTTGAGTCCGTGCTTCGCCATCCTTATATCGCTACAAAAGTAATGCAAGCGGAAGATTTGACTCCTGGTTTATTTTTCAAGGAGTGGAAAAACATCATTTTTCGTTTGTCGAAGATTCTAAATAATACTCTTGCTGGTGGAATTAAAAACGCCATGGTATGTAGAGAAAAACATTTGCTGGACAACGATATTCTGTTGGCTGGGATCTATGTTGACCCCATGGTTCGATCCCTATTGGCGGAAGAACAAATAAATAGAGCTAAAAACGCTCTGTTTGAATTAACCGTTCGCATGAAAGGCCTTCGACTAGAAAAAGAGACGACAGCAGGCAGCGTACACGAAGTACCATCATCTTCACCCCACACCGGTGAATCTGAAGACGATTTTGAAAAATATCTCAATGAACAAGATAAACTAAAACGTCCTCGTTTGAATCACAGTCCCAATATAGATGAAGGAGACTCTATTTTAAAATTGAATTTTATGATGCATTGAAAGAAATGGAAAAAATTGACTGAACTTATAAGTTACATGTTGAAATGGCAATACAGCGGTATCCAGCAATCGTAAAAGATTCAGCATTGATCGTTACAGCATTACCGCCAACCCAAGTATCCGTAGAGGCCCTTAAAATTCTGAATTCTGATTTGAGAGCCTCTACGAATACAGATTTAATAGAAGCAATGTTGTTTTTAAGAATAAATTCTAATAAATAATTATTAAAGTTTGATCTTGTTTTATTTTTATCGATATAACATGAAAGAAATGGCTATATGCAAAGGTAGGAAACAACCTGATCAAATTGAGCTTTTTTGAGTCGGAGTCGCGGAGTCGTGTTGTTGGTAAATATAGGAATCAGAGTCGGAGGCGGAGTCGTGTTATTTTCTTTCGACTCCACAGCCCTGGTTACAACGAATCCCAAACAAGAGGACGGCGACCACAATTTCAAACAATTATAAAGATCTCAATAATTGGCAAACGTTATAAATGCTAATAAATCGAATCGAATAAATAGCCAGAATAGAAAAGAACCCTTGTTCGACTCACAATCAGTTACATCTAAGTGTAGATACAAAGAAAGGAAACCATACCAGCCAAGGGCATTCGTTGCAGCCAAACGTACAGGCTTTGGGGAGAGTTTTAGATTTAAAAAAGTCTGAGTGTCTTCTTGGGATTTCTCGGTTTCTATGGTACTTCGTAGGAAACTAAAATCTTATTTTTATTCTTCTTAACTGCATTTCCAGTTAAAAAAAAAAACCGTATGCTATATTCTATACTGAAGCATTTGTATCATATACCTTGAAATATTCATTTCAATATTGAATAACACAATATTAAATAACACAATCTAAACAACATTAAACAAAATTAAGTACCACAATCTAATACAATATTAAATAACCCAATCTAAATGTGCATTGTTATAGAATAGAATATACCTACATATTATTATAACGAACTTTTACTTTTTCACTTACCTTGGCAACTCCGTACTCATTTATTGCCAGTGCTTACACGATCCTTCTCGAATCCTATTTACACGCACATTTAAAAATCACGAATAAATATATGCCACAACGACGGTCTTGTTTACACACTAGCTTCGTATATAAAATATTTACCTATTAAGTGACGGATAGATAGATATAAAACGAAAACTATTTAACAAAACAAAACACTCCATAAACACTCTTTGCTTACAATATTAATATCAGCTGTTTACATATTACAGCACATATCACCAGCTGTTTGAGCAAAAAGCTTCCGTTCGGTACCGATAAATTGTCACAAGCTTTAATTCCCTGGAATGTGTTAAAAACGGTTACGCCAGGGAGACTCAAGGCTACTAGGATATCATTGACAAATTTCTTCTTTCAAAACAGTTGTTAGCTCGAATAAAGTAGACGATTAATAGTAATAGATTCATCTCTAACTTCCCTGACGCAGAGTGCTGCATGAAGCCCTTATTTGCTTATGCACACTCGATATAATCCCATGTTTAAGCTGTTCGCACACAAAAAAATAATGATTATATAATTTACAATTGGCGCAAGACTAATGACCTTGCCCGGAAAAAACAGATCATTATGGAAAATTGAACAAGCCTCAGGACTTGCTAAATAAGGCCAAGACCGGTTCCCGGTTGTAGTGCCGATGGGGATGATGATATAATTTACAACGCAGGTGAAGAGTTACACATGCAACATTCAACATTCAACGTTTAACGCTTCATTTCCCTTACAGCGCCGTATTTCAAACACTATAACATTAATAAACACTTGATAAAACATTTTAAGCTAATCAAAATATAAATAAAATAAAATTATATTAAAAAATCTATATTATTAAAAGACAAAAACAGAAACTAACCACATACCAAACAGTATTCAATTTCTTAGAAAGTTCGTATCTAAATTCTTTTCCGTGTATGTCACACTCAGTCAGATGTTAACACTTCTATGCAACTTTGGACAACTTTCAGTACGGTGTATATCTAGACAGGGTGTTATTTGAGCGCGCGTGTACCATATAAATATTGAAACAAATGGTTTAACTTCATTGAAATCAGTCCAGATCTACGGCAATTTCCACTCAATTCATGAAATTTAGCACCAATCTATGGAAAATTTTATTCCGGTTATCAAAACGTGATTTGTGTACAACTTCAATGGCCTGCAGTCGATATGAATATGTTAAAAACTTCGAATTGGATGACAGAATCCTTCCCAATACATGGATCGTGATACGAGTCGATGGAAAAGGATTCCACAAGTTCACAAAACAACACGACTTCGAAAAGCCTAACGATGTAAATGGTGAAGCTAACACGTTTTGTAGATAACAACACAATTACTAGCCTTCATACTTATTTCAGCATTGAATTTAATGACCGCAGCTGCAGTTGCCGTCATGGAAGAATTCCGAGATGTGGTCTTAAGTTACGGCCAAAGTGACGAATACTCGTTTGTTTTTCGCAAAGAGACGAACGTCTATAACCGTCGAGCGTCTAAACTGTTGTCATATGTTACTAGCTTATTTAGCTCGGCGTATGTGTTTAATTGGCAATCATGGTTTCCAGCGAAAGAAATGCAATACCCACCTTGCTTCGACGGAAGAGTTGTTTTATATCCAACCGATGAGAATCTTAAAGATTATTTGAGTTGGCGGCAAGCTGATGTACATGTGAATAATTTATACAACACTACATTTTGGAATTTAATTTTGAAAGGCGGACTCACCAATCAGGAGGCTGAGAGACAACTGCGTAGCACTTTTTCTGCGGATAAAAATGAGATCCTCTTCTCTCAATTTAATATAAATTACAATGAGTTGCCTGCAATATTCCGGAAAGGGACTATCCTTTTGCGGAAAATCGTAACAGTGCCCGATACAGAGAAGACAAGACAAGCTATCGTTCCTCTACATGAGGATATGATCAAAGAGAAGTTTTGGAAAGATCATCCAGAGCTACTGGGAAAGTATGTTCCATCAAAATTAGATATTGATAAAGCTACAGCTGAAAACAACAACACTTATAAAATTTTATACAAACAATTTGATAAATTGGCAATAAAATAAACTAAGAGATTTCTGCACCAACAAAAAAACTGCGAAATTAATAAGCGGAGAATGGAATTCAGTAATATAAACGACGATGATAATCTCCCATAATGCTCACTACATTACAGCTGTAAGCTAAAGGGATTAATAACACAGCAATCTGTGAAGTAGTGAAGCAGGTCATTCGAACCTTCGCCCTGAAAACATTATCGCCTTGTCAGAACATAGTTGGTACACACGTGTATTCACTACAGTAAATCATGTCCACCGAAACTCTCAGTTATCTCTTCACAAGTCGGAGCTCCCGTGACAACTCCTGCTGCTCTAAAAAATGGGGTGTCAAGAGGCCGAGGGAGACAAGGACGAATGTGTCCATCATCTTTTTTTATTTATTTTTTTTTTGTACACTTACGCGCGCACTAAAGGGGATTTCGAATTACCCTTAAATGCCAGAGGACAGTGCGAGCGGATGGAGAGGAAGTGGACAAGGAAAGGAGGTGTCGATGTATATTGGTCTTGAATGTCTGGACATCACAACGGCCAGGAAATACATGATCAGGCAGAACATTCCACATTCGTGTGGTTGGGCTAAAGAATGACTCTCTATGTTTATTTGTGCGCCTAAAGTCCACTTCCAACGTGAACTGATGTGCATTCACAGATTGACGGGTATAGCGGGAATATGTCTGAAGAGGCGGAACACATTCAGCAAGTTCAGTTGAGCAACGGCCGTGGTGATACCTATAGAAAAGAGATAGGCATGATACATTGCGCCTGTGTTCTAACGACGGAATTGATCGACATACGGCTGGGTCCCCAATAAGTTTCACTGCTCGTTTTTGCATCCTGTCGAGCACGTGTAGTGCAGTTTTGGATGCACCTGACCAAATATGGGAGTTGAATTCAATTTTTGGACGAATATACGCCTTGTATATTGGACAGGTTGGATGGAGTGAAGTATCTTTTGCATGTCTTAAGGAACCCCATACATTTGGTTGCAGTTTTCGCAGCTTCAAATATGAATTAATTCGAGGGCTTCGTCGATGCAAGTGCCATTCATTGACAGTGTATTTACTTTGGGGCTCGCCTTTGACGACAAGATACAGCACTGAGTTTTCGAAGCATTGAATTCTACTCGGTTAGATAATCCCCACTGATATATCTTGTTGGGGTCTGAATTAAATGTATCAAGCATAAGTTGCTGATTGGTAGTGACGTTCGAAGAGTTTGGACGGGAGTGTTCGTATTAGGATGAGAAACTCAACGTGCTATCATCAGCAAACGAGTGAATTGGGTTGTGAGTAATTGACAAGAGATCATTTATAAAGATCAGGAAGAGAGTGGGTGAGAGTACCGAACCTTGAGGAACTCCTGCATTCATTTGATGAGAGATATATTTGACACCATCAAGAACCACTTGGATTGAACGGCCAGAAAGATAGTCTCTTATCCATTGGATCAAGGAATTGTCCACTCAATATGAATGCAATTTTGACAATTTTGGGCTGGATGCCAAACTCTGTCGAAGGCTTTTGAAATGTCCAATGCGACTACCTTGCTTTCTTCGAGGTAGTGGATGGAGTGGCTCCACTTTTCGGCAGTGTACGCCATCAGATCTCCTGTGGACCTGTTGCTACGAAAGTCATATTGGCGGTCATTGAGGAGGTCATTTTATTCCAGATATTTCGAAAGTTGACGGTTGATAAGAGATTCCATTACCTTGAAGAGAATAGAAGTTAGTGCTATGGGTTGATAAGAAGAAAGGGATGATTTGTCACCCTTTTTGGGAATTGGCTGAATATTCGCTGACTTCCATATATTTGGGAAACGGCCAGTAGAATAAGACAAATGGAAGAGTCTGCAGTGGTTTAGCGAGTGAAGAGGAACATTTCTTCAAAAGAATTGGGGAAATGCCATCCGGACCAGCGGATTTGTGTGCGTTTACCTCCTTGAGTGCCCGGGCAACAGTACAATTTCGGAAGTGAATCTGGCTCATGGTGTGCTGCTATGCTCGAGTTAAGGTGGATCTGATGTGGTATCAAGCAGCGCTGAGTTAGCTGCAATATGTGCAGCAAGTAGATTCACCTTCTCTATTGCAGTGGTGACTGGTTTGTCATCGACTATAAGCGATGGAATGGATGAAGAGACTGAGTTTTGAATGTTTTTCACGAATGCCCAGAAGTTTCTACTACCTGTGGGAAAGTGTAGTATTTTTTGTCTCACTCTCTGGTCATGAAGAACTTGGCGCGTTGAATATACGCACTTCAGTCATTTCTAGCTCTCTTAAATCTTTTCTGATCTCTTCTTGCGATAACCAGAATCAACCACATCCGTGAGGGTGTTTGGCTCGGGCTCAAGATATCTGAAAAGAAAGGGGGAGGTGGTATCTAAGGATAATGTAGACAGGGATAGTTCAAGCGTTCTCTAACTACTTGGATGGGGGGGTGGTGGGAAAGAAATCGTACAAGATCGATGGGTCTTGAGTGCGGTAGTAGACGCAGATCACGTCTTTGGCGTCTGTTAATCTGCGCTTTAGTCGTTTTTTTTTTTTTTTTGGTTTCGGTAGGAAGGTGGAAATCTTCAAAAGATAACCCTGGCCCGATCCAGAGGCATGCCGGGTTTTTACCGACTAAAACCCCCTCCCGCCAGGCACACACTCCCGTTGATTCCCGCGGAACTTTCTTTTAGATATTCTATCGCGGGGCGGGACGGAATTTACCTGTTACTCCGCTCGTCACGTCGCAACTGCTGCATCATTTCACAGAGAATACCATTTGATACGGACCATGCCTGTTTTGAACTAAGCATGTATTCTATTACTCCTGCCGGAGTAACTGTCCGTCTTGTACGTCTCTCCAAAATCGTTCGTGCGGATTCGAATCTCACGCACTCTGTGAGTATATGTTCCGCATTTTCTACTTTGCAGGACAATGGAGGAAACTCAACAACCACGAATTGGAAGAGCTATACCGTAAACCTACAATAGTGAGAGTAATTAAGTCGCGAAAATTAAGATGGGCCGGACATGTAACGCGAATGGGCAACGATAGGACCGTGCGTAGAATTCTTGACGGTAGACCAACGGGAAAGAGGCCAGTAGGACGGCCGCCACAGAGGTGGGAGGACAATGTTAGGTTTGACCTTGAGGAGCTCGGATCAGATAATCAAGCATGGAAGGAGATTGCACAGGACAGGGAACAATGGCGGAGTCGAGTCGGTGAGGTCATGAACTTCCGGGTTCCTACAAGCCAATAAATAATAATAATAATATTGGACGATTCACATGCTTATACTTGTGCAAGTATTGCCGAAAGCATCCATGTCCTGATATTAGCTGAGTCAAGTGGTAATTCAGCTCGCCATGTTATCTTTTCACCCATGTTTCTATATCAGGTATCATGGTGTGGGTCCACCTTCCTTTGGTGGAAGAATCCCACCTTCATTGCCATTCTCTTAGACTTGAGAGCTCTAATTGTGACCGCATTCTCCGACGATTCTCTTGGGAGACCTTATGGAATGCAGCGTTTTCTTTAGCTGCAATGTCACGTGGCGTCTTCTCGGCCAAAATTTTTATAGCATCTTCGGATACCTTTCGGAATGCACAGTATACTCTTAGAAATGCCAGCATATGTGCGGAGTTCACTCCCCTCATGAACGACGTATACTGTGCGGCTCCTGCCCATATGTGGTTTCATCAGGTGTTCCTTGAAGGTCAACCTGTTGTCGAGATAATACCAAGATATTTAATATAAGGACTGGATCTGATTATTTGTTCTGCTATTTCCAAATCAAGGTGTTCAACTTTCTTGCGGCTGCTCATTAAAACTGCCCCCCTCTTATGACCGGCTATGTTCAGTCCGGCCATATCTAGCCAGCATTCAATGCTCTGGATTGCTTGGGAGCAAACATTCTTCAGGTCATCTAGATGTTTAGCTACGGCCACTATTGCCAAATCATCTGCGTACCCAATGATTCTAACCCCTTCTGGTACATTGACCCTGAGCACACCATCGTACATTATATTCCATAATAGCGGACCTAATACAGATCCCTGAGATACACCCGCTGTTCTTTTATATTTCTGTGGTCCCTCATCTGTATCATAGAGCAGTCTTCTATCCGAGAGATAGTTTGCTAGTATACGTACCAAGTAGGGTGAGACTTGTAGATCGCACAACGCTTCTAGAATCCGATTTCAATTCACCGAGTTAAACGCACTTTTAATGTCTAGCGTCACCACTACGCAATATTTTTGTGTACCACCTAGCCATCGTGATCCAGCTATCGCATTGCGAGAGATGTCGCACACCACAGATAGTGCCTTACATGTTGATCTACCTTTCCGGAACCCATACTGCCATGCAGAGGCGAATGGCAATTATTCGCTCAAGCAGTTTTCCTGTTGTGTCCAACATGCACAACGGGTGATAAGATGAGGGCGCCTCTGGATTCTTGACTCCTTTTGGTATAAGCACAAGCCGCTGTTTTTTCCATCGTTTGGGAAATTGTCTTGTTTGAAGGCAGGTTGTGAAGAGACTGCTGAAGACTTCCGGCTTTTTTGTTAAAGCAGTCTTCATTACAGCGTTAGGGATACCATCCAGTGGTCCGGGTGTGTGTGTGTTTGTGCTGTCTTGTACTGTACGTTCGTGTTTGTGGTGTGTCAGCAGTAGACCCTATGGGATGGGTCCAGGAATCCTCTACTATAGAGGGGAATATTGTTGGGAAGGGCTGATCAAATCCAACAAAGCTTACTACGGTCTATCAAGGCTATTTAAATCCCGAAATTTATCCAGAACATCCAAGCTACTACTGTATAAGACCATGGTCTTACCAGTAGTCATGTATGAATCCGAGACCTGGAGAGGAGACGACGTTTGAGAGCGGGAGAGGTGAGATTGAAGTCAAAGAACGCGAGGTGAGAGTTTGCCCACCCCTGCATTCGCGAAATGGGTTCATTAGAGCCGTAAGACGTGTGATGGGCAGGCAAATAGAAGAGACGAGGTATTTTTTGCAGATTTCGGGGATTAGTGAAAAATGTGATGGAGGAGAGGGCCCATACACTACGCAAACCGTTTGAGCAAACAAATGCATTTTGTTGTTGTAAAAATGTTTGTACAAACTGTTTGAGTTGTGTGTAGCGATGTTGAGTGTTTGCAAAAACGGTTTGAAGAAATTCAAAAAATTTTGAATTTTCCGTGCCCGCACAAACATGTTTGAGCGGTGTGTGTTGAATTTTGCTCAAACAGATGTCAATTTTCATGAAGTAAAGATGAATAAACAAGACGAACAAATTTTTTGGACGGAATTTATCGAATTATATAAAAGTTTACCGGTGTTGTGGTGCGTTAAAAGCAAAGATTATTGTAATCGGGTACTTAAAGCAAACGCATATGAAGTGCTAGTTGAAAAACTAAAAGAACTTGATCCAGACGCTAATCGCGAGTGTCGTAAAAAAATAAATACTTTTCGAAGCGGCTGCCGACGCGACTTCAGAAAGCAAAGAAAAAGTGAAAAATCTGGAGCGGGAGCAGATGATGTTTTTCAATCCAATCTATGGTACTTCCATTTGCTAAGTTTTCTGGATAGTCAGGAGGACACATTAGAAGGAACAACAACAATGGACAATAGCGATGACCATTCAAATGAGGTAAGTACTTAATTGGTTTTATTTGGTTATCTGAAATGGCAAACATCCCAGTTCTCTTTCTGAAAAAAAAAATTTCCCAAATTTTCCTTCTGAAGTTGAATTCACAATTGGAAGCAGAAGCAGAAGCACTCATTGCTCCGTAGGTCTGATTGAGATGAAAAACGTCACGCAACTAATATCTCTCAAACATGTTTGTGTAGTGTGTGGCGAAACTATGTTTGCTCAAACACACGTTTGAACAAACGTGTTTGCGTAGTGTATGGGCCCTATTAGGCAGTGGTTGAACCTGAGAGTAGCCGGTGGATGAAGAGGATGTCGGCATAAATTCTGCGCTCTTCAAGTTTGTTAAGGTTAATTAGGTGAGGACGGCTCGTGTATGGGGATATAATCAAAGGATTTTCCTAATTCAATCCTCGGAGGGCAAAACACAAAAACCGACGTTGCACGCTTTCGGCCCTGTGAATTTGGGACGAGTAGTGAGGAGACAAACCTGACTAGCATATTCAAGAAGGGGTCGGACAAAGGCTATATAGAGCGATCTGGAAACGTAGGGATTAGAGAATTCTTTCGACCAGCGTTTCACAAAACCAAGGGCACAGTTGGCCTTGAGAATAATGTCATAAATATGTGAGATGAAGTTAAGCTCCCTATCACATAAGATGCCAAGGTCACGATCGTTTGTACAGGTGTGATCTGTTGGTTGAGTAAGACATAGGAACGTATCGTGGAGGGGGATCGTTTACGGGAGAAGGTGATTGAGTGACATTTGGCAATATTTAGTTCGAGGCAGTTACGGAGAGCGTGGGATGAGAATTCAACTAGATTGGTTCTGGTCCATCTACCCATAAGGAGACCGTGCTGGTTGGGTGAGATGATGGATTTGCAACGAAAACATAACGCGTTGTAAAGAATGCCTTCGAACAGTTTTGGAATATGTGACAGTTTGGCGATAGGACGGTAGTTACTAATATCTTTTTTGGCCCTTTCTTATGTATGGGGGTGACAAAAGAGGATTTCCAAATATTTGGAAAGACACCTTATGTAAGGGATAGATTGAATATCTTTGATAGCGGGAGAGAAAGAGAAGAGGAACATTTTTTTAAACTGAAAAGAACTTGTGGATTTTGCAGCACGTATGTTCGATCTAGATACAAGAAAATACTCCGCATCATTATCATCTGCTGACAAAATGATTGCCGCCATCCGTTCATCTTATTGAGGAATACTAGTTTATCCATACTTTCGCCGCTAAATGCCCCAATGTTTTTTCTGACATGCACTTCAGTAAATGCTAATCATTTGTTGTATAAATCTGAATCCACTTTATGACTACACATATTCCCCATAGCTTGGTAGAGTTCTTCCCTGGAGTATTGAATTGGTTTAGATTCTTGCGACGATTGCTTCTTCAAGTTTTTCACATGTTTTTCAAGTGTAGCTTTCATTGGTTGTTTTGCATTCATACTCCAAAGGCCTTCTTGTAGGATTTTAATTTTTTGTTCAAGGAATATTATTGCCGTTTTTCCTCGTTCGTGAACTTACGGAAAACATCGGAATGTCTTGCTAGTCGTAGTAATACATTATGCTCCTTTTTTTTTGGTTGAGTTTTGGACCGTTCCTCGGTCGCTGCTGCAGGATTCTTGACCCCCCTATTCTCTTCTTTAGCCTTCTGTTGTTTGTTGGGGGTTTTTCTTCTTCACTGGCGGGTCTGCTGATTATCGTTCGTGTGTATTATCACTCGCGGGAGTCAATCGAGAGACGTTGTACTTCGTTGTGTGAATTTACTTATTTAATATTTACTTTACGTGCCTGCTTCCCCCGCTTGGTAGAAACATTGACGTGGTGCGGGGGCTTAAACTACAATGAATCACTCAGGCTATGCTGACGAAAGCATACGCTCCCATGTCAGACAGGCTAGCGAGGAGTAACACACAACACCGTGCCCATGGAATGGTTTGTAGCCAGGGGTATACCGGCTGTATTATAAAGGCGCCTCTCTGACACCGGGTCGAATCAGAGCAGTAAGCAGACCTTACCATATCAAAGAGGGACTCTGATATGGTGGACTATTTGAAACCCGAAGACTCGTGGCAACAAAAATGAATAATCAATACACAAAAAACAACTCGCGAAAAACCGGGTGGGCGTAGGTGTGATGAGCCGACACTACCATAAGGGAACAAATCATCAAGAAAACATCGACTCGGCAAAAAGAAGACATAGGGAAAAAGAGAAAAACCGGGATATACGCGTTGGCACGTGGAATGTTCGAACATTATATAAACCAGGCGCGATACAGACGGTCGTAGAAAACGCGATACAATATAAAATGGACATCGTCGCGCTTCATGAAGTCCGACTCCCACATAAACTAATCGAAGCCAACGGGTATACACTGGCGTGTGGAGATACCGATACACATAAGCTCGGAACCGGTTTCATCATAAGCAAGAAGATTAGGCCCCATGTAAAAGATGTGAAATTTATTAATAACCGAATATCGGTACTAAAAATACAGGGGCCATGGTACAATTATGTATTTATAAACGTACACGCCCCAACAGAATCTAAGGACAAAGAAGCGAAGGACACGTTCTACGAGACCCTAGAGGAAGTATTTGATGGGATGTCATCATTCGATGTTAAAATCCTCCTCGGGGACCTTATAACGTTTGCGACGATAGCGAAGAGCATGTGATTCGAGCCGACGCTATCACGGTTAGAATCACTAAAATATAGAACCAAAGCTCAGCCGATCAGGCCACTGCCGCGTGTGCGAATTCGATTTCTAAACTCAAGTACATTTGACTGATGTGGAAATGCTATATTATTGCTATGGGATACGGCTTTAATGGAGGTGCTTTTTGGTGGTGTTGTCCTTCACTATTGGTCGTGTGTATCTGCTAGAAACGCCACAACATCAATGCGAAAATTGGAAAAGGAGATATCTTCCAATCTACTATAGGTAAAGAAACCTTACACGACGTTTCAAATGATAATGGAATTTGAATTATCACATTCGCAGCATCAAAACATCTGGTAGTGAAAAGCACGATGTTCAATCACAAGCAAATCCGTAAAGCCACATGGATATCACCCGACGGCGTAACGCGTAACCAAATAGACCACTTCCTCATAGACCAAAGACACCACTCGACTATCCTTGACGTAAGATCATATAGAGGAGCAGATTGCGACTCCGATCACCTTCTAGTGATGGGCAAAATTAGAAGTCGGCTCGCAGCAAACCCACATGGACAGTCACGGGAGATGAGCAAAAAGTTCGAGATTGATAAGAGAGTAAAGAGAGCCTGTGGGGCTTTTCAGGGCCCGAAGAGCCATGCATCGCTCGATCCCCACTATTCCAGGCGAACGACTTACCTCTCGGCCGAACTTCAGCAAGGGTGCGTAACCTTGCTACGGCATTTACCCCCAGCCAAATCGCTGGAATTAATACGGTTACCCAATCGGATAACTGTTTTGAATTTCTGTTAGGCAGCTTACCTATTCTGTGGGGGGTTTTTCCTTCTAAACCCCTTTTTCACCAACACCATTCCTAAAAAAAGCATAAGTCCACGGCAAAATCATCACCTTGCCGTGGCATCGAAAATTCACCCCCGAGGCGTACATTAAGTCCACGGCAAAGCTTATCACCTTGCCGTGGCATCGAAAACTCACCCTCGGGCAGGTATTAATTCCTAAAAAAACATTAAGTCCACGGCAAAGCTTATCACCTTGCCGTGGCATCGAAAATTCACCCCCGAGGCGTATATTATCTCCTAAATAAAAAGCATAAGTCCACGGCAAAATCATCACATTGCCGTGGCATTCGAAATCCTATCTTTAGGCATACGTTCTGCCAGGGCAGCTTGTTTCCATAGCCTTATGCTATGGAAACAACATCAACAAAGAGTTCCTTGTTGACTCGTTTATTTGTTTGCCCATGGCACTTCTCGCATGCGGCTATTTGCTCCTATTGGTTAGCTACCGCCGACAAGGTTTCTGCTGACGCAAACCAAACATTTCCCTGATTACCAGCAATCGCTGGCTTCCAATTATCGGTCCCCACGTTCAGAGACCGCAATCAAGCAACGATCAAGATGCAGCCAGAAAATGTTTACTTTCAACATCTGGCAATGGCTGCACCCTATGTTCGTTGCAATGTTTAATCATCGGCAACCGAAATGATGATTTATGGCCTCCCATTAGGATGACCAAATCATCGGTTTGGGTCTTTCACACCCCAGATGCTAGTATTTACATTCTTGGAAAATGCACTAGCGATGTTGCCCTCCATCCACGGTCGCCGAACGATCGTATGCATGGCATACGCACACATGCGTAATGTATGCCTATTCCGTCCGGTCCAATCACGATTAACTCCCTCGAGTTAATCGTGTGGCCCCTCCTCCTTTTGCAGGTCTTTTGAGGTTTTTCCGTTTCTTTGGTGAGCTCTAGTCACGAGTCAGATTGCATCACTGGTCGAGAGCACTTGAGCTGGGAGTCAAGTCTTCCATTCCATTGACGAGTACACACGTCAAAAGAGTATTTTATTGCTGTCGGTTTATATACAGAATTACCCATTATACCCTTGGGACATAATACGGATTTTCATAAAGTAAGATTTAATGAAACGTTGTGTGAAGAATCGGATTTTCATAAAGTAAAATTTAATGAAACGTTGTGTGAAGAATCGGATTTTCATAAAGTAAAATTTAATGAAACGTTGTGTGAAGAATCGGATGTTCATAAAGTAAAATTTAAGGAAACGCCGTGTGAAGACTCAGATGTTCATAAAGTAAAATCTAAGGAAACATTGTGTGTCGGATAAATCAAAATAAAGTAATCATCAAGGCAGATTCGAGTTTTATTTTACATCCTTTGGTGATCGTGTGCTATTTTTGTGTCGTCGGGGTGAGTGGCCATTGTGAACAATAACATCGGAACAAGTCGGGGTGTTTAGCCAGTTCTGTGTCATACGTGGACACCCAAGAGTTAAACACTACCACAAGCCTACACGACGTTTCAAATGATAATGGAATTTGAATTATCACTTTCGCAGCGTCAAAAGATCTGGTAGTGAAAAGCACGATGTTCAATCACAAGCAAATCCATAAAGCCACATGGATATCACCCGACGGCGTAACGCGTAACCAAATAGACCACTTCCTCATAGACAAAAGACACCACTCGAATATCCTTGACGTAAGATCATATAGAGGAGCAGATTGCGACTCGCATCATCTTCTAGTGGTGCAAAAAGTTCGACACTGACAAACTAAAAGAGCTGCGCAAAAGGGCTGTATATCAAGAGGAACTAACGAATAGATTTAACATCCTAGAGAATGGGAATATAGCGAGGAAAAGGGAGCCAATAGTGTGGACACTAAATGGACATCGATCAGAGACACAATCAAACAAACAGCACCAAAGGTATTAGGGTTTAAGAAAACAATTAAGTCCAATTCTTTGTTTGACGATGAGTGCACGGCGAAGATCGAAGAACGTAAACGCCTCAGAGTTATTCACTTAGAAGGATACGATAAGTCGACGCAACAGTTCGGAAAGAGACAACGAGACTTTTCAAACGTAAAAAACGTGAATGGGAGAAGACTAGGATCGAAAAAATCCTAGAAAATGCCAGAGCAAAGAATATCAGAGGCATGTATGCCGGCATAAATTCTATTAGAAATGGCTACCGAGGGAGAGCCAAAATAATCCGAGACACAAACGGCTGTCTGGTGACAGAAACAAAAAATATCGCGACAAGATGGAAGCAGTACTTTGAAAACCTGCTCAATGTGCGCACCCATCAACCACAAATAAACGCACCAGACGTACATATAGCCGACCCCCAGATCCCAGAGTCCTGTTTCAACGAAGTTGTAGACGCAATAAACCAACGAGGCTTCCGGAGTCGACTGCATACCGGCAGAGCTTGTGAAGCATGGAGGAGAGGCAACCGATCGAAAGATCCACCACCTGATTAAAACAATATGGGACAAGGAAGTCATTCCGGAAGAATGGAAAATCTCAATAGTCGTCCCCATTTTCAAAAAAGGTGACAGATCTGACTGCGAAAATTACAGGGGAATATCATTGCTCCCAAGCACATACAAAATACTAACAAATGTTATGCTGGCGAGAATCACGCCATACGCAGAAGAAATACTGGGAGACTACCAATGCGGATTCCGTAGGAACCGGTCAACAAGCGACCAAATGTTCACAATAAGGCAGCTGCTGGAAAAGAAGTGGGAATACGGACAGACGGTTCACCAACTGTTCGTTGACTTCCAAAAAGCTTACGACTCAATCGGAAGGCAAATACTTTACCATATTGTAGTTAGGCAGGGAGTTCCGAAAAAATATGAAGCCCTCATTCAATTTTGCATGAACCAAAACAAAGGGCGAGTTAGAATATAAAACCACTTCTCAGAACAATTTGAAATCCGGGACGGACTAAAACAGGGCGATGGCCTCCCACCATGTCTTTTTAACCACGTGTTCGAGTATGTTATCAGAAAGGTACAAGACGACATCATGGCCGGTTCATCCCTGAACGGGGTCACACAAGTGCTCGCATATGCGGATGATATCGCCGTTTTGGGCGAGAATCTAGAAACTGTAAATAAAAACTGTGAAATCATCATGCAAGCGGCAGAAGAGGTGGGCCTAGAAATAAATGAAGATAAAACAAAATACATGATTACGGCGAGAGCAGGTGGAACTCGGGGAACATATAAACGTCAGAGGCACGATATTTGAAAAAATTAAAGAATTTAAATATCTGGGAACAATACTGACGGCCAGTAACGAAATCTCGAAGGAAATTAACAAAAGACTACACTCCGGCAACGCTACTTGGCATGCAGTCAGTAAACTGCTGAAATCCAAACTGCTATCACGTAACATAAAGCTACGTGTCTATAGAACCATAATCATGCCGATTGTTCTATGCGGATGCGAAATGTGGGCTCTCACGAAACGGGAAGAAAATAAATTCCGCGTATTCGAGAATAAAGTTTTAAGGAGTATCTTTGGTGGTAAATATGACGAGGAGGCAGGACAATGAAGGAAACTTCACAACCACGAATTGGAAGAGCTATATCGCAAACAATAATGAGAGTAACGAGGTTGCGAAGATGAAGATAGGTCGGACATGTGGCGCGAATGGGCAACGATAGGACCGTGCGTAGAATTCTTGACGGTAGACCAACGGGAAAGAGACCGACAGGTCGGCCGCGACGGAGATGGGAGGACAATGTTAGGTTTGACCTTGAGGAGATCGGATCGGCTGGTCAACCGTGGAAGGAGACTGCACAGGACAGTGTAGTATATTATACCACACGTAGTATGTCGAAATCCAATTATTGTACGGTCTGCGGCAATCGTAACACAGTCAGTTGTCACAGAAGGGCCTATAATGCACCGAGTTCCCTGTCCATGGTGCCAAGTAGTTATGTACTTGCTGTTTCCTAGGGTTGCGGGCTTTCCGTCAACAGTACTTTGGTCACCCAGTAGTGTCAGTCGCTTTTTGCGCCAGCCACTGCAGTCGCTCATAAACAAGTTGCGCTCCTCTTCACGGGATGTTGATCTTTTTGCTTGCACCCGTTATGCTGCTTTTCTTTTATTTCTCCGTTGCAGGGTACAGTGAACTATAGTCACCAGATACGGTTCATCTTAGATTGAACGGTCAGCTTCGAGGAACTCCAACGGTAGTACCTGCGGACGCACACATACGCAGTTATTGGCTGGTCTTTCAGCATCTGCGAAACGGAAATTTAAAGGCTTCTATATGTTACCATTTCCTCTTGCTGAGGATGATCCTCCAACCAACAACAAACGAGCCTCACTCCAATGTACATGCGTTTTATTTGAATATTCCTGATTTAATTCATATATATATATATATATATAATTTACAGAAGACGCTTTCATTAACAATTGTTTACTACTTTTCACTATACAAAAATTCGCGTTTTAAAAAGAACTAGCTTCTGGCATCGCGTTTTCTTTTTTCGACGCAACCACAACTGCTTCCTTTTATTTCCAGCACAAGACTACTTCGAAACTCTCTCCCTCTCAATCTCCACCCACTCCGCAAAGGGAATCAGCTTCCACACGACCCACACTCGAACAAGAGTATGTTCGCACATTCAACATGTGGATCGTGGATCCACCACCTTACCATCTATTATTAAACTATATTAAAAACCATTTAAATGATGGGGGTGGCGGAAGCCGCACGTAACAACAGGGAACGATGGCGGAGTCGAGTCGGTGAGGTCATGAACTTCGGGGTTCCTACAGGCCAATCAATAGTAATAGTAATAGTTTACATGCGTGCTTGATATCGTTACTTTACGTGCGTGCGTGGTATCGCTTTTAAATCCGGTTCGAACTGACTGTATAATTTGTTTGCCGTTGACGTTTTATTTTTTATTTTTCGGGGCCAACGCCTTTAATTTTTATTATTCTTGACAAGTAGAATTTGCATAAAGTAGTTTGTTCAAATTAGCTACTTGACGAAATCGTTATTTCATAGGTAGAGAGGGGAAATTTGTGGAGATTAGTGAATGTTGGGTGAGGGCCTGGACGCAAGGTCCGTAACATACCGAACAATTAAGGATGAGTCCTACCAGTTAACTTTTTTTCTCTTTTCCCAGTTAATAGTTAATTTTTAGTGAGTAGATTTGTTGGATGACGGTTGTCTAGTACGCGTTATAATATACAAATATACAAGAAAAAGTCTTACATGAAATGGTAAAAGCCAAAAGGGCATATTACATGCCAACATCCTCTATCGTTCTTATTTTATTATTAAGATAATTAGTTAGAAATTATTTGTACGAATAAATACATTAAAAGTACCTCAACACAGCAGATATCTAAATACCAAAGACCGATAACACATAAATAGAAAGAAGTATTAACGTCAAAAATTGAATCGCGCAAACGGAGACCTAAGCACGTACGATACGAGCAACCACACAAACTCTCGAGCTTTACATTCAAAATACTGATTTCAAAGATTCGAATTGAATATTTATTTTCATGAAGCCCAGGGAGGACTTCACACATGTTTGTATTGTTATTTAATTTTATATTTAAACCGGTAATTTTGTGGTGACAACAATCTGTTAATGGTGAAACTAGGCAGAAGGAACATTTAAAAACTTGTATTTAATATCCTGTTATTCATTCAGTAGGAAATTATATTATTTTTAGAAGAAAAATATTTCCTGAATTATTTTTTTTTTTTTAAATATACAAAAAACGAATCCTAGTTAATCGAGTATCTCGTTTCCTTTCGTTCTAAATAAATATACAATAAAAAGTTACTTTAAGTTGAATATGCTAAGAGTTTAAACATTTTCTTTTTATTAAAATAAAAATTAATAAGTTAATTATCCTTTAAGCTGATATATTCGTACAGGCTCTCTACAACTGCCTCTAGTTAAAACGAATGTGAGTACATTGCGCGAGTGCTTGTGTTTAGCAATCAGATTGTGTAAAATCCATTTCCTTTTTCACACTTCTAGACAATCTGTCTAGTTCGGCGGCAGCATCTGTACGTACTGTAATTTTATCTGGCGAAATGGATGCATCTGTTCCATTAGCTGTGCGGGGTTGATTGGGCGATCCAGCTTGTGCTGGAGATGATCCGGACTTTTTATACAGTAAGGAATTAAAGAAACTCGCTAGTACTCCTTCGCCGCCGGATGTTGAAGTGTTCAATTTCACGTCCATCTATGAAGGAAAGTGGGAGTGGGGTTTAATTAGAGACCGCGCGGGGGGAGGGGATATTATTACAGAGTGAAAATGTTTTACCTTTTTAGGTGAACTTTGCCCAGCAGATCCTGGCGATCGGGAGATATTTTTAGAACCACCTTGTGAACGTAGAGGTGATTCGCCTCTTATTTGACCTTGGCCTTGTTGAAGAATTTGTTGCTGTCGCTGCAGGAACGTTTGTTCATCCTCTGTATGCACTTCGATTTCTCGATTCGAAACAGTCTGCAAATAGTGTAAGAGATTTTTGTAATTGGTGGGCGTTGGAAACCTGCTTATAAAAGAATACATTAGGAAAGATATCAGGGAGGAATGGTCTAAATGTTATCCCTCTCAGTGTCCATGACAAAATTGAGGTTGTCACTTACATGCTGTTTGAATACACTTAAGCTCAACTAATAAGTCTATGCTATTTTGTTCTTGAAAAAAAAAGTCGAGTTGTGGAACCTGAAATCCCACGAGATTTCATCACGACATGGACTGTGATCCCTTTCGATTAATGGCCAAAATATGACGTTCAAGTAAAACCGGGAGTTAGTTTATCCCAAACCTTATTATTTTGTAGAATATACAAAATATAATATGAACATGTAGCTTTAGTGCGTCTAAGGGGCTTGATCGAAAATGCTTGAAGCAGTACGAGAAGCTCAACGTATTGTCATCAATAAAACAGCTGATTGAGGCTGATTTATCGACAGGTCGTTGGTAATTGAAATAGTAGCAGATACAGTAAAGAGCCGTAAAACCAGCATATTGCTGGTCCCGGGTTGCATCCTTTTCCGAGGCGGTATTGGTTTTCTGTGTAGGGCCATTTCAATGGAGCGGGAATTTCGCGTTGATTTGTGTAACATTCGCGGCTTGAGATGCAATTTCTCTTCTCTGTCTGCCCATGTTTCTAACCAGAAACCAACTATTCTTGCACTTAGCGAAACCTAGGTAATTACCAATACAGATATTTCCGATTTTAATCTACCTGGATATAACTTATTTAGCCTCTGTTCTTTCCACATCGTGGTATAGCCACATACATACGAAACTTATCAACTTCTGCCACAATATGGGCTCCGTTCCAACCCAGAATTTAATTTCTCTTGGCTAAAACTTCACGTTCATAAGCATATCATACCTCACTGCTTTCTTTACAGAAGCCCAAACTTGGATAGAAACGCATCCTTTAACGAATTTTATGCTCTGTCTGATTCTATCGATAGGATCTTGACCCTATATCCGCACACTGAAATCGTTATTGTGGGTGATTTTAATGTGCATAACTCTCAATGGCTTCGTCACTCCGGACACACAACACCCGAAGGTCAATATGTCCAGCTTTTTGCTGATTCAAATAGTTTAACTCAACTTGTCAATGAGCCAACATGGGTACCAGATATATATAGTCATTCCGCCAACACACTGTTTCTCACCTCCCACCCAAACAAATACACTTCTTCGCCCTTGGGCACTTCAGACCACTGTGTCGTGTCGGCTAAATTTGGTCTAACCAACAGTAACGTTAATGAGAAAGCTCCCAAAAGAACAGTCTGGTTCTACGAGAAAGTCAACTGGGAAGGTCTGAACGACACTTTTGGGAGGTTAAATTGGCGTTATTTTTCCTCAATAACGATGTTGACTCCATAGCGGATACATTGACAGACACGATTCTACTTGGCATGCGAACCTTTATTCCACACAATGTAAAGAGTGTCAAACCCAAGAGAAATATCTGGTTCGATTCCAGGTGCAGAGAAGCCATTAAGGCTAAAGAGTTGAGCTTCCGGTCGTATAAATCAAACAATACTGAGGAAAACCTGAAAAGATTTAAGAGAGCTAGAAATGACTGCAATGCGTATATTCAACGCGCAAAGTTCTTGCATGACCAGAGAGTGAGACAAAAAATACTACACTCTCCCACAGGTAGTAGAAACTGTAGCGGCTCTTTAATACATTCCCAAAGAACCGTCCATCCTCTTAAATGAACCACCTTCCAAGCCCACCATACCTACCTGCAATTTTGGGCAGCGTAAGCTACCCTTCATTCTCTTTCACCTGAAAGTTAAACCTCATTAAGGCATGCATCACATTGAATTTTTCCGTTTATGATCCGTACCATATCTCCATCGGCTTGGCTTGTCAGCAATAATAATAGTAAATACTAGCTGGCCAGCGTAATTGTTGGCATAGCTGTAGCGGATGGTTTCTTGCTACGGTTCATATCCATTTATTGCCCCAGTCCCAAGGTTCGCAAAACTTGCGACCAATTTCCCTTGTCGGTTATCTACCGATCATGGGATTTGGGCACTAATATGATTGACGTTAGACAATCATACCCCAGATCATGCCTAACGATGCTCCGGCCTGTTAAATAAACAAACACGATGTGCATATCATCGTGACCATTGAAATAGCGTTTTTGTGTATCTTAAAGCAAAAACCTATTTCGTTCTCAGGCGCAGGTCATCAAAAATTTATGGCCTTCAAAATAGCGTTTCTGTTTATTTAAGACACAACCTATTTCTTCCTTCGGCGATTTTTCGCCATCGCTTATCTCAACGACGCCTGCAGCTCCCAATACCAATTCATTACACCAGCCCATGTTTATTTAGGACACAGGAACCTATTTCTCCCTTCGGCGACTACGCTATCGCGTACCTCATATTGCCTGCTATTCATTCCATGTGTATTCAGGTCTTTTTCGTCGTTGCCGATATCCAGGCTGACGGGCAACGTACTTGTGCTATACGCACACATACACAATCCTCCCCTATTGATGAAATTCGCGGGCATCGAACTGATAAATGTAAATTACATTGGAGTCAGATATCATCGTCACGAGAGTGCACACGCACTATACGCGCCTATTCAGGTTTTCCACAATATACAAAGTCGAGTTTGTAATCGAGTACACCTTTTAGCCCGGTACGTGTTTTCTTTCCAATGTTTCACCAGTATTGGAGTATCTTCGTTTTTTTTTTGGTGCGAGTCGTTATTCCTATCACCAGCAAGTGTTAAGATCAGATAGGCTAAATGTACCGCGGGTTAATGTAAAAGCATATCGGTTGTTATGATTAACGGAACTAATAAAGAAAATTTCAAATATTTAATAAGGAAACTCGTGCGTTTTATTTCCCTGGTAATCGTTGTGAAGGATTAAATCCAGTGTGTTTGGTTTCGCTCCTTTTCCTCGCGGAACAATTTAGCGCACCGTCTATCGCTGTGGGGTATTTCGCTTAAACTGGGTCCGTGCTGACGCTCCTGGTAAATACCACCCACAAAACTTCTGGGCATTTGTGAAGAACATCCAAAACTCGGTCTCTTCATCCATTCCTTCGCTTATAGTCGATGACAGACCAGTCACCAGTGCAATGGAGAAGGCGAATCTACTTGCTGCACATTTTACAGCCAACTCAACGCTGTCTGATACCACAGCAGTTCCACCTCAACTTGAGCATAAGCAGCACACCATGAGCCAGATTCACTTCCGAACGCGTACTGTTGCCCGCACACTCAAAGAGCTAAACGCACACAAATCCGCTAGTCCGGACAGCATTCCCCCAATTCTCTTGAAGCGATGTTCCTCTTCACTCGCCCAACCACTGCGGAAACTCTCCCATTTGTCTTATTCTACTGGTCGTTTCCCAAATAGATGGAAGTCACCGAACATTCAGCCAATTCCCAAAAAGGGAGACAGATCATCCCTTTCTTCTTATCGACCCATAGCACTAACTTCTATTCTCTTCAAGGTAATGGAATCTCTTATCAAGCGTCAACTTTCGAAATATCTGGAATCAAATGACCTCCTCAATGACCGCCAATATGACTTTCGTAGCAACAGGTCCACAGGAGATCTGATGGCGTACCTTGCCGAAAAGTGGAGCCATTCCATCCACTACCTCGATGAAAGCAAGGTAGTCGCATTGGATATTTCAAAAGCCTTCGACAGAGTTTGGCATCCAGCCCAAAATTGTCAAAATTGCATTCATATGGAGTGGACAATTCCTTGATCCAATGGATAAGAGACTATCTTTCTGGCCGTTCAATCCAAGTGGTTCTTGATGGTGTCGAATCTATCTCTCATCAAATTAATGCAGAAGTTCCTCAAGGTTCGGTACTCTCACCCAATCTCTTCCTGATCTTTATAAATGATCTCTTGTCAATTACTCACAACCCAATTCACTCGTTTGCTGATGATAGCACGTTGAGTTTCTCGTCCTAATACGAACACTCCCGTCCAAACTCTTCGAACGTCACTACCAACCAGCAACTTATGCTTGATACATTTAATTCAGACCTCAACAAGATATATCAGTGGGGATTATCTAACCGAGTAGAATTCAATGCCCTAAAAACTCAGTGCTGTCTCCTGTCGTCAAAGGCGAGCCCCAAAGTAAATATACCATCTGTGAACGGCACTTGCATCGACGAAGCCAAAGAATTATCAATCCTCGGCACTCGAATTAATTCGACTCTTAACTGGAATGACCACATATTTGAAGCTGCGAAAAGTGCAGCCAAATGTATGCGGTTCCTTAAGAGATGCAAAAGATACTTCACTCCATCCAACCTGGCCACTATTTACAAGGCGTATATTCATCCAAAAATGAAGTTCAACTCTCATATTTAGTCAGGCGCATCCAAAACTGCACCACACGTGCTCGACAAGATGCAAAACCGAGCAGTGAAACTTATTGGGGACCCAGCCGTAAGTCGATCAAGTCCGCCCTTAGAACACTGGCGCAACGTATCATGCCTATCTCTTTTCTATAGGTGTTATCACGGTCGTTGCTCAACTGAATTTGCTGAATGTGTTCCGCCCCTTCAGGCATATTCCCGCGATACCCGTCCATCTGTGAATGCGAATCAGTTCACGTTGGAAGTGGACTTTAGGCGCACAAATAAACATAGTCATGCTTTAGCCGAACCACACGAATGTGGAATGTTCTGCCTGATCATGTGTTTCCTGGCCGTTGTGATGTCCAGACATTCAAGACCAATATACATCGACACCTCCTTTCCTTATCCACTTCCTCTCCATCCGCCCGCATCGTGCTCTGACCTTTAAGGACACTTCAAAATCCCCTTTTGTGCGCGCGTTAGTGAAAAAAAAATCATTAAACGTACAAGTTTTAATTTCACGCCATTAAGGCCTGCAATGAGCACTCAGACTTCCTTGTCTATTGAATGAGGGATTTACCAACTCCATAAAACTGTAATTTTGACAAAAATGTGGGATACCAAACTGTCTCGTCGATATCCCGTGTGGCAATCTTGTTTTTATCAAAGTAGTGCATCAAATCACTCCACTTGTGGGTAAGAATCTATTCGCATCAACAATGAGCTAAGTTATCTAAAATGGCAAAAAGTGGAGCATATTGTCCAGAAAAGCGAAGCACTGAGAGCTATGCAGATTGAAATCGCCTACAACGATTTCAATATAATGCTGTCGATGGAACCAGGTAGGACGATGTCTTTCAGTTCTGTAAGAGAACAGTAATGATTGCTAGCCTTCCGGATGTTTAGCCATGAAAAGATAAATTTTCTATTGACCAAGGACCATATTGTGACAAACACTGGTGGTTAATATCCATTTTTATGAAGGCGACTATCACTCCATAAGAAAAAATGAAGGCTGTGAAAAGAGGACGAACGGGCAGAGCATAGTCCTATAAGAAAAGCACACTTTGTCTAGTAATATAGGGTCTTCCAATAGGGACTTGACAACTTTTTTTCGGCAGTAAATTTTTATAATCAGCAGACGTTGTTCGTTCGTGTACTTAACTACGATGAAAATGTTGAGCTTACTGAATAAATTGACAGTGACAGTTCGATGATTAGTTGAAGGGTGCGTTCACAAATTAAATTCAAAGTTGTCAAGTTCCTATTGGAAAACCCGATATAAAAATGCAAGACTATGCCTGGACAGTAATTATATTGTTTTACTTTGTTTGAAGTGTATAAAAATAGTTTTCATTTTATGAATTTACCTTTCTTGATGGAGGGGGGCTGATGACGTCTGCATAATAGTTTTCTGGTTTACACGAATGCAAGTTTTCATACAAGATACTAATTTTTTTAAGATTGTCCCAACCGGCCGGTCTAGAAAGAGAAACATTCATTTCACAACATTGTCATCCCTGAGAAAGCTATGAGGTCGACCTACATGAGAACGGCGTCTTTTTCTACGACTAGAGCGGGTGTTCGGAATGGAAGGCCATAAATTCGGTGTGTTAAATATTTATAGAGGAGATCACAGTTTTTATCTTCTTTAACGCTGGTATAGAACAGAGACGTGCCGCACTGCAGACAAAAAGTTCGTATCCATTGCTGCATAAAATCAAAATGCTCGTCCCTGTAATCGTATTCCGTTTCCAGAGTTGCCATAGAATCAGTCTATTTGTGAAAAGTAAATAAATGCTACGTTAGATTAATTTTGTTTTAATGATAGAATTGATTACATACTTTTGTAACAACGACAACCATATCTAGACCAAGATTTGTGGAGAGTGCTCCTTCTGTTAATGGTAATAAGTCATCATCATCCACTGAATTATTTCGAACACTCCGCTTTAGAGGTGATCCTGGATCCAGGTCGTCACCAACTTCACAATAACTTTGCCATGAAGTTATTAGACGTTGTCGAGCATCTCTACTTTCTTCTGGATCCAATTTTAGGTTTTTAATATGTTCTGCGAGAACTTTTATCCAATGATTTAATTGTTCGGGCCAGGTCCATGGTGCAGTCATGGATACTGTCAGTATCACAAGTGTGTGTGCGTAATTAGTTTCGTTTAATGCATATTTTAGTAGATTTACATGCCCTGGATCACCATCGAGAATCCAAACACCCAATCGTGTCATATCTATTTTAAAAAGATTCACATTGATATTACGAATAAAAGACAATAAATTAGAATTTGTAATTACCATCCCTATATTCGTCCTTAACATCAATATAAGCGTATTCAAGACCGGAACCCTTTTTTGGATCTTCAACTCCTTGAAGTTTGGCAATAAGGGTTGTCTTTCCAGTCGCATTATCACCTAACACTAAAACAGATTTGTTCGATGGGAGTTTTGTGCTGCCTTGTTTCTGTACTTCACTTAAAATTTCTGACCTAAAACAGAAAAAAGGACAATTAAAAGTAGAACAATGAATCGGTTATACTGTTTGTTGGAGTTCGTTGGCATTTACAATGAGTTGACTATCATTTCTATTAATGGGAAAAAAATTTGTGGATATTTGAGCAAATCATCTTTTTTAATAACTGGAATTATTTGAATCTCTTGCATGTGTATGCACAGTGTGGGCGGAAGAAAAATGAGAAGATTCCAAACGGAAGTAGCCATAGACGACAAAAGTTGTGTTGCATTACATATAACCACATCAAATATGTCCGGATGGATTGCTAGTCTCTGCATGCTATTAAATGTGTCAATAGTGTCCTTAAGAGAAGAAGTCTACACATGTAAACAATTGCCATTGGGGGGTCTAATTTGAGATTTGCAAAGAAATTGTATCGAAATAAAAATATCGTATTTCAGTTTGTTTGAAGCCAACTGTGCGATATTTGGAACATGCTCATGACATGTTTACTCGCTGGCTGACTTTGAGGCTGAAAAAATGTTTGGCGGATGGTTTATTTACCCTTTGTCCAACTTTCGGAAGTGTTCCGCCTAACACTTTAAGCGCGACTCCAGAAACAATCGACACAAGTCCTCAAATGCAAAACACAACTTGTTTCATTTTATTCTTAACTTTACTATACTATACTATTTATTGGCCTGTAGGAACCCGAAAGTTCATGACCTCACCGACTCAACTCCGCCATTGTTGCCTGTCCCGTGCGCTCTCCTTCGACGTTCTACCATCTAATCCGATCTCCTCGAGGTCCAACCTAACATTGTCCTCCCATCTCCGTCGCGGCCGCCCTGTCGGTTTCTTTCCAGTTGGCTTACCGTCAAGAATTCTATGCACGGTCCTATCGTTGCCCATTCACGCCACATGTCCGGACTATCTTAATTTCCGACTTGATTACTCTCACTATTGTAGGTTTGCGGTATAGCTCTTTCAATTCGTGGTCGTGGAGTTTCCTATATTGTCCTGCCTCCTCGTCATATTTGCCGCCAAAAATACGCGGAATTTGTTTTCTTCCCGTTTTGTGAGATCCCATGTTTCGCATCCGTATAGAACAATCGGAATGATTATGGTTCTATAGAGACGGAGCTTTATATTCCGTGATAGTAGTTTAGATTTCAGCAGTTTACTGACTGCATGCCAACTAGCGTTGCCGGAGTGTAGTCTTTTGTTAATTTCCATCGACATTTCGTTACTGGCCGTCAGTATTGTTCCCAGGTATTTAAATTCTTTGACATTTTCGAATATCTTGCCCCTGATGTTTGTCAATGCGTTGAATAGTAGGCGGGCAGAACCTTACATCACACATTGAAGCCCGCACTCGTGAGATCACAGGTGGTTCCAAAAGACCGGCATCGAGGTTTGAATTCGCGGAAATTAAACTCGCGAACACATTCGTTTTATCTTTTGAATTTGTGACTAACGTCTCGCTGCCCGTGACTAAAGGAGGAAAAGAGGAGGAAGCGAAGTTACTACTCACAGCCCTTGCCATTGACAAGAAAGGATGCGAATCAGTCGGGCACTCAAGGAGTTTATTAGTCACTCTCTCGTTGTAAGCCTTCTTAGCGGGAGCAATCGCCTGGTTGCATGCGTTTCTGATTCTAACACAATTCGTTCTGTTAAGCTCAGTGGGATTAGAGCGCCATTGTTTAAACGCTCTATTTTTTGCCGCTGTAATCTGTTCGCATTTTTTATCAAATGAACTTCTTTTGAAGGAATCCGGAGTGTAGATCTCCATCCCGAGAAGAATAATCTCTGTGACCGACTCCGGGCAAGCGTTAACATCGGCGTTTCCAAAGCACACTTCCCACCAAGGAAAGAATGCAAAGAAATCTCGCAAATCGTCACGATTAGAATCCCCATACTTCCATACGTGGCGAAACTGTTTACGTCGGTTATTCGTTTGAAATGCAAGTGGTTGCGTAACCGACACTAAGCAGTGGTCCGAGTATCCCACTGGCGCCCAACCTCCACGGTGTAAATGCTCGGTTCGGATGTCAAACACAGATCCAGGGTGTGTTCGCATAATCACTTGTGCATCCGGCACTCGTGTAGGTTCCTCCACGAGTTGAGTCAAATTGCGGCTAACAGCGAACATCTCCGCCAGCTTCCCAGCCTCGTTGGTTCTGTTGGAATGTACCAGAGTTGTGCACATTAGAATCGACAAGAAAACTACTTCAGAAGCCGGGTGGTTTGGTCTGTATCCAGTCGACGGTAAGTGAAAAATGTCGCCGGTCGATCGTCATTCGGGGAGCGGTAAAGACAACAAAGAAATTTAACAGAATTCCTCAGCACGACCCTCAACCATATGATGTCCATGTTATTGGGTTCCAACGCCTCCATCCTCAGGCAACCCAGATTGGGCCGCGTAAGGGAGTTGTGTACATTAAAATTGCCAAGGACGACAATTTCAGAAGCCGGGTGGTTGATCTGTATCCAACCGGCGGAGTGTGAAAGATGTTCGAAAAATGTCGCTGGCCGATCGTCATTCGAGGAGCGGTACAGACAACAACAAAATTTAACAGAATTCCTTAGCACGACCTTCAACCACATGATGTCCAAGTTACTGGGTTCTAATCTCTCCATCCTTTGGTAAGATAGATGGGGTCACGTGAGGACGCAAACTGCACCCTTAAAACGAAATCTTGAATGCAAGTCGTATCGAGCAATGAAGATATGTCGAATCAGTTGACGTATCGACTTGGGTCTCGATTAGGGCAAGGACATCAGGTTTCGCTGTTTGCAAATATTGATGGACGGCGTTTACATTCGTATTGGTGAAACCAATGCGATTATCAGTCGAACGTCGACAGAGCCTCGAGAACGACCCCGATTATGCGATGACGAATTTCCTAAAGCTTGGTTATTTATCATAATACCTGCACGATGTTCACCCTGACATAGTCCCCCCCCCCGGAGGTCCGAATGGGAAACTAGTTTACCTCCGGAATTCTTTCTCTCAGAAGGTACCATAATGAGTTATCTCTGTGTCAGTCCATACATCCGAAACATAGTCGAAGATTTCTCCCGACGATATCCCGGAATGTACAGCGTGACGGGGTGGTATCTCACCCTGGGACCGACTACCACCTAAACCAACCTTTTCTCCAACCGGTTCATCAACCAAGCTTCGAAAGATGGCCAGGGATTTCTCTCGACCATTTCACGGAGCCTAAAGCTTGATGGGTGATATTTCACCGGACGGCAGGACGTCAGGACCGCACCTACCACTCGGCCTTTAATCGCCTATTACGACAAGCCGGCCTAGCTGTGAGTATATTCTAACGCCCTACACACAGGGCGGACATTTACAGGGAGAACATCCGGTAGTATTAGCTTTACGAAGCTTGTCGGCTAGTGAACAAAAGTGGGCTTGGATTGAGAAGGAGCTCCTAGCTTTTGCTGTTGCATGTGAAAAGTTCCACTACTATATCTATGGCCGTGATATAGAGGTTTATTCAGATCACAGGCCATTTGAGAACATAATCAAGAAAGAACTAGACACGGTTACTGTTAGGCTACAGTCAATGTTTGTGTTCCTATTGAAGTAGCCATGTCTTAAAATAAAATACGTGCCCGAAAATCAATTGCTGCGGGCTGATTGCTTGCCAATGGCGTATCTAAATCTTACCACAACCCGGCCCAGCTGTGAGTATATTCTAAAGCCCTACTCACTACGATTACCATCAACTAGTCAACCAGCCGATCCGATTCTGAAATAATGCCTGTGCCAACTACTTCTACCAGCGGCGCCGACAGCCCACCGAGAACATCCAACATGATAAATCTTTATCATGATAAATTATTGTTGGGTTCGCTGGGTCGGATTAGGTACTGCGGATATTAAAGAAGAGAACCAACACGACCGCAATAACCTTCCCATTCATACGCCGGGGATCCACCATGCACCGTTCCGTTACAGGGCGCGGAAGCTTTGGAACTGCCTTCCCACGCGAGCGTTACAACCTGCAACTGTTCAAAAAGAACTGCAACAGTTATTTGGTGGCATCTCGGGGCGCCCACCCGGCGCTATAGGTGCACCTCTCCCGAGAGAAGTCTAATACAAAAAAAAATAAAAAAATGCTATGAGATAACTGCTCACGTCGAGTGTGGGGACAAAAGCAACGAAATGTGTGCATATGGTACAAAGTTACAAGATCTTGCGACCAGTTGACGAGGGTCGCCTTCTGTTGTCAGTATCACGCAGTCAACTTCAGAATCGGACCGTATACGTTAATGGTATTGTATATGATCGATGAGGACAATGAATATGCGGAATAGCTCCAATGATTGGGAACATTCATGTTGGTTGTGAATTGTACAACTGTTGTACGCTTGTTGGATCGCGTATTTGTAATCAGTGGAGGAGATGAACGGCGATTCGTTTGGGTTCCTTGCATTAGCAATGGGGTTGACGGTTGTGGGTATGTATGACTCTACTGACGGAGGGTGTGTGTGGCTTGGAGTGGATTTCAACAGAGTGTTTAAGGAAAGATTCATTCTAAGTTACCCAAATAAGTTAGTACAATAAATAAAATCAAAGAGTGTTTAACCGGAATAGTTCTGTGTTCTTTCTGTACTTTCCAGCAGAACTATTTCAAAAGTGATGAATAGGTCGTGGAACAAGTTAAATATACCAAGGAACAATCTAAGCAAACAATTATTGAGGAGAACACAACACCATCATCTTAAACCCAGCTCAGGTCAACCGGGCAACTCACCGAAAGTTTTACTAATTTATAAAATTATAAAACATCAACCCCCCGTTTGGTAGAAATCTTGACGTGGTGGGGGCTTAAACTACAATGATTCACTCAGGCTATGCTGACGGAAGCACATAACCATGGGACTGGCTTCATCATAAACAAGAAGATTAGGCCCCATGTAAAAGATGTGCAATTTATTAATGACCGAATGTCGGTACTAAAAATACAGGGACCATGGTACAATTATGTATTTATAAACGTACACGCCCCAACAGTATCTACGGACGAAGAAACGAAGGACACGTTCTACGAGACCCTAGAGGAAGTATTTGATGGGATCTCATCATTCAATGTTAAAATCCTCCTCGGGGACCTCAATGCGAAAATTGGAGAGGAAGACATCTTCCAACCAACTATAGGTAAAGAAAGCCTACACGACGTTTCAAATGATGATGGAATTCGAATTATCACGTTCGCTGCGTCAAAAGATCTGGTAGTGAAAAGCACGATGTTCAATCACAAGCAAATCCATAAAGCCACATGGATATCACCCGACGGCATAACGCGTAAATAAATAGACCACTTCCTCATAGACAAAAGACACCAGTCGAATATCCTTGACGTAAGATTATATAGATGAGCAGATTGCCACTCCAATCACCTTCTAGTGATGGGCAAAATTAGAAGTCGGCTCGCAGCAAACCCACATGGGCAGTCACGGGAGACGAGCAAAAAGTTCGACATTGATAAACTAAAAGACCTACGCAAAAGGACTGAATATCAAGAGGAACTAACGAATAAATTTAGCATCCTAGAGAATGGGAGTAGTGAGGAAGAGGAAACCAATAATCTTGGCACTAAATGGGCATCGATCAGAGACACAATCAAACAAACGGCCCAAAAGGTATTAGGATTTAAGATAACAAAGTCCAAACCTTAGTTTGCCGATGAGTGCAGGCGAAGATCGAAGAACGTAAACGCCTCAGAGCGATCCACTTAGAAAGATATGATGAAGTCAACGCCGAAAGATACGCGACAATTCGGAGAGAGACAATGAGGCTCTTCAAACGCAAAAAACGCGAATGGGAGAAGACTCGGATCGAAAAAATCCTAGAAAATGCCAGAGCAAAGAATATCAGAGATCTGTATAACGGCATAAATTCTATTAGAAATGGCTACCGAGGGAGAGCCAAAATAATCCGAGACACAAACGGCTGTCTGGTGACAGAAACAAACAATATCGTGACAAGATGGAAGCAGTACTTTGAAAACCTGCTCAATGTACGCACCCATCAACCACAAATAAACGAACCAGACGTACATACAGCCGAGCCTCAGATCCCAGAGTCGTCTCTCAACGATGTTGTAGACGCAATAAAGCGATTGAAAAACAACAAGGCTCCCGGAGTCGACTGCATACCGACAGAGCTTGTGAAGCATGGAGTTCTGTCGCCGAAAGGCAAATTATACAATTGTTAAGTAATGTTTAGCTTAGAGCGTCTGCGAAGGACCAGTAAGTTATTATATAAGATAATTAAGCTAGAATTTAAGCATTTTTTGTCTAGCATGTAATTTAGAAACTTAGAAGATAAAAATAAAATAAACATAAAAAAAATGTTATAAAAATGAAAATGAATGTGAAGCGTGGAGGAGAGGCAACCGCTCCAAAGATCGACCAACTGATTAAAACAATAAGGAAGTCATTCCGGAAGAATAGAAAACCTCAATAGTCGTCCCCATTTACAAACAAGGTGACAGATCTGACTGCGAAAACTACAGGGGAATATCATTGCTCCCAAGCACATACAAAATACTAACAAATGTTATACTGGGGAGAATCACACACACAGAAGAAATAGTGGGAGACTACCAATGCGGATTCCGTAGGAATCGGTCAACAAGCGACTAAATGTTCACAGTAAGGCAACTGCTGGAAAATAAGTGGGAATACGGAGAGACGGCTCACCAACTGTTCGTTGACTTCAAAAAAGCCTACGACTCAGTCGCAAGGCAAAGACTTTACCATATTGTGGTTGAGCTGGGGATCCCGAAAAAATATGCCACCCTCAGTCAAATCTGCATAAACGAAAACAAAGGGCGGGTTAGAATAGAAAACCAACTCTCAGAACCATTTCAAATCCGGGACGGACTAAAACAGGGGGATGGCCTCTCACCATATCTTTTTAACCTTGTCGTCGAGTATGTCATCAGAAAGGTAAAAGACGACAATATGGCCGGATCATCCCTAAACGGGGTCACACAAGTGCTCGCATATGCGGATGACATCGCCGTTCTGGGCGATAATCTATAAACTGTAAATAAAAACTGTGAAATCATCATGCAAGCGGCAGAAGAGGTGGGCCTAGAAATAAAAGAAGACAAAACAAAATACATGATTACGGCGAGAGCAGGTGGAACTCAGGGAACACATATAAACGTCAGTGGCAAGATATTTGAAAAAGTTAAAGAATTTAAATATCTGGGAACGATACTGACGACCAGTAACGAAATGTCGAAGGAAATTAACAAAAGACTACACTCCGGCAAAGCTAGTTGGCAGCAGTCAGTAAACTGCTGAAATCCAAACTGGTATCACGTAATATAAAGCTCCATGTCTATAGAACCATAATCATGCCGATTGTTCTATACGGATGCGAAACATGGGCTCTCACTAAACGGGAAGAAAACAAATTCCGTGTATTCGAGAATAAAGTTCTAAGGGGTATCTTTGGAGGTAAATATGAGGAGGAGGAAGGACAATGGAGGAAACTCCAGAACCACGAATTGGAAGAGATATACCGCAAACTTACAATAGTGACAGTAATCAAGTCGCGAAGATTAAGATGGACCGGACACGTGAACGATAGGACCGTGCATAGAATTCTTGACGGTAAGCCAACGGGAAAGAGACCGACAGGGCGGCCGCGACGGAGATGGGAGGACAATGTTAGGTTAGCCCTCGAGGAGATCGGATCGGATGGTCGAACGTGGAAGGAGAGTGCACAGGACAGGGAACAATGGCATAGTCGAGTCGGTGAGGTCATGAACTTTCGGGTTCCTACAGGCCAATAAATAATTATAATAATAATAATATCACGTAATATAAAGCTCCGTGTCTATAGAACCATAATCATTCCGATTGTTCTATACGGATGCGAAACATGGGCCCTCACAAAATGGGAAGAAAACAAATTCCGCGTATTCGAGAATAAAGTTCTAAGGGGTATCTTTGGCGGTAAATGTGACGAGGAGGCAGGACAGTGGAGGAAACTCCACAACCACGAATTGGAAGAGCTATACCGCAAACCTAAAATAGTGCGACTCATCAAGTCGCGAAGATTAAGATGGGCCGGACACAACAGGACGGCCGCGACGGATATGGGAGGACAATGTTAGGTTGGACCTCGAGGAGATAGGATCGGATGGTCGAACGTGGAAGGAGAGTGCACACGACAGGGAACAATGGCGGAGTCGAGTCGGTGAGGTCATGAACTTTCGGGTTCCTACAGGCCAATAAATAGAATAGAATAGAATAAAATATCAACAATTTGATATATGGTGTATATAATATTGGGCTTCTCGATAGTAAAGTGGTTAGGATACCCGCCTGTCACACGGGAGACCGGGGTTCGATTCCCCGTCGGGGAGCCTCTGGCGCAAGACTAATGACCTTGCCCGGAAAAAACAAATCATTATGGAAAATTTAACAAGCCTCGGGACTTGATAAATAAGGTCAAGACCGGCTCCCGGTTGTAGTGCCGATGATGATGATGCTGATGATGATTGTAATTACATAATACAATCTAACTACAAAGTTTCAAGTGATTTGAAGACTTTTCAATAGATAATTATAAAAGAACTTTTAAAATTCGAGACATTTTTGGTCGTAAAATTTTGCAATAGTTTATGAAATAAATAAGTTAGGAAAAAATTAATTGTTGACCTTTAAACACGTTTGTCCATAGTTTATGAAAAAGCGATAAATTAAGTTTTTGACCTTTAAACTCACGGTTTCATTGAACTTCTATTTGAACCAAAGGGACTATCTAGCTGAAACTAAAAAACATATATAAAATAAAGCTTACCCATTTCCATCAACCCAATCCTATAAAATCAATCAGAAAAGTAATGTCTAATGCCGGTAAATGAAAAAATATCGCAGTATCAAACAAACTTACAAATTTGTTTGTTTTCTGCGTGAGACGTATATTTTTCAACATCATCACAACACCGATTACCTCATTTTACTACTCTCACCACTTGATGGTTAGGTAAATAGGTTAAGAGATTTACGATCGTATGGCTCTAATAATGGGGCTTCTGGAACAAATTTGCTTTTACTACTGCCCAATATTAATAAATTAAAGAACTTAAGGCTAAGTTCAAGAATTATGTCTAAAAGTGGATATGAGATCAACAATTCAGGTAAAAACGGAAAGTTCTCTCGGTGAACCTACTTTATAGAATGCGGTGCTTTTTTAAGTGTTAAAAACAATAATATATGTTACCCTAGACCTAAGGTAGCATCTTTTTCACTTGCCTGAGTTTGAAATTTATACCTCGATAATACTGCAAAATGTAAGGTGAGCAAAGGCTGCAGGCTCAAAGTTAATGATAAGGTTGCCCCATCTGAGTAAGAGATTCAACGGTCAGCCGTACATTGTCTACCACTCTGCACAAAGGTGTGGTGCAGTGTCACTAACATTGACAGTTATGCCCCCTTACCCATCTTCTAATCCATTTTGGGAGAATCATGAAATCATACCAGTCAGCAGCGATTTGCATAACACTTTTATGTTTCAAGGGCGTCATCAAAATCCCCCTTTAGTTTCCGTTGATTTTTTTTAAATGTAAATTCTACTCACCATAAATTTTCCTTTTCAGCATCCTTTTTCTTTGATCCAAGTGCAACACCATTCATCTGGGTGCCAATTTCCTGCGCCATCTTCATCCAAAATCTCAAAAGGCTTCACAATTTATGGTTTAGTCTTTCCGAAGAAACTCCGTTTTTTTCAATAGGCACAACGTTTTTGTAACAAAATAAAATTATACACCCGAATAATACTGAAAGAGTCCCAACTGCCGCGAGGACACCACAGAATGTATTATAAAAGTTTCTTCGTTGATGACTAAGAGGCAGCGAGAGCACTAGTAACCGTATATATGAGCAATGTTTTCGTGGGGTAAATTTATAATGGAACTTTATCGACAGACGGCGAAGTGTGTGTTATGGAATTTGTATCGTATTTACTATTTCATTATTTCGGACCCAAATACAAATCACAATAGAAAACCTGATTGGATTTTTCTCCGGACTTTTCCCATAAGAACTATGGAAAGTAAACGTATGTTTAGTGTCAACTCTCTCGCACACTTGTTTCTGAAGAAAATTACTTTCCGCTTATTCTTTTGTCTTCGACATTAGTATTTTTAGGTATATGTCTGCCATGAAGTTGCCAACAATGCAAAATAATCAATTTTGACAGCCACAGATGTAAAAGAAAGTATGTACAGGGTGCGGATGTGTCGACAAACGCAGGCAATATAAAGATATATCCATAATTAATTTTTTTGTTGTATTTAATGATTGCAAATTTAACATAATCAAATATTAATAAAGGGATTGTTATTATCTCGCAATTTATAAATATAAATTCTACAATAACTGTAATGGGTCCTTGATAAAATTTAATATAATAGGGTATTCCTTATAGGTCTTTATTTAAAATAAACATAGATAAAGAAATTCCATTCGGATAATTTTTATTATCGTACAAAAGGACTTCTTATATTAATTTTTTGAGGGTTATTTGTTGTGGGGAGAGCCCCGAGGCTCTAACGCACCTACGCCGACTAGCGAAACTAGCGGCTAGGACTGAAAGATTAAGCCGTATAACCAAATAAAGTAAAAAAATAAAAAAATAAAAGTTCTTTTTTCTTTTTAATTTACAGGAAGGAAACAACGTTGGGTTGAAAAATCATAAAATATTTTACCCAAATATTTTTTATTATTTCTTGTCTATTTTCAGGTTTCATCCCATCAAGCTATAGGCTTCGGTCCGGTTCGAGAAAAGGTTGGTTAGGTGGTAGTCGGTCCCAAGGTGAGATATCATCCCGTCACACTGTACATTCCGCGATATCGTCGAGAGAAATCTTCGACGGTGTTTCGGATGTGTGGCTGATGGCCCGGACTGACACGGAGATAAGTCATGGTGGTACAATCTGCCATAAAGAATTCCGGAGGTAAACTAGTTTCCCATTCGGATCTCCGGGGGGACTATGTCAGGGGGAACATCATGCAGATATCATGATAAATAACGGAACTTTAAAAGGGTCGTCATGTAGTGATCCTAAATCACTACTCTCACCCAAAAGGGTCGTCATGTAGTGATCTTAAATCACTACTCTCACCCACGTCAAGGCGACGGCCAAAATTAAACAACAATTAAATATTAAATAAATAAAATAATTAAATAAATAAAACTGAGAAATGACTTTCAATCGTGGGCTCTAAATGGAGGTAAGCCTATAAAAACAAATACATACAAATATAACCCTACAGTCATAGCATAACCGGGCTCGCTCTCGAGACTCTGCCCACCCTCGACGGGAGACGGCATCTTGTAAAATCAGGGGCATTGGTTCCGCCAATACGAATGTAAGCGCACTCCACCAATATTTGCAAACAACGAAACCTGATATCCTAGCGCTCCGATATGGCTTGCCAGAGGATGGATGCATTGGAACCCAATAATATGGACATCATATGGTTGATGGTCGTGCTGAGGAATTCTGTTAAATTTCTTTGTTGTCTTTACCGCTCCCCGAATGACGATCGACCGGCGACATTTTTCGAACATTTTTCACTTACCGTCGACTGGATACAGACCAAACCACCCGGCTTCTGAAGTAGTTTTCTTGGCGATTCTAATGTGCACAACTCTGGTACATTCCAACAGAACCAACGAGGCTGGGAAGCTGGCGGAGATGTTTGCTGTAAGCCACAACTTCACTCAACTCGTGGAGGAACAAATGCGAGTGCCGGATGCCCGAGGCGATTATGCGAACATCCTGGATCTGTTTTTGACATCCGAACCGAGTATTTACACCGTAGAGGTTTCTGCGCCACTAGGAAACTCAGATCACTGCTTGGTATCTGTCGCGCAAGCACTTGCATATCAAGCGAATAACCCGCCTAGGCAGCTTCGCCATGTATGGAAGTATAGGGCTGCTAACTGGAACGATTTGCGAGATTTCTTCGCATCATTTCCATGGTCAGAGGTGTGCTTCGGGGACTCCGCTGTTAACGCTTGTGCGGAGTCGGTATCAGAGATTATTCTTCTGGGGATGGAGATATATATTCCACATTCTATCAAACGAAGTTCGTCTGATAAACCTTGGTTTGATAAAAAATGCGAGCAGATTACAGCGGTATAAAATAGAGCTTTTAAGCAGTGGCGCTCCAATCCCACAGATGTTAACAGAACGAATTTTGTTAGAATCAGAAACGCGTACAACCAGGCGATTGATACCGCGAAGAAAGCTCACAACGACAGAGTGACCAATAAACACCTTCAGTCCCTAACTGGTTCGCCTTCCTTCTGGTCAATGGCAAAAGCTGTCAGCAGCAACTGCGCTTCCTCCTCTTTCCCTCCGTTGGTGACAGACTGTGGGATGTTAGCCACAAATTCAAAGGATAAAGCTAATGTGTTCGCGAATTTATTTTCTGAAACCCTACCACGAATGGAGGAGGCCAAAAACGGACAAACCACCCCAAACAAGGGGAAGTAATTCACCACAGCCGGTGTAGGGTTCCATGCTACACTCTATACTTTTATAGCCGAGCTTCATTCCTCTTCTAAGAATAAAGCTACCACTATTTGGGGAGGGGGGGTGTTGTTACGGACCTCGTGTTCATGCCCTCGCCCAACACACTATAAGCCACGAATTTACCCTCTCTACCGGTAAATTGGAAATATCGTTAAGTAGCTAATTTGCATAAGCTACTTTATGCTAATTCTACTTGGCAGTAAAAATAATAATATAAGGCGTTGGCGCCGAATAATAAATAAAAACGTCAACGGCATAAAAATAAAATAATCAATAGAGAACCAGATAGGACATAGAACGGACACATTACAAGTTTTATAAAATCAGGAAAAAACACCAAGAGCAAATCTTTCGAAATAAAGTAGCAAAGCTAAATCAACCGAAAGCCAAACCACTCCTTTTACACCTCAACACAAAGTCCCGGAACAACGGACAAGCGGGCCGAATCAGGGTGATCAAAACTCAACAACCCCCTGCACCCGGGAACCAGCCACAACGACGAAGGAACGGTCCAACACTTCAAGAAAAAACAGCAAGTAAGTCCCGTCCCCTTACTTATACCCCCTCTTCTATACCATATTTAAATTATACTTAAATTGTTACTTAAAAATATATAACACATTTAGTCCAGCGTTTACCCCATTTTTTTATTTCTTTCAAATAATAGGTTTCCTCAGGGCCCCCAAATAGGCAATTCTACCCTAATCTGACATGGCAAGAATTGCTGCTGTCCTCTTCCCGCAGTGTGATGAGGTGTTGAGAGTGCAAGAGGAGTGGAGTATCACTGAAGGAGAGATACCTCCCGTGACCACCGTAGAGGTCCTCTTGGCTGCAAGGGTTGTCAAAAAAAAAAAAAAACAAGACCCCGGAACTGGATGGTATCCCTAACGCTGTAGTGAAGACTGCTCTAACAAAAAAGCCGGAAGTCCTCAGCAGTCTCTTCACAACCTGCCTTCTAACAGGACAATTTCCCAAACGATGAAAAAACAGCGAGTTGTGCTTATACCAAAAGGAGTCAAGAATCCAGAGGCGCCGTCGTCTTATCGCCCGTTGTGCATGTTGGACACAACAGGAAAACTGCTTGAGCGAATAATTGCCACTCGCCTGGAACAATTAGCTGAGGGGACATCGGGGCTCTCTGAATCGCTGTATGGGTTCCGGAAAGGAAGAAGTCTGTGGTGTGCGACATTGCTCGCAATGCGATAGCTGGAGCACAATGGATAGGTGGTACAAAGAAATATTGCGCAGTGGTGACGCTAGATGTTAGAAATGCGTTTAACTCGGTGAAATGGAATCGGATTCTAGAAGCGTTGCGCGATCTACAAGTCTCACCCTACTTTGTGCGTATACTAGCAAACTATCTCTCCGATAGAGGACTGCTGTATAATACCGATGAGGGAATATAAAATAACAGCGGGTGTATCTCAGGGATCTGTATTAGGTCCGCTGTTATGGAATATCATGTATGATGGTGTGCTCAGGGTCAATGTACCGGAGGGGGTTAGAATCATTGGGTACGCAGATGATTTGGCGATAGTGGCCGTAGCTAAACATCCCTCCGTTGGTGACAGACAGCGGGGCGTTAGTCACGAATTCAAGGGATAAAGCTAATGTATTCGCAAATTTATATTCGGCGAATTCAAACCTCGATCCTGGCCTTTTGGACCCACCTGTGATCTCACCGGTACAGTCTTCTATGCGGGATGTGAGATTTCGTCCGCGCACTATTCAACGCATTCTACGTGAACTGGATTGTAGGAAGGCAACCGGCCCGGACGGAATACCTACAATAGTCCTTAAGAACTGTGCTCCAGAACTATCGCCGGTTCTTGGCAGACTCTTCCGCTTATCTTATGCACGGAGGACCTTTCCTGCCTGCTGGAAAATCGCTCGAGTTCAGCCAATCCCAAAGACGGGAAAAAAGTGTCTCCCACAAAATTACCGTCCGATAGCATTACTGTCTATTTTATCTAAGGTAATGGAAAAAGTCATCAATACAGAGTTGGTTAAGTATTTGGAGTGCAATGGACTTCTGAATGATCGGCAATACGGATTCCGTGGCAGGCGGTCCACAGGAGACCTTTTGACACTTATAACCGATATATGGACATCTGTGATTGAACGGCATGGTGAGTCAAGGGCGGTCGCATTAGATATTTCCAAGGCTTTTGACCGCGTCTGGCACTAGGCATTGCTGAGCAAACTTCGTTCATATGGACTTTCCCAACAGCTTTGCGACTGGACGAGGAGCTTCCTCGAGAATCGATAGATCCGGGTTGTTGTGGACGGCGAGTGTTCGGATCTGTATCCTTTTAATTCGGACGTGCCCCAAGGTTCTATTTTGGCTCCAACCTTGTTCTTGCTTCACATAAATGATTTGTTGGAGACAATGGATAACAAGGTGTTCAGTTTTGCGGATGATAGTACGCTTGTTTCCTCCTTTTCGAGTGTTCGGCCGATTGGTGCATCTGCGTCGCATCAGCTGAGATGCAGACAGATTGACTCTCTGAATCAGGATCTTGATAGGGTCCTGCAGTCGGGAAGGGCTAATCTCGTCGACTTAAACGCAGCGATGACACAATATACAACATTCACAAAGAAAAGTGGATCATCGGCTCCACAGCTGTTGATGAATGGCCAGGACCTCGAGGCTGGGGAAAGTTTGAAATCGCTCGGTGTCACGGTCTGTGGTAATGTATCATGGCATAAACACGTGTCGAACATCGCCAGGTCAGCCTCAAAAAAACGGAGCTATCTTTTTAGAGCCAAGAAATATTTTACTCCGGCCCAACTTCTTCTCCTATATAAATCCCAAATTAGACCCGCGCTCGAATATTGCTCGCATGTTTGGAGCTCGGCTCCTAAACATACCCTCGACCTACTTGAGAGCATACAGAGACGAGCGATCCGCCTGATCGGGGAATCGGCGCTGACGTCGGGACTACAGTCGCTATCACATCGAAGGCGCGTAGCCGACCTCTGTCTGTTTTACAGATATTATCACGGGTGCTGTTCTTCGGAGATTCGTGGTATTGTTCCGCGCAATTCGGCTTATATGCGCTCTACAAGACAATCCGACGGATCGCACCCGTTTGTGGTTCATCTCCCGACGGCGCGAACATCCCTACATCAGAACTCGTTCCGCTACATAGCGGGGAAGCTGTGGAACTTCCTTCCCACGCGAGTGTTCCCGGAACGTTACAACCTACAACTGTTCAAAAAGAACTGCAACAGTTATTTGATGGCATCTCGGGGCGCCCACTCGGCGCTATAGGTTCGCCTCTCCCGAGAGAAGTCTAATAAAAAAAAAAAAAAAATCTAGATGACCTGGAGAATATTTGCTCCCAAGCAATCCAGAGCATTAAATGCTGGCTAGATATAGTCGGACTGAAACTAGCCGGACATAAGACGGAGGCAGTTTTAATAAGCAGCCGCAAGAAAGTTGAACACCTTGATTTGGAAATAGAAGGACAAATAATCAGATCAAGCCCCTACATTAAATACCTTGGTGTTATACTCGACAACAGGTTGAGCTTCAAGGAACACCTGAGGAAAACGAGTGAAAAAACGGCAAGAGTATGCAAAGTTTTAGCGAGACTGCTACCCAATGTTGGAGGACCCCGGTCCCACATAAGGAAACTCGTAACTAGTGTCAACACCTCCATTATAATGTATGCAGAGCATATATAATGGCAGGATCCGCACAGTATAAGTTGTACATGACGGAAGTGAACTCAGCACATAGGCTGGCATCACTAAGAGTATGCTGTGCATTCCGAACGGTATCCGAAGATGCCATAAATATTTTGGCCGGGAGGACACCACTTGACATTGCAGCTAAAGAAAACGCTGCATTGCATGAATTCCCCCCAGAGAATCGTCGGAGAATGGGGTCACAATTAGATCTGTCAAGCCTAAGAGAATGACAACGAAGGTGGGATTCTTCCACCAAAGGAAGATGAACCCACACCATGATACCTGATGTAGAAACCTGGATGAAAAGAAAACATGGCGAGCTGAATTACTACTTGAGTCAGCTAATATCAGGACATGAATGCTTTCGGCAATACTTGCACAAGTATAAGCATGTGAATCACCCATACTGCTTGTATTGCGAAGGCAAAATAGAAAATGCGGAACACGTACTCACAGAGTGCGTGAGATTCGAGACCGCACGAACGATTTTGGAGAGACATATGAGACGGACAGTTACTTCGGGAAGAGTAATAGAATACATGCAGAATTCCAGATAGGCATGGTTTATAACAAATTGTATTCTCTGTGAAATGATGCAGCAGTTGCGACGCGACGAGCGGAGTAACAGGTAAACTCCGTCCCGCCCGGCGATGGAATATCTGAAAGTAAGTTCCGCGGGGATCACCGGGAATATGAGCCTGGCGGGAGGTGGGTTTAGTCGGTAAAACCCCGACATGCATCTGGATCGGTCCAGAAGTATCTTTTGAAGATTTCCACCTTCCTACCGAAACAAAAAAAAATCCCTAATCTCAACGCCCAGAGATTTCTTCAGGTTTGGAAACAGGAAATAGTTGCAAGGGGCTAAATCTAGGAAATATGCTGGATGGGGCAGCTGTTCGTAGCTCAATTTATGGATTTTACTTGATTATGATATTACGGATTCTCCCCCCAATACACAAGCCGGCTCCATCTGATCAACTTAAACACACTTGAGGAGCGCAGAACTCATGCCGATATCCTTTTCATCCACCGTCTCCTTTCAGGCACAATCAACTGCCCAATCCTGCTCTCCATCATTCCACTTCACACTAACCCCCGTAACCTGCGAAACCCTCATCTCTTCTATCAGCCCACCCACCACACTTCGTATGGCTCTAATGAACCCATTTCGCGAATGCTGCGGCGAGCACACTCCTACCCTACCTCCTTCGATTTCAACTTTACCTCTACTGCTCTCAAACTACATCTCCTCTCCTCCCCCTCCTGACCTCACCCGCTCCCGTCTACACTCTTACATCCTGTACTAAGCGGAGTGAATGAATGAGTGATAATTGATGGATAAACCCAGAAACCAACCCGCCAAACATACCCCCCCCCCCCCGCGCATTTTTTCTTTTTAACCATAGTTTATATTCTTATATATAGTTTTAAGATAATTGTTAAGTTTTATCGCTTGTACTAAGCTGAATATACGAGGGTTCTGCCCTCATTTCATTTTTAAACATTTTTTTATTTTCTTTTTATATTCTTATTTTCTAAATTAAAGGCTAGACAAAAAATGCTTAAATTCTAGCTTAAATATCTTATATAATAACTTACTGGTCCTTCGCAGACGCTCTAAGCTAAACATTACTTAATATTTGTATAATTTGCCTTTCGGCGACAGAACTTTGTGGCATAACTTATAATTATTTGAAAGACAAAGAAAAATTTGAAAAACTTTGTAAATTTTTTTTTTTTTTTTTTTTTTTTTTTTTTCTTAAAATTTAACTTACTTAACTTACCTAAACTTATCTACTTTTTTTTTTTTTTTTTTTTTTTTTTTTTTTTTTTTTTTTAAAATGTGGAACGCTTCACGATTTTGCGTGTCATCCTTGCGCAGGGGCCATGCTAATCTTCTCTGTATCGTTCCAATTTTAGTATATGTTCTGCCGAAGCAAGAACAGGGTTCTGCCCTCACTAAACTAAACTATGCTTAATCAGCACACGTATTCGTTTTTTTCCATTTTCGTTGTCTGCTTTCAATGGCTGTCAAGCACAAACTAAATGACGTAGCTTGCTCAAACTTTGACTAGTCTATTTATAGTTGCCGGTTGATGGGAGCAGTTAAAGTTACTGTGCGAGAAATTCAAAAAGTCGTTGACTTCTCAAACTGCCCTCGTATTTTGACGTCTAAACAGAATGGTTACAATAAAATCAGTCTCAAGATTTTTCAAAAGTACCTTACATAATACTGATATAGTCGATGTGTTTTTCAGCTGGGGATCTTAGACGGTGTGAATTTCATCTGCTCACAATTTTTGCTTGATTTGATCATCACTAAAGTTTGAAACATCTAGAGAACAGCTGTTGAAGAGAATAGGACCTTGGGTAGAATCATGTCATACCTGGGAAGCTGTGAAAAACTTAGCATTGCTTTCCATTCACTCGAACTCACTTCAGTACTTGAACATTGTTTACCAAGCCTATGTGGGTTTAGTCACAAAGTCCTTAATCAAACAATCAGCAAAGCTAGCCTGAGTAAATTTGCATCTTCCGGGGATTTCTATCACAATCCGATAAAATTATTAACACACTTATGCGGATATGAATATTCTAAAATTTATTTACACAACAAATAATATATAAAACAATAATGATAAAACAAATAATAACAAAATACTTGTTTATATATATTTGCCGTTATTAATGAATAAATTGTTTTTATATAATAATACTATTTATTGGATTAGTAAAACGAGATGCGGAATTACTCGATTTTCATAAATGGATACTTATTGAACAACTAGCCGTTAATTGATTTTAATTTTAATTCAATGACTTTCCGTATAATTTATTTTAACAATTCCCAATATTTTTAATCTATAACTTGTTTCATTAATTTTTAAACTTTTTTGTGTATGCAATGGTTTGTAGTTTTATCGTTTAGAAGATTGGAATGTAATTATCGATTTTCGCGCGATGCTTTTGAGCAACACATTCAGCTATCCATACGATATTCCTGCACTCTTGTTCTTTTAGTTTTAAGTAAGCGTAGAAAACACCAAAATGGAATTGTTGCAAAAATGCGTACACATTCAGTTGAACTTCGTGTTCAAAGAATTTATCTTCCAAGGTCTTGTCGCCCGGATCAGTTCCAGAACCTTCGAAAAGTGCTGCATATTCAGCGTAGTATTCGGCAACAGCTTTCACCTGCTCGTAATCGTCAGCACGAGCTAACGCCGCCAATCCATCAGGATTCATTCTGCCACAACGGGGATACAGCTTGGCACGATCATCCTTGGAAAGCTCCGTTCCAAAAGAGTTGATTGTTATAATTATAGCCCGACGATCTGCTTCAAACTTTAGAACGATTGAGATAGAATTTTTAAAATGAATCCAATAAATAAAAACTTACAGATAGGATCTCGCACATTACTTCAGCAGTCGACCCCCCAATGTTTTTACAAAAATCATAAAATGCCTCCAAATACGCCTTGTACAAGGTGTTTCTTATGATCTCAATATTCATCTCATCCAAATCTTGTTCGGAGATACAATCAACAAAGAAGGGTGCTAATGGTGTATCGACGAGCACTGCGTTGTAGAGTTCTGCGGGAGTAGCAGCAACATGAATTGCTTCCATTTGCTCAAAACTGCCCAAAGGGTGACATTTCGGAATCAATTCAGAGATTGGCCGCTGGTGAAGAGTTCCAGTGATCAATAGGATTATGTTGTCGATCATGTAGCCATAGGTGATGAAATCCAGGAAGTGCGATAAGGGTTCAACAGCGTGGTTTCGTAAATGCTGGAATTCAATGACGAGCTTCTCACGGAGCTTATCGTCAATTGTAGAAACGGAGAGTGGCGATGGTTCGTTGGCCAGGAACGAACCATAGTCGGTACTCTGCAAATGGAGTTTCAGATCTAGAAAAATAGTTTATGGTTAAAGTAAGGTCATATAGATAAGTATTATATAAGTTTATGATGAAACTTCATGTTATTTCTTCTGGAGTAGAACAAATTCTAGGGGAATTCTATTTGTTTCAAGTAAAACTAGCTAATTCGTGTCAAAAGGGTACAACGATTCATTATTATTAGTTTTGTTCATGCGACAGCACTGTGAATATGATAGAAAATATGGGATATATTTTGCTTTATTACGTCTAAAATTGGAAGTGGGTGGAGATGCATCACAAATGGAGCAAAACTGGATCACTTAAGATGACGTATTGATGGATCGCCATGATGTATTATTTTATCAACGGGCTTGGTCTGGAAAAATCGAACAATGTGAATGTCTTTTGTACATGACTAACGAAGTTGAACTAAGCATTGCAGGAGAAACACGCAGAACTGAACAAACGATAGTGTCGAATTCCATCTTGACAAATGCCAGACCACACAACGCGAGTTAACACACCCAACTCCCAACTAGAAGACAAGATTCATCAAATCACAAACCTAGACCACAATGTAATAGAAATGATGACGTCCAACGTGATCAACATTGAAGATAGGATTCACTGCTTCACCTGACATGACACGGCTGTCCAAACAATGCAACAGATAAACGTTGAGCATTGAAGATAGGATTCACTGCTGTAGCTGTCCAAACAATGCAACAGATAAACCTTCAGCAATGAAGATAGGATTCAGTGCTGCACCCGACATGACACAGCTATCCAAACAATCATTGAAGAGGATTGTGAAAACGTTCCCACGACCCAAATGAAGTGTGAGATAAGAAATTGGAGAAACAACAAAAGATGAGTGGAAAAGGGATATATGCGAATGGTGGAATAAGTTAGTCAGGTTTCATCGAGTTATGCGTTCAGATATCATCATCATCATCATCATCGGCACTACAACCGGTCTTGGCCTTATTTAAGCAAGTCCTGAGGCTTGTTAAATTTTCCATAATGATTTGTTTTTTCCTTTTAAAAAAATCTCAAAAAAATAAAAGTGTAAACGTTTTTTTAATTAAATAAGCAGACTTATTTATTCGCGCGCACAAAAGGGGATTTTGAAGTACCCTTAAATGTCAGAGCACAGTGCGAACGGATGGAGAGGAAGTGGATAAGGAAAGGAGGTGTCGATGTATATTGGTCTTGAATGTCTGGACATCACAACGGCCAGGAAATACATGATCAGGCAGAACATTCCACATTCGTGTGGTTGGGCTAAAGAATGATGTTTATTTGAGCGCGTGAAGTTGACTTTCAACGTGAACTGATGCGTATTCACAGATTGACGGGTATCGCGGGTAAATGTCTGAAGGGGCGGAACACATTCAACAAGTTCAGTTGAGCAACGACCGTGGTAATACCTATAGAAAAGAGATAGGCATGATACGTTGCGCCTGTGTTCTAACGACGGAATTGATCGACTTACGGCTGGGTCCCCAATAAGTTTCACTGCTCGTTTTTGCATCCTGTCAAGCACGTGTAGTGCAGTTTTGGATGCGCCTGGCCAAATATGGGAGTTGAACTCCATTTTTTGGACAAATATCATCATCATCGGCACTACAACCGGGACCCGGACTTGGCCTTATTTAGCAAGTCCTGAGGCTTGTTAAATTTTACATAATGATTTGTTTTTTCCGGGCAAAGTCATTAGTCTTGCGCCAGAGGCTCCCCCGACGGGGAATCGAACCACGGTCTCCCGCGTGACAGGCGGGTATACTAACCACTATACTATCGAGGAGCCCGATTTGGACGAATATACGCCTTGTAAATAGTGGCCAGGTTGGATGGAGTGAAGTATCTTTTGCATCTATTAAGGAATAGATACATTTGGCTGCACTTTTCCCAGCTTCAAATAAGTGGCCATTCCAGTTAAGAGTCGAATTAATTCGAGTGCCGAGGATTGATAATTCCTTGGCTACGTCGATGCAAGTGCCGTTCATCGACAGTATATTTACTTTGGGGTTCGCCTTTAACGACACTGAGTTTTCGAGGCGTTGAATTCCACTCGGGTAGATAATCCCCACTGATATATCTTGTTGAGGTCGGAATTCAATGTATCAAGCATAAGCTGCTGGTTGGTAATGACGTTCGAAGTTTGGACGGGAGTGTTCATATGAGTATGAGAAACTCAACGTGCTATCATCAGCAAAGGAGTGAATTGGGTTGTGAGTACTTTGGGGCTCACCTTTGACAACAAGAGGCAGCACTGAGTTTTCGAGGCATTGAATTCTACTCGATTAGATAATCCCCACTAATATATCTTGTTGAGGTCTGAATTCAATGTCTCCTCAATAAAAACGGTTTTTTGGCGTTGGTTTTCTGTTCGTGGTAAGTGTCCCGCCGAAGACTGTCCACACACTCAGAAGAACGCATTGCAGCGGAAAACAGCACACAAGTAAAACACGGAGTCTAATAGTTTTTGATCTTTATTATTATTTTTTTATTAGTTCGAATTCCAGTTCTTATTGCTACTCGACATCAATTAACAACGCTGGATCACCCGTGGCGATTTTATGAGGAACTTTTACAATGTTTTCTTCTATGCACTACGAGCTAACTTTCGCCGAGCGTTTTCACGATCTTCCGTTCGATAAAGACTAATTGTATCTATCCTAAAAATATCCCATTCGAATTACTCAACCCGCATCTGCAAAGGAAAATTTCCCCATCCAATCTGCTAACAGACTTTCCCATCGTATCTGTTAACAGCATAAAATTTCCCTTTGCATCTCAAAAGGAGAATTTCCCATAGGATCAGAAAAGGAGAAATCTTACCTAATAATCACCATTATCACCATTCGTTGCTGGTGGTCGGAATCATGTTTCTTTTGTTTCAGGACCGGATGCCGCCGCTTATTCTCCGATCTGTCCGTAGTTTATTTGCACTACACATCTGGCATGCGGGCAAAGGATCGCATGCACTTCGGATGGGTGCACGGACTATGGGATATGTTTAGGTTAGCCATCTGGCTTAAGTCAACAATGCTCTTGTGTGTTTACAATGGGTAATAAAAAGGAACCGTGGGATTGGTATCGTTCCTTTGCTAGGCTTTTCGAATCATAAACATCTAGCGAGCAATCTACGTTAAGATGTTTATGATTGCATGACCATTGGACGGCGGCTAAGCGATATGCCTTGTTTGCATAAGTGTGCCTTTGCATTAGGTCATGCCAAGGATTTAGGTTCTAATTCCATTTAGCTACCAGCGTATGTATCCGTTGTTCGGTTTATTCACCGACAATGGTATTTCTTTGGAAACATCGCGTTGATGTTTAGGATGGGAGATTGGTGACCTGTATGCGATGCTTGCTGCATTTGACGCATTGCTTAGATGCGATGCTTTAGCTGCCCTTTTGAATTGGGGTAGAGTACCATGTATGGCTTTTGATATCGGGTTCAACGTTGTTGCAATTTCATATAGCCTGTGTTACAGGTATGGTAATGACTATTGGGCCAGGTGTCTGTGGGCACGTGTGCTGCGAAAGGTGAGTAGAGTTCCTTGGCGGAAAGGATAACTCACCTGTAAGGAGTTGTATGGTTCGTAGAACCGCTACAGTTTAATTAACTTAAACAATTGTGGAGCCGCACAAGATCTCTGTGGCGGTTTCCCCCAACGCCACCGCCCGCCTCACATTTCCAGCGGAAACAACAAAAGCCTGGTCGTCGCAGAGCATCAAATTCTATAGGGAAAAGAGTAAAATTTCCTGCAAGGATAAATGGTTTGTTTGTGCGTAGCACAACATGAAAATCCGATAAAATTTGCTCAACATGCGGCACACACCGGGGAATTTCAACCGGCGCCAACGGTCCACGGAAAATATTCCAATATTGGTTTCCGCCAACATGCACCCTTTCTCGAGTGGAGAAAAACGGTCGCATCCTCAACCAACGGAGCAATCGAGATATTCGGACAAGAATATCTGCGATCTACCATCGACACGCACAGGCAAGCTGCCCCTTTTTCATCAGCGAACACGGCGGGCAATTCGGTAGCAAAAAACCAACCTACAGGCAAGCAACACCATGCTTGCCTACAAGAGAAGCAAACACAGGGAATAGCCACCTGCACCTTTTGCACGACGATCGATATGCGATCGGCGGCGATCTTGGTTGTAGTCGCGATCGTATGAATGTCCGTCGTGCCTAGGGAAGATACACTGGCGAAGTTTGCACGATCAACAATAATGCTTCAAGCAGTAGTGATCGTGTAAGCAATTCAACCCCTATGCAAACCTGCAAATCATGTGAATTGCGATGATCCCATATCTACATGCTAGGGGATATACACGTAAGCGGCAGACGCGATTGCCGTGTGTATGTTTCACCCTTTCCTTTTTTTCTTGTTCGCCCGACTAAAAGCCAAAAGGCGCACCGTACATGGTAGTCGAGGCGGTGGTCTGTTTTGGATCCTGGTGCTGTGTGTGCAAAAAAAAAAATAATAAATATTTAAAGTATTGCGAACTGAATCGCGCTGAACTAAGTGAGTGTTTTATTTGACGATTAAGCTGCGAAGAAAAAGGCGTTCGTATCAAAAGAAAGGAGTCAGATTAGGAAGAAACTAGTGGGGTTACGCGGTTAACCTGTGCCCTGTAGCACCCTGATCGACGCGCCGCGTAATACTAAATATAATAGCACCATAATTGGTGACCTGCCGACGTGTGACGTGACACGCAAGTGCCGAAATATTGACGACACCTGACGCAGCCATCTTCGGATACCCAACGTTGGACTCCAGGTTCTTTTTCCTTTCCTTTTTTGTTATATTTTCCTTTTCCATCAGATGTGTACTTTCTTTAGTAGGTGAGCTCCATCAGAACCACCAAAACATAATATTTTTTTAATATTGGTATACTTACGTAACTATAGAAAAACTAAATAAAAATAAAACATATTAGAATAAGGAAAAGCAAATAGTAAAGTAAGCAAACAAACGCGAGAAGTCATCGAACGTACGCAAATGCCCAGATTTTCTGCATTAGTGTAATGATATTATAAATAAGGAAACGAACTATTCTTATAGATATACATAGGCATGCATTATCTTTACTAAATTGTACAATCGACAAAGTTTTTAAGTACACGGAATTAAAAAATAATACACATAAATAATAGTAAGAAAGAAAAGAATTTGGGGTTAACCCTTTCAGAGCCGTGTTGAATTCGCTTAATTACATTAACTAATCATACGAAAACTGGCCCATTAACGAAGAGAAAACTGTAATTTGTCACAGGGACATTTGCAACCCTATTAATTGTCTTACGGCCAGACTTGCTTCATTTTGTTTTTTATTTCTTGCTTTGTAAAGGTAAAGACAAAATTGCAAATTTTATTAGTATTTAAAAACAAAGGAAATAGCACTCGTAAGCCCCTTCCGGGCAACAAATACTGATACATTCAGACGATATTGGCAACACCTAAACACACGACATTCTCAACTGACTCCATCGGTACCTCCAGACTCGACTCGCGTAATCCATCATCACACGCGCACACCCACCCTTGTCTCTCGACACTAGTAGCGACGACAACCTTTTCCGCCGATTCGCGCAACAAAGCGAGGTTCCTTCGTCGCGCGTTCGATTCTCCGCGTCCAGACACGGTCACCAGTACTAAAGAAAGAATGGCCCAGTCAACAAGGGCAAAAACAGCACAGCTGGAGCAACAGCAGCCGCGCGCGGAATCACCAGCGTTCGAGGACGCATCCAGCGCTGAACAACCACCGCGCCCCACTCACCGCGACTTGCGTTTACCTCCTTTTGACGAGGAGGACGCAGAGCTTTGGTTCGCCATGGCGGAGCGCATATTTAAGGCTACCGATCTACACGACGAAGAACTCCGTGCAGTAGAGGTAATCCGAGTGTTGAATCGCACACAGAGGACTCACGTCGCACATATAATTAGGTCACCAGACCCAAACCCATATAGCAGCATGAGAGAGGCCCTCCTAGGCGCCCTGGACGAACCCGAGGGCAGACGACATCAGCGTTTGGCTGCAGAGACGAATTTTACTGGGATGAAACCTGCACATTTGCTGACACATCTACGTGCGATAGCGGGAACCGGGATCTCAGATGATGTCATCAGACCCCATTTTTTAAGATGTCTTCCCCAGTATGCACGTGCCGCCTTGATAGCTCAGCCCAACCAGAGCTTGGGTTGGCTGGCGAAAGTCGCGGATGCAATTATGGAAAGCGCGGACCCGCAAGCCGAATCTCCCACCTTCCAGGTGACAACGGTAAATCACAGCGGCGCACCGTTTGCCCAGCAGCGATACGTTCCACAACCAGCACCGCGTACCTATTTTGATACCGCACCCCTACCGGCCGCCTCACAAGATGCGTTGCGGTCTTCAACGCCCCCGCGTGAACCATTGCAGGCGAATGCGCGGCGATCGGGACCGTCGCGTTTCGAGGCGAACCTCCAGCGAGAGATTAACCAGCTACGCGCGGAGGTGCGAAGTGCCACGCGCGCGGTGCTTAACGGACCCAACTACCAACGGCCTCAAACACAGGCTTCACACCGACGGATTGATCCTCCCGGAGGCGCATCGACCTCAAGCGGAACGGTATCGGCGCCTGGACGGGAAAATGCAAACAGAGCCGTGACACACGCTTGGTGCGTGTATCACCGACGCTTCGGGGCAAAGGCTCGGAAGTGTAAACAGCCGTGCGGGTGGAAGCGACCACCTCCTGTTCCTAACCCAGCGTTAAACTAGAACGGCCGACCGTAATACAGGCGCGAACGGTCGGCGTGCCCTTTATAAGGCGCTTGACGATAAGAGACCCGCAGTTAAACATAAGCTTCACCGTTGACACAGGCGCCGATGTCTCCGTCCTGCCCAGGTCATACGCCCCGCACAATAAAGTGCCCGGTCGGCTTCGGCTGCTGGCAGCGAACAACACTTCCATAGCCACGTACGGACGAATATATTACAAACTAAATTTGGGTTTGCGGCGCCCCATTGGCTGGCATTTTGTGGTGGCCGATGTCAGCGAACCGTTAATAGGGTCGGACTTGTTGGCACGCCACAACTTACTCGTGGATTCCGCAAACAACAGACTGGTGGCCAATGATACCTGCAGGCAGCCGCCTAGGGAAGACCCACGGATACCTGCAGGGACAGATGCGAGCTTAGACTCAATCCCGGCCTTATTGGAGGAATTTAAAAAGTCAACAGTTCCGCTTCCCAACCAGAAGCACATCAAGTCAGGGGTCTATCATCATATAGAGACACGCGGCCCGCCAGTCAGTCAACGCCCGCGCCGCCTTGCACCAGACAAATTACGAGCGGCACGCGAGGAATTTAATTATATGCTCGAAAAGGGAATCTGCCAACCTTCAGTCAGCCCGTGGGCTAGCCCGCTGCACTTAGTTAAGAAACGAAATGGGGAGTGGCGCCCATGTGGAGACTACAGACTGCTGAACGCGGTCACAATCCCTGACAGGTACCCCATAGCCCATCTATACGATTTTTCGTACAAGCTACGAGGATGCACCGTTTTCACGACCCTGGATCTAACCAGAGCCTACCACCAAATTCCGGTGGCACACGAGGACATCCCTAAAACAGCAGTCATTACACCCTTCGGGCTCTATGAGTTCAAGGTAATGACTTTTGGCCTCAGGAACGCAGCACAGACTTTCCAGAGGTACATAGATACAGCGCTACGCGGTTTGGACTGTTGCTACGCTTATATAGACGATATCCTGATAACTTCCCGAAACCGTACGGAGCACCACCAGCACCTGAAGCAGGTGCTTGAACGCCTCCGCCGATTCGGACTCGTGATAAACCCTGACAAATGCCACTTCGCCAAAGAGCAGGTGACGTACTTGGGGTATAACATCAACGAGCAGGGTATACGGCCTTTGCCAGACAGGGTAGAAGCACTCAACCAATTTCCCCGACCCTCCAACGTCCGCGAGTTACGGCGTTTCCTGGGAATGCTCAATTTTTATCGGCCAACCTTACGAGGCGCCGCGCATGTCCAGGCCCCATTAAACGAATATTTAAAAGGGGCAAAAAAGAACGATAAGCGCCCAATCGCCTGGACGGAAGCTGCAGAGAACGCATTTCGCCAGGCTAAGACACAACTCGCGAACGCAGCACTGCTGCGCTACCCTGTGGAAAATGCTCCGTTGGCCATCCAATGCGATGCGTCAGACACCGCAATAGGAGCGGTATTGGAGCAGGAGAGTAACGGAAGTTGGGAACCGCTCGGGTTTTTCTCGAGAAAACTCAGTAATACCGAGCGGAAATACAGCACATACGATAGAGAGTTGCTGGCTATATATAGCGCCGTTAAGTATTTTCGTCACATGGTGGAGGGCCGCCCAGTGGTGATAAGAACGGACCACAAGCCTTTGAGCTACGCCTTCCGGAAGAGGTCCGGAAACGCATCACCACGTCAGGAGCGCCAGCTCGACTTAATTGGCCAATACGCCACCGAGATTAGGCACATCCCGGGCGACCAGAATATTATCGCGGACGCACTCTCTCGAGTGGACACAATACAGTTGCGCTCCGCCATCGCGGACGCTGACCTGGCCCAAGCCCAGAAGCAAGACAGCCAGCTGGAAGCTCTGTTAAAAGCGGACACCGCACTTCTGTTGAGAAAGTTGCCACTGGGGCACTCGACGGATGCGATCTGGTGCGATGTCTCCACAGGAACGGTCAGACCGTATATCCCCGCTGAGCTGCGAAGAAGAGTTTACGAAACCTTCCACAATCCAGCTCACCCCAGCGGTCGCGCAACCGCCACGGCCATTCGACGTAAGTTCGTATGGCCACACATGAACAAGGACCTCACAAGTTGGGCTCGCGCGTGCCTCAAATGCCAGCGTTGTAAGGTGGGACGGCACAACGTACTGGAGCCGGCCCAGTTTAAGCTCCCCGAGGCACGTTTCGCGCACGTTCATATAGATATCGTGGGACCATTGACGCCCTCGAGAGGTTTTTCCTACATCCTGGCAATGATTGACCGTTTCACGCGATGGCCGGAAGCGACACCGTTACGAGTGGTTACAGCCGAAAGCGTCGCCAGGGCGTTTTATTCAACATGGGTTACACGTTTTGGCGTACCGGCAACACTAACATCAGACCGAGGCCCTCAGTTCGAGGCTACGATCTTCAGACAGCTCACAGAGTTGCTGGGCTGTCGGCGGGATCGTACGACCGCATACCACCCTTCATCCAACGGGATGATAGAGCGTTGGCACAGGTCATTAAAAGCCTCCCTAATGTGTCACAACGACACGCAGTGGTTCGACGCCCTCCCCACTGTCCTCCTTGGTTTGAGGACATGTATAAAGGAGGATTTGGGCGCGTCCGCTGCCGAACTGACATATGGCACCAGCCTCGTTTTGCCCGGCGAACTGTTCGTGGACGGCGAGGCACCAGCAGACCCATTAAAAAGCGTGGGCTACTTGCGTGATTTAATGCGCAAGATCAGGCCAAAACCGGTGGCCAGACACGGTGCGAAAAGAGTTTTCGTCCACCCCGCGTTGCATAGTTGCACGCATGTTTTCGTCAGGGTGGACAAAGTGAAGAGACCACTCGACCCTCCGTATGAGGGCCCGTTCAAGATTCTAAACAGAATCAACGAGCGGGTGTACGAGTTGGACATTCGAGGGAGGTCTAGTACGGTTAGCGTGGAGCGATTAAAACCGTGTTTCATGGAGGAGAGCAGCCCCGAACCTACTCCTGCAACAGGATCACCATCGGCGACATCGGCGGGGATACCGGATAAAAACGACGGCCCCCTTACGCGAAGCCGCTCTCGAGTGTATCAGCAGGGCGCGATTTCAGTCACCAAGGAGTGAACTGATACGGCTGGCGAAGACCTCCACCCACAACATTGGCACTTTGGAGTACCAATTCCAGCGACACCACACCACACCACACCACACCGCAGACACCTTGGAGAACCAATGTCGGCGGGCCACATGGGGTCCATTTAAACGGAAATTACCGCTCACCACCATTAAAAACAAATCTCACATGGACCGTACCGCGCACCTTTGCCCGTGCCGGCATCACCGCGGCGTAAACGGCTCCATTGACAACGGCATAATACGCCGTTGTAGGGTGGTTCTGCATCGCGCGTAACGCCCTGCTTCTCTTCCGTGTCCGGACGTACTTTCGTCAATGAGGCGGCCAGTGCCCTGACTTGGTATCGTGACTACGTCACTGGGGGGGGGGGGGAGTGCTGTGGCGGTTTCCCCCAACACCACCGCCCGCCTCACATTTCCAGCGGAAACAACAAAAGCCTGGTCGTCGCAGAGCATCAAATTCTATAGGGAAAAGAGTAAAATTTCCTGCAAGGATAAATGGTTTGTTTGTGCGTAGCACAACATTAAAATCCGATAAAATTTGCTCAACATGCGGCACACACCGGGGAATTTCAACCGGCGCCAACGGTCCACGGAAAATATTCCAATATTGGTTTCCGCCAACATGCACCCTTTCTCGAGTGGAGAAAAACGGTCGCATCCTCAACCAACGGAGCAATCGAGATATTCGGACAAGAATATCTGCGATCTACCATCGACACGCACAGGCAAGCTGCCCCTTTTTCATCAGCGAACACGGCGGGCAATTCGGTAGCAAAAAACCAACCTACAGGCAAGCAACACCATGCTTGCCTACAAGAGAAGCAAACACAGGGAATAGCCACCTGCACCTTTTGCACGACGATCGATATGCGATCGGCGGCGATCTTGGTTGTAGTCGCGATCGTATGAATGTCCGTCGTGCGTAGGGAAGATACACTGGCGAAGTTTGCACGATCAACAATAATGCTTCAAGCAGTAGTGATCGTGTAAACAATTCAACCCCTATGCAAACCTGCAAATCATGTGAATTGCGATGATCCCATATCTACATGCTAGGGGATATACACGTAAGCGGCAGACGCGATTGCCGTGTGTATGTTTCACCCTTCCCTTTTTTTCTTGTTCGCCCGACTAAAAGCCAAAAGGCGCACCGTACATGGTAGTCGAGGCGGTGGTCTGTTTTGGATCCTGGTGCTGTGTGTGCAAAAAAAAAAAAAAGAAATGAAACCAAGCAAAAGAAAGAAAAAGGGGTTGCATATGAGGCAACCCTAGTGACCAGGATGAATTAACTAGTTAGTCTGTGAGAAGAATTATACGGTGACGGTCGTGGAGAAAAAATCGTACGGTGTTAGTTTATGTAAATTATATTTTAACGATTGTGCAGCAAGAGTGCTAGAATTAACTTTTATGTAAATTATATTTTAACGATTGTGCAGCAAGAGTGCTAGAATTAACTTTTATGTAAATTATATTTTAACGATCGTGCAGCAAGAGTGCTAGTGCGTATACCAAAACAAGAAGTAACTTTTAAGTAAATTATATTTTAACGATTGTGCAGCAAGAGTGCTAGTGCGTATACCTAAACAGGAATTAACTTTTATCAAGAGTGCTAGTGCGTATACCAAAACAAGAAGTAACTTTTATGTAAATTATATTTTAACGATCGTGCAGCAAGAGTGCTAGTGCGTATACCAAAACAAGAAGTAACTTTTATGTAAATTATATTTTAACGATCGTGCATCAAGAGCGCTAGCACTGCGCGCCAAACCAAAATTGTAAATAGAAAACCGGATTCATTTAAAAAAAAAAAAAAAAAAAAAAATAATAAATATTTAAAGTATTGCGAACTGAATCGCGCTGAACTAAGTGAGTGTTTTATTTGACGATTAAGCTGCGAAGAAAAAGGCGTTCGTATCAAAAGAAAGGAGTCAGATTAGGAAGAAACTAGTGGGGTTACGCGGTTAACCTGTGCCCTGTAGCACCCTGATAGACGCGCCGCGTAATACTAAATATAATAGCACCATATCTCCTTTCCCAAACAGTTGAGGAATAGGGTGCCGACGTGGTACTCATCAATGAGCAGTACAGGATGCCTGGCACTGGTACTATTACATAGGAGGAAGACAGCAGCAGAACAGTGGCCATCTGGACAACTGGGAATTCCCCCATGGAATGCAGAAGTGTCCAGTGGCTGGAAAGGATTGCCTTGCTAAGATCAGAGTAATTCATTTCTACTGTTGTTACCTTCCGCCAAGGTGGGAAATATAATATTCCAAATGCTTTTTGGACAGGATAACACAAGAAGCTAGAGATAAGATTCCTCTTACAGTTGCTGGAGATTTCAACGCTTGGGCAGTAGAATGGGAAAGCACAAGGACCATCAGTAGAGGCCAGGCACTACTCGAAGCCTTCGCAGTCCTAAATGTGGTGTTACTTAATGATGGTGTTGATGACACCTCCATAAACGAGAGAGGACGGTCCAAAATCGACATCACATTTGCCAGCTCCATGTTGGCAAGAAGTATCGAGTGGCAAATCTTGGACATCTACATCCATACTGACCACTAAGCCGTGATGTACGAAATATTTCCACACGGGGGATTCATCACTGGCAAATTGACGAAGAAAGCTCAGAAAAATGGATGGAAAGAGAAGGACCTCAATGCGGAACTGCTCGATTATATACTGGAAGACCAAATCGAAAAGTTTGACGCAGAGGCCGATGCGAACAGGAAGGCTGGAAAAGTCATGAAGTGGCTGACTACCGCATGAGATGTTTCCATGCCACGATAAAGACAACCACCAGGGGCTATCAAACCAGTATATTGGTGGAACTCAGAAATCGCCCAACCAATCGTGCAACAGGTTAAGACGCTTGCCACAAAGAGCAAGAAACCGTAACACCTACTCACAGTTGCATGCGGAATTTGTCAACAAACGGTAACAGTTGAGGAATGTAATCCGCAAGAGTAAATATGACGCGTTCTTTTTTTTTTTTTTATTAAACTTCTCTCGGGAGAGGCGAACCTATAGCGTCGAGTGGGCACCCCGAGATGCCATCAAATAACCGTTGCAGTTCTTTTTGAACAGTTGCAGGTTGTAACGCTCCGGGAACACTCGCGTGGGAAGGGAGTTCCACAGCTTCCCCGCTCTGTAACGGAACGAGTTCTGATACAGGGATGTTCGCGCTGTCGGGAGATGAACCACAAACGGGTGCGATCCGTCGGATGAATTAGATAACAACCCATGAGGCAGCGCCTACAGGATAGTCATGAAAAGCCTACAGAGCAACAGTATTCAAATACGAACAAGTAAAACTGACATGGCCAGAATCGTTGCTGTCCTATTCCCGCAGTGTGATGAGGTATTGAGAGTGCAAGAGGTATGCAGTATCACTGAAGGAGATACCCCACATAAGGAAACTCATAACCAGTGTCAACACCTCCACTATAATGTATGCAGCTCACATATGGGCAGGAGCCGCGCAGTATAAGTCATACATGAGGGGAGTGAACTCAGCGCATAGACTGGCATCACTAAGAGTATGTTGTGCATTTCGAACGGTATCCGAAGATGCCATAAATGTTTTGGCCGGGAGGACACCACTTGACATTGCAGCTAAAGAAAACGCTGCATGGCATAAGGTCTCCCAAGAGAATCGTTGGAGAATGCGGACACAATTAGAGCTCTCAAGCTTAAGAGAATGGCAACGAAGGTGGGATTCTTCCACCAAGGGAAGATGGACCCACACCATGATACCTGATATAGAAACATGGGTGAAAAGAAAACATGGCGAGCTGGTCTCAGCTAATATCAGGACATGGATGCTTTCGGCAATACTTGCACAAGTATAAGCATGTGAATCACCCAGACTGCTTGTATTGCGAAGGCAAAATAGAGAATGCGGAACACGTACTCACAGAGTGCGTGAGATTCGAGACCACACGAACGATTTTGGAGAGACACACGAGACGGACAGTTACTCCGGCTGGAGTAATAGAATACATGCTTAGTTCAAAACAGGCATGGTCCGTAACCAGTGGTATTCTCTGTGAAATGGTGCAGCAGTTGCGACGTGACGAGCGGAGTAACAGGTAAACTCCGTCCCGCCCCGCGATGAAATATCTAAAAGAAAGTTCCGCGGGGATCAACCGGAATATGAGCCTGGCGGGAGATGGTTTTAGTTGGTAAAAACCCGGCATGCCCCTGGATCGGTCTAGAGGTATCTTTTGAAGATTTCCACCTTCCTAAAAAAAAAAAAAAAAAAAAAAAAAAACACCCGTGTCCACCGAAGAGGTCCTCTTCGCTGCAAGGGTTGTCAAAAAAGCAAGACCCCAGGACTGGATGGTATCCCTAACGATGTAGTGAAGGCTGCTCTAACAAAAAAGCCGGAAGTCCTCAGCAGTCTCTTCACAACCTGCCTCCAAACAGGACAATTTCCCAGACGATGGAAAAAACTTGGGCTTGTGCTTATACCAAAAGGAGTCAACAATCCCGAGACGCCGTCGTCTTATCGCCCGTTGTGCATCCTGGACACAACAGGAAAACTGCTTGAGCGAGTAATTGCCACTCGCCTGGAACAATTCACTGAGGGGACAACGGGGCTCTCTGAATCGCAGTATGGGTTCCGGAAAGGTAGATCAATAAGCCACTATCTGTGGTGTGCGACATCGCTCGCAATGCGATAGCTGGAGCACGATGGCTAGGTGGTACAAAAAAAATATTGCGCAGTTGTGACGCTAGTTGTTAAAAATGCGTTTAACTCAGTGAAATGGAATCGGATTCTAGAAGCGTTGCGCGATCTACAAGTCCCACCCTACTTGTTGCGTATACTAGCAAACAATTTATCCGATAGAAGACATAACAAATTATAAAATGTGATTAGGCAATTATAGGAACAGATAAAGATACAAATCAAATAAATCGTTTGGCCGGTTGGCGCCAGAATTACAATCCTCGAAGAGAAAAGGTAGCTGAGACATCGTCGAAGATGCGCCGTCTGCAGAGCAATAACAGTTTTAGTCCTATGAGCCGGATCTCGGATGCCAATGACGAGATCGACTAAAGCCAAGAGGACGCTGCTATCCCCCCCTACGGGAGGACTGCCTACTCAATCTGAAGTGGGCAGCACCGGACCAGATGTAAGCGCCACAGGAAAAGAATCTACCACACGACTTGGAGCATATTACGATAGATCTGTCGGGGCTACAGTAGTGTACCCCATGAAGTTACAATAAAAATCAATGCAAACAAATAATAAAGGGTGATTAAGCAATTATCATAATAAACATTGTCTGTGAAATAGAGAAAAATAGAGAGCGAGGTCCGCACCAGGCGCGGAAGTTCTGCGAAATAATCCGCAGTATGACCCGGTACACACCACGCTGCACTTACTGCAAGGATAAAGAGGGTAATCTGATCATCGATCCTGAAGGCATTCTGGAGCGATGGGAAGTGCACTTCAATGAATTGCTAAATGGTCAGCTCACAGAAGAAATGTAGGCTCCACCAATGCAAGATCAAGACCAAATGCTGCCACCACCAAGCATTGAGGAAACATTAAAACCCATAAGACAGCTCAAATCAAATAAAGCCCACGTTGCTGATGGCATACCAGTTGAGTTGATCAAACAAGGAGGGTCAGCGTTACATCACGCAATTCATGAGATCGTGGTGCACGTATCGGAGCAAGAGATGCCGAAAGATTGGCGTCGGGGTATAATTTGCCCCATACATAAGAAGGGAGATATCACACTGTATGGGTATAACATTGCTAAGTACCGCCTATAAGATACTCTCCTCTATCCTAGAAGATCGGATAACCCCATACGCCATCATTGGTCAATACCAGTGTAGCTTCATCCCAGACAAATCAGCAATTGATCAGATATTCACCCTTAGGCAAGCGATGGAAAAATGTCAGGAATATAAGATTCCATTATATCATCTATTTATAGACTTTAAGGCCGCCTACGACACCATAGCCAGGTTAGAACTATATAATGCCATGAGAGAGTTCGGCATTCCATACAAATTGATACGACTTTGTAGGTTGACCACGACCAACGTAACTAGTCAAGTAAAAATAGCGGGATTGCTGTCCAAACCAATAAACATCTATAATGGACTCCGAGTAGGGGACGGTCTGGCCTGCCTCCTCTTCAATCTGGCGTTGGAGAAAGCAATCCGTGACTCTGGCGTTACAACAAGAGGAACTATTGTCACCAAGTCCAGCCAGATAATTGCCTACGCAGGTGACATCGACATCATCGGTAGAACCGAATCGCCTGTACAGGAATCCTTCACCCAGATCGAACAGGCGGCACAAAAACTGGGACTGCACATTAATGAGGGCAAAACTAAGTACATGGTGGCAACTTCTGCGAAGAGAAGACCTAACGTTGGTCAAACTATCAGGGTAGTGGAGCACGAATTTGAAGAAGTGCAATCCTTTAACTACCTTGGGTCAATAGTATCAGCCGATAACAATATGGAAGAAGAAATACCCGAACGGCTGATCAAATCCAACAAATCCTACTATGGTCTATCAAAGCTTCTTAAATCCCAAAATGGATCCAGAACATCCAAGCTACTACTGTAAAAGACCATGGTCTTATCAGTACTCATGTATGGATCCGAGACCTGGGTGCTCAATAACAGGCACTCTGAACTCTTAGCCGCGTTCGAGAGGAAGGTCTTACGGAGAGTTGTTGGCCCCGTATGTGAGGGAGGACGATTCCGGAGACGCTACAACCATGAGTTGTACGCAATCTACCTCAAACTCAATGTTATAAGCAAAATCAAGCTCGGCAGACTCCGGTGGGCGGCACACCTAGCTTGAATGAGCGAAGAGGAGCCTGCCCGGAAAATCCTTTGTGGCGGGATGTATGGAAGGAGACAGCGCGGCAGACCTTGTCTGCGATGGAGGGATGGCGTAGACCAGGACCCCCAGAGCCTGCGAGTGCCAAACTGGATGACATCGTAATCGGGATCGATGGAGAGATTTGCAAAATAAGGCCAAGACCGGATCGCAGTTGTAGTGCCGATGATGATGAACTATAGGAACAGATAAAGATACAAATCAAATAAATTGTTTCCCGGCTGGCACCGGAATACAGTCTAGAAAGAGAAAAGGAATTTGAGACGTCGTCGAAGAGTTGCCGTCCGCAGAGCAATAATCGTCTGTACTTTAGATAAGATCTTCAGATCGTTTGAGCTTTAGACAAGATCTTCAGATCGTCTGAGCTTTAGCGGATCTTCTGATCCTTAAGGCAGCAGTTACGTCGAGGTCGGATAGTCCTGTAATTTCTAATGAATTATTGAGGAGATTTTGTTGTTGCATCTCTCGAATCTGCCCATCGCCATCTCGGAATAACGTTTGCAACAGAGCGACTAATTCAGATAAGCAAGTTTCTCTGTTCCAACCGGTATCATTTCTATAAAAAAATATCTTGATATGAGTTGTACGCTATGAGATGGATGGACTGGAATAAGATAACATGACGATAATATGATACATGATGAAGGAAAAACTAAAATAGCCCCATAAATAGAACAGGCGACCGTGATAGTGTGGGGGTACGAGGTCGTGGCACCGGCATGGGTGTGAGTTCTACCTCGTCCCACTAACACTCCGTTGTTTATCAAGGTTCCACCAAACCGAATTGTCAAGGATTAAGCCCAAAACGCAGCAAGACACGCAGATGCCGACCGAAGCAAAGGAAACACCAACACAGGAACTAGGCCGGGAGAAATAAAACATTAGTGTTGGTTGGTGATCACCACTTTAAATTAATTTTATTGTTTGTTTCTTATTAATATACACCATACAGGAAACGGTTTGTTTGAGGGTACACTTAACCGAATTAATTAGCAAGCGTTAAATTAAAAAGGTAAACTATTAAAACACGACTGGGAGTTATTACTCGACTCAACTATATGCGCGTCACCGTGCGCACCGGTGAGCGGGAGTGGCACGCGTGTGACCAGCGTGGTCAGCGGATGGAAAACGACTCAACGATATTCAATCGTTTGGGGTGAAGATCGTTGGTAGTACACATGTATGTGTGTACATTGGTTCTTTCATGGAACACACCATGGCAACGAATCTGAAACACCAAGAAGGGGCATAATGTGCATCCAGGAGATGTGTGTTCGTTGAAACAAACAAATCGAATTTCGGGGGATGCTAATGGGTTTGTATTTGATTATGCATCGAGGTCATGAGGGATGGATTCAGGGCAATTACAATACAAAGGGAAAAGCGACCTATGCATCGTTCGATAATGAGGGTCAGCTGGATAAATAGCAGCCACTCATTAAATGAAAACTGCGTTTACGATACCACAAACGATATGGATTGTTTATGGTATTGCCAGGAAGCCTATGGAGGAACAGCGTTCTTTGTTTGCACTTGGTGCGAGTTAGGGAAATTGGCTTCAGCGTCGATTGCGCTAATTACATGCAGCTGCTTGGGTTGTTTATTGTTGGGAAAAAGGTCGCCAGCCAATGTGGGTGAAAAGGGATTTGTTGTACACATGAATGAAGCTGGGAATAGTCGACGCAATGATCATTATGCCTGGTTGAGACGGTTACATGCTATGTGAACCGATAAATTTTCTTTTCAGGGATATGCTGTTTGGAAACGAATTCTTAGGAGGAATTTTGAATTCAAATAAATGAATGCAGGTAAGAATTCTCTTACATGTACTTTTAGGTTATATAATTGGGGCTATTTGATGCGTGAAGCATTTAAGGTGCTAATGCGATTGCATTAGCGAAAGCTTGTACAGACTGGGTTGTAAGGATGGGGGTTTTTTAGGAAAGCGAACCGTGGGGTTTGGCGGTACCGCACAATAGCCTCAGCAGATATATCCTTAAGGGTGTTACAAAAATACATCTGTGGCGAAAGAGCGCTCTGGCACTCTTTGATAACGATTAAACCATGTTAACGAACAGTTTATAAACCACGCTCTCGAATTTGCACATCCCCATTGTGCTAGGGGCAATATTCGCTTCAGAGCTCCTAATTCTGATCAACGCATTCCTTTCCTTTATCTGTATTTTGTAAAAACGTAGAGATAGGCAGACAATAACAATATCAACTATTTCGGATTGTAGTTTTTATAAGAATTTTAAATTTTTCTGTTCGACAACGCATAATACAAACGAATGGTTCCAAATTACACAACCTGAACATAGAGCTCCAGATCATGGGACCACTTCGGACCTTCAACTGTTACGTTTAGAATTATTGTAAACACATGTAAAACTAGAATAACCAATAGATACTTAATAAATAAATAAATTATAAATAAACAGAACGAAAAAAAAAGTTTTTGCTTAAACATTCCTTTTGAAATGAAAGAAAATTATTTATTGACAAATCCATGTTTTCTAAAATGGTTCGTAGCACCTATCTTCGGACACCTCTTATAGGTGACATACAAAACTGCCTACCAGGTCATGTGATATCGAAAGCAGCCAATGGTTAATGTTATTGTTGAACGACAGTTGAGAGCAAACGAATACATTTTCACGTATTTTTGTTGTGAACATTGCATTGAGTCTAAATATAATAATTAGACAATTTAAACATGTTAAAGGAAGAATCCTTTCCTTTTATATAGCAATTAATATTTAGATATAGTGATTTGGTCCCTCCCGTATGATAATCATGATAAACAAGGGAATAGTTCGTTTACGTTTTGTTCTGAATACTGCATATAGTCTAAACATAATGAACTAGACAATTTGAAGAGGTTATAAGAAGAATCCTTTCACTTGATATAGCAATGTGTATTTAGATATAATGATTCGCTTTCTCCTGTATGATGGTCATGATGATCAAGGGAATAACTTCCTTTTACATTTTTTCAGGCAACACACTTCCACGAATCATATGCTCATTTTTTTTTAGTTCCTTAAAATTGTTGGGCGTCTGCTCTGGTCTGAAAGGGGTAATTTCCGATAATGCTTTTTTAAACTTATAAAAAATGAATCCTCCAACCCATAGTGAAAAGCGGACCATCCTACAAAAAACTTTAGTAAGACATCTTTTTAGTTGAATTTGGGTACTGTTACAGTTTCTTCTAGTTCCTGGCAAAAAATAACAACATTATAACTCTCTTTTTGTGGACACAACCAGTTTCTTGATATTCTTGGACACATTTCTAATGATTTCAGCATCCTACATGATTTGACAAAACCAGTCAAAGAAAATGTCACACCAACTTTCAAAAACGAATTACATGTAATGATTAATAATTAATTAACCCCGCAAAACTGAAACTTGATTTCGAGTCACAAGATACATTCGTCTACTTAAATTATTATCACACCTCACTTTTTACTTGTTCTGAAAGTGTGTTTGTGAGATTTGTCACTGCTCTGCTATCACATGACCTGTTCCGCAGATAAATTTTCAGGCATCTTAGAACCTTCAAAATGTTATCATTTCTTCATGGATATGTGATCAAATTGATCAAATAGGTGTCTTGGTTGTAATTCACTTACCTTCCAATGTTTCGCATTGCACTAAATTCAAGTAATCTGTTTGTTTTAAGATGCCACACTTGAATCCACGGCAAAGACCTTCGAGGTAGCCACCATCGATATTGAACAAAAATCCCGACATTTCGCTTATAAAAACAAACTTATCTCGACAACACAATTAAGCAACGAATTTAGTGGTGTTTTTTACTATAAAATATTGCAGAGAACTCCACGAAATAGTCCTTCTAAGATCTTCTTTCCGCTTATCGACCAGCAATCACACAAATGTCATATGACTACAATTATTTTCTTGATAAGCTTTTGACAATTAGCTTAACGCTTCGGCAGTGTCAAAAGCTTTGTGTGCAGTGACATCTACACTTGACTAGACACCAAAACAGACTAATTGCGTGTTCTGAGATTTGTATAGAATAAAATTGGGCTACACAAGACGGCAGTTTGCAAAAGGATTCATTTCATTTGTATGCATTGGCTTATTTATTTATTTCTTCATTATTAAAATATGTTCGAGTGGTGTCTTCACGTAAGATCATATAAAGGAACAAATTGCGACTCCGATCATCTTCTAGTGATGGACAAAAATAGGAGTCGGCTCGCAGCAAACCCACACGGACAGTCATGGAAGACGAGCAAAAAGTTCGACATTGATAAACTAAAAGACCTGCACAAAAGGGCTGAATATCAAGACGAACTAACGAATAGATCATCCTAGAGAATGGGAGTAGTGAGGAAGAGCACACCAATAATATGGACACTAAATGGGCAGCGATCGCAGGCGTAATCAAACAAGCAGCCCAAAAGATATTAGGATTTAAGGAAATAATTAAGTCCAAACCTTGGTTTGACGATGAGTGCAGGGCGAAGATCGGCAAACGTAAACGCCTCAGAGTGATCCACTTAGAAAGATATGATGAAGTCAACGTAGAAAGATACACGACGATTCGGAAAGAGACAATGAGACTGTTGCGGATTCGCACTGGACACCAGCAGCGAATTCGCAACTGTATGTTACCCGTGGCAACCGAATAACAAATGTCAGCAACTAGCTGACGGAATCAATTATTATTCGGTTGTCAAGCAAGCAACATAAACAAACTCTCTTAGTCGGTAGCGGTGATGCGACACAGTTCGCCGAATTTATAATCAAAAGAAATCTCAATCATCAACTAAAATAAAGTATGTATTTTTGCTACAAAAGACGATCCAATGTGTTTTCAATCTATGGTGAATAAACTTTGGGATTAGGAATAAAGGTAATCCTTTCAAATACACATTTTATAGTTATTGTTGCAGCCAACGGAATCAACATTTATTGGACACGCCAGGAGCAGTTCCGTGATCCTGACGTCCTTCCCCCGGCCCACCAACAGATCCAGTTGTTGGTGGAAGTTGCGTTCAACGCTCGAACGCAAATAGAGACTCTTCAAACGCGAATGGGAGAAGACTCGGATCGAAAAAATTCTAGAAAATACCAGAGCAAAGAACATCAGAGGTACGTATGCCGGCATAAATTCAATTAGAAATGCATACCGAGGAGAACCAAAATAGTTCGAGACGCAAACCGCTGTCTGGTCACAGAAACAAACAATATGGTCTCAAGATGGAAGCTGCTCAATGTGCGCATCCATCAACCACAAATAAACGCACCGGACGTAACATACATACAGCCGAGCCTCAGATCCCAGAGCCTTCTTTCAACGAAATTGTAGACGCAATAAATCGATTGAAAAACGACGAGGCATCAATTTGATTAAAGATAGCTACCGAGGGAGAGCCAGGAGAATTCGAGACGCATGTGGTTGCCTGGTTTGATGATGAGTGGAAACTAGCGACTGAACGGGAGAATGCTGCATACCGGGTAATGCAGCAGTCGCATAGGACGCGGGAATTCGAAGAGAAATACAACGAGCTTAGAAGATCTGAAAAAAGACTCCACAAAAGAAAAGTGCCTGTCAAAAAAATCTACTCTGTGATATAGAGAAAAGCAGAGCGAGGTCCGCACCAGGCGCAAAAGTTCTACCAAATAATCCTTAATATGACGTACTATACGCCACGCTGCACTTACTGCAAGGATAAAGAGAGAAATCAGATCACCGATCCTGAAGGCATTATGGAGCGATGGGAAGTGCACTTCAATGAACTGCTAAATGGTCAGCTCACAGAAGAATTGGAGGCTCCACCAATGCACGATCAAGATCAAATGCTGCCGCCACCATGCATTGAGGAAACATTAAAAGCCATAAGACAGCTCAAATCAAATAAAGCCCCTGGAGCTGATGGCATGTGGGGAACGAAGTCGTAGTGCAGGCGTGCGACACGGGGTTTTATTCCGTCCCACGAACTGTTCGCTGATAAAACAACACCGAGAAAAGAAAAACTGTTTGAAACACTTTCCACCCAGGAAACAAAACTCCGCAACAAATCGTCCACTAGAAGTAAGTACGAGGGTTGCCTCTTATGTTTCGGGATTTGGCAACCCTAGTGTTGCAATCCGGCAATTGACAGCTCTGTCGTAAAGTTGGACATTTTTAAGGCCATACGCACTCAGACCGTTTTGACATACGAGCGCTATTTGTGTTGTTTACAGTAACTTAAAAGATTCATCTCGGCCCAAAAATGGAATTAAATCGTCAACATTTTCGTGCGATTATTTTTTACAACTTTCGGCGTGGATTAACTCAGCAACAGTGCATGGATGAACTTAATTCAATTTTTGGCGATGAAGCTCCATCAAGGTCCAGTGTTTATCGATGGTATGGTGAATTCAATCGTGGTCGTAGTTCACTCCAAGATGAATTTCGTGAAGGTCGTCCAAAATCAGTTGTTGTTCCGAAAACCATTGATGCTGTGCGCGAACTGATATTGGAAGATCGTCATGTGACCTATCGTGAGATTGAGACAACCTTAGGCGTTAGTGGAACCAGCATACATTCAATATTGCATAAACATTTGACTGTCAAAAAAATTTGTTCGCGTTGGATCCCACACAATTTGTCAATCGCCCAAAAAAAGGCTCGTGTCAATTGGTCGAAATAAATGCTCAAAAAATACGGTCGCGGTGCTTCGAAACACGTCTATGACATCGTGACAGGTGATGAATCGTGGATTTACGCGTATGAGCCCGAAAGTAAACAGCAGTCGACTGTCTGGGTGTTTCAAGATGAGCCAAATCGAACAAAAGTTGTTCGCGCACGAAGCACTTCCAAGCAAATGGTCGCCTGTTTTTTCGGAAAAACTGGACATGTCGCAACCGTACCACTAGAGCAACGCAGAACAGTCAATTCTGAGTGGTACACAACCATTTGTTTGCCAGTTGTCTTCCAAGAAATCAGGAAAACCAACCGCCGAAGACGGATCACTCTTCACCACGACAATGCGAGCTCTCACACATCGGCTGCGACAACTGCATTTTTGAGCACCCAAAACATCGATTTGATGGGTCATCCGCCGTATAGTCCTGACTTGGCACCGAATGACTTCTTTTTATTCCCGTACGTAAAAAACAAACTGAGAGGTCAACGTTTTTCGACACCTGAAGAAACGGTTGCTGCATTCAGAATGCATGTGTTGAAGATACCTCAATCAGAGTGGCAAAAGTGCTTCGACAATTGGTTCAAACGCATGCAAAAGTGTATAGATCTTCATGGGGAATATTTTGAAAAACAATAAAGTGATTTTCGATTATCAATATTTGTTTTTGTTCTCTAATCCCGAAATATAAAAGGCAACCCTCGTAAAATGAAACACGGTTTGATTGTTTGTATAAAAGGTTCTTTTATTTAATTAAACTTCCATTATAATTTATTTTTACGGGTAAGGTTATTAGCCTTGCGTCTATGGTACGTCTCAAAAAATCATTTGAAATTTAGTGAACACAAAGTTATATTACCCATTAAGATAGTTTTAAGGTTTAAGGGTATTTCAAAACCTCCTGTATTTTTATAAAGAAAAGCCAGCAATATACTTATAGTATCCTCCCTCTCGACTATAGATCCAGTCCAAATCCAAATAATTTAGTTCTCAATTGAATGTAAACTTAAAATTGTACTAAAAACACTGATATTAAAATATTTTTTCAATGTTGATTGTCTCGCGTCGGAAGCAGCAAAAAAAAAACTCGAAGGACCAATAACCGAGCTCGATTACGAAAGAGCAGGAAACACTCTCTGCGTGAAAGAAAAGTTTTAATCCGCGGAGCGTACATATATTAACCACCGGATTGAAAATTTTGTTAGCCACCGAATAAGAAAACACAACTCACTTTACTGTGCTATTTATGTTTTTTATTTACGAAGAATTGAATTAATTTAATTCAAAGAAGAATTTCGATGCACATCCTGCTAGCGACCGACTTGTTTTTCTGTTACCTTTTTGAATCAAAAAGTTTCACAATGGCCTTGATTTCGCGGCCACTGACCTGCAATCCCTCTACGATAAGTCTCCATCCCATATCTCTCTCGCTGACCTAAATTCAAGCCGCCCATGCTGTTGACTATTGCTTGTGGACGCTATGTGAACGTTTGGATCATCATTTTCTCCATTTGCTTCACACGTTCCTTCGGTCTCCGCCTTGGTCGACATTGCAAGTATTATTCGGACGGCGGTTGGTTGGCCGAAGGTGTATCCTACGGTTTTCTGCAGATTACCGGCTTCCGTAATCGAATTCTACGTGATCACGTAACTGAAATTGTAATTTACGTGATACGTTTATGTTTTGGGTGGATCATGTTGCCTTTTGCAACAATATACGAGTTTGTAATTTGTTCAATCAACTTTTACATAATTTTATGTCTTGGGTTTATGGAGTTGTGCCATGCTTTTGAATCATGGATTTTAATCGTAGGGAAACTGCTTGTTCGGTCACTTTTAATGATTCAGCAATCTGTTTGTTTGTGTGCGATTCGGGTCTTCATCGAATTTTCTTGGCTGTCCACGGCGAGGCTAGTCTTCAACGGTAAAATCATCATTTTTGAAACGTCGAAACCATTTCCTCCATGATTAATCGGTTGGAGCATTGGCGCCATTTACTTCCAAGAGCATTAGATGCACTACAGCTGCAGTTCTCTTCGAGTTAAAGCAGAAAAGTAAAATCTTCCGGAAATGTCGCCTAGTTGACAGATAATTTGACATATTCAACACAGTAGAAAAAAAACATTTAAAAAAAAAATGGAAATCAAAGCGAAATACACTTTTGCGAATGCCTTCCCCAATTTGCATCCGATGTCCAGATGACTCTGTGTATTAATGATTTACACGCCTGATCGTGGCAGCGGCTAATGTCGAAGTGAAGGTGGATTGTGCTGATCCGCCACACACTGAATAATATTGACACATGTAAACCTCTGAAATCAGCTGTCACTATAAAACATTCACAATAGCCAGAGCCATCTTTTAAAACGAACTGAACTCATTTGTAATCCCAATAGTAAAAATACTATTATTATTTAGTGTTCATTTTTATTTGTAATTGGTTCAATCAACTTTTACATAATTTCATTTCTTGAGTTTATGGAGTTTTTGGTCTTCCTTCATCTCTTAGTTTATTTAGATTAGATTATGAGCTCCTTTTGAGCCCAAGACGACATACATTTGTTTAATTGTTTAATTCTAGTGGTAAAATAAAATAGACATCATTCAGAATACGTGTACAAACATTGGGTGTATATTTTAAGCTGAAAGTGTAAACTGTTTTGTTTTTCATATATTATACAATAAACATTTATTTATTATTATTTATATTTTTGTTGTTGCTTAATTGTTGTTATATCAACAAAATGTTGTTAAATCATAAATAATATAATTTATTATTTGACTATAATTATAGTACACGGGAGAAGGTGTTTTATATTGTAAAATGTGTATTTCTAAAAGTACTCGTATATTGTTTATTTTAAATTTGGCGTACAAAGTTTTTATTTACTGTCTTGAGGCTATAAATTTGCACAGGGATTTCTAAATAAAAGTTGAAATGACGGAAGAGAAAACGGCTTCATTAATTTAGTTATATAAATCTATTCTCATCTATTAAAAGTTCTACACGAACGGAATACGGCAGTGAAAGGTTTTTATAACTTTTTTCTCTTGTTCATCGATCATTTTTACCTTCGAATTTTTCTTACATACACTAAAAATATTAATTTTACTTTTCTAAGAATTTTAAATGGCATCCTCCCTTTGAACTGATGAATTTATTTTATACTAATATTACACAAGAGCTGGACCGATAACTCGTTTGAAAGATTAGAAAAACCTACATGATTTAAACCCCCAAATTTTAGAGCAAGGCAGCAGGAATAACGTAAAAATAATGTAGACAATTATTAGGTAGATTCTATAAAGATTTATGAGGCATGACATTTATACAATGTGATTGATATAATCCGACTTGAAGTAGACCGTTAATGACATGCTAGCAGAAGACGGAACTGGTCGAAAGAGATTCGTCTTCACCATGACCAAAGTGCTTAGCAGAGTAACTAAATACCAACTTGTCACATCTACAAACAGCGTCTTACGGATAACTGGTTTAAACGCATCACAGCGGTCTCAAGCCCTCTCGCAAAGTCCTCCTTATGCTGAACTTGTAATGGCGTTTTGTAACATTAAAGGACTCAGTTTTACTAATATGACCGTGGATCAATATTTACTAGAAGCGCAATTTGATATGTCAGTCGTAACAGAGACTTAGATTGACTTGTCAACCGATTTAACAGATATCTGTTGGCAGAGGTGCAATTTTACAACGTGAGATCCCGATTCAAAAATGGCGTCTGTGATTTCATCTGGACTAATCAACAGGGTTGTCAAAAATTCGTTGCTCCGAAAACAATTCATACAATGTCTGATCTAATTTGCCAAAGGGAAGAAACATTCGAACCATAGAGTTGCTTAGACTTTATATATATGCCTGAAAACTTCTTAAGAGACTTTGTGAAGCTTCTTTGTTTCCTTTATTGCTTTCAAAGAAGCATTGATACTCTTTGAACATCTCTCACTTATCGTCGGCTGGTTACAGTCAACGGAAATTATCGCTCTTGGTGACTACTGCATATAACTCAAACTGGCTACAACATGCCAATAAATCGGATGGTGTAGAAAATGCATCAGAGCCGTATAACATAGCGATAACATGTGCAATGTTCACTATCGGCTAGTCGAGAAACTTAGATAACTACATGATCTTGTCAATACATTCGATCTATTGCTGACATCTGATCCAAACACCTATTCATCGTTAATTACGCCATTATGTACGAGGGTTAATCAAATATAAATGGGGTAATTTTACTGTTTTGCTTAGCAACAAGTTGCGAGCTAGATAATCTTGTGCGTGGTTGTTGTTTGGTTTATGAAGAGTAGAGGAACCGCCTTGGCTAGCGGTCGCTCTCGTCTTTGTACTGACTACAGCCATGAGCGAGCAAGAAGTACATACGTCTGTTCCGCAAGGGATTATTATAAAATTGTTAACAAATGGAGGCGTTAAGCCCTCGGACATTTTTTCCCGGTTGAAAGTATAGTTAGGTGATGATACATTGTTTCAGAATTGTGTGTATACGTGGACCAGAAGGAAAGATGAAGGCTGCCCAGTGAAGACACAACTCGTCTCTCAGCTGGAAAAGTTCTTGCAACAATTTTTTCGACTCAAAGGGAGTTTTAATGATTGGTTTTCTTCACGAACAACGAACAGTGACAGATACACACACAATACACAAGCAAATAGTGAAGAACACCGAATAAGAAAAATGCATCATAGCGATAACATAACAATTCGACATCAGTTGAGTGTATTTGAGTTTAGAAATCAAATTCATACACGCAGCCATTAGCCTGATGTGTTAAGCATTGGTTCAATTTTTGATGATTCTAACTGTCATAGCGTCAATTCGAATCACACGTTCTTCATTATTATCATAGCAAACGATATAAGTGAATGCAGCTTATTATTGTCGGTTGTTAAAGTCGGCAAAAGCCGCATATCGAAACAAAAAACGAGGTATGCTCATTTGAGATGTCATCCTTCTTCATGACAATTCCAGGCCTCACACCGCGTCCTTGACAAGGGATACATTAGAAAAAATTGGCTGGGAAACTTATAGCTCAGACTTGTCTCCCTGTGACTATTTTTTGTTCGCACCCTTGAAGGAATCACTTTGAGAAGAACATTCAAAAGTAACGTGCGCAATTGTCTAACAACTCGCCCTAAATCTTTCTTCGAACAAGTGATATTAAAACTTCCAAATCGGTAGAGAAACTATGACGATCACGCAGGAGACTATATTGAAAAATGTTGAATGTATAGTTAGTTTTATTCAATAAATGTTAAAAGAAAATTACCGTTTATATTTGATTCACCCTCGTAGAATATAGTCGAGTATCTGTTGTCAAATCAGTTGCACCTCAAATGTCGAAGTAACCTAAATTTCCATTGAGAAGATTTGTGGGACATTTTTTGCAACATTTAAAGTTTTCAGAAGTCTACTTAAAAATCGTTGACGCTTGGCTAGAGTCAGTCACGGATATTACTCTTCTCTGTGTAAAATTTTGCTTTTCACACAGCATCAAGTGCATTTCATTTAACAAACCTTGAGTTAATACGACCAGATCAAGGGGATCAATTCCAATGGCTACCAAGAATTCAAAGTCTATTAGAATCAGATACGCATGCATCCAAATAATTGACACCACGAAGGACGTTTGTAGTGAGTTTACATGAGAAGAGGAAAAAATAGTTAGATGATGGATAACTTTGAAAGGGCACGTGTTGATCCGGTATTGTGGAATCGAATAAGAAAATGCATCAGAGCCGTATACCATAGCGATAACATAACAATTCGACATCAGTTGAGTGTACTTGAGTTTAGAAATCGAACTAACACACGCGGCAGTACCCTGATGCTTCATTGCTTCGCTTCTCACCCGTTTCGTTGTGCGTTCAATTCACCTTCTTCACTATCCTTGCTTAACGCAACAACCTGACGTGATCTGTACACACAGCACACACTTTCCCATAGTAAACAGATACACACAATACACAAGCAAATAGTGAAGAACACCGAATGAAAATCGAATAAGAAAAATGCTCGGAGCCGTATACCATAGCGATAACATAACAATTCGACATCAGTTGGGTGACGTTTGAGATCAGAAGAGGTGAAGTTGAAGTCAAAGGAGGTGAGGTAAGACTACTTAGATTTAACTCCAAACATGAAAATCGCAACGAGACGGAGTTTGAGAGCAGAAGAGGTGAACTTGAAGTCAGGGGAGGTAGGGTAACACTACTTAGATGGACCTCTCGAAATGAGTCATGTACATTTTTTAGTGGCGCCGTCTATTGAAAAATCCCGGGAGTTTTCATCCTATGTAGTAACTAGAGGGGGAGAAGGGGAGAAGCAAATGAACCCCAAAACTTAAAATTTATTTGGCTGAAAATCTTTTTATGAAGCTCCATCACTTTTGTGTTATTATTCGAACAATAAAAGGAGCGACCCTCTTTGAGGAGTCCCACATAAAACGACTGGACACAAATCAATTATAATGTAACTACCTAGATTTGTTTAGTGACTTTAGTGTACGCATTTAGCAGGGGGATGAAGCCTTATTATCTGTTATAATATCTAGTGTAAAAATCAGATAACCAAAATGATTTTACCAACACCTTGGATATGTGTCTGCCATCTGAGCTCAGCACATATTTCATACAAATAACTATGTCATTAAAAAATTCGGATGATTGTTTGACATCTGCGGTGCAGTTACTTGCGCCTCTAATGACTAACCAGCCTATACTGCTGGGTCAAGTATAAAAATAAAAAACTGAAAAGCTTTACGCGATTTATTTGTAATCTTTTGGTGGTCGGAGGCTTGTTTTGGAAATTCCGATAGTTCGCACTGTCTCATTCCCAAACTTTACATTCCACATTGTATCAAACATATCCACCAAAGCCAGTGCAGGCCGATAGAACAAATTTTGTTAGAATAAGAATTGTATGAAACAAAATGATAGAGACTGTGAGGAAGGTGACAAAGTAACGCATTACTCTATTTTCCGATTCGTTCCCGTCCTATCTAATCAATGGACAAGGGCTTTATCGGCAAAATCAGCTCCTTTTCATTTTCTCCGATAGTGTCTTCAGAACCTTAATCACGAACTCGAAAGAAAAAAACAATATTTTTGTGAATTCAACCTGAGATGATGGTCCTTTAGAGACACCTATCACGCCAGCTGGCGCAAAGCTAATAACCTTGCCCGGATAAACAAATTATTGTGGAAAGTTTAACAAGCCTCAGGATTTGCTAAATAAGGCCAAGACCGGATCCCGGTTGTAGTGCCGATGATGATGATGATCATTACGTCAGTACGAGTACTCCACGGGTGTGATGCTGGATAGCCTCCACGGCCTCGACTGCAACAACTGTGGTGACTGTAAGAATACCCATACAAGCTTAGAGAACCTCTGGACCCTTGGTCCGACAAGGGGGCTCATACCCTCACGTCTGCATGGTTACTTACGCACAGGTCTCATGCTACATAGCCTCCGCGGACTCGACTGTAAAAAACGGTGGCGACTCTAAGAATACCCATACAAGCTCATAGAACTTTTGGACCCTTGGTCATAACCTCATGTCTGCTTGGTTACCTTAAGACCCATGATTGTAAAATTAAAACCGTCTGGCGGCCTCTTAATAAAGAGGTTGGTCAACCGCAGCATCACTAGATCCCTTCAAAATCCCAAGCAACTTGGTTTTCCTCCACGGAAATCCTGTCAATAGGAAAAACATTAAAAATCCATTAAAAATGAGACAAAGATTGATTAAAAATGAGATAAACATTGTTCCTATATTGTGGCATGTAATCCACACAACACATATTTCCACCGCCACTGTGCCAGAAGAAAACAATCACAACGAGGACAATATCATGGCTTGTAGAAGGCATACTGGAAGGTTGGTCCTAAAACACTAAGATAATCGACGACAGTGACGGTGACGATCATGTCTGTGTCTGAGGTATGTATCCAGACCCTATCAGCGTAGGTTGCAACAAAAGGATACGAGAAAGTTTTCCTCGGGGAATGTCGAGTGAAAAAGGAAAGGAATCGTTATTTAGAAGTCGAAGAGAGCATATGGAAATTGAGAGTCATGTATGTGCCTGAAGTGAAGTGCGGGTGCTGATTTGGAAAGAGTACAAATTAACTCTATGTATTTGTTCTATTCAAACAAACAATGATTTGCGGACCCGCGAAAGAAACCACCTAAGGGCAACTGGGTCAGAAGAAATATAGGGTTTACAATAGGGACTTGACAACTTTTTTTCGGTAGTAAATTTTTATAATTTTCAGACGTTGTTCATTCGTGTACTTAACCAATGAAAATGTTGAGTTTGCTGAATAAATTACCAGTGACAGTTCGATGATTAGTGTAAGGATGCGTTCGCAAATTAAATTCAAAGTTGTCAAGTCCTTATTGGAAAACCCGATACCATTCTTAAATATTGCGTATTCGAACTGTCGATAGTTGTTTCTTAATGATTTAATTCCAAAGTCTTTGGCGTATATTTCCCCCCACAAGGCAATCCGATAAATCCCAGCCATTCAACATCATCATCGGCACTACAACCGGGATCCGGTCTTGGCCTTATTCCGAGGCTTGTTAAATTTTCTATAATAATTTATTTTTATGGGCTAGGTTATTAGTCTTGCGCCACTAATCCCAGCCTTTAGTCCTTTTTTTTCAACAGGGCTTTCAGTTCTCTACCGAAATCTGTTTTGTTATAGAAAGGGAATGCTGTAGAGTGGCGCAAAATTAATGATCCATTTTGTTTTTGAATTACGTTTTTACTAAATTAAAAAAAACACGATTTTGAGTGATGGATTTGCACCTTTACAATTTTTTCTGTTAAGTTGAGAGATGACTGCAGCTGTCTAGTTCACAGATGGCAAAAATTCTAACATCTTCCGATAGGGTGTTTGATTTTGCGCTACCCTATATTTTACTCCATTCGGGCATGAGCATTTTTAGAAAAACAATCCCAACAGTTACCTATTCATATTTGAGGATGTTGGAAGTCTAATGTTCTACATTAGTGTACATCCGATGCGCACACTGGCGACAACGAAATTGGTTGAACTTGACGAACATCCACCATTTTGCATTTCGTCAAGTTGCAAAGGCTTCCTGATGATGTACGTGCACATCATCACCCTCTTTCATCAACTAGCCGCTTCAGCGCACGTCCGTATAACCACGTGGTATCCTCCCTTCGTCTATACTACTCTACAACAGGTTATGGGCCCAGGCATTCACCAGAACACTGCGAAATAGAGTCACGGTTGGATAAACGCGTGGAAAACATACAAACAACACAGGAAGGGTGTGATTTTGTCATTAAAGGGTGTGAAACTTCCCGAGAAGAATGGGAGAAACTCATTTCCGTGTACGAGTCAAAAGGTCCAGCCAGCAAAACCAGTCTACTGAAGAGACTGACGCTTCATCGAATGAGCGATCACGGCGACGTACGAACACACTTAAGTGACTTCTTTGACACCGTCGATAAATTGAACGACGTGGAAATCGAAATCAACGACGATCTGCTATGCATCATGCTCCTGTATAGTCTCTCCCCGAAGTTCGAGAACTTCAGATGCGCCATAGAATCCCGTGACGAGTTAGCTTCACCGGAGGCGCTACGAATCAAGATAATTGAGGAAAGCGACGCCAGGCGCACCAACGAACGACGCGAAGCCGAAGGCGCGATGGCCGCCAAACAACGCGACACGAGGACGGAGGATAAGCGCCATGGACACAATCACCCCGGAAATCGGCAAATGCCTTCCTACAAATGCTACCATTGCGGAAAGGTCGCCGAGTGCCGCTCTCTCAACAGAAAAGGACCGCGATCTTCTAAAGATCGAGGAAAGGAAAACAAGACGTACAACTACGGTACAAATGTACAAGCTTACACCAACACAGCGCAACACGGATTTCAGGCTTTTAAGTCGACCGTCAGTAAGGGGTGGTGCCTGGACAGCGGCACACTCTCGGTCGAATACATGCCCACGGAACAAATGCCTGCAGACATTCTTACTAAGGCCGTATCCAAACCGAAGCACGAGAGGTGTCTCGACCTCTTAAACCTGATGTAAATTTTTCGCATTGGTGCGCTCATCGAGGGGAAGTGCTGGACGTCTAATGTTCTACATTAGTGTACATCCGATGCCCACACCGGGGGCAACGAAATTGGTTGAACTTGACGAACGTCCACCATTTTCCATTTCGTCAAGCTGCAAAGGCTTCCTGATGATGTACGTGCACATCATCACTCTCTTTCATCAACTAGACGCTTCAGCGCACGTCCATACAACCACGTGGTATCCTCCCTTCGTCTATACTACTCTACAACAGAGGACAATCTATTAGCCCTATAATATCCTCTTTCCTGAGAAAGGTCCAACTTAGTTAACGTGTAACAGCTGAGGTGTAAAGTTACATGAACTTAACGTAATGTGTAAAGTTTTATGATGTACCATAAACTTCAATTAGTTTTCGTATAGCTTTTATATCATTCTTCAAAACATCGTTTTTGTTTTGCCTCTTTTTTCTGAAGTGGGATAAACTGCATCCTGCTTTTCACTATTTCGAATTGCATTTTCCCTCTGAATTTTTTAAAATTGTATTTGGTTATCAACATATTATCAACAATGTATTCATCCCATAAAATGTATTTCAACTTAAACGGCGTGTTGACAGTATGCGTTTTGAAACGTTCACTTAAATTTACAAGTAATTAATCTTATTTGTTTTTCTTCATAAGATACAAGTAGAGTTTTTTATTAGATAATGAGTTCAATAAAGTTCCTTTTTGTTGAAAACACCCTCATCACGACTTTAGACGTTCGGATGAGTTGAAACTTAGCCTTAACATATTTAGAACATAAGCCTAAAATAAATTTACATACCTACAAGCAAAAATGCAGAAAAATTACACGAATATAAATCCAAAATAGTATACTTAACATTAAAACAATTAGAAAAAACGTAGAGTTTCACTTAAAGCGTATTTTCATGTATTCTCCACTTGAACCCATCAATCGCTACCAACGCCTTCATACAATAATAAGCAAGCACTTTTCTTTATATTACATTCTCATTTATATTATACATAAAAATCGCGTCATAAGTAGGTATGAAGTTTTCTTTTTTCCATAACAGGACTAATATAGATTCATAAATATAATTTAAAAAAAAACCTATTATTTGTTTTTGTTTTAGTTTTTAAATAAATTTTACTAAAAGACCCTGTAATTGCGTGTATAATATGAGTCACAAAGCGGATGTTTGTTTGTTTGTTGTTTTGTTTTTAAATTAGTGAACACAAAGCTTTTTAACCTAAGCAATATTTTTTTTTATAGCAAATTTTGGACATTTTTTGTTTTTTTTTATAACTTGGTGCGTATTCCATTGTTATTGCGAGTTGCGACGATGACACAATACGTAAAATTACATACATAGATTGGAATTTAAAATACGCAGGGTTATATTAAATAGTATTTCCTTAAATACACATAAATATATTATTTAGAAAGCAGTATGTATCTATAGTAATTGTATTGTTTTTATCAACTTTATAATTATCTATTATCGTTTAATTCATAAAGTTTTATACAACAAAAAAACGCTGTGCATTTAAGAGTACATCACAAAAATTCGCTGTGAAATTGTGTATATTTTTCAATTGTTTAAAAAGAAAATATATAAATTAAAATAATAAATAATACATTTTACACAAAATGAAGAGTGCAAATTAAATCGTTTCTACGAATTCCAGTTAATTCAATCACGAGTCCATTGGAACTTCTCCCTTGCAAGGTTGGGGTTATATCCGCACCTATAAAAAAAAACATTATTACAGAACAAAGTCTTGGATCCACATAGATTTCGAGTTCCCCTGAAGCTGTGAGATACCCTTAGCATATAAGTTACGTATCCCGAACTAGATCACAAAATTATTCTGAACGAATACACCTTTTTGAGAAACAAGACCGGCCAAGGAAATGGGGTAACTACACGTATGCCAATGCATCAAATCAGACGTTCGTTGTATCTGGCACCAGTTGTGGTTGTTACTGACCTCGCGTCCATCTCCTCGCCTAACATGGACTAATTCCCTTTCGCAAAATTCCCCTCTCTGCCTGTAAAGGGAAGACAAATCGTCAAGTAGTTAATTTGCATAAACTACTTTATGCAAATTCTACTTGGCAGGAAAATAATAAAAAAACGGCGTTGGGGCCGAATAAAAACTAAACGTCAACGGCGAAAACAAAAAAAAATTCATTCGACGTAAAACTACGAATTGGAAAACAACAGTCAATTTCCTTTATAGAACTGAAAAACCAGCTAAACACGAATTGGAAAACAACAGTCAATTTCCTTTATAGAACTGAAAAACCAGCTAAACACGAATTGGAAAACAACAGTCAATTTCCTTTATAGAACTGAAAAACCAGCTAAACAAGAATTGGAAAACGAATGTCAATACAAATCCAAGTGCTCAATTGCAAGTGTTATTTATAATAGAATAATTGCATCCCGAGGAGCAGCTTCTGGCGAAGAAGAAAGGTTGGAACCACGAGGACTCGCTAAGAGCTAATATCAACAACCAACAGTAAACTGAACAAACAGTAAACTGCCAGCAGCAGATACCGCGACCGCTCCACGGCCGATCAAAATCAAGACCAAATTAATCGAAACATCCACCGCACCACAAAAGCAGCCTTCCAAAGCACACTGAGGTGAAGAAACACTTCTTGGAAATATGTGATACCACATTCCCGGAGAAGGTGAAGGCGGCTTTGAAGTTGCCCGCGTTTGATTCCTACGACTGGGGTGACGCGGACGTTATCCACTTAATGCAAACCATGTACATCGAATTAGGATTCACCAATAAGTTTCACATTCGCATGGATACGCTGCGCGAATGGCTATATGAGGTCTACAAACACTACAATGAGGTTCCATTTCACAACTTTCGACACTGCTTCTGTGTCGCGCAAATGATGTATGCAATTACAAGACAAGCCAATTTGATATCTCGTCTCGGTGAATTGGAATGTCTCATCCTTTTAGTATATGCATATGCCACGATCTCGATCACCCTAGATATAATAATATTTACCAAATAAACGCCCGTACCGAGCTGGCTCTCAGGTATAATGACATTATGGCGTTTCTAGCAGATACACACACGACTAGTGAAGAACAACACCACCAAAAGCACATCCATTAAAGCCGTATACCATAGCAATAATATACCATTTCCATATTAGTCGAATGTATTTGAATTTAGAAATCGAATTCACATACGCGGCAGTAGCCTGATGGGTTGAGCCTTGGTTCTATATTTTAGTGATTCTAACCGTGATAGCGTCGGTTCGAATCACTCGCTCTTCACTATCGTCGCAAAACGCTATAACATCTCACCCTTGGAATATCATTATTGCTCCATTGCTTTCTGTTTACTGGAACATCCGGAATGCAATATATTCAAAAACATCAGTAGAGAAACATTTAATGTAATTCGCGAGGGAATAATTCGCTGTATCCTCGCAACAGACATGGCTCGTCATAATGAAATTCTGGAACAGTTCAAGATCACTCCGTATTTGATCACTCGAACAGAGCGCACATAAATTTACTTTGCATGGTTTTAATTAAAGTTGCTGACATGTCAAACGAGGCCCGACCAATGGATGTGACTGAACCCTGGTTGGATTGCCTTTTTCAGGAATTCTTTTCGCAAAGTGCTGCAGAGAAATTAGAGGGCCTGCCTGTTACACCGTTTATGGATCCGGATAAAGTGGCTAAGTTTAAAGTGGACACCGAAGGTAGTAGCAAACGTTCAAAGTCATCGTATCCAAATTCACGGAAATCATCCCAGGAGAAACGACCATCGATGATCGGAGAAATGTGCAGTACGGGGGTGTTACGGACCGACCTTAAGTCCAGGTCTCCCCAACATCCACTAATCTCCTTTCGTTAGTGGATGTTGGGGGGACCTGGACTCAAGGTCGGTCCGTAACAGGGGTAATCGAATCCGTAATTCATATGGTAACATTCACGGTTATCATTCGAATCGTCAGTTCAGTTCGAATCGAGCCGTAAGTCTGGACCAATACAGCTGCAACAATCGCCGACTATCCGATGGTCTACAACAAGTTATTTCGGATAGTAATGTATTTTACAATCGCCACAATCGAGGTAGTGTTGAAACTTCAGATACCCAATCCCACCATTTAAGCAGTTGCATAGAGAAACCAAAGATACCCGGAAGTAGCGCTAGTGACTTGGCCGATGTCGATGTACTCAATATGAATGCACCCCAAAGACCAAATCCAAACTTGTTAGCAACCACTGCTCTATTGACTACTTCCAATATAACATCAACAATGATATCAGTTACGCCATCTAGTGATAGCCCAATGAACAATAAAAATTTAAATACTAATGGAAATTGCTCCCACACTAATGACCTAAATGCTACCGACATGAAATCATGGGAAGTTCGCTTCAAACAAATTTCTGATTACTTTTCCTTTAGTTTTGATAAAACAAGCAAACGTTTCGGCAGTACGCGTAGCAGTCCCTATTCAATGCGTAACAATAACACTGGTGATCTATCAAAATCCGGTCGTGGAATTTGTTGTACGACATCTAAAAATGTATCACCCAACTAGAAGCACAAGCAACAGGAACTGATGAATTCGGGCCGTAACAAAGCCTATAGCTTAGATGTACCCATGCGTACCAAGTACAGCAGCAGTTCGGAGGGTGATAGTCGAAAATCATCTCGCAACGAAGACAACAGCATCCGCGGCCATGGTTTACTGAACGAGGACAATAACCGTAACATGGTAAATGCAACGAACATTAACTCCTACTGATTTACCAGTTTGACGAGGAAAATTAAAACATTAAAAATATTCATAAGTAAGGATCCGAGAGTTCATAATCAGCGTTCCTAGTCCTCCACACCTCGCTATCCGATCCAATTTCCTCAAGGTTAGCTCTGAGCCTTCCAACGGGTTTGTTTCCCGTTGGTTTTCCATCAATAATTCTTTGGACGGTTCCGTCCTTGCCCATTATCGCTGCATACCTGACACATCCATACCAAGGTGCGTCTATAAGGTGGACTATTTGATACCCCGATACACTTTTCTTTTTTTTTTGGTTGCGGCAGGAAGGTGGAAATCTTGGGAATAAAAGTGCATAAAAAATTGGAACAAAGAAAGAAAATTGGCTGAACCTTATTATAGCAGTTAAAATTAGCATAAGTTAAGTGGGGAAAAATACAATAAACTCTTGTTGAAAATAAAAAGAATGATTTTTATTCCCTCAAAAATCAGGGACAATCCCCGAAGTTATACAGGGTGGCGCAAAGTTAATCATCCAATTCTGTTTTTGAATTACTTTTTTACCAAATAAAAAAAAAATGATTTTGAGTGATGGAAATCTTTATTTGGACCTCCATCGCTCCATTGCTTGTCTGTTTGTATACTGGACTTGTCTAGTTCACAAATGTCAAATATGATTGACGTACGACGCCATTTGGAAAAAAGAAAAATTTCCCCATAGGGTGATTAATTTTACGCCACCTTGTATAATATTGACATAACATCCTGCATAAAAAAAACGAGACACTAACTCAGGTGTTTTATGAAAACAAGATTGTAGCAAATATCTTAGCTTCCTTCCGGGACTCCTTGTGATTGGTTTGTGGTTGGTTTCATAACCATTAAAATCTATTGTGACGCATATGACAATCATTACTAGAATATTCGCGAAAGTCCGAAACAATGTACTAAAATATTCTAGAAAGTACTGGAAAACTGGAGACTATGAACAGTAGAACATTCAAGGTTATGGAACGGACGGGAACGAAACGCCGAATCAGAATGAGCAAACGGTATAAATACGTCGCACACAGATCATGGAAAGAAGTAAGAAGTAAAAAGTAAGTAGTAAGCAGTGAAGCAAGGAAGCAATAAGTCAAGAAATCGTTATGTGTACGGTAAAAGTAACGGTTGTTATTAACGGACTAATAAAGTGTTAGATTAATTCAAAATCGATTTAACGGCTCTTATTTATTAAAAATAATTAATCCAGCGAACCCAAAGCTCGCTACACTATTATCGTTTTCAAACTACTTCATGAACAATCAGTCCCATTGCTTCAACTCAAGAAATGTACGTCAAAATAACGCCACAAAATGATTCTGAACGAATACATCTTTTTGAGAAACGATACCGGCCAAGGAGATGGGATAGCTTCACGTATGTGAGTCAGATTCTAGAGTTGGAGTTATATTAAAAATGCGAGGCCTCTTTATTAAAAATGGAATCGACAGGGCAATATGCCATGAGACGTTACTTCTAGTCGGTATACATACCCTCAAACTCTCAGATGACCTTAACAAAACTCTCAACATTGCACAGTAAAACGAGAAAGTTAGACGGTAACCTGAACGAGACACTGCCCGAGGAGACTCTTTTATAAAGTCCAACGGTAGGGTATTTTTGAACTGGCTAGACCTCGCACAAATATCAGACGCCCTGGCGTTGATGCATACGGTGCGTCCTATTAGGGCCAGTAGTTGGTCTCACCATATTTGCTTAGCCAAACTGCTGTCACGTAACATAAAGCTCCATATCTATAGAACCACAATCATGCTGATTGCTCTATACGGATGCGAAACATGTAGTCTCACAAAATGAGAAGAAAACAAATTCCGCGTATTCGAGAATAAAGTTCTAAGGGGTATCTTTGGAAGTAAATATGACGAGAAGGAAGGACAATGGAGGAAACTCCACAACCACGAATTAGAAAAGCTATACCGCAACCCTACAATAGTGAGAGTAATCAGGTCGCGAAGATTAAGATAGGCCGGACATGTGGCGCGAATGGGCAACGATAGGACCGTGCGTAGAATCCTTGACGGAAGATCAACGGGAAAGAGACCGGTAGGACAGCCGCGACGGATATGGGAGGACAATGTAAGGTTTCACCTTGAGGAGATCGGATCAGACGGTCAAGCGTGGAAGGAGAGTGCACAGGACAGAGAGCAATTGCACAGCTGAGTCAGTAAGGTCATGAACTTCCAGGTTCCTCTTGACTAATAAATAGTAGTAGTAGTAATAGTAGTAATGACGTTACTGTAAAGACGAAAGGTTCTTTCTCGGACCACTACGCATTCTTCCTCAAAACGGACCTGCAACAGGTCGACATAGATCTAACTGAGCCTATTACTTAAAAACAAGATTAAGAGGAATTTGCCAAACCACTTCTCATCTATTACGCCAGGCCGCAAGATACAAGGTGGATGGACGGCGAAAGTTTACTAACATCAATAAAGTCCAAATGGGCTAAATACAATAGTATTAAGATAAGGACAATGTAGTGGTAGGGCTTGGCCAATACTTCAGTCAAACTAGCGGCCGCAACCTCCAAACTATACCAGTTTAAGGCATCATGTTGAAACATCTGTGCCAGATAAAAAAAAATAGACTAACACGCCCAGAGAAGGTAATTTTGAAGTGCCTCAATGTCAGAGCACAGTACGAGCAATGAATCAAAAACCAAACGTTCGTCCCATTCAATATCGTAAGTTTGGAGATATAGACAATACATCCCAAATGCTTCACCAACAAAGATGAAGGGGGACATATTGTTGAAGAACTGAAACCTAAGCAATTGGCTGCTTCAAACAATCTAACAAACCATATGCTATAATTAAAATATTTTCCAATGTAGCTATCTAACATATGGCTGAATCTTCTACTTCATCGAGACTCGCGGACATTATCCCCGTACCCAATTAGAAAGGGAAATTAGATATTTCCAATCTCAGGGCTAAATCCCTCCTCTTCAACATCGTGACAACGCACAAATATCAGACGCCCTGGTGTTGATGATGAGACATGCATAAGGTGCGTCCTATCAGGACCACTAGCTGGCCTCACCTTAGTTGCTTAGCCATGACGTTACTATGCATACGAAAGGTTCTTTCTCGGACCACTAAGCATTCTTCCTCAAAATGGACCAGCAACAAGTCGACATTGGGAAGAATAACACTGAACTACATGAAAACCTATTCGCTGAAGGGGATAGAATGCAAACCTGACTACCAATTTCAAATACAGCAAGCTTATCCCACTATACACACGTTGCTCAAACTCCTCGCTGACCTCAACTCGAATATATAGCAAAGGCGATGCGAAGGGACCTGTATTATTGATCCAAAGAAAGCATTTAACTTCGTGTGGATAGAAGGTATTCTATACCGGTTGCGCCGGAAGTGAAAAGTGTGTGATTTGAACCGACGCTATAAGGGTTAGAATCAGTAAAAGATTGAACAAAGCTCAACGCATCAGGCCACTGCCGCGTGTAGGAATTTGATTTTTAAACTTAAGTACACTCGACTGATGTGGAAATGCTGTGTTATTGCTATAGTTTACGGCTTTAATGGGGGGTGGGAGCAAACATACGGGGCAAAGTCTCTGCTTTCAACCCGGCGAAGGCCAGGACGATCCTTGTCCCTGTTTAATCCAAGTTTACATGCATTGTCCACGTGACACCCCTGGATAGCTACTTCATCATCATCATCATCGTCGGCACTACAGCCCGACAAGTAGTGAACCAATGCGTGCAGCGACATCCTGAGAAAGGTTGGCGCAAGACTAACAACCTTGCCCGGATAAACAAATTATTATGGACAATTTAAAAAGTGTCGGATACGGACCGGATACCGGTGGGGAGACTTGCTAAATAAGGCTAAACAAGCCCAGATCCCGGTTGTAGTGCTGATGATAATGATGATGATACTGATGATACGGCTTTAATGGGTGTGCTTTGATTTATCGACTTGTCTTTTGATGGTATTGTGCTTCACTATTAGTCGCGTGTATCTGCTAGAAACCCAAGAGTTCTACATAAAGTCTAAATGGCTTTCTATACTTAGTCAGTAACATGATATACGGGTTTGAGAATGGATGGCAAGAATTCATAGAGTGTGATCGCACCAAATCGGGTAACTTCCTAATCGATCGGGATATATCCCATGGGTCTAATCGAAAAACAGCGATTTACCCCACGAACTATTACGTAACCACACATTGACCAAAAGGTAAGGTTCCAATATTTTTCCTCATTTTCTTTCCTCGAAGATATAATATTTAAACGCTCCTGTTTTAATACTGTGGCGTTTCTAACAGATACACATACAATGTACAAATAGTGAAGTACAACAAAAACATCAGCCGTATACCAAGCAATAACAGCAATTCCACATCAGTTGAGTGGACTTGAGTTTAGAAATCGAATTCCTACACGCCGCAGTGGCCTGATGTGTTGAGCACTGTTTCAACCTTTTAGTGATTCTAACCGTGATAGCGTCGGTTCGAATCACACGTTCTTCACTATCGTCGCAAACGCTATAATTGGTGACCCCGACGTGATCTGTGTACAAACAGTACACAATCTCTCATAGGTAAATAGTTGTTACTTAATGATAGTGCTGATGACACCTTCATAAACCAGAGGCCGGTCCAAAACCGGCATCACATCTGCCAGCTCCATGTTGGCAAGAATTATGGAGTGGCGTTTTGGACACCTACACCCGTAGTGACCACCAAGCCGTGATGTACGAAATATTACCACATAGACGATTCATCACTGGCAAATTGGTGAAGAAAACCCAGAATAATGGGTGGAAAGAAAAGGACCTTTATGCGGAACTGCTCGATTATATACTGGATGGCCAAATCAAACAGTTTGACGTAGAGGCCGATGCGAACACACAGGCTCAAAAAGTCATGAAGTGGCTAACTACCGCATGTGATGCTTCTAAGCCACGACAAGGACAACCCCCAGGGGCAATCAAACCAGTGTATTGGTGGAACCCAGAAATCGCCTATGTGCGATCGGATTGCAACAGGTTACGACACTTACAACAAAATCAAGAAACCGTAACACCTACCCACAGTTACAAGCGGAATTCGTCAACAAACGGAAGGAGTTAAGGAATGTGATCCGCAAGAGTAAATATGACGCGTTCTGCTCCCCAAGGGATGAATTAAATAACAACCCATGGGGCATCACTTACAGGATAGTCATGAAAAGACTACACAACAGGAGTCAAATGCAAAAAGTAAAACTGACATGGCCAGAATCGTTGCTTGTCCTCTTCCCGCAGTGTGATGAAGTGTTGAGAGCGCAAGAGGAGTGAAGCACCGCTGAATGAGGGATACCACCCGTGACCTCCGAAGAGGTGCTCGGTGCTGCAAGGCTTCTTAAAACAAACAAAAGTGGACCATCGGTTCCACAGCTGACGATGAATGGCCGGACCCTCGAGGCTGGGGAAAGTTTGAAATTGCTCGGCGTCACGGTCTGTGGGAATGTATCATGGCATAAACACGTGTCGAGTATCCCCAGCTCAACCTCAGGAAAATTGAGCTATCTTTTTAGAGCCAAGAAATATTTTACTCCGGCCCAACTTCGTCTACTGTATAGGTCCCAAATTAGACCCGCGCTCGAATATTGCTCTCATGTTTGGAGCTCGGCTCCTAAACATACCCTCGACCTACTTGAGAGCATACAGAGACGAGCGATCCGCCTGATCGGGTACTCGGCGCTGACGTCGGGACTACAGTCGCTATCACATCGAAGGCGCGTAGCTGACCTCTGCCTGTTTTACAGATATTATCAGGGGTACTGTTCTTCGGAGTTTCTTGGTATTGTTCCACGCAATTCTGTTTATATACGCTCCACAAGACAATCCGACGGATGGCACACGTTTGTGGTTCATCTCCCGACGGCGCGAATATCCCTGCATCGAAACTCGTTCCGTTACAGAGCGGGGAAGCTGTGGAACTCCCTTCCCACGCGAGTGTTCCCGGAGCGTTACAACCTGCAACTATTCAAAAAGAATTGCAACAGTTATTTGATGGCATCTCGGGGCGCCCACTCGGCGCTATAGGTTCGCCTCTCGAGAGAGGTCTAATATAAAAAAAAAAAAAAAGACTCCGAGACGCTGTAGGGTAGACTGCTTTAACAAAAAAGCCGGAAGTCTTCAGTAGTCTCTTCACAACCTGCATTCAAACAGAACAATTTCCTAAACGATGGAAAACACAGCGGCTTGTGCGTATGCCAAAAGGAGTCAAGAATCCAGAAGTGCCGTCGTCCTATCGCCCGTTGTGCATGGTGGACACAACAGGAAAACTGCTTGAGCGAGTAATTGCCACTCGCCTGGAACAATTCACTGACGGGACATCGGGGCTCTCAGAATGGCAGTACGTACGGGGCAAAGTCACTGATTGGTTTCAACCCCGCGAAGGCCAGGACGATCCTTGTTCCTGTTCAATCAAAGTTGACATGCAGTCTCCACATTACACCCCTGGATAGAAAACTGCTTGAGCGAGTAATTACCACTCGCCTGGAACAATTCACTGAGGGGACATCGGGGCTCTCAGAATGGTAGTACGGATTCCACTAAGTAAGACACTATCGCTGGTGTACAACATCGCTAATATGCGATAGTTGGAGCACTAGGCAGGATGATCCTTGTCCCTGTTCAATCCAAGTTGACATGCAGTCTCCACGTGACACCCTTGGACCCGCTAACTAGTGAACCAACGCATGCAGCGACATCCTGAGAAACCTCGAACAATTCACTGAGGAGACATCGGGGCTCTCTGAATCGCAGTATGGGTACCGGAAAGGTAGATCAACCGGTAAGGCACTATCTGTGGTGTGTGACATCGCTCGCAATGCGATAGCTGGAGCGCGATGGCTAGGAGGTACGAACAAATATTGCGGCGTGGTGATACTAGATGTTAAAAATGCATTTAACTCAGTCAACTGGAATCGGATTCCTAAAGCGTTGGCGATCTACAAGTCTTATCCTACTTGGTGCGTATACTAGCAAACTATCTCTCAGATCGAAGACTGTTCTACGACACAGATGGAGTTAGAATCATTGGGTAAGCAGATGATTTGGCCATACTGGCCGTAGCTAAACATATAGATAACATGCAGACTATTTGCGCCCACGCAATCCAGAGCATTAAATGCTGGCGAGAACATAAGACGGAGGCTGTTTTAATTCGTTGAACACCTTGATTTGGAAATAGAAGGAGAAACAATCAGATCCAGTCCCTATATTAAATATCCTGGTGTTATACTCGACAACAGGTTGACCTTCAAGGAACACTTGAGGAAAACGGGTGAAAAACCGGCAAGAGTATGCAAAGTTTTGGTGAGACTGTTGACCCAATGTTGGTGGACCCCGGCAGCTCATAAGGAAACATAACCAGTGTCAACACCTCCATTATAATGTCTGACATATGGGCAGAAGCTACACAATATTCGTCGCAAACGCTATAGGGTCACACACATAGCTGCCATGAAAAAACCAATGACAATAGTTAACGAGTTATAGAAATGCCTACAAGTAAGATCCTTTTGTATTCCGCGGTCTTCACGGTATCCGTTGAAGTCACCACAATACCTTCCTCATTTCTCTGCCTGAAAAATGGCCAAAAAGAAACGTTACGTGGTTTATGGACGTCCCCACTACTTCAAGTTAGCACTTAATGGTTAATTTTTCGAGAAGTCGTATGTTTATCGTATGGGACTGCAATTCAATTATAGATCTTACAAAACGGCAGACTACAAATATATAAAATGGCAAAGAACACAAAAAGCAAATTCAAACAATTGTCTACAAATTAATAAAATGGCAATGTGAGGGATGAGAAATAAAATGATGAAAACAATCAACAGACAACAAAGTAAAGGAAGGATAAAAAGGACAATAAAACGGCGAATGAAAACAACAAAAAATAAATAAAACGAACAGAGAAAAAGCAAACGCCCGAGGAAAAAAAGAATGGACAACAGATGAACTAAAAAAGGTGCTAAAATGCAGAACAGGAAATAATAAAGTTAAAAACAATTTCTTCGAATGTCGAAATAAAAAATGAACAAAATAAGTAATATTTAATTTTATTTATTTAAACTTAGGCAGCCACATCTAAAAACAAAAGATATTGTTTACGGTTGCGGATTTAATGTTGTTAAATTAATTAAAATAAAATAAAACAAAACAAAAATTATAATTCGTGTAAACTATTGTCAACAAAACGGTATTCACATTTAAGCTGCACGGTCATTCTGTTTGCTCCAAAAACTAGAATTCCTTATTAGTAAACTATGAAAAATGGATTTAATTTAACAAAATATGGACGTTTTATAAAGCAATGTTCACCTTTACAATGATTGTTATTATTTTTTGTGTTTTTGTTTTTTTGTTTTTAGGCAAATTGGTAAATTATTGTGGAAAAGAAAATATCCAGGCTATAGTTATAGTTACAAAGTATTCCTTAAAAAAATACTAATTATTATTACATAAACACGAAGTAGTTCGTTTAACAAAACCTTTTCGCGTATTTTTGTGTGTTTTTATTTTACTTAATGGTTTAATCGATTTTAATTATTTTGGAAACGACCTTTACAAAAAAAATATACTAAATTAGTTAACTGTATTTGAACATTTGCTGATCCCTTTACTGCTGGAAACTATTGTATTCTTTATATTCATTTGGTGCTTAAAGTCATAGCTAAAATAAAGGAGAGTTAACTATACCTACACATATAATTCTTATACATGAAAACAAAAACTGAATACGTTCCTTTTCCACCTGAAATTCACTTACTCGAATGTATTGCATACATTCAGAATTAAATAAAACAAAAAGTTATAATTAAATTAAAAACAAATACAATGTTACATACATTTTACAAGTTGCACATTTCTATTCTCTTTTTTTGTTTGAAAATTATTTGTCACTTAAACACAAAAAGGCATCGTTTATTTTCGATATATTTCTAAACGCTGCTGTTAATTACACAATATTTAATTGCAATTACTATATGAATTTTTTTATAAAAGGAAAAATTCAACTTAAGCTTAATTTTTATTTATGCTACATACATAATATTCATATAGTGTTTTATGTTTTTTTTAGTTTTCCTTTTTTTAAATATATAATTATAGAAAAATGTGATTTTGAAATATTTTAAAAATATCTCATTTTTATTTTTATCTTGTTTATGTTTTTTTTTTTTTTTTTTTTGTTTCTTTTGTTTTGTGTTTGACTATTATACCGGGGGTGGGGTGGTTACTTAAACATAAGTAGCTACAGCATTGGAACCTTGGGTGGGTGGCGCTGGCTGGTGAGTCGTTGGTTGTGGACTTACTGGTGGTTGAAGTTTTCCTGGAACGTACTGACCTATAAATGAACCGTCTTCGGTAAATTGTCCTGTGGAAAATATGTAAACATAATTTTTAGTGATTTATATTACGTAATCAATTTGTTAATATTTTCAACAACCAAGAACAGAAGAAATGAAAGAAGCTCTATTACCACTCGCACCACGATTTAATGGAATTAGTAGAAATATTATTATTAAATCTTAATTGGAACAAAAAATTAACTTAAACTAATGTTTTAGTTGAAGAATTGTTTTAAATATTCCAAAATCTTATAAAATGTTATGGAACCAAGACATGCCCGTTAAGTGAGATGTATTTTCAACAAGCCTTTTCTAATATTCACTGGATTAATTAGTGGGTTTTTAATGTAGTATGAGGAACTACCTGATACCGATTAGATTGATGAACACCCAATTACCAATTCGTTTGAACGTCTTGCTTCTTCAATTGTCTTCACACTGTTTAAAGCAATATTATAAGTAGCGAAGTTTCTTAACTACATATGACCCGCATAACCATAAAAAGTAGAACTACGAACTTATAAAATAATGCTATGGTACCTAACTACCTTCTACCTAAAAGGTGTACTTAATATAAGGTGTGCCATAAATTTTTGCACATTTGAAACATGAACAGAAATAAAACTACAAATGTTTTTTTGTTGACCTTTCATTTAACGTAATAAACGTTTATGGAAATTTATTTTTTAAAAATGACATCGTCGAGATGTGCCCCGTCTCGTCATTGGCACTCCTACAATCGACTACGCAAACTTTGGAAGACTCGCTAACACATGGATCGCTCCTTACGGAAATTTCAACCTCCCGAATGTCCTCATCACTTCTTCTTGAACGTGACCGCCCTGTTTGTTTAATATTCGTTGTCAATCCCGTTTGCTCGAACTTCTTGACCCAAGCTTTGATTAACACTTGAACACTCACTTACACGGCGTAATGCGTATTTAATTCTAAATAGGCGTCGTACAGTAACGTGGGAATCGTTGTTTTTGTAAAATTGTTTTACACAAAAAGCACCCTGTTGTCCCGTGAAGCGCTCCATCGTGACTAAAATTGCATGAAGCGACGCACAATTGCCCGCCACTCGCGCGCCCCTCCCTCTAACGGTTTTTAAGAAAACAGGTGTTGCCATTTGCAAAAATGTATCGCCCACCCGATAGTATAGTATTGTGACGCATATGACAATGAGTACTAGAATATTCTAGAAAGTCCAAAACAAAGTACTAGAATATTCTGCAAAGTACTGGAAAGCTGGAGACTATAACCAGTAGAAAATTCGAGGCCATGGAACGGATGGAAACGAAACACCGAATCAGAATGAGGAAACGGTATAAATACGTCACATGCACATCAGAAAGTAAGAAGTAAGAAGTGAGCAGTCAAAGACGCGATAAGTACGGAAACGATAAGTCAAGAAATCGTTAAGTGTACGGTAAAAGTAACGGTTGTTATTAACGGAGTAATAAAGTGTTAGATTAATTCAAAATCGATTTAACGGATCTTATTTATTAAAAATAATTAATCCAGCGAACTCTAAGCTCGCCACCGTATGTTGTTAATATTAAAAAAAAAACGATTGTTAACACCAATAACTTGCGGAGCTAGCTTCAGAAAAAGAACAAATCTCTTTCACTGCGCTTATAGGATATTACATATTAAGATTTTATTGTATGGTACAAGTATAGAGGGGGGGGGGCATACGGGGCAAAGTCACTGATTGGTTTCAACCCGGCGAAGGCCAGGACGATCCTTGTCCCTGTTCAATCAAAGTTGACATGCAGTCTCCACGTTACACAGGATAGCTACTTTGGCACCCGCCAAGTAGTGAACCAATGCATGCAGCGACATCCTGAGAAAGTTTGGCGCAAGGCTAATAACCTTGCCCATCATGCAAGAGGCAGGGGGTGTGGGTCTGGAAATCAACGAAGAGTCGATCAAATATATGGTTACGGAAAAAGTAAGTGGACCCCAGGGAACACACATAAACGTCAGGAGAAAAATATTAAATAGTGGGGGGGAAAGATTTTAAATATTTGGGAACAATATTGACCTAAGAAATGTCAAATGAAATCAATGAAAAGCTGCATTCCGCCAACGCCGGTTCTTACGCAATTAGCAGACTGCGAAAATTGAGACAACTTTCACGAAAAATAAGACCCCGTGTTTGTAAACCGATTACCTCTTGTTGCGTAGCTGTGTTCCGATGTACTATTAAATAATAATAATAAAAATATAAGAGTGATATCTTACCATTAAATAACAGGATATCACCAAATATGGGATGCCTCGGGAACAAGATCGAGCAACGACACCGAACAATTAAAGATGTCCTACCATTTAATTTGTTGATTCCTACCATTTAACTTTTTGATTCCTGCATAAAAAATATCCGATCTCACTGAGAAAAACACCTCTACCTTTCATGCGGAGTTGAGTCTGGCTTCGGATGTATTATTAAATAATGGGAGCGAACATACAGGGCAAAGTCGGTGATTCCTTTCAACCCGGAGAAGTCCAGCACGATCCTTGTCCCTATTCTATCCAAGTTGACATGCAGTCTCCACGTGACACCCCTGGATAGCTACTTTGGCACCCACCAAGTAGTGCACCAATGCATGCAGCGACATCCTGAGAAAGGTTGGCACAAGACTAATAACCTTGCCCGTAAAAACAAATTATTATGGAAAATTTAGAGGGATGGGAGCGAACATACAGGGCAAAGTCACTGATTACTTTCAACCCGGCGAAGGCTATCACTGTTCAATCCAAGTTGACATGAGGTCTCCACGTGACACCCCTGGATAGCTATTTTGGCACCCGCCAAGTAGTGAAACAACGCATGCAGCGACATCCTGAGCAAGGTTGGCGCAAGGGTGATAACCATCCTGGTAAAAACGAATTATTATGGCAAATTTAACAAGCCTCGGATATGGGCCGGATACACGACGACGACCACGGAAACGAAAATGGCTAAACGATTTAAAAATATTCCCTTGGAACGTCCGCTCACTATACAGAGCTCGACCTGCACAGCAGCTAGCCGATGCCCTGTCCGAATATAAGGCTGACATAACAGCATTGCAAGAAATAATATGGACGGGGAGTGGTGTTTTTCAAAGAAACGAGTATGACATTTATTACAGCTGTCATGCAAAACACCATGTGGTCGGGGTGGGCTTTCTAGTCAGCCAAAAACTGAAGCCTGCCATTATCGGCTTTAATGCAATAAACCAAAGGCTATGCACTCTTCGCGTGCGAGGCAAGTTTAAGAACATAAGCCTCATAAACGTTCACGGACATACAGAGGAGTCCCCTGACGACGAAAAAGAAGAATACTACGAGAACGTCGAACGGGTCCTCAGTGCCTGCCCAAGATCATCATCATCGGCACTACAACCGGGAACCGATCTTGGCCTTATTTAGCAAGTCCTGAGGCTTGTTAAATTTTCCATAATGATTTGTTTTTTCCGGGCAAGGTCATTAGTCTTGCGCCAGAGGCTCCCCGACGGGGAATCGAACCCCGGTCTCCCACGTGACAGGCGGGTATACTAACGGCTATACTATCGAGGAGCCCAAATAAAACATTTTACATTTAAATAAAACAATAGTAGTGTGTATATAGCGGTTCCAGGACACCTGCCCAAGATACAGTATGAAAATCGTTCTTGGTGATTTGAATGACAAAATAGGTCGGGAGCCGGTTTTTAGGCACTACGCAGGTTCCCATAGTTTGCATGAGAACATTAACGACAATGGACTACGAGTCATCGAACTGCCATCATCAAAGATCTTGGTCGTTGCGATTACCAGGTTTCCGCGAAAAGATATTCACAAAGCCACCTAGGTATCACCTGATGGAGCCACTCCCAACCAAATTGACCACGTGTTGATAGATCGCCGCACTCCTCAAGTCTGATAAGGGTACGAATGTACCGAGGTGCCAACGTCGACTCGGATCACTATCTTGTTGGTATAGTTTTCCGAGCGCGGATTGCCTTATGGAGACGTATTGCATCCGCGGATCAGATTCGGATCAACACGGCTGCCTTACACATTGAGAACACCAACAACACCTTTGGTCATGCGTTAAGACGATTGAACAGCTCGATGGATGGAGAATAAGTCCTGGGGCCAGAACGCCGGGCGTAGAAGAGAAATGGAAACGCCTTAAGAATACTGTCATTAGTGCTACCAACTCCATCTTAGGCAGTAGTCGTAGAGGTCGGAGCGAGTAGTTTGATGATGAGTGCAAACTAGCCACTGAAAGTAAGAATGCTGCATACCGGGCAATGCAGCAGTCTGATAGGACGCGGGTACGCGAGGAGTAATACAAAGAGCTCAGAAGATCTGAAAAAAGACTCCACAGATAAAAGAAAAGTGCCTAGCAAAAAAATCTAGTTTGTGAAATAGAGAAAAGTAGAGCGAGGTCCGCACCAAGGGGCGGAAGTTCTACCAAATAATCCGAATTATATAATGTCATGAGAGAGTTCGGCATTCCAAACAAATTGATACGACTTTGTAGGTTGACCATGACCAACGTAAGTAGTCAAGTAAAAATAGTGGGATTGCTGTCCAAACCAGTAAACATCTTTAATGGACTCCGACAAGGGGACGGTCTGACCTGCCTCCACTCCAACCTGGCGTTGGAAAAAGCAATCCGTGACTCTGGCGTCACAACTAGAGGGACTATTATCTCCAAGTCCAGCTAGATTCTTGCCTACGCAGATGACATCGACATCATCGGTAGAATCGAATCGGCTGTACAGGACTCCTTCACCCAGATCGAGCAGGCGGCACAAAAAATGGGACTGCACATTAATGAGGGGGAAACTAAATACATGGTGGCAACTTCTGCGAAGAGAAAACCTAACGTTGTTCAAACTATCAGGGTAGTGGAGCACGAATTTGAAGTAGTGCAATCTTTTAACTACATTGCGTCAACAGTATCACCCGATAACAATATGGAAGAAGACACACGCGAACGGCTGATCAAATCTAACAAAGCCTACAAGGCTCTTTAAACCTCGAAATTTATCAGGAACATCCAAGCTACTACTGTACAAGACCATGGTCTTACCAGTACTCATGTATGCATCCGGGACCTGGGTGCTCAATAAAAGGCACTCTGAACTCTTAGCCGCGTTCGAGAGGAAGGCTTAAGGGGAATTGTTGGCTCCCATTGTGAGGGAGGACGATTCCAGAGACGCTACAAAAACCATGAGTTGTACGCAATCTACCTTGAAGCTAATGTTGTAAGAAAAATCAAACCCGGTACACTTGTGGGTAATATTAGTTTGTGTACCGGCACGGGAACGGGTTTACTAATACACCATGGCGAAGATGGTATTGTGGTTGATCACTGAACTTTGGAAAACGAGGAACAAAAGGTTGGCAGCAAGTAGAAACACATTTGTGGATATATTGTTCCCCACCAGGTATCTGTCACTTATTATCACCGAGGGAAGGCCGAAACACAGATTGCACAAGTGATACTACGATATCCTTAGCATGAACCTTAAAACTGTAAAAAAACTCTATTCGCCAACGTATCTTCCCGTCAACATCCTTTTTCTGGAATTGCATACAACAAATAACAGCAAAGAAACGCAACTCGATAATCAATATGTTTTTATTGTTTCCGTGGTTCGGATGTATTTTGAACCGTAGGGATGTTTATCCTTTTCGATTTACTAAAGGAGAACACATGAACTTAATTCATAACTACTATTACAATCTATTACTAAATATACTTCTATTTCTGTATATGTATATATATGTGGCTCTTCGATAGTATAGTGGTTAGTATACCCGCCTGTCACGCAGGAGACCGGGGTTCGATTCCCCGCCGGGGAGCCTCTGGCACAAGACTAATGACCTTGCCCAGAAAAAACAAATCATTATAGAAAATTTAACAAGCCTCAGGACTTGCTAAATAAGGCCAAGACCGGTTCCCGATTGTAGTGCCGATGATGATGATGATGATATATATGTATTTTTATTACTTGTTTTGTAAAGCCTTTTGGAAATGTTTGTTCACTTGTTACTTTAAGAAGATGCAAATTTATTATTTCTATCACACCGACTCGTGGTTGGAACTCGCCTCCTGGCTTCGACGCCACTTAGGTTAAAACTTGACTGTCTGTGACTCGTGCAGAGTCGACCCTCCGCTAGGGGTGAGTTTTCTTCTTTTCTCTTTTGGTTACCATGGTGAGAGGATCTCCCTGAGTAGGCCCTGGTGAAATTACATTCTTTACCCATCTGGCGAGGTCATGGGTAAACGAAACCGAAAAAAGGGATCATAGGAGATGTGCATGCAGCTGTGTAAATAGACTGCATGCCATTGGGGAAACTGGTGCTAAAAGCGAATTAGATACTTACACCATGGTGATTGTGCACGGTATCTATACTGGCGGAAAGGGTCGAATTCTTTTGTGTGTATATTTACACGCTGGAGAATTCGGTTTTTGGTGGCTAGCCGCGACATGCGGAAACTGCTTTTGTCGGCTGGACAAAAGGCTGACGTGAATGTGGATAAACCAGGATAATCTGCTGCGCACGTGTGTGGCAGGCTACGCTTGCTGACTGGGACGCCGATAAGGTTTCCTGATTTATGACGGTTACTTTTAACCGAATTATTTTCAGGAAAATTGGTATGATGCATGTGGATGAAACAATGCCCTTGGGGAGGAAATGTTTGCAGGTGACTGCAGGTTGGTGACGGTAGTTGGGGTTGGAATTGTAAGTGGTTCTTCGCGTATTTTGAACGAACCCCCACAGACTCCGGTGGGCGGGACACCTAGCTCGAATGAGCGAAGAGGAGCCTGTCCGGAAAGTCCTTTGTGGCAAGATGTATGGAAGGAGACTGCGCGGCAGACCTTGTCTGCGATGGGGGGATGGCGTAGACCAGGGCCCCCAGAGCCTGGGAGTGCCAAACTGAATGACATCGGCTCGTAATCGGGATCGGTGGAGAGATTTGCAAAATAAGGCCAAGACCGGATCGCAGTTGTATGCCGATGATGATGATGATGACAAGTATACAGAATTTTAATGTACCAACCCAAAGGTAGATTGGAGGGCCATCTGAAAGATTTCCTAGTGATTGAACATATTGGCAAACTATGGATGAAGACGCTGTGTTGTAGCGCCGACAAAGATAATATGAAATTAAAGTAAGTCAATGATAAATAGGTAGGCAGAATAATGCAAGAAAAGACGTAGGTAGATTGATTTAGCTAACGATTTGTTCAATAAGGTCAAGACTGGTAGTGCTGATGATGAAGATCAGAAGGAGCTGGATCTAACAGTTAGAATGTACACGTATGTTTCAACAGTCAATACTTTATTTTACCCATTTTCACAGCTCCTTTAAGAGCGCGTATACAGTCCTGTTGAGATAGGACATTTTTTAAAGACGATATTCATGGTATAGTATACCTCATTTCTGATAGGTACCGAGCCACCGGCTTTTGCCCACTAGTTGTTTGAATCAGATGTAAACATATAGGCCTACGTTTCAATCATGGTAACAATCCGCTGTAAAAACCCTTGCAACATTCCTGAGAAAATCGATTCGTTATCTGTTTATGATTAATATTTATCAAATCCTAATATCGTCTTGCACAAACTTTGTCTTACTGAATTCTTCGTGTATAATAAAGTTTAATAAACACATTCTCATAAGATAAGGGTAGGCTAGAACTTTTCTTTTTGCCTTCGTATTGTGAAATTGACCAATACATATTCTCAAAAATATCATTTAATAATAATTTCAAAGGAATATTGAATTCCTTCATTGGCACTGCTGAACGACAACTTTAACTAAACACAGAGAAATTAAAATAGATTTAAATACTTTATACAGCACGTATTTTTGTTTGTCATTTTTCAGAACACTTTCAAATGCAATGAAACATTGCAACACCCATAATAACCATGCATGCGGTACATATGAGTATAACACAGGCACAATGCCCTTCGACATATACGCTCTGACTGAGACCAATCTTATCCCTAGTATTAATAGTCTTGAACTACTCCCTCCCTCCTTCAATGTTTTTCGCGATGATAACGCTCATCGAGAAGATCCCTATTCCCCATGCCGTGGAGTGCTGCTTGCCACTCATAACAGACTCGCTTCGTCTCTAATTGCCATCTCTTCTTCCCCGGATCTCGACTACGTCGCAATAAAAATTGACAAGCGCCCTAAGTCTCTTTTCATTATCTGCTTCTATATATCTCCTTCGCGATCCAGCGTGTCATACGAACTCGCAATAGAAGCGGTAGATAACCTAACTGAGTTAAGCACCTCAACAGACGATATCGTCGTTCTTGGCGATTTTAACCTCCCCCATCTCCAATGGACATTGGCTGACGAACAAGCCTTCTACGTCTCAAACCCCACTAGCTCCAAGGAACGTATTTTTATAAACGGTCTCACCGACTCATGCCTCCATCAAGTAAGCAATGTCCCAAATCATATGGGGAGACAACTGGACCTCGTGTGTTTACAACAAACCCACACAAGTCCTCAGTTGCTCCTAGTCCACGCGCCCTCTCCACCATTGATAATTACCACCCCCCGCTGCTCTTATCCGTATATCTTGATCATGAAACCCATCCTTCTCTACCTCATGACAGCTTTTCATACAACTTCCACAAAGCTAACTTTCGCCTTTTAAATGAGCATCTTAGCAAAACAGCGTTTCGCTTTGATCATTTGGGGGTAGAAGAAGCTACTGCCGCTCTCTATAAGGAGATCTACTATGCCATCGCCTTATATGTCCCCTATTCTCGTCACAGGTCATCGGTTTCATCGCCGCCATGGTACAACCGCACTCTCGGCGGTCTTAGGAACAAGAGAAATAACTTGTGGAACATTTTCCTCAAAACACGTTCCTTCCAAAACTACTCCAACTATCTCGGTTCCTTTTATAAATTTTCCGAGCTCTACAACTCCCTCTACACCAACTACCTCACAAAAACACAATCTAATTTGATCAATGACCCCAAATCTTTTTTCCACTTCATACCCTACAAACGTAAATCTGACGCCTATCCTAACTCCCTTTCTTACGGCGCGACTACTTCAACCGACCCCCTAACTACTGCCAATCTATTCGCTAGGTTTTTCAATAAATCCTTCACAGATATCTCCTTCCAACCCAATCCGTCTCACTTCAAAGACTTGCCCGAATTCTCCCTCGGCCCCTTCACCCCACAAATTATTCAGCGCCACGTAGTTGAGGAGAAATTAAACTTACTCAAAGACGAGTTCAGCCCTGGGTCTGATGGACTCCCGGCTGTATTTTTAAAGAAATGTTCCACTTCTCTTTCACTCCCGATATCAAAGATATTCAATCTATCCCTTTCACAAGGGATCTTCCCTAGTACTTGGAAATCCTCCTACGTCACCACCATACATAAAAAGGGACCTAAAAACGATATAAGCATCCAAACTGTTCGAAGGAATTCTTTACAACGCGTTATCTTTCCGTTGTAAATCCATCATCTTATCCAACCAGCATGGTTTCCTTTCGGGTAGGTCGACCACAACGAATGTGGTCGGGTTCTCATTCCATACTCTCCGTGCCTTAGAAAATGGAAACGAAGTCGATGTAATCACCACCGACTTCAGCAAGGCCTTTGATAAAATCTCCCATAATCTCATCCTTTTTAAGCTGCCCTCCCTAGGTTTCGAACCCCTATTGATCAAGTGGTTATCTTCTTATCTGAAAGATCGATCCTACCGTGTCAAATTCAGGTCCTCTCTTTCCAACCCTTTTCTTCCCACGTCAGGGGTTCCGCAAAGCAGCCATCTAGGTCCCCTCCTATTTATCCTTACCATCAATGATGTTGACTCCATTATTAAATACTCATCCATCTCCCTCTATGCGGACGACGCCAAACTCTACAAAACGATCATCTCTCCTCTCGACTCTTCACTTCTCCAAACAGACCTCGCCAGCTTCTCAACTTGGTGCCGTAATAACTGCCCTGAACTCAACCTTGTCAAATGTCACTCCATCACCTTCTCCCGCAAACGTCCCCCTGCCCTCCCACGCTCCTACTTCCTACTAAACCAGCAGATATCATCCGTACCCTCGATACGCGACCTCGGGATCTTATTTAACAGGGAGCTTAGCTTCATCCCGCATATTGATATTATTCTTAAAGCCAACTCTGTCCTTGGAGAAAAAAAAAAGAATTCTCGAATCCTTATGTTTCCCGTTCTCTCTACATAGCCTTCGCCCGCCCCCTTCTTGAATACGCCAGTCAGGTCTGGTCTCCACACTACTCGTCCCATGTACGCAGAATCGAAAGCGTGCAACGTCGTTTTCTGCGCTTTGCCCTCCGCGGACTGAACTGGGCGAATCCCCAGATTCTCCCCTCATACACAAGCCGGCTCTATCTGATCAACTTCAACACACTTGAGGAGCGCAGAACTCATGCCGATATCCTTTTCATCCACCGTCTCCTTTCAGGCACAATCAACTGCCCAAGCCTGCTCTCCATCATTCCACTTCACATTAACCCCCGTAACCTGCGAAACCCCCATCTCTTCTATCAGCCCACCCACCACACTTAGTATGGCTCTAATGAACCCATTTCGCGAATGCTGCGGCGGGCAAACTCCTACCCTACCTCCTTCGATTTCAACTTTATCTCTGCATTCTCTCAAACTACATCTCCTCTCTTCCCCCTCCAGACCTCGCCCGCTCCCGTCTACACTCTTACATCCTGTCCTAAGCGGAGTGAATGAATGAGTGATAATTGATGGATAATCCCAGTAACCAACCCGCCAAACATACCCCCCCCCCCCCCCCGCTTTTTTTTCTTTTTAACCATAGTTTATATTCTTATATATAGTTTTAAGATAATTGTTAAGTTTTATCGATTGTACTAAGCTGAATATACGAGGGTTCTGCCCTCACTAAACAAGTTACTGCATGATAGACGACAACACTTTAGATTTGCACCAAAAAAAAAAAAACAATTAGACATAAAGTTAATAAATATTAAACATATGTTAATATTAATTATAAATAACACCACAACCATATTATGTATATACACCCTGACAACTAAATAAGTAATAATAATAAAATATATAAATGAAAAATCGAGTACCTCAAAATAAACCGAAAAATCTTGTTGGTATTAACGTTGGAATGTAGTTAACAACAATTAAGAAACAAACGTATGAAATATATACTTTTAGTATTATTAAACAATTTCCTGTGAGAAATTGAGTTTCTTTTTTTAGATTTAGATTTTCGTTTAAGGCAAATGAACATTTAAAATATGTACTGAAGTAATGAAAGGAATCATAGTCCTTTCCGTCCGTATTGGCCAATAAATGAGCCATCTTCGTTCAAGCCTTCAAGAAAAGGGTTTCATTAATAATATTTGCAGACAGACGAATTTTGTTTTATAAAGAATCGTTATATTATCGTTATTGTCGGTAATGTGAATTAAAAACACATATTGATTTTTTTTTTTAATAATATATATAATTTTTTCTTTATGTTGTATCTATATACGAGGGTTGTCTGATAACTACCTGGAATAGACGAAAGCTGGCGCTACTAGTATTTAAAAAGGGACATTTTTAGTAAATGTAATCTTTCGCAACAAGTTTTGTAATTTTACAACAAAGGAAAACATTTCATATCGAGCAGCGACAAATGAGATTAAAACAGGCCTCACTGAAATTTATGGAGATGCTGCATCTTCGTTATTAACCACAAAATATCGAACAGCTGAATTCAAATGTGGGGGGGAGTGGGAGCGAACATACAGAGCAAATACTCCGCTTTCACCCCGGCGAAGGCTAGGGCGATCCTTGTCCCTATGCAATACACGTTGACATGCAGTCTCCACGTGACACGCCTGGATAGCTACTATGGCACCCGCCAAGTAGTGAACCAATACATGCAACTTCCTGAGAAAGGCTGTCGCAAGGCTAATAACCTTGCCCGGAAAAACAAATTATTATGGACAATTTAACAAGTCTCGGATATTGACCGGATACCGATGGAGAGACTCGCTAAATAAGGCCAAGACCGGATCCCGGTTGTAGTGCCGATGATGATGGTGATGAAATCAAATGTGGCCGTACAAGCACTTTTGACAAAGGATGTCTACTCTCCATTGTTGTACTATTAAAAACGCTCACTGAAATTTATGGAGAGGCTGCATCTTCGTTATCAACCAGAATATATTGAGAAGCTGGATTCCAATCGATGGTGTAGCGCAAGAAGGGCCAATCTGCATAAGCATTCTACATCATCTTTTTGCACTACACCATCGATTTGATTTCGGCTTTTCAATATTTTGTGGTTGATAACGAAGATGCAGCCTCTCCATAAATTTCAGTGAGCGTTTTTAATAGTACAACATAGCCGTAGCACAAGTACTTTTGATTAAGGTCGTCCACTCTCCATTGTTGTAGTATTACAAAAGTTGTTCTACTTGAATAAGGGCAATTCAAAAACTAACACACGCAGAAACACGACAGCCTGATATTATTGTTATGAAAGACTGTTTACAAAAAATTCCAGTATTTGAATATTCGAAGCGCCATCTCTGGCCTACACCAGGTACATATCATACAGCTCTTGTAAATGTATGCGATTTATTTTATATTTGTTTAAATATGTTTGATAGTGTTAATGGAAATGAGATCGGATGCATGTTATTAGTCTGAAATCTGGTAACACATTTAGGAGTAGTCACGAAGTATTTGCAGAAAAGATACCCAAATCGGCTCAGAACAAAACTGTGCTTCATGTTACCGGAAAATAATGCGAACAAAATCTAAAAACGATGCTAAATGTTACAAAATTTGTGTCTGCATTAGTATACCAGGTGTACCGGTATGAAGTGAGCGTCTTTTTTTTTAAACACTGATTTTAAATGGGAAAGTAAAAAACATTTTCTTCGAAGTATAGGCCATTTCTTTCTACACATTTTGACCATCTTTCTGGCAATTTGTGGATACCACGCCAATAAAACCGGTCGTCTTTTGAGGCAAACCATTCCGAGACCCAATTTTCAACTTCTTCGTAGGAATTGAAATGCTGCTCAGCCAATGCGTGTGCCATCGATGATAACAAATGGTAGTTGGAAGGAGCCAAGTCTGATGAATACGGCAGGTGGGGTAACACTTCCCACCCGAGAGCTTTTATTGTTTCTTTAACGGGTTTTGCTGTATGACTCGGAGCATTATCATGCAACAAAATTACCTTTCCGTGTTTTGTGGCCCATTCTGGTCGTTTTTCGATCAATACATGGTTCAAATTAATCATTTGTTGTCGGTAGCGTTGCGCATCAAGAGTTTCGCCAGGTTTTAGAAGTTCATGATACACCACCCCCTTTTAGCCCCACCAAACACAGAGCACTGTCTTTTTTCCGAACCGATCAGGCTTTGCAGTCGATGTTGACGCTTCTCCCGCATGTACACATGATTTTTTGCGTTTAGGATTTTTAAAATAAATCCATTTTTCATCACCAGTCACAATTCGATGCAATACTGACTTCCTTTCGTGTCGTAGAAGCAACGTTTTACATGTGGTGTTTCGATTTTCCATCTGCCTGTCATTTAATTCATGTGGCACCCAGTTTCCACACTTTTGGATCTTTCCCATAGCTGTTAAACGGTCAGAAATTGTTTGTTGTGCAACATTTAACATTTGTGCCATTTGTTTTTGACTTAAAGTGTCATCTTGATCCAATATTGCTTGCAATTCGGCGTCTTCAAACTTTTTTGGTGGTCTTCCACGTTCTTCATTTCGCACATCAAAATCATTATCTCTGAACCGCTTAAACCATCTTTTGCATGTTGCTTCCGATAGAGAATGATCACCATAAGCCTCGACAAGCATTCGATGTGACTGTGCAGTACTTTTATTCAAATGAAAACAAAAAATTAATGCTTTCCGCGAATCATCATTTTCTGGTACAAATTTCGACATTTTTAACAGGATTAAAAAAAATGATGTTGTTTGTACAATGACTTGATACATACTAAATATGTTTGACAGATGTCATAGCAACCAAATAAAAACAATATAAGGACTCGTTCACAACAAACGTTCCCTATCGACACATTTGTATCTTGACGCTCACTTCAGACCGGTACACCTGTTATACATGACAGACTGGTTACTAAAATAAATCAGTAGACGGACAGTCTCTGAAATTAATACTTTGCTACTAATTCAATTTGTTTTTTTTTTTCCTTCGCTTGGAGAATTAACACGATCGTCTGGATGGGTTTTCATTACTCGAGTATGTCGACACAATGAGCGAAAACTGAATAATGTGTTTTATTAAAGTGAGTTATTTACGCTATATTAGTGACAGTTTTTTTGGAAATATCGAAGATTCCTAGGGCGTGAACCTTTTTTACATCAGTAGGATGGATCCCTAGTAATATCTCACACTGAATTTCTAAACGCTACAATGATCAAATAGAATTCAAATTCATTAGCTAACTTTCAATTGAACAATGTGGAAATCCAAAGAATTTAACCCAAATGCTATTTTTTTACGAGGTACAGGGATGAAATAATAAGTCTGTCAAACCTTTTGTTTTAAATTTAAGTTTATACACTGCGCTAGTTTCAAAACCGACCAAGCACGGTGCCCAAGGAATAACCGATTTGAGTACGCTGATTCCAGTGATGCTGACAATTTTTTTAGATTAGATCTAATTTTTGAGATATTTATTATCCGCTTCACCTTATACGAGTACCATGTTGTCGTCAACAACATGGCCGGACATCCCTGAACGGGGTCACACAAGTGTTCGCATATGCGGATGACATCGCCGTTCTGGGCTATAATCTAAAAACTGTAAGTACAGACTGTGAAATCATCATGCAAGCGGCAGAAGAGGTGGGCCTAGAAATAAATGAAGACAAAACAAAATACATGATTACGGCGAGAGCAGGTCGACCTCAGGGAACACATATAAATGTCAGAGGCAAGATATTTGTAAAAGTTGAAGAATTTTAAATATCTGGGAACGATACTGACGGCCAGTAACGTAATGTCGAAGGAAATTATCAAAAAACTACACTCCGGCAACGCTAGTTGGCACGCAGTCAGTAAACTGCTGAAATCCAAATTGTTGTCACGTAACATAAAGCTCCGTGTCTATAGAACCATAATCATGTCCATTGCTCTATACGGATGCGAAACATGGGCTCTTACAAAACGGGAAGAAAACAAATTCCCCGTATTCGAGAATAAAGTTTTAAAGGCTATCTTTGGAGGTAAATATGACGAGGAGGCTGGACAATGGAGGAAACTCAACAACCACGAATTGGAAGAGCTATACCGCAAACCTACAATAGTGACAGTAATCAAGTCGCGAAGATTAAGATGGGCCGGACATGTGGTGAGAATGGGCAACGATAGGACCGTACGTAGAATTCCTGACCGTAGACCAACGGGAAAGAGACCGACAGGACGGCCGCGATGGAGACGGAAGGACAATGTTAGGTTTGACCTTAAGCAGACCGGATCAAGAACTTCCGGGTTCCTTTAGACTAATAAATAGTAGTACAATGAATCACTCAGGCTATGCTGACGGAAGCATACGCTTCCAGTAGGGACACCCATGTCAGACAGGCTAGCGAGGAGCAACACACAAAGATCTACCACCCCTAATCCAGGGTATTACGCGTCACCGTGCCCATTGGATGGTTTGCAGCCAAGGGTATACCGGCTGTATTATAACGGCGCCTCTCTGACACCGGGGCGAATCAGAGTAGTAAGCAGACCTTACCATATCAAAAAGGGGCTCTGATGTGGCGGACTATTTGAAAACCCAAGAATCGTGGGAACAAAAATTAACAATCAATATACAAAAAACAATCACACGAAAAACTCGGTAGGCGTAGGTGTGATGAGCCGAGACTACCATAAGAGAATACATCATCAAGAATACCCATATTGTAGTTGAGCTGGGAATCTCGAAAAAATATGCCACCCTCATTCAAATTTGCATGAATGAAAACAAAGAGCGAGTTAGAACAATTTGAAATCCGGGACGGACTAACTTTGAAATCCGGGACGGACTAAAACAGGGGGATGGTCTCTCACCATGTCTCTTTAGCCTTTCCCTCGAGTATGTCATCAGAAAGGTACAAGACGACAACATGGCCGGATCATCCTTGAACGGGGTCACACAAATGCTCGCATATGTGAATGACATAGTCGTTTTGGGCGATAATCTAAAAACTGTAAGTAAAAACTGTGATATGATCATGCAAGCGGCAGAAGAGGTGGGCCTAGAAATAAATGAAAACAAAACAAAATACATGATTACGGCGAGAGCAGGTGGAACTCAGGGAACACATATAAACGTCAGTGGCAAGATATTTGAAAAAGTTAAAGAATTTAAATATCTGGGAACGATACTGACGGCCATATCAAAAAGGGGCTCTGATGTGGCGGACTATTTGAAAACCCAAGAATCGTGGGAACAAAAATTAACAATCAATATACAAAAAACAATCACACGAAAAACTCGGTAGGCGTAGGTGTGATGAGCCGACACTACCATAAGTGAACAAATCATCAAGAAAACACCGACTCGGCAAAAAGACGTAGGGAAAAAGAGAAAAACCGGGATATACGCGTCGGGACGTGGAATGTTCGAACGTTATATAAACCAGGCGCGATACAGACGGTCGTAGAAAAAGCGAAACAATATAAAATGGACATCGTCGCGCTTCAAGAAGTTCGACTCCCACATCAAGTAATCGAAACCAGCGGGTTTACACTGGCGTGTGGAGGTACCGATACACATAACCTCGGGACTGGCTTCATCATAAGCAAGAAGATTTCGCCCCATGTAAAAGATCTGCAATTTATTAATGACCGAATGTCGGTGCTAAAAATACAGGGACCATGGTACAATTATGTATTTATAAATGTACACGCCCCAACGGAATCTACGGACGAAGAAACGAAGGACACATTCTACGAGACCCTAGAGAAAGTATTCGATGGGATCTCATCATTCGATGTTAAAATCCTCCGCGGGGGCCTCAATGCGAAAATTGGAAAAGAAGACATCTTTCGACCAACTATAGGTAAAGAGAACCTACACAACGTCTCAAATGATAATGGAATTCGAATAATCACATTCGCAGCGTCAAAAGATCTGGTAGTGAAAAGCACGATGTTCAAGCACAAGCAAATCCATAAAGCCACATGGATATCACCCGACGGCGTAACGCCTAACCAAATAGAGCACTTCCTCATAGGCAAATGACACTACTCGAATATCCTTGACGTAATATCATGTAGAGGAGCAGATTGCGACTCCGATCACCTTCTAGTGATGGGCAAAATTAGAAGTCGGCTCGCAGCATACCCACATGGGCAATCATGGGAGACAAGCAAAAAGTTCGACATTGATAAACTAAAAGACTTACGCAAAAGGGCTGAATATCAAGAGGAACTAACGAGTAGAGTTAGCATCCTAGAGAATGGGAGTAGTGAGGAAGAGGAAACCAATAATCTGGGCACTAAATTGGCATCGATCAGAAACACAATCAAACAAACAGCCCAAAAGGTATTAGGATTTAAGAAAACAATTAAGTCCAAGCCTTGGTTTGACGATGAGTGCAGGGCGAAGATAAAACAACGTAAACGCCTCAGAGTGATCCACTTAGAAAGATATGATGAAGTCAACGCAGAAAGATACGCGACAATTCGGAAAGAGGCAACGAGACTTTTCAAACGCAAAAAAACGCAAATGGGAGAAGACTAGGATCGACAAAATCATAGAAAATGCCAGAGCAAAGAATATCAGAGGCATGTATGTCGGCATAAATTCAATTAGAAATGGCCACCGAGGGAGAGCTAAAATAATCCGAGACACAAACGGCTGTCTGGTGACAGAAACAAACAATATCGTGACAAGATGGAAGCAGTACTTTGAAAACCTGCTCAATGTACGCACCCATCAACCACAAATAAACGCACCAGACGTACATACAGCCGACCCTCAGATCCATCCTTCGACGAAGTTGTAGACGCAATCAACCGATTGAAAAACAACAAAGCTCCCGGAGTCGACTGCATACCGGCAGAGCTTGTGAAGCATGGAGGAGAGGCAACCGCTCGAAGGATCCACCCACTGATTAAAACAATATGGGATAAGGAAGTCATTCCGGAAGAATGGAACACCCCAATAGTCGTCCCCATTTTCAAAAAAGGTGACAGACCTGACTGCGAAAATTGCAGAGGAATATCATTGCTCCCAACCCCATACCAAATACTAACAAATGTCATACTGGCGAGAATCACACCGTACGCAGAAGAAATAGTGGGAAACTATCAATGGGGATTTCGTAGGAACCGGTCAACAAGCGACCAAATGTTCACAATAAGGCAGCTGCTGGAAAAGAAGTGGGAATACGGAGAGACGGTTTACCAACTGTTCGTTGACTTCAAAAAAGCCTACGACTCAGTCGCAAAGTAAAGACTTTACCATATTGTAGTTGAGCTGGGAATCCCGAAAAAATATGCCGCCCTCAGTCAAATCTGCATGAACGAAAACAAAGGGCGAGTTAGAATAGAAAACCACCTCTCAGAAGCATTTGAAATCCGGGACGGACTAAAACAGGGCGATGGCCTCTCACCATGTCTCTTTACCCATGTCTTCGAGTATGTCATCAGAAAAGTACAAGGCCACAACATGGCCGGATCATTCCTGAACGGCGTCACACAACTGCTCCCATATGCGGATGACATCGCCGTTTTGGGCGATAATCTAGAAACGGTAGATAAAAACAGTGAAATCATCATGCAAGCGGCAGACAGAAGAGGTGAGCCTAGAAATAAATTAAGACAAAACGAAATACATGATTATGGCGAGAGCAGCTGAAACTCAGGGAACACATATAAACGTCAGAGGCAGGATATTTGAAAAAGTTAAAGAATTTAAATATCTGGGAACGATACTGACGGCAAGGAACACACATGAACATCAGAGGCAAGATTTTTTTTTTTTTTTTTTTTTTTTTATTAGACATCTCTCGGGAGAGGCGAACCTATAGCGTCGAGTGGGCGCCCCGAGATGCCATCAAATAACTGTTGCAGTTCTTTTTGAACAGTTGCAGGATGTAACGCTCCAGGAACATTCGCGTGGGAAGAGAGTTCCACAGCTTCCCCGCTCTATAACGGAACGAGTTCTGATGCAGAGATGTTCGCGCCCTCGGGAGATGAACCACAAACGGGTGCGATCCGTCGGATTGTCTTGTGGGGAGCATATAAATCGAATTGCGCGGAACAATACCATGAATCTCCGAAGAACAGCACCCGTGATAATATCTGTAAAACAGACAGAGGTCAGCTACGCGCCTCCGATGTGATAGCAACTGTAGTCCCGACGTCAGCACCGAGTCCCCGATCAGGCGGATCGCTCGTCTCTGTATGCTCTCAAGTAGGTCGAGGGTATGTTTAGGAGTCGAGCTCCAAACACGAGAGCAATATTCGAGCGCGGGTCTAATTTGGGATTTATATAGTAGAAGAAGTTGGGTCGGAGTAAAATATTTCTTGGCTCTAAAAAGATAGCTCAATTTTCCTGAAGTTGAGCTGGGGATACTCGACACGTGTTTATGCCATGATACATTTCCACAGACCGTGACGCCGAGCAATTTCAAACTTTCCCCAGATTCGAGGGCCGGGCCATTCATCATCAGCTGTGGAACCGATGATCCAGTTTTTTTTGTGAATATTGTATACTGGGTCTTCGTTGCATTGAAGTCGACAAGATTGGCCTGTGCAGGACTTTATCCAGATCCCGATTCAGAGAGTCAATCTGTCTACATCTCAGCTGATGCGACGCAGATGCACCAATCGGCCGATCACTCGAAAAGGAGGACACAAGCGTAGTATCATCCGCAAAACTGAACACTTTGTTATCCGTTGTCTCCAACAAATCATTTATGTGAAGCAAGAACAAGGTTGGAGCCAAAATAGAACCTTGGGGCACCCCCGAATTAACAGGATGCAGATCCGAACACTCACCGTCCACAACAACCCGGATCGACCGATTCTCGAGGAAGCTCTTCGTCCAGCCGCAAAGCTGTTGGGAAAGTCCATATGAACGAAGTTTGCTCAATAATGCGCCGTGCAAGACGCTGTCAAAAGCCTTGGAGATATCCAATGCGACCGCCCTTGATTCACCATGCCGTTCAATCGCAGATGTTCATATATCGGTTATAAGTGTCAAAAGGTCTCCTGTGGACCGCCTGCCACGGAATCCGCATTGACGATCATTCAGAAGTCCGTTGCACTCCAAATACTTAACCAACTCTGTATTGATGACTTTTTCCATCACCTTAGATAAAATAGACAGTAATGCTATCGGACGGTAATTTTGTGGGAGACACTTTTTTCCGTCTTTGGGATTGGCTGAACTCGAGCGATTTTCCAGCAGACAGGAAAGGTCCTCCGTGCATAAGATAAGCGGAAGAGTCGGCCAAGAACCGGCGATAGTTCTGGAGCACAGTTCTTAAGGACTATTGCTGGTATTCCGTCCGGGCCGGTTGCCTCCCTACAATCCAGTTCACGTAGAATGCGTTGAATAGTGCGCGGACGAAATCTCACATCCCGCATGGAAGACTGTACCGGCGAGATCACAGGTGGCTCCAAAAGGCCGGGATCGAGGTTTGAATTTGCTGAAAATAAATTCGCGAACACATTAGCTTTATCCTTTGGATTCCTGACTAACGTCCCGCTGTCTGTCACCAACGGAGAATTTAAATACCTGGGAACAATACTGATGGCCAGTAACGAAATGTCGAAGGAAATTAACAAAAGACTACACTCCGGCAACGCTAGTTGGCACGCAGTCAGTAAACTGCTGAAATGCAAACTGCATTTCACGGAATATAAACCATAATCATGCCGATTGTTCTATACGGATGCGAAACACGGGATCTCACAAAACGGGAAGAAAACAAATTCCGCGTATTCGAGAATAAAGTTTTAAAGGCTATCTTTGGAGGTAAATATGACGAGGAGGGAGGATAATGGAGGAAACTCCACAACCACGAATTGGAAGAGCTACACCGCAAACCTACAATAGTGAGCGTAATCAAGTCGCGAAGATTAAGATGGGCCGGACACGTGGCGCAATAGGTCCCTGCATAGAATTCTTGACGGTAAGCCAACAGGAAAGAGATCGACAGGACGGCCGCGACGGAGGTGGGAGGACAATGTTAGGTTTGACCTCGAGGAGATCGGATCGGATGGTCGAACGTGGAAGGAGAGCGCACGGGTCAGGGAACAATGGCAGAGTCGAGTCGGTGTGGTCATGAACTTACGAGTTCCTACAGACCAATAAATAGTTAATAGTAATAGCTACATGTACTTTTAAACTAGGTGGAATTTTTTCTTTGAAAGGTATTCGACTCTACTCGAGGGGTTATTTCGAAGTGGTACTACTGAGGAGCTTTTCCTAGATGTTAGTTAATTTTCTGGAGTCTCCCTCGATTCAATCAGATTTTCTCGATTAGAATATTCCAGTTTAAAATAGTAAAGTAATGTTGAACAATTGAAAGATTATATCACCCACGAGAATCCTCTTTAAGTGGTTTATGGCATTGTGCGGGCGGCCTCAGTTTGTAAGTCGGAAAGATAGGTAGTGTAAGTGCTTAACAATAAAACGTAGCCTCTAAATAATTCATTAATATTCGAAAGTTTCGAAGAAAGAGGTTCAGAATTCTCGTATGACATACTTGAACAAAAATCCAGTCACCGGGCAGTTTGACCCCACCTGCCCCTTAGACTTTAATCCACCGTTTAGCTGTGAGTACATTCTAAGACCCCACTCACACGGTAAAATGCTCAACTCATTGAATTCCAACCACAACATAATACATCAATAGGATTAAATAATCGAGTATGACTCAAAAAATGTCATACTACCTTCTTTAATCACAGATGAATCCCAACATACATATACTATCAACGAACGGCACTTGCACTGTCGGAAGCCAACGAACTACCAATTCTTAGCACTCCCATTTATTGAACTTTAATTGCAACGACTGTGAATTTAAAGCTGCGATAACTGTGGTCAAATGTGTGGTGATTCTTAAGAGATGAAGGACATACTACGTCAATGAAACACCGGCGCATATGGTCTATAGGATGCAAAAACGAGCAATGAAATTCGTGAGTCACTACCATTAGGGCAAAAGCATAAAGTATCTTGCTTATTTCTCTCTCTCTTCTTTACATTCAAATGAAAGGAAGTAAAGTCGAAAGATCGGAAAAGACGATCAGTAACCTCGACAAAAAGAAACGATGAAGTCTATATAAAATAATGTGAAGCAAAAGAGCGTCTCAAAACGTTAGTTCAAATCTCTGTTAATATGATTATGTGGACGAGTTCTTAACGTAAGGTCATACATATGAAGAAAGTCATCATTTAATAAAGGGTTAACCGCACGACAATGGGGCGAATGAGAGTGCATCTATTACTCTTCAGACACATAGTGAAATTGCAAGCGTTTTATTGAAGAAAAACTTTTGAAGCAGAATACTGTAAGGATGTATCGAGCCTTTAGTATAGGTATTGAGCTCTTTACATTCGCAGGCACACGGAATATTTATTCCTTTTCAACTTCCCATTCCAAGATATGATTTCGATAAATATCCAAATATTTATCGTTTATTTTTAAAGCTTAGTGTTAATGTTTGTTACCTCGAAGCGAAACTTTAAACTATCCACGTCTGTGGCATTTACCTGGTTGTTTGGGTGTAAATTTCTGTCTGTAATTTTAACTTTTCGACCTCATTTCCATAACAATATCAAAAATCGTCGTTTGATATATTAAATTTAAAAAAAAAGTTTTTTTTTTGTAAATAAAAATAAAATAAGAATAAAAATATATCAAAAGTTAGCATTTGTATTATATTTAATCGTTAACGTCACTCACCTGTATCGCCATCACCATATTCAGCCATGGAGTCTGTATCACTCTCCACTCCTGGTTTATTTCCCGAACTCACTGATTGACGCCCCGCGCTCTTGTTATCCAAGCTGTGGAATGTATCGATTTATCGTTTATAAATAGCTTCATAACGTGGATAGATAATTTCAATTACTTGAATTACTCGTTATTATTGGTATTTAAATTACTCTTTAATGCGTAAGTAATACATTACAAAGTATACTATGCATACCAATTAACAAGACACCCCCCTGACTAGTTCTTGACTATTATTATGCCAAATTTAAATTTTGTACAACCTTCAATACAAATTTTCAAAGGCGCAAACACCTCCCCTTTAATGGGCATCCAATAACTGATTGCGGATATATCTCGGAAAAAATCACCTCCTCTTATAACAACAACAGTACACAAAGGTTCCAGCTTCCGATAGTATTTTGACTCAAAGTACAATTTTTGTACCATCGGAAAACAGAAACAAATAACAATCAATTTAAGTAGTTAATAACGTAAACACTTACGGTTGGGAATACTCATGAAATCCACCCTCGTCAGGGTAGTCCCGTCGTCCATTCGCCATTTCTCTATCGTGGACATCGTACTTGCCACCACGATTTCGTCGGATGATGCAAATGATGATGAACAATATAATGATGATGGCCAATGCAAGCGTCATTCCAATGAACCATCCAGCATTTGCAACGTTTTGATTGGGAACCATTATTGGTCCATCAATGCCATTCGTGTCGATCTCTTGGGATGCACTCTCCTTGAAATAATGACCATCCACTGATACCACACGGAATTCATAAACAGTTTCTGGATCAAGGCCACGAACTATTTGAAAGTCCTCATTCATTTCTTCCTTTGTCTGCTGCCACTCAGTTTCTCCCTTGATTCTGGAATTTAAAATCGTTTTCAAAGATTGAATATTGTTGGTTATTTTCAAATTGAGGAATCATGTAATGGTATTACAAATTTTGGGATTAATTGATTACTAACGGTATCTAAATAATATAGTAAAAATGTTTTATGGGTAACATCCTTGGCTTCTAGCTGAGACAGTCGTTAGTCAAAAATAACTCGTGATAATTTTATATAAATACTTTCTAGAATAAGAATTTCCTGTTAGTATTCCTTTAATTTCCGTTTGCTTTTCCAGTTTTTTTTTACACTAAAGCGCGCACAAATGGGGATGTTGGAGTACCCTTAAATGTCAGAGCACAATGCGAGCGGACGGAGAGGAGGTGGTTAAGGAAAGGAGGTGTCGACTTATATTGGTCTTGAATGCCTGGACTTTACAATGACGAGGAAACACATGATCTGGTAGAGTATTCCACATTCGTGTGGTTCGGCTAAAGACTTGCTCTCTACGTTCTTTTTGTGCGCCTGAAGTTGACTGCCAATGTGAACTGATGCGCATTTACAAATTGATGGGTATCACGGGAAAATGTCTGAAGGGGCGAAACGTATTCAGCAAGTTCAGCTGAGCAACGACCGTGGTAATACCTATAGAAAACAGACAGATACGCTGCACATATGTTTTAACGACGGAATTGATCGACTTACAGCTGGGTCCCCAATAAGTTTCACTGCTCATTTTTTTAACATATTGACCCTGTGTGTAAGGCGTTAGAATATACTTACAGCTAGGCCGGCTTGTCGTAAGAGGGGACTAAAGTCCAAGTGGTAGACGCGGTTCCAACGCCCTGTCGCCCGGTGAAATATCACCCCATCAAGTTATGGGCTCCGTGAAATGGCCGAGAGAAATCCCTGGGCATCTTTCGGAGCTTGGCTGATGGACCGGTTCGGATAAACGAATTCTCCATGATAGCGATATCTCTAATGTTCCAGATCGCGTACGCTTCAGTATGGTAATCAGTGAAAGAGATAAATCTAAAAGAGACCGAACTCATCCCAACTAGTGGTGGGTGTGTGACGAGGAAAGGACTTTACGTCCCCAAATATAATCTGCCTCTCATATATAAATATGATGAAGAGGCAGGACAATGGAGCAACACCATAACCTTGAATTGGAGGAGCTATACCCCAAACCTACAATTGGGAGAATAATCAGGTCGTGAAGATTAAGATGGGCCGGGCATATAGCGAGAATAGGCAAGGACACTATCGTACGTAGAATTCTTGGCGGGAGACCAACGGAAAAGAGACCGATGGGAAGGCCGCGACGGAGATGGGAGAACAATGTATGGCGCGAACTTGAGTAGATTGAATCAGCAATCGTGGCAAGAGAACGTACAGATCAGGGAACGATGGCGCAGCCGAGTCAGTGAAGTCATGAACTTCCGGGTTCGTATTGGCCAATAAATGGTAGATCTAGAATAGTATTGGGGGGATGGGGGCGAACATACAGGGCAAAGTTACTGATTGCTTTCAACCCGGCGAAGGCCAGGACGATCCTTGTCCCTGTTTAATCCAAGTTGACATACAGTTTCCACGTGACACCCCTGGATAGCTACTCTGGCACCCACCAAGTAGTGAACCAATGCATGCAGCGACGTCCTGAGAAAAGTTGCCGCAAGGCTAATAACCTTGCCAGTAAAAACGAATTATTATGGAAAATTTAACAAGCCTCGGATATGGACCGGATACACGACAACGACCATGGAAACGAAAATGGCTAGACGATTTGAGAATTTTCTCGTGGAGCGTCCGCTCCCTATACAGAGCTCGACCTGCATAGCAGCTAGCCGATGCCCTGACGGAATATAAAGAGGACATAACAGCATTACAAAAAATAAGAGGGACGGGGAGTGATGTTATTCAAAGAAACGAGTATGACATTTATTACAGCTGTCATGCAAAATATTATGTGCTCAGGGTAGGCTTTCTAGTCTGCCAAAAACTGAAGCCTGCCATCATCGGCTTTAATGCAATAAACGGAAGGTTGTGCACTCTTCGCGTGCGAGGCAAGTTTAAGAACATAATCCTCATAAACATTCACGGACCTACAGAAGAGTCCCTTGACGACGAAAAAGAAAGAATTCTATGAAAACGTCGAACGCCCAAGATACAATGTGAAAATCGTTCTTGGTGATGTGAATGCGAAAATAGGTCGGGAGCCGGTTTAAAGGCACTACGCAGGTTCCCATAGTTTACATGGGAACATTAATGACAATGGACTACGAGTCATCGAACTAGTAGCATCAAACAACTTGGTCGTTGTGAGTACCAGATTTCCGCGTAAAGACATCCACAACGCCACCTCGGTATCAGCTGATGGAGCCACTCGCAACCAAATTGACCACGTGTTGATAGATCGCCGCCACTCCTCGAGCCTGATGACGGTACGAACGTACCGAGGTGCCAACGCCAACACAGATCACTATCTTGTTGGTATAGTTTTCCGAGCGCGGATTGCCTTATGGAGACGTATTGCATCCGCGGATCAAGTTCGGATGAACACGGCCGCCTTACGCAATGAGAACACCAACAACACCTTTGGTCATGCGTTAAGACTCGCTCCCGAAGAGCTCGACGGAGGGAGAGTAAGTCCTTGGACCAGAATGCCGGGCGTAGAAGAGAAATGGAAACGCCTTAAGAATACTGTCATTAGTACTACCAACTCGATCTTAGGCAGTAGTCGTACAGATCGGGGCGACTGGTTTGATGATGGGTGCAAACTAGCCACTGAACGTGAGAATACTGCATACCGGGCAATGCGGCAGTCTCAAAGGACGCGGGCATGCGAGGAGAAATACAAAGAGCTCAGAAGATCTGAACAAAGACTCCACAAAAGAAAAGTGCCTGGGAAAAAATCTAGTCTGTGAAATAGAGAAAAATAGAGCGAGGTCCGCACCAGGCGCGGAAGTTCTACCAAATAACCCGTAGTATGACGCATTATACACCACGCTGCACTTACTGCAAGCATAAAGAGGGTAATCTGATCACCGATTCGGATGGCATTCTGGAGCGATGTGAAGGGCACTTCAATGAATCGCTAAATGGTCAGCTCACAGAAGATTTGGAAGCTCCACCAATGCAAGATCAAGACCAAATGCTGCCACCACCAAGCATTGAGGAAACATTAAAAGCCATATGACAGCTCAAATAAAAAAAAAGCCCCCGGAGCTGATGGCATACAAGTTGAGCTGATCAAACAAGGAGGGACAGCGTTACATCACGCAATTCATGAGATCGTGGTGCACGTAAGGGAGCAAGAGGATATGCCAAAAGATTGGCGTCGCGGAATAATTTGCCCCATACATAAGAAGGGTGATATCACACTGTGCAGCAACTATAGGGGTATTACATTGTTGAATACCGTCTATAAGATACTATCCTCTATCCTACAAGATCGGATAGCCCCATACCCTAAAGTCATCATTGGTCAATATCAGTGTGGCTTCATCCCAGGCAAATCAGCGATTGATCAGATATTCACCCTTAGGCAGGCGATGGAAAAATATCTGGAATTTAGGATTCCATTACATCATCTATTCATAGACTTTAAGGCCATGAGAGAGTTCGGCATTCCATACAAATTGATACGACTTTGTAGGTTGACCATGATCAACGTAACTAGACAGGTAAAAATTGCGGGATTGCTGTCTAAACCAATAAACATCTTTAATGGACTCCAACAAGGAGACGGTCTGCTCAGACTCCTCTTCAACCTGGCGTTGGAGAAAGCAATCCGTGACTCTGGCGTGACAACTAGAGAGACTATTGTCACCAAGTCCAGCCAGAATCTTGCCTAGGTAGATGGCATCGACATCATCGGTAGATCCGATTCGGTTGTACAGGACTCCTTCACCCAGATCGAGCAGGCGGCACAGAAATTGGGACTGCACATTAATGAGGGTAAAACTAAGTACATGGTGGGAACTTCTGTGAAGAGAATACCTAACGTTGGCAAACCATCAGGGCACGACTTTGAAGTAGTGCAACCCTTTAACTACCTTGGGCCAATAGTAACAGTCGCTAACAATATGGAAGAACAACTACGCGAACGGCTGATCAAATCCAACAAAGCCTATTATGGTCTATCATCATCATCATCATCGGCACTACAACCGGGGACCGGTCTCGGCCTTATTTAGCAAGTCCCGAGGCTTGTTAAATTTTCCATAATAATTTGTTTTTCCGGGCAAGGTTATTAGCCTTGCGCCGATACTATGGTCTATCAAGGCGCTTTAAATCCCTAAATTTATCCAGAACATCCAAGCTACTACTGTACAAGACCATGGTCTTACCAGTACTCATGTATGGATCCGAGACCTGGGTGCTCAATAAAAGGCACTCTGAACTCTTAGCCGCGTTCAAGAGGAAGGTCTTAAAGAGAATTGTTGGCCCCGTATGTGAGGGAGGACGATTCCGGAGACGCTACAACCATGAGTTGTACGCGATCTACCTTGAAGCAAATATTATAAGAAAAATCAGGCTCGGTAGACTCCGGTGGGCGGGACACCTAGCTCGAATGAACGAAGAGGAGGCTGCCCGGGAAGTCCTTAGTGGCAGGATGTATGGAAAGCGACAGCGCGACAGACCTTCTCTGCGATGGATTGAAATCGGGACCGGTGGAGAGACTTGGTGAATAAGGCCAAGACCGGATCCCGGTTATTGTGCCGATGATGATGATGATGATAGAATAGTTATTACAGTATATTACAATAAATATAGTTTTCCATTTAGATTTTCAACACAAATTATTAAATTTAAAATCCACCGGACTAACATGACACCACATAAATTTTGTTACCACAATCGTTTTTATTAACGTTTGGCTTCCGACCGTACTTTTGATCACGACCACTTTAGTTGATTCTTGATTTTCAAAGTAGTAAATCCATTCTCGAAAGTGAATGACTGCTCCAGCCCCTCATACCATGTCGCGTAAAACAAACGAATTAATACAAATTTTGCTCGAATCTGCCCTGATGTTCTTTCTGTCAAGCAATGTGCACCAATTACTCTTACCAAGTAGCTAACATTTCTGTTTGCGATACGGAGCCTTCTAGTGTTTGCACCAATCTCAAATAAATCACTCAAAAAGCACAGTCAATATCTGTAAACTAAACTGTGTTGTTAAGATTAAGAACAAGGGAACGTCTCGGTCTAATTGGTCTAATCGGTCTTGTTACATAATTCGACATCATTTATCAGCCAATAATTTTTCTGTCAAACGTCAGCATCTCACTACTAGAAAATAACTAATACGTTGTATTTGATATCATCATCATCATCGGCACTACAACCGGGATCTGGTCTTGGCCTTATTTAGCAAGTCGCGATGCTTGTCAAATTTTCCATAATAATTTATTTTTACGGGCAAGGTTATTAGCGTTGCGCCAACGTTGTATTTGATATGCTGAGCCAATCTGAAGAAGACCTTAGGCAAAAACCTAAAACAATTCATTCAGAGGACACTAAAAAAATAACCATCTGTAAGAACAAGCGTGTTCCCCTGTATTGACACAATACTTGATTTACTATAACTTTTTATTATATCCTTTACCTGTATTTAGTGAAGAAGTGCGTTCCAGGATGTCCTCCATCGGTGGCAGGCAACCAATTAACTTTAAATTGTGCATATCCATTGTCGGAAGGCAGTTGTTCCCAACTAAATTCCGGTACAGCAGGTTCTTGGAATGCTCCGCCCAAAGTAGTCTTTTCAATAAAGTTCCTACAAAAACAAGACCCAAATAATATTAGCAGTCAAAAATAGTACATCACCACTTACTCTGTTCCCTCTCCCATTTTCGTGGTTGCAGCGATTGAAATCCTGTATTTTGTATTCGGCTTCAGACCTGCTAGTTTAGCTCTGGTGATTCGAGGATCTGAAATATGTGGATCGCGTTCACGTCTTTCGCCCACGTAACTGCCTTTTACATTTTCGTAATAGATTCTGTAGCCGGTAAGCTTTCCATTTGGATACAGTGGTTTTTTCCATGTTAAAAGGAAAGCAGATGAACCAAGTGGGTGGGCTTCCAATGTTTCCACGGGCGACGGAACACCTTCGGGTGTATCAAAATCAATCACTGCACTGGGTGGGCCATTAAAACGTGAATTATATGCCAAAACACGGGCAAAATTCTTGGAATCCGGCTTAAACTGCGTGACTAAAGCTTGATTGGAATCACCCTTAATGTGAACATCTCGCAGTGATTCCTCGCCTTCATCATCGGTCCAAGTTTGGATCTTGTAGCCTTTGAAATGGCCACGAATTGAATCGGGATTCACTGGATTCCAACCCAAAATCGCTGATGTGCTGCTGGTTACTTGGATCATTGAGAAATTCGTTGGCGCCTCTAATGGGCGATCTTCTCCTGAATAACCAATGACTTCAGAAGCGGCTACATTCGATTCACCACGTTCATTAATGGCAATCACCTTTATGAGATATTTTACAAATGTTGGTTGATCTTCGACCACCAGTTTATTCTGCCGCCAATTAAAGATGTCCTTATTCTCCCAATTTGCTGCAGGAATGTCCCGTTTCCAAGATACACGATACTGGAAATTAGGGGCATTGTGCTCGATCTGTGGCATTGGTGTCCAAGTGATTACTAGATTGTTGGGTTCGGTCCCTTGGCCTTCGACATTATCGGGATTTTTATAGGGAACATCCGGTTGCGTTGTACAGGCTTCACTATGTCGTGATGGACTTGATGGTCCAATTTTGTTGAAGGCAATTACGCGGAATGTGTAGTTTGCCCATGGCGTCATACCAATATTGTAACCAGAGTCAGTGGATGGTACTTTTTCAAAGGCGACATCCCACGTTTGTGGCGTGAAGGATGTATTGTATTGGATGGTGTAATGTAGAATGGGTGAGCGGTTGTCACCTTGTGGTTCCCAAGTGATTTCCGCTTCACTAGCCTTACACTGAACATTACCTAATTTGGGCGGATTTGGTACATCTTGGACGATAAGAGTAGCTCTAGCTGACGCTTCATCTAGTTCGGTTCTCGCGATACAAGTGTATTCTCCCGAATCCAGTTCCATGGTCTTCGATATTGTGAGGGAGTTGTCGTTTGTTTTCACAAAACGCACTTGGCTGTCGAAATCAATGGGCTCGCCATCCTTCCACCATTCGATTTCAAGAGTCAGTGTGTCATCATGCGCTTCATTACAACGGAATGTGGCTGATTGTCCTGCAGCAACTTCGTAATTTTGTGGTTCTTGAGTGATCTTAGTATGTTCTTTAACAATTAAACTGCCGTTTGCTGACTTGATTCCGAATTTATTCTCGGCCGAACACGTATAGTGTCCAGCATCAGGGAAGCCGACTTGGGATATCTCTAGATCACCGGATGGCAGAATTGTGTACCGTCCACCAGTCAATTCAAGACCATTTCGCGTCCATTTTACAATGGGTTTGGGAGCACCAAATACACGACAGCGCATTGTAACATTCTTACCATCGACTGTAGCCTCCTTTTTGGGTGCTTCTTGGATTTCTGGTGGGAGGGCCAAAACGTTCAGGTAAACGTCCTTATAAACGTATCCTAAGGAGTTAGTGGCATTGCAACCGTAGTTTCCTGTATCCGACTTAACAAGATCCCGGATGATGATGCGATTGGTCTGAATAATACGACGAGGGTTTGGAGGAGCCTGGGAAATTGGTTTACCATTGTGTATCCACTGAATTGTGGGTTCAGGATTACCGGCAGCTTCGCATTGGAATTCAACGCTTTCATCTTCAGCAGCATTCTGAATTTCTGGTTCCTTTGTGAAGTATGGGGTCGCGTATACCACAAGGTTGATGGAGTACGACTGCGCGTGTCCTACGCCGTTCGATGTGTCGCAAGTATATGATCCGGCATCTTCAAACGTTGCCCGCCTGATAACCAATGATTTACCATAGTGTCCCTGTGTAATTCGACTGTCCCATCGTATAGCCTGGCCGTTTTTCATCCACACCGTCTGCGGTAGCGGTGTCCCTCCGTATATACAGTATAATTCAACTTTCTTACCTCTCAATGCAACTTCGTTCTTTCGGGTTGTGTACTGTCGGACCGGTTCATGTTTGTTTTGAGAGGAACTGATGCCCGTCTGTTTGACATACAACAAGACTCGGTTGCCAATTTTGTATTCATTCCGGAATACCGAAGTGGCTGAGCAAGAGTAGAAAAAATCATCGGAGGCGTCGTCTCGAGTCACATTCGAGAACCAGAGTGTTCCTTCTGGATCCAGTGTCATACGAGAGTTATTTATACTCTTGATACCACCATTCGACTGCTGGATCAACCAGTCAACAGTTGGTTTTGGCCAACCATCTGGTGGTTCGCACTGTAATGAGAATGGTTCACCCTCATTTGCTTCCACCGTTTTCGGTGTTTCATCCTTAAATGCATTTAGTTCAGCCTTACGCACGAATACCGAGTTAGAAGTGGCTATTCCAAACTCATTCTCAGCGAAACACTGATATTGTCCCAGATCTTCATCTTTTGGCGAGGTTATGACTAACGTACCACGACCAGGTTGTTGTAGCATTCGATTATCATATGCCTGCCAGTCAAAGTTCTTTCCATTCTTTATCCATCGGTACCTGCAAATGAAAAGAAAAACATTCCGTGAGAAAGCAGTCTAGACGTTTTAATTTCTTAATTAGCAAACTAGCGCACAGCTATGTATCATCTCGAGCAACCTCTTTGGCTTGTCATGATTGAGTGAGGGTAAGAAACCTTTCCATTAACGAACTCTATAATGGTTTTCGTGTGATACTGCAACTACAAGCAGACATGGTCATTCAAATAAATTACTGCTCATTTGACTAAGGGAGTGGTCTGGCTACGGATAGTTGCCTTTAAAAACAATATGAGCTTAAGATGGCCTAGTTTGTAGTTTGTTGACTTTATAGTCGTTACAAAATTACGACTAATTATTAGACTGTGCGGATATGTTCAATTAAAAGAGTAGAAGTTTAATATGACACACGCTCTGCTAGACCTGCCCGATCAAGGGTTTATAGCAGAGGAATCTACACACATGTCTTATCATTGTTAGATTAGTGCTTTGATTACTTCATGAGATACCAAATGTATGCTGCCAGTCTACACAGGATCTTCGCTATTTTAAATCTTTTAACAGATTAAGACGTCATGCCAATATTTTAATTACATGCAGTTAAAAGGCTTTCAGTTTGTGCTTGCCCCGAGAATATTTGGAAATACTACACCCAATCTAATATGGTTATACCAATTTACCCCACAGGGAGACTGGTTTAATTTTATGCATGCAAGTTTCACTGAGATGGAATGAAGACACACTGTTTAACATTCCGCACCATTAATTATGGCCCTTCGGGGTTTTGCGTTTTATTGTTTTGTATCACGAATCACCCATTTCATTAAATCTATATGAGTAATAAATTAACGAATGAAAGGTAAGTAGGAGCGGGAGAAAACAATCAAAGCCTTGCTGTTCTGGGTTTCTAAAAAGCTCGTAATTTAAACTTCGTTATCGAAGGAAAATTCTAATTGCTAACAAAGATACGTGTATTCAATTTTTTTACACTAACGAGCGCACAAAAGGGGATGTTGGAGTACCCTTAAATGTCAGAGCACAGTGCGGCGGATGGAGCGGAAGTGGGTAAGAAAAGGAGGTATCGATGTATATTCGTCTTCAATTCCTGGACATTACAACGACTAGGAGAAACGTGATCAGGTAGAGTATTCCACATTCGTGTGGTTCGTCTAAAGAATGACTCTATTTATTTGTGCGCCTGAAGTGGACTTTGAACGTGAACTGATGCGCGTTCACAGATTGGCGGTGGTCGCGGGAAAATGTCTGAAGGGGCGGAACAAATTCAGCAAGTTCAATTGAGCAACGACCATGATAATACCTATGGAAAAGAGGCCGGCATGATACTTTTGCGCCTATGGTCTTACGACGGAATTCAACGACTGATGGCTGGGTCCCCAATAAGTTTCACTGCTCGTTTTTGCATCCTATCGAGCACGTGTGGCGGTTCTACGAAACACACAACCCACTATAGGTTGAGATGTCCTTTCCGCCAAGGAACATACTCACCTTTATCCATTACACGTGCCCACAGACACGTGTCCCAAAAGTCCTTACTCCCACCTGAAACAAAAGGTAACATTTCAGACACCAACGTTGAATTCAATAACAAAAACCAATCGAGCTAAACGTTCAAAAGTCTCTAATATTGAATTCAACGCATCCAATTCGACGCACCAATTCAGGGCATCAATGCAATATATTCATTAAACGCGTTCTTCGGTAAACAAACCGAACAACGAATATCTCCGATTGTAGCTAATAGCAATTAGCACCTAAATTCCTAGCATGACCCAAAACCTAAAAGGCGCACTTGTGCAAACAAAGGATAGCGATTCGCCGCCGACCAACAGTCATGCAATCATAAACATCTTAACGTAGATCGCTCACTAGATGTTTATGATTTGGAAATGCTAACAAAAACTAACCGATCCCACGGTTCTTTTGTACCCATCTGAAGCGCACAAGAACCCTCGTTGTCTTAGGCCAGATGGGGAACACAAACAAATCCCAAGAAAAGATCGAAAATTAAGCGGCGGTACGATCGATCGTTCAAACAAAGGAACAAGATCCCGATAAAGAAGACGGAAAGGAGAATGATCTATGATGGGAAATTTTCTTTGCAGACTGGATGGGAAATTTTCTGTTTCAGATGGGGGATGAAAAATTCGAAATGGCGAGGAGAATTTTTCAGTCTACTTCGAGCATCCGTGTAATAGAGATAGTTACCAGAGGAACCCTACTGGGTCAGTCCGCGCTGCAATTGAACTAAAGAACAAACGTTAAACTCCGTGCAATTGAATTAAAGAACGAACATGTAAGAACTCCGCGCAACGAGTGTCAAAATGCTAGAGTGCCTTCCAACGTCGCATGGATTAATGTGCTATCAAGAAGTCCGTGGTTCGATTGTATGTTACGAGAAAAGTATTATTTTAAGGTGTGACTGTTCGGTCCTAAGTGTGACTCTTATGTGTATCCCTGAGCGGGTAACTATCCATAAAGCCGTCTGTAATCTATGTACAACAAAAGGAAAAGAAAACAATAAAATAAAGAAAAATCTAAAGAAACAATTTCTCCGTGTTTTTGTGTTATGTGAGTTCGCTCCGTTGGTGTATATTTCCTCTACCGCGAGCAGTGTTCGGTGGAACACTCCAACATCGGTCAGCAGAGACGCTTACGAATAATCCCGCCAAACACGTGTAGCGCAGTTTTGGATACACCTGACCAAATATGGGAGTTGAACTCCATTTTGGGACGAATGTATAGCTTGGATGGAGTGAAGTATTTTTTGCATCTCTTAAGGAACCCCATGCGTTTGACCGCACTTTTCGCAGTTTCAAATATTTCAAAGAGTCGAATTAATTCGAGTGCAGAGGACTGATAGTTCCTTGGCTTCCGCGATGAAAGTGCCGTTTATCTACAGTATATTTACTTTGGGGTTCGCCTTAGACAACAAGAAGCAACACTGAATTTGTAAGGCATTGAATTCTACTCGGTTAGATGATCACCATTGGATACACCTTGTTGAGGTCTGAATTCAATGTATCAAGCATAAACTGCTGATTGGTAATGATGTTCGAAGGGTTTGGTCGGGAGTGTTCATATGAGTATGAGAAACTCAACGTGTTATCATCAGCAAACCAGTGAATTGGGTTGTGGGTAATGGACAAGATATCATTTATAAAGATGAGAAAGACAATGGGTGAGAGTACAGAACATTGGGAACATCTGCATTCATTTGATGGGAGGCAGATTTGACACCATCAAGAACCACTTGTATTGAACGACCAGAAAGATAGTCTCTTATCCATTGGATCAGGAAATTATCCACTCCATATGAATGTAGTTTTAATAAAAGGGCTGGATACCAAACCCTGTCGAGCTTTTGAGATATCCAGTGCAACAACCTTCCTTTCGCCGAAATAGTGGATGGAATGACTCCACTTTTCGGTAAGGTACGACATCAAATCTCCTGTGAACCGGTTGCTACGAAAGCCATATTGCCGGTCATTGAGGAGGTCATTTGATTCCAGATATTTCAGAAGTTGACGGTTAATCGGCGATTCCATTACCTTCGAGAGAATAGAAGTTAGTGCTATTGGTCGATAAAAACAGAGTGATGACTTTTCGCCTTTTTTGGGAATTGGGTGAATGTTCGCTGACTTCCATCTATTTGTGCCCAGTAGAATAACACAAATGAAAAAGTTTCCGCAATGGTTTAGCGAGTGAAGAGGAACATCTCGTCAAGAGAATTGGGGGAATCCCACCCGAACCAGCGGATTTGTTTCCGTTTTGCTCTTTCAGCCTGCAGGCAACAGTACACGTTCGGAAGTGAATCTGGCTCATGGTGTGCTGCTTATGCTCAAGTTGAGGCGGAACTGATATGGTATCAGGCAGCGTTGAGTTGGCTGCAAAATGTGCAGCAAATAGCTTCATTTTCTCTATTGTACTGGTCTATCATCGACTATTAGCAAAGGAATGGCTGAGGAGACCGAGTTTTGGATGTTCTTCACAAATGAGCAAAAGTTTCTACTTCCTGTGGGAGAGTATAGTATTTTTTGTCTCACTCTCTGGTCATGCAAGAACATGGCGCGTTGAATATGCGCATCGCAGTCATGTCTAGCTCTCTTAAATCTTTTTCGGTTTTCCTCAGTATTGTTTGATTTATACAACCGGAAGTTCAACCCTTTAGCCACAATGGCTTCTCTGCACCCGGAATCGAACCACATGTTTCTTTTGGGTTTGATACTCTTTACATTGTTCGGAATAAAGGTTCGCATGCCAAATAGAATCGTGTCCGTCAATGTGTCCGTTATAGAGTCAACATCATTATTGAGGAAAAATAACGACAAATTTAACCTCCCAAAAAGTCGTACAGACCTTCACAGTTGACTTTCTCGTAAAACCATACTGTTCTTTTAGGAGTTTTCTCGTTAGCGTTGCTGTTGATTAGAGAAAATTTAGCTGAGACGATGGTCTGAAGTGCCCAGGGGCGAAGAAACTTCAATTGTGTATTTGTTTAGGCGGGAGGTGGGAAACCGGTCCAGTGTGTTGGCGGAATGACCGTCTACATCTGGTACCCGTGTTGGCTCATTGGCGAGTTGAGTTAAATTATTTGACTCACCAAAGAGCTGAACATACTGACCTTTAGGTGTCGTGTGTCCGGAGTGGCGAAGCCACTGAGAGTTATGCACAGTGAAATCACCCGCAATAACGATTTCATTGTGGGGATATAGGGTCAAGATCTTATCGATAGAGCATCAAATTCGTTAAAGGATGCGTTTCTATCCAAATTTGGGCTTCTGTAAAGAAATCAGTAATGTATGATATGCCTACGAACGTGAAGTTTTAGCCAAGAGAAATTATTCCGGATTGTTGCAGAGCCCATATTGTGGCAGAAACTGATAAGAAATATGACTTTGTATGTATGCGGCTAGCCCTCGATGTGGAAAAAAAGACACTAAGTTATAACCGGGTATAGTAAAACCAGATAATGGTGTCAGTTATTACCTGGGTCTCACTAAGTGCAAGGATTGCTGGTTTCCGGTTAGAGACCTGGGCAGATACAGAAGAGAAATTGCGTCTTAAGCCGCGACTGTTACAAAGATCGATGTGAAATTCCCGTTCCATTGAAACGGCCAGACAGTAAAAACCAATCACATCATCATCGGCATTACAACCAGGATCCGGGCTTGGCCTTATTTAAGAAATCTCTCCACGGGTCCCGATTTCGAGCCGATGTCATCCAGTTTGGCACTCCCATGCTCTGGGCGTCCTGGTCTACGCCAGAGAAATCCAATGCCGCTTCAGAAATGGATGCAAATCGAAACCAGCGATAGATAGAAGTAAATAAGTAAATACCTTCCCCACCTTTCGAAAAGGCACGAGTGACCCGGGCTTACAATTTAAGGGTTAGATTTGTTTTTGTAGGTGGTGTTTGAATGGTTGGACAAATTCAATTTATTAATCTGGGTGTACCATTCAGATGGAAGTGCCGATTTGTTTTTATTTTACTTCTCCCAGGAAAGGCAAAAATTGTACAAAAATAGACCCAGTGCCCCGAGATGCTTTTTTTTTCTCGACCGGGTCCATCAGCCAAGTCTCGAAAAATGCCTAAGGATTTCCCCCAAACATTTCATGGAGCCTATAGCTTAATGATGTGGTATTTCCCCGGGGAGCTGGGCTTTGGGACCCTACCTACCACTCAGTAATTGTGGTGTAGTGGGGGTGGGTGTAGCCGATACTTCGGAAACAATACCAGCAGTAGAATTGTTGGTGGGCAAAGGGAGGAGTAAGCGGTATTGAATGGCTGTAATATGAAAGGGCAGAGGGGATATGGATCAACGTCTAGTAGTTCAGCAAATAATGTTCAGCATTTTTTCTTGGCTATAAAGAGTTGTTATGGCATTTTCTAAGTAAACGAGGAGAGATGGATCAACGTCTAGTTATTATTATTTTTTTATTTATTGGCCTGTAGGAACCCGGAAGTTCATGACCTCACCGAGTCGACTCTGCCATCGCTCCCTGTCCTGTGTACTCTCCTTCCACGCCCGACCATCCGATCCGACCTCCCCAAGGTCAAACCTAACATTGTCCTCCCATCTTCGCCGCGGCCGTCCTACCGGTCTCTTTCCCGTTGGTCTTCCGTCAAGAATTCTACGCACGGTCCTATCGTTGCCCATTCGCGCTACATGTCCGGCCCATCTTAATCTTCTCGACTTGATTACTCTCACTATTGTAGGTTTGCGGTATAGCTCTTCCAATTCGTGGTCGTGGAGTTTTCTCTACTGTTCTGCCTCCTCGTCATATTTATCGCCAAAGATACTCCTTAAAACTTTATTCTCGAATACGCGGAATTCGTTTTCTTCCCATTTTGTGAGAGCCCATGTTTCGCATCCGTATAGAACAGCTTTATATTACGTGATAGCAGTTTGGATTTCAACTGTTTTTGACTGCATGCCAACTAGCGTTGCCGGAGTGTAGTCTTTTGTTAATCTCCTTCGGTATTTCGTTACTGGCCGTCCGTATTGTTCCCAGATATTTGAATTCTTTGACATTTTCGAATATCTTGCCCCTGATGTTTATGTGCGTTCTCTGAGGTCCACCTGCTCTCGCCGTAATCATATATTTGGTTTAGTCTTCATTTATTTCTAGGCCCACCTCTTCTGCGGCTTGCATGATGATTTCACTGTATTTACTTACAGTTTCTAGATTATCGCCCAAAACGGCGATGTCATCCGCATATGCGAGCACTTGTGTGACCCCGTTCAGGAATGATCCGGTCATGTTGTCGTCTTGTACCTTTCTGATGACATACTCGAGGACAAGGTTAAAGAGACATGGTGAGAGGCCATCGCCCTGTTTTACCCCTACCCGGATTTCAAATGGTTCTGAGAGGTGGTATTTTATTCTAACTCGCCCTTTGTTTTAATTCATGCAGATTTGAATGAAGGCGGCATATTTTTCCGGGATTCCCAGCTCAACTACAATATGGTAGAGTCTTTACCTTGTGACTGAGTCGTAGGCTTTTTTGAAGTCAACGAACAGTTGGTGAACCGTCTCCCCGTATTCCCACTTCTTTTCCAGCAGTTGCCTTATTGTGAACATTTGGTCGCTTGTTGACCGGTAACTACGGAATCCGTATTGGTAGTCTAGTAGTTCAGCAAATAATGTTCAGCATTTTTTCTTGGATATAAAGAGTTGTTATGGCATTTTCTAAGTAAACGAGTGAGAAGCGTATCTCCTTAACCCTTAGAGCGCGAACCGTCGATAAATCGATTGTCTATTGATGCGTATAAATTGCGAAGCGTCGGAATATCGAGTATTGCGCAGTTTGATTTTAGGTATCGATCTGTGCAGACGTGTCGTAGCGCGCGCATTTATAACGTTTATAATAAGTTAATAACATTTATAAATAACCATTTAAAATTATTTTTCTGTGAATTTATCATTGATTTTTTATTTTTTTTAAGTTAAAGTTTTTTATTTCTATTTCCAAAATGTCAAAATCGTCAAGTAGTGATAATGAAAACACTTGTAAATCTTTGAGTGAAAATGTTTCTCTTGGTGAAAATAGTGACAGTGACAATGAAATTAGAATGTTCACAAATCGAAGAATGAGTGTTTGTGGCGAAAGTGGTGAATCTTCCGAAGATGAGTCTACTGTTTTGGACGACCATGATACCGATATATTTGTGCAACTTCCTTCTGACATAAGTTTTTCCAACGAAACTGTTGACGTCCGGCGCCGTGCTTTCTCGGATGAGGGAAGAGCGGGGACCTTTCTTTTATTCCTTTACTTCCTTTTCTCAAATAGAAAATTCTAGAACTCAACTTCAATTAGAACTTATAATTCCAAAACTCATTTATTCAAACTCAAAGTCAACTAACTGATCTGACTCAACTCTCTTCCTCAACTGATTTTACAAATGAATTTTTTCTCTACTTATAGAACATTGTGTTCTAATTTACTGGAAATTATAACATGAACAAAACAAAATTTATCAAAGACTCTGTGACTTTTAAATTGAATAAAATTTGTACGAAAATCAAAGTTACTATGTTTTGAATGAAATAAAAAGGTGCAGGTTATTAAATGTGCTGTAACTGGCAACATTGTGAATGTTTATGAATGGTATGTATTAAGTGAGAATGTAATATATGTTAAGGGAAGTTTTTAACGATGTGTAAGGAGATTCGGTGTTAAATTTAATAAAGGGTAGTATTCTGGAATACAACAAAACAAATAATACTTTTTTCGAAATTCCCGGACCAAAACATTTACCCGTCGACATTGAAAAGCTTATTGGATGTTTTGAATTGTTTTTTACTTCTTTGCTCATCAAAACTATAGTACTAGAAACTAATCGATATGCCCAACAATTTCTATACTCTGGAAAAGAAATGAAACCGAAATCACGAGTTAAGTCATGGAGGACAGTTACGGAATTAGAAATGAAGGCATTTATTGCAGTTTTATTAGAAATGGGTATTACTAGAAGACCAACTATATATTCTTATTGGTCTAATAACTCAAGAAGTATTATCGTGGTTCAAAAAAATGTTTCCGCGCGACCGTTTCCAGTTGATCCTCAAATTTTTTCACATGGTGGATAACAAAAAAATAGTTCCTCCAGGCCATCCTGACTAAGATCCGTCTGCCAGATTTTCCCCACTTGTTGACCACGCCAATAAAGTCTTCCGACACTATTACCAACCTCACCGAAAATAGTTAATTGACGAGTCATTAGTTTGTACCAAAAAGCACCCAGTCTTACTTGTTTCAACACACGCTAATACAAGCAACGTAATCACGAAAAAGAAAAAAGGAACATTTGAAATAGAGAAAGCAAAACCAAGCATCATACACAATTATAATAAGTTTATGGGTGGAGTAGACGAGTCAGATAAAATGCTATACGTATATTTGGATGAACGGAAGACACTAAAATTTTGGAAAAAGTAACATTTAACATCTTCGGGAGAATGGTTCTCAATTCCTACATATTAGGTGTACAACTTTGCCCCCGCCGTTTTTTTTCCGAAATTCGAGGCTTTATTGTAAAAAATCGCCGTTCTTGAAGCGTTGAAACCGCTCTCGGCACGTTCTTTCACTAATAAGGGCTTCACCATAGGTATTTGAGAGCATTCGATGAGCCTCACCCGCAGATTTCTTTATATTAAAGCAGAAAATTAAAACCTCTCGCAAATGACGAGAATTTGGCTCGTAAGCTGACATGTTTAATCGAGAATAAATTTATGATGTAGAACAAATCGACTAATATTTCGATGGCGTTATGTTTACAAATACCTAAGCTTATTGTATGGCATCTATGATCTATTTATTTCAACTACCATCCATCTATGATCTATTTATTTCAACTACCATCTACCAGCCATCAATTGCAAAACGGCGGAAGCAAAGTTGTACACCTAATAATACAAAAGAAAAGAAAATATCTCGACTACAATTTACTGGCCAGATAATCAATAGTATTGAGAAAGAATGGCTTGAGATAAAAAGCATCCCAGAGACACCAATAAGATCCAAACAAAATATTGGTCTAGAAAAGTTAACAGGGACGAAGCTTCGCCGTTGTGTTGTGTGTAGTAATAAAGGAGGAAAAGGAATGACTCGATCTTTGTTAGTTTGTGTAAGCTGTAAAAAGGGAGAAAAGATTCTGTGCACACTTCATTAATTTTTTTTTCAAAAATCCTTTCGCAATTTATGCAAAATATATGAAAATTAGCTCAGCACTAAAAGGGTTAAGGAGAGGTTCTCATCTAGAGACCCAAAAAACGATGTGTTTTTCTTGAATATTTTTCTCAAAGACGGAAGCAATGTCAAATTTTGTACACATATTTACTAAGTACTACGAGGGTTGCCTCTTATGTTTCGGGATTTGGCAACCCTAGTGTTGCAATCCGGCAATTGACAGCTCTGTCGTAAAGTTGGACATTTTTGAGGTTATACGCACTCAGAACGTTTTGACATACGAGCGCTATTTGTGTTGTTTACAGTAACGTAAAAGATTCATCTCGGCCCAAAAATGGAATTAAATCGTCAACATTTTCGTGCGATTATTTTTTACAACTTTCGGCGTGAATTAACTCAGCAACAGTGCATGGATGAACTTAATTCAATTTTTGGCGATGAAGCTCCATCAAGGACCAGTGTTTATCGATGGTATGGTGAATTCAATCGTGGTCGTAGTTCACTCCAAGATGAATTTCGTGAAGGTCGTCCAAAATCAGTTGTTGTTCCGAAAACCATTGATGCTGTGCGCGAACTGATATTGGAAGATCGCCATGTGACCTATCGTGGATTGACCAACCTTAGGCGTTAGTGGGACCAGCATACATTCAATATTGCATAAAAATTTGACTGTCAAAAAAATTTGTTCGCGTTGGATCCCACACAATTTGTCAATCGCCCAAAAAAAGACTCGTGTCAATTGGTCGAAAGAAATGCTCAAAAAATACGGTCGCGGTGCTTCGAAACACGTCTATGACATCGTGACAGGTGATGAATCGTGGATTTACGCGTATGAGCCCGAAAGTAAACAGCAGTCGACTGTCTGGGTGTTTCAAGATGAGCCAAATCCAACAAAAGTTGTTCGCGCACGAAGCACTTCCAAGCAAATGGTCGCCTGTTTTTTCGGAAAAACTGGACATGTCGCAACCGTACCACTAGAACAACGTAGAACAGTCAATTCTGAATGGTACACAACCATTTGTTTGCCAGTTGTCTTCCAAGAAATCAGGAAAACCAACCGCCGAAGACGGATCACTCTTCACCACGACAATGCGAGCTCTCACACATCGGCTGCGACAACTGCATTTTTGAGCACCCAAAACATCGATTTGATGGGTCATCCGCCGTATAGTCCTGACTTGGCACCGAATGACTTCTTTTTATTCCCGTACGTAAAAAACAAACTGAGAGGTCAACGTTTTTCGACACCTGAAGAAGCGGTTGCTGCATTCAGAATGCATGTGTTGGAGATACCTCAATCAGAGTGGCAAAAGTGCTTCGACAATTGGTTCAAACGCATGCAAAAGTGTATAGATCTTCATGGGGAATATTTTGAAAAACAATAAAGTGATTTTCGATGATCAATATTTGTTTTTGTTCTCTAATCCCGAAATATAAAAGGCAACCCTCGTATTACATACATTTTTTTTTGTGAAAAATATTACAAATTGTCAATTTAATAGATAGCGCAGTGTGACGAATCGAAGAGAAGGTACCCAATCGGTCTCCATCGTTGCTCTGTTTGCAATCGTCTATAATCATACAACAAAAAGCTTTTGCAATTATATATGGTTATACAATAGGGAGTTAACAACTTTGAATTTAATTTGTGAACGCACCCTTTCACTAATCATCGAACTGTCCCTGTCAATTTATTCAGTAAACTCAACATTTTCATCATGGGGGTTTTGGAGACTTATTCTACACACTATAAGCTATCAAAAAATGAAGAAAAAAAATCGATTTTTTTTTTAAATTTCTTGATGAGAACCTCCCCTTAAGTTCATCACCAAGTGTGATTTTGTATTTAGTTATTTATTCAAATAACGCAATCGTTACCTGATATTTATTTATTTTTTTACCGAGACAAAATCGATGAATAAATGTTGCTGTTTTTATTTTTTATATCATCATATATATTCATTGTACAATAAAATGACAAATACTATCGGTATAAAATAATATATAGTTTTCAAATTAATGATAGAATGCCGAATAACGTTTCGCTCCTAATGACGAAAAATACAGTATCAATACTTAGAGCAGTAAACGATAAAACTGAAAGAATAATGAAAATGACATAGGACTTTCATGGTTTACTAACGGCTGAGGAGGAATAACAACAACTTTTGTTACGTTATGTAGAAGAAAATATTTACAGTAATGTTTCTATTACTATAATATGGTAATAAATGTCTGCTTTTAATAAATTGGTGCCTTGTGTACAATCCTACAATCTTGCCATGGAATTTATCGTATAAAATTCTACGTTCAAGTTTAACCTCAAGTTGGACGATTTACTCGGGTCTTATTACAAAAGCGGGCGCAATGCTAATAACCTTGCCCGGAAAAACAAATTATTATGGACAATTTAACCAGTCTCGAATGTGGACCGGATACCGGTGGAGAAACGTGCTAGATAAGGCCAAGACCAGATCCCGGTTGTAGTACCAATGATGATGATGATTAAAAAAACACCTTAAATTAATGTTGCTGAGGTGAAATAGAAACACAAGAATTTCCTTGTATCTTGGGACACTACTGTACATTCATGCACGGAAAATTCTTCGCCTTTGCAACCCATAACACCGCATAGTTTCTAAAATTAATTAAGATTTTAAATCTACACCCAAATAAACTTCTTAAAAATTAGGTGTGCCAGAAAACCCACATCACGCACACCATAAGTCCCGCAAACACGACAAATGACTGCTAGTTATTTTAGGTCTTCATTCCGCATAATTAGAATGAAGCATTCTGGAATACCACCTGGTGGTGTGCAGAAAGTCCTTATTTATGGAACACTTTGTCCCCCTAGTTTGCTTTTACACATGGCATGGGCAACTACAAGCAGGAGTGCCACACAAGTCACTGTTTCCGAAACTTATTAGGTAAAGTGCTTTTAGTCATATTCACGCCCTTCAATGGGGTTTCAAATACAATCGACATGGAAGAGATCCCTTTTCTACATATGATACCGATTTCGTACTATATGGAGGAAATTACTACAAGTCTACGTTCCAACATAAGACACGAGATAATAGCTGCGGCTAACCCCCGATAATTCTCATTTATTTGTTTCCGAAACTGGCATGCAGTTCTTCTACAACTTCAACAAATCTCCTTTAAATGCATATGTAACCAACATGCAACATCATTTAAAATATTCAATGAAATGTTTTATATGTTGCCTTAAGTCTGACTACATCAGGGCCGTGCAATAACATCCCCTCCAATGCCAACATTTGTAATACTATGATCTTATCTTAACCACTACGATGGGACTTGTATGAGTCATTCAGGAACATAAAAACCCCCTAAAGCTCCTTTTCATAAGGAACGACGGTGCCGTAATATGGCAGGAATTTTCATAGACATTTAAACATACGTGCGATTGCTTAACAATGTAGATGAGGGTATCCTCCCAGGCAAGTAGAACGATATAAAGCACATTTAAGTTCAGACAACAAGGGCGATGACTGCAGTACTTCAGTTGTAGGGCGTACAAAGTAAATTCACACAGCAACAGTTTTTCCGCATACATTTAGCTGTTCACCATAAAACAAGGAAAAGGAACAAGAAAAGTGATGAAAGGATGAAACACCAACTGAACGCAGGATCGATAAATTTAGTGAAACATTCCTTTTTTCATTTTCGATGTGTGGCCATGGCAACATTGATTCTCGTAGAACAAACTGATTCAGATGTTTACAACTGGAAAAGGTCACCGAAAGGAAAGAGTGAGAATATGTACAGCAGCCAATGGATGTGGCTCGTTAAAAGGATGCTGTGTATCCTTTCGGTCTTTGCTGATAGGGATTAAAGTTTCTGCAGTCGGATTATAGTGAATCACTGCAGGCGCAGACGACTAATGGGGAAATCAACTATCTGATCTTAACATTGCAACACACGTGTGTCTTCAAATACTATACCTCACAGTCCGACTTTTCATAAATTAATCTAAACTCAAAAGTAGTAACAGTTTCTAAACAAACTGGAATAAAATTGCAATTTATGGATGTTGAGAACAAGAGCCACTCACTATATCTTTCGAAGGAAATTCCTGTTACTTAGGGAGCTCGGGATTCGTAATCCTTCCCTTATATGCTATGTACTTCGAAATTGTTCTGTGTATGGCTTTCTAAATCAAGCTAACTGTCATTCAAATGAATGGTCGTCAACCGTTGATGGTTTGACTTCTGACAACCATCTAACACAAGTGACGGTATATAGCTGATACCAAGGTGAGCTATAGCTGCTGCCAACGTGATTTGAATTGAGGAGACTACATACATGTATCTTCCTCCCAATTCCACTTAAAACCCATACACTGTATCCACAAATCGATCTGTGATGTTTCTACCAGATACACACAGTACACAAGCAAATAGTGAAGAAGAACACAGAAAGGAAATCGAATAAGCAAAAGCATCAGCCGTATACCAAGCAATAACATAGCAATTCCACATCAGTTGGGTGTACTTGAGTTTAGAAATCGAATTCCTACACGCGGCAATGGCCTGTTGTGTTGAGCATTGGTTCAATGTTTAGTGATTCTAACCGTCATAGCGTCGGTTCGAATCACACGTGCTTCACTATGGTCGCAAATGCTATAGATCTTTCTTCATTCCGAAGAAAAGATACTTAGAGTGTATGTCCCAGTTCGGCGAAGACCGTGGCAATGAAAAAGTGTTCTCACTGTATTTATTCTAAATGAAGACTGGTACCTTAAGACCTATACAACGAAAACATTGAATAAAACTGCGAGTTTTAATCCGATTTCAAAAATTATTTTCTTTTTCGATTAATTGATCGATGGCAATTGGGTGTAGCAAATATCCGACAAGTATTCGCTATCGTTCCGGAGGCAGATCTGTAGCAGTATTTTGTACTGAAGACGGAATTTGAATGAACGTTATGAAGAATATATAACAAAATCATAACGTAACAAACCCCGGTTCACAAGGATACCTCAATTCCCTAAGTGTGTAATAGTTACGTAAATGTTTGGGTATAAGGCGCTGATGAATTTTTTTGATTCTCTTCTCTGCTGTTGATAACAATTCTCGACAGGACGCCTCAAACCGCACTGCGCCAATTTCTGGAAGATACCATAAGCCACAGCATGTCAATTTCTGGAAGATGCCAGAAATCATAGCGTACACATCAACACACACGACATCGGTACCAAAGCCACGGGCTTATAAAAGGACATGGTTGTATGGCGAAGTAAGATTCTCTTTTGCCCTTCGAATTCAATTGACTCTGTAACATCGGTTCAAGTAAAATTGAGCCAGCTCAGGCCAGGGAGTTTGACTTCAAGGTAAGTTTAGTTGCGTGCAACCAGGCGAGTGATATCGCAAAGAAGGCCTACAACAGGGTAACTGATAGACTCGTTGAGTGCCCAACTAGTTCGCGTCCCTTCTGGTCAATGGCAAGGGCTGTCAGTAGTGACTTCACTTCCTCCTCTTTTCCTCCGTTAGTGATGGGCAGCGGGACGTTAGTCACAAATTCAAAGGATAGAGCTAATGTGTACGCGAATTTAATTTCCGTGAATTCGAACTTCGATACCGGTCTTTTGGATCCAGCCGTGATCGCACCGGTACGGTCTTCGATGGGGCATGTGAGGTTCCGCCTGCGCACTATTTAACGCATTCTACGTGGATTAGACTGTAGGAAGACAACAGGCTCGGACGGAATATCAGCAAGAGTCCATAAGAACTGTGCTCCAGACCTATCGCCGGTTCTTGGCAGACTCTTTCGCTTATCTTATGATCGAAGGATCTTTCCTGCTGTTGGAAAATTGCTCGAGTTCAACCAATCCGAAAGAGGGGCAAAAAGTGTCTTCCACAAAATTACCGTCCGATAGCATTATTGTCTACGTTATCTAAGGTAATGGAAAAGGTTATCAATGCCGAGTTAATTAAGTATTTGTAGTGCAGCGGGCTTCTGAATGATCGCCAATACGGTTTCCGTGGCAGGCGGTCTGTGGCGTTTCTAACAGATACACACACAATATACAAGCAAATAGTGAAGAACACCGAACGAAAATCGAATAAGAAAATGTATCAGAGCCGCATGCCATAGCGATAACATAACAATTCCACACCAGTTGAGTGTACTTGAGTTTAGAAATCGAATTTGTACACGCGGCAGTGGCCTGATGTGTTGAGCATTGGTTACATATTTTAGTGATTCTAACCGTCATAGCATCAGTTCGAATCACACGTTCTTCACTATTGTCGCAATACGCTATAGGTTCACGGGAGATCTTTTGACCCTTTTAACCCATATATCGACATCTGCGATTGAGGGGCATGGTAAGTCAAGGGCGGTCGCATTGGATATCTCCAAGGCTTGACCGCGCCTGACATGCAGCATTGCTGAGCAAGCTTCGTTCATATGGACTTTCCCAGCAGTTTTGCAAATGAACGAAGAACTTCCTCGAAAATCGGTGGATCCGGGTTGTTGTGGCCGGCGGGTATTCGGATCTCTATTCTATTAATTCTGGGGTACCTCAAGGTTCTATATTGGCTCCAACCTTGTTTTTGCCTCACTTAAATGATTTGTTGGAGTCGACGGATAACAGGGTGTTCAGTTTCACGTGTAGTGATCCTAAATTACCACCCTCACCCAATTCCTAATAAGCCTCAACTTAATACCTTTTCCCGCGAACTTTAAATTCATACTGTGCGTTGATTCCCTGGAATGATATCATCATAAAATGCCTATCATCAAATGCATTTCATGGTTGTGCTTTCCGCGAAATTCGTCAACCGAAATCCCAATATCTTCCCCAAATGAATCATATGAGCAACAAATTAAACCGAAAATCCATTTGTCGCACATTGATTCAATTCCCAATAACCCTAACATTATGAAATGCCTAACTACATTTCATAATGTTTCCTTCCGGGAATTTGTTCAACCAAATTCCCTTCCACTTGCTAGAACCCCATTCCAATTGAAGCACGCACCAAATCTTGTTTGTGCTTCTTGGAATTTTTAAGTAAAATTTTTTCAACAAATCTCTGTCGCTACAGAGTATAAAAGTTCGGCACATTTTGGCTTCGTGATCAGTGACCTAGACGAACTGTATCAGTATTACAGTCGATGGAAAATCCGACTTAACCCATCACACCAAAGCAGTAGCTATAATTCTGAGTACTACACACTCCCAACCCGCTTCTCGATATTCACAGAATATCCGAATACAAATAGGAGGTACTACGATTAGACCACAGAACAGGATGGAATATCTTGGGGTCATCTATACCCCAAAAATGAATTTTATCAAACATGTGACCCACATTCTTCAAAGGGGCCTCGGTCGGTCTAAGCAACTACACAACATCTTGAAGTGGAGGATCAATGTTGACACCAAAGTTAAGCTTCTCTGTTATAAGCAGCTAATCCGTTCTGGAATATCATACGCCTTTCCCATATGGTCCTGCATATCTTCGGCCCAAATGGAAAGACTTCGAGTTTTTGAAAGAAGAAACTGAAGAAAGCACCCTTCCCAACAACATTCCCCTCTATAATAGAGGATTCCTGGACCCATCCCATAGGGTATACTGCTAACATATCACACGCACACACGCACGCACAGTACAAGACGGCACAAACATACACACACACCGACCAAAGCGCAGATTATCAGACACCAAAGACGTGATCTGCGTTTACTACCGCACTCCAAGACCTACCGGTCTTGTACGATATCTTTCCCACCATTCCCCCATCCAAGTAGTTAGAGAACAATTGTACTAACCCTGTCCACACTACCCTTAGATACCTCCTTCCCCTTTCTTTTCAGATATCTTGAGACCGAATCCAACATCCTCACGGATATGAATGATTCTGGTTATCGCAAGATGACCAGAAGCCAGAGACAAGATGAAGGACACGTTGCCCTTATCTCCCTAAAGTCGGCCTCTCGCCACCCCATTTTTTTTTGCTTCGTGATCAGTCGAAACCCAGAAAGCCGAAGTTACGGCAGAATATTGTAAAATTAAAGGCAAACCAATCAAACAAAGTCAACTTAAATAAACAAAGTCAACTTAAATAAAACCCAGAAGACGTTTCATTTGTAAAACAAAAAATGATTGTGGGTACCTTCACCCAATGAATAGTCGTAGCGGTTGATTCGCTCTACAAAGATGACCAAAGCTCTTGGCATCTCAGCTACGTAGGGCAACCATCAAATCCCGGGCACAGCAAGAATCCAACCGGCCTTTAGCCACCGGGAGCAGCCCGAGCGGACCCATCCAACCACTTAAGGTAAGATCACAAACTATAATAATATAGCGAGCTTAAGGTTCGCTGGATGAATTATTTTAACAAATAAGAGCCGTTAAATCGATTTTCTTTGTAAACACTTTATTAGTCTGTTAATAACAACCGTTACTTGATATTTCGCTAATAATTCGGTGACTCTTCTTTCACTAGAGACTTAATGCCTCTCGCTTTTTCTTTACTTATCCCTTCCCTACTGTTTACTGCCCTCCTTGATCTGCGTGACACGTATTTATACCGTTTTTCCTCATTCTGATTCGGCGTTTCGTTTCCGTCCGTTCTATAGCCTCGAATTTTCTACTGCTCATAGTCTTCAGTTTTCCAGTACTTTCTAGAATATTCTAGTACTTTGTTTTGGAGACCTGCCAGACATCACAGCTGATTGTCATATGCGTCACAATAACATAACATTACACACGGGTGGTAGTACGCTTTTCTCCTTTTCGAGTGATCGACCGATTAGTGCATCAACATTGCACCAGCTGAGATGTAGCTAGATCGACTCTCTGAATCGGAATCTGGATAAGGTCCTGCAGTGTGGAAAGGCCAATTTCGTCAGCGACAGCGTCGACCTCCATCTTGCCTGCTGGACCCTGATGATTTGCATGACAATGCGTGTCAGCCCCCTTAAAAGCAAAACTCTTCACAAAGTGCGCTTTCTCGAACGAATCCTCTTGATTCATGATATGGTATAATAATTCGATAAAATTAAAAATCGTCTCTAAATGAAGACATTATTGAAAATGTATTGAAATATTCCATAGCCCTTTTAGTACCATTTGACCATAAACAATTAACATAAAGAAACCCACTTGACCCTCAATTGCAAACTTTGTAAGTGCTACATGACTCATCCTAAAACTTTGCAGCAACTTACGAACACCATAGAGTTCCTTTGCATCCTTCGTCATCAATACTTGGCGACAGCAAACAGGGGCAATAACTACTCTCTGTCGCCTGATTCTTTCCCGTGAACGTGCATTGAAACCCAAAACTCGTAGTGAACGTTACATTTAAAAGCACTTAGTAGGAACAAACACGGATACTTCCAGGCGACATATATTTAAGATTCGTTTACACTTCAGGACATATATAATGTATTTTCCTTAGCATGGAACTTTCCCGTTAAGCTTATATGCATCAGCTTGTGAACAATCCGCTTTAATATCATTAGTTCATTGCCCCCACCATCGTTCAACGATCCTTGAAATTGAAAACCTTGCCCTTTCCGTTGTATTTCGTTTTGTGTTCGCCTATTGGTGTGTTATCCTTTGCGGTAGCAAGCAAATGAATTGCAATAGCTTCGTGAATTGCCACTATAGACGGACTGCTCCTCGTCCTCGTATATGTAAAACCTCATAACGGACTGACAAAATGAAAGCTACGAGAAGGGTGGCGGGGTACATCATCGCCCACGGCTGCTCTCAGGACGAGAATTCTATTTGCAAATTAAGTTTTTTTTTTCTTCTATGCATTTCACGGTTTAGAAAGGATTTTAATCAACAGCAAAATGTGCGGAAATGAATGTTGATGTCACTGGTGCAACATCCTTTCGCATCCGTGTTTTGTTATTGTAAAACAAAGCTTTAGAAATTTAAAATTGTTGAGGTCTTAGGTCTTTGCGGAAAATGGTACAAAAGAAAACCGACAAAACAAATAGCTTCCTTCGAGGTTAATAAGTTTGTGAAGGTCAACCTCCTGGTGAAGTTTCAATGTATGCATACTTGTAGATCCTTTGCGAATTATAATGAGATTGTGTTTAGAAACGCTTAACCCAAAAGGTGAAGTGCGATTGAAAGAAATGACGTCGTGGAGTATTAATCTAACTTAAGGGGTAATATCACCCGGGTCCACTAAATTTCAGGTGATTTTCTGAATAGTACCACGAACGATAGGAAAGAGATACAGATATGAGCTTTTGTGCACTTAAAAGTACTAGCCTTTAACTACAAAAACGAAGCTTCATTTTAATTTTACGATTGAAAATGGCGGCACATTAGCGCACGCAAGGAAAAAACAATTTTGGCCAGTCTACATTGGCGCACCGCTACAGGTGACAATTTTTAATTTGCAACAAAAAACCAAAAAGTGTCTTAATATATTAATCCAAAATCTAGTGAACATTGTTGCACGATAAACGAACGCACCGATTCCAGGAACCCACTGAGCAAATGAAAGGATGTATCACCGTACATTGGCCTTAAATACATGGACATTACAATGACGAGGAAACACATGATCTGGTAGAATATTCCACATTCGTGTGGTTCGGCTAAAGAATGACTCTCTATGTTTGTTTGTACGTGTGAAGTTGACTTTCAACGTGAACTGATGCGCATTCTCAGTTTGACGGGTATCGCGGGAAAATGTCTGAGGAGGCGAAACACATTCAGCAAGTTCAGTTGCGCAACGACCGTGGTAACACCTATAGAAGATAGGCGGATAGGATAAGGGATAGGCATGATACGTTGCGCCTATGTTCTAACGACGGAATTGATCGACTCACAGCTGGGTGCCCAATAAGTTTCACTGCTCGTGGTTGCATCCTATCAAGCACGTGTAGTGCAGTTTTGGATGCGCCTGGCAAAATATGGGAGTTGAACTCCGTTTTGAGACGAATATACGAACTAACACCCAATTCATTGGGGTAATCCAAGCAACATAATTACTTACAATTAAAGTATATATAAGTTACAAACTAGAGAACTTGAGAACTATCTAAACTAGGCTTAACCTATGGTAACCAGGACAAGGATGGAGTGAAGTATTTTATGCATCTCTTAAGGAACCCCATGCACTTGGCCGCACTTTTCGTAGTTTCAAAAATGTGGTCGCTCCAATTAAGAGTCGAACTAATTCGAGTGCCGAGGATTGATAGTTCCTTGACTTCGTCGATAGAAGTGTATTTACTTTGGGGTTCACCTTTGACGACAGGAGACAGCACCGAGTTTTTAACACATTGAACTCTACTCGGTTAGATAATCCCCATTGATATATCTTGTTGAGTTTGGAATTCAGTATATTAAGCATAACCTACTGATTGGTATCGACGTTCGAAGAGTTGTGGGGGTTCTCTACACCACATGGAGAACCAACCCACAATTCTAACCAACCTTGACCGCTAACAGCGCGTCATTTTAACCCAACTCCCCATGCAAAATCCGCAATAGCATACATTCCAAACTTCGCAATAAACACTCTTCAAAACCCGCAACAGAATACAATTCAACAGAATATATTCTAAATCATCCCCGCATACATTTTCCCAAAATTGGTTCGGTCAATTCTTTATCTAAACCATATTCCTTCCTGGCGACCAATCAATCTTAATTTCGCCGATATTCATATGATGTAATAAAACGCATATTCAAACTACAACGAACATTAACCATCACCACCAACCATACCGAGCCGCATACATTTCCCCGAAATTACTTCAGTTAATATCTTATCTAAATGGTACTCCTTGCTTGCACCCAAGCAATTCCAATTTTCCCCGAAAACCATTTCGGGTCATTTTCGCCTTAAATCATACTTCTCGTCCGCGACCGAGCGACGGCTCTTTTCCCACGAAACAATCACAACGATCAAGACCCTTGATCATACTTGGCTATGCCAATTTCCCGGTATACACAACCAACGAATCCAACTCAGCTTATACGGCGAGGATTCGCTGGAACTGAATTCTTATGTAACCATAGCAACTCTTCCCGAAATTCCTCGTAAGTGGCAGTGAGTTTATTTTAGCTATGACTCTACTGCCACGACGCGATGAACTTTTGCTTTCATTAGTCGAGTCGACATTCAACCGCCACCGGGGCCGGACACATATAGTCGAGTCGCAACAGCCAATGCGCTCACACCGGGTTAGTCGTGTCCCAACCACTCAGTGCTACCAAATAGTTCGGACGAATGCTTTAATCTACGCGATGTGAAACGGAGCGAGTGTTTTCGGGAAGTTGTAGCGCGCTTAAGGACAGCTTTCAAACAATGTGTACAAAATAATTAATTTGACTTAAAGACAGCCCTCGAACAATGTGTACCAAATCGTTAATTTGACTTAAAGACAGCCTTCAAATAATATGTACAAAATAATTAATTTGACTTAAGGACAGCTTTCAAACAATGTGTACCAAATAGTTAGTTTGACTTAAGAACATAACAATAAAAGGTAAAGGTTTGCAACAGAACGAATACAGCGCGTTCCATTTTCTTCTTTTATCCGGAATTCCGCTGATCTATCATGTAAGTAGATCATCTGTAGACGGGCGATTGTGCTATGACCGGGAAGTAGCGCGCACCGAAGAAGAGCTCCTGCGCTTCAGTAGGGCTATCTCCCGCAGAGACCGGGACGATAGTATTAGACAGCGTCAACAGTTCTGGTGGTTGAATGGCATATAAAGACCTGGATACCAAAGTCGGTATAGAATCACACTATCATCAGCTAGCTTACATAGACTTAGCTTTTCTAGAATTAGGGTAGTATAAGATTTAAGTTAAGTTAGGCTAAATGATTTTACATAAAAAAAAAAAAAAAAAAAAAAAAAAAAAGTAGATAAGTTTAGGTAAGTTAAGTAAGTTAAATTTTAAGAAAAAAAAAAAAAAAAAAAAAAAATTTACAAAGTTTTTCAAATTTTTCTTTGTCTCAAATAATTATAAGTTATGCCACAAAGTTCTGTCGCCGAAAGGCAAATTATACAAATATTAAGTAATGTTTAGCTTAGAGCGTCTGCGAAGGACCAGTAAGTTATTATATAAGATATTTAAGCTAGAATTTAAGCATTTTTTGTCTAGCCTTTAATTTAGAAAATAAGAATATAAAAAGAAAATAAAAAAATGTTTAAAAAAAAAAAAAAAAAAAAAAAAAAAAAAAAAAAAAAAACCAAGCAGAATCGTGTCCGTCAATGTATTCGTTTTAGAGTCAACATCGTTATTGAGGAAAAATAAAGACCAATTTAACCTCCCAAAAAAGTCGTTCAGACCTTCCCAGTTGACTTTCTCGTAGAACCTTACTGTTCTTTTGGGAGTTTTCTCGTTAGCGTTGCTGTTAATTAGAGCAAATTTAGCTGATACGACACAGTGATCTGAAGTGCCCAAGGGCGAAGAAACTTCAATTGTGTATTTGTTTGGGTGAGAGGTGAGAAACAGGTCCAGTGTGTTGGCGAAATGACCATATATATCTGGTACCCGTGTTAGCTCATTGACAACTTGATTTAATCTATTTGAATCAGCAAAGAGATGGACATATTGACCTTCAAGTGTTGTGTGTCCGGAGTGACAAAGCCACTGAGAGTTATGAACATTAAAATCACCCGCAATAACGATTTCAGTGCGGGGATATAGGGTCAAGATCTTATCGATAGAATCAGATAGAGCCTCTTCCTGAAGCGTACGCGATCTGGAACATTAGAGATATCGCTATCATGGAGAATTCGTTTATCCGAACCGGTCCATCAGCCAAGCTCCGAAAGATGCCCAGGGATTTCTCTCGGCCATTTCACGGAGCCCATAACTTGATGGGGTGATATTTCACCGGGCGACAGGGCGTTGGAACCGCGTCTACCACTTGGACTTTAGTCCCCTCTTACGACAAGCCGGCCTAGCTATGAGTATATTCTAACGCCCTACTCGCAGGCTGAGAAACAGGTCCAGTGCGTTGGCGGAATTACCATCTATATCTGGTACCAGTCTTGGTTCATTGACGAGTTGAGTTAAATTATTTGACTCCCCAAAGAGCTGAACATACTGACCTTCAGGTGTTGTGTGTCCGGAGTGGTGAACCCACCGAGACTTATGCTCAGTGAAATCACCCGCAATAACGATTTCAGTGTGGGGATATAGGGTCAAGACCTTATCGTTGGAATCAGATAGAGCACCAAATATGTTAAAGGATGCATTTCTGTCCAAATTTAGGCCTCTGTAAAGAAAGCAATAATGCATATGCCTACGAACGTGAAGTTTTAGCAACGAAAAATTAAATTCTGGATTGGAGCAGAGCCCATATTGCAGTAGAAGCTGACACGCAATATCACTTCGCATGTACCACGGTGTGGAACGAGCAAAACCACTAAGTTATAACTGGGTATAGTAAAATTAGAAATATCTGCATCAGTTATTACCTGAGATTCGCTAAGTGCAAGGTTGGTGGTTTCTGGTTGGAAACGTCGGCATACACAGAGGAGAAATTGCATCTCAGGCCGCGAATGTTGCAAAGATCGCCGTGAAATTCCCGCTGCATTGAAATGGCGACACAGAAAACCAATACCGCCTCAGAAAAGGATGCAAGTTGGACGCGGCGATGGATAAGTGAAAGCAACCACTACACGCGTTATGCCCCTGTAGTAGGTGCCCCACTAGATCCGTGCCGAAATCCAGGTCACATCCCTTTCATGGCGAATATTACGCCACTCAAAACACCAAAAATCAATGTTAATAAAACGGATACATAAAATAATGGTGGTCAGCAGAAATAAAAAACATAATAAAAAAAAGTTGTTCATTTTGAAGAACAGAAATTTCGGAGCCTAATAAATACTATACGAGGGTTGCCTTTTATATTTCGGGATTAGAGAACAAAAACAAATATTGATCATCGAAAATCACTTTATTGTTTTTCAAAATATTCCCCATGAAGATCTATACACTTTTGCATGCGTTTGAACCAATTGTCGAAGCACTTTTGCCACTCTGATTGAGGTATCTCCAACACATGCATTCTGAACGCAGCAACCGCTTCTTCAGGTGTCGAAAAACGTTGACCTCTCAGTTTGTTTTTTACGTACGGGAATAAAAAGAAGTCATTCGGTGCCAAGTCAGGACTATACGGCGGATGACCCATCAATTCGATGTTTTGCGTTCTCAAAAATGCAGTTGTCGCAGCCGATGTGTGAGAGCTCGCATTGTCGTGGTGAAGAGTGATCCGTCTTCGGCGGTTGGTTTTCCTGATTTCTTGGAAGACAACTGGCAAACAAATGGTTGTGTACCACTCAGAATTGACTGTTCTGCGTTGTTCTAGTGGTACGGTTGCGACATGTCCAGTTTTTCCGAAAAAACAGGCGACCATTTGCTTGGAAGTGCTTCGTGCGCGAACAACTTTTGTTGGATTTGGCTCATCTTGAAACACCCAGACAGTCGACTGCTGTTTACTTTCGGGCTCATACGCGTAAATCCACGATTCATCACCTGTCACGATGTCACAGAAGTGTTTCGAAGCACCGCGAACGTATTTTTTGAGCATTTCTTTCGACCAATTGACACGAGCCTTTTTTTGGGCGATTGACAAATTATGTGGGAACCAACGCGAACAAATTTTTTTGACAGTCAAATGTTTATGCAATATTGAATGTATGCTGGTCCCACTAACGCCTAAGGTTGTCTCAATCTCACGATAGGTCACATGTCGATCTTCCAATATCAGTTCGCGCACAGCATCAATGGTTTTCGAAACAACAACTGATTTTGGACGACCTTCACGAAATTCATCTTGGAGTGAACTACGACCACGATTGAATTCACCATACCATCGATAAACACTGGTCCTTGATGGAGCTTCATCGCCAAAAATTGAATTAAGTTCATCCATGCACTGTTGCTGAGTTAATCCACGCCGAAAGTTGTAAAAAATAATCGCACGAAAATGTTGACGATTTGATTCCATTTTTGGGCCGACATGAATCTTTTAAGTTACTGTAAACAACACAAATAGCGCTCGTATGTCAAAACGTTCTGAGTGCGTATAACCTCAAAAATGTCCAACTTTACGACAGAGCTGTCAATTGCCGGATTGCAATGCTAGGGTTGCCAAATCCCGAAACATAAGAGGCAACCCTCGTATAATGCACGTTCTTCAAAATGGGGAGAACACAAAAGGGCAATCTACTATCTAATTTAAATTGACTTTTTATCCCGTTTTCAGCTAATCTGTTCCGCAGCATTTTGGGAATGTAAAACTTTTCCGTTTCCGAAAAATTGTCAACATCAGCAGTTGAACGTCGCAAAAAATTATGAATTACCTTCCATCTTTAACGGCAATCTTACCGAATATTTGCAGAAGAGGCGGTGCGCGGTGGGGCGGTATTTAATTTACTTTTTCAATTGATTACTTTCGATAACCATCACGTAACGTTTTTGCATTTCGGATCTAATAACAACGTTTTTCTTTCGGCATCATCATCATCATCATCGGCACTACAACCGGGATCCGGTCTTGGCCTTATTTAGCAAGTCTCTGCACCCACATCCGGTCCTTATCCGAGACTTGTTAAACTTCCATAATAATTTGTTTTACCGGGCAAGGTTATTAGCCTTGCGCCAACTTTCGGCATTGTATTATAATAAAAATGCCGAAACACATATGCACATTTAATGTTAATTTAATGTATAAACGAAATACTGTTTTCAGAGCAAACAAGATGTTAGGTGTGAAAAATATCGTACTGAATGTAATGTTTTTCGTGGCGGTAGCAATGGCCTGGAAATGTGAAAAGCATAAAGATGCTGATTGCACCGCTGTTTCGAGGTAACTGAAATCTGACACATCACAGTCTTAAGATTTCGACGCACCTTATGCTGTATAAGCGGCGTGGGGTTATCACACAGTACAGGAAAATCACAGTTTTTGATCAAATGATTGTGCGTCGAAATTAATACTGTTTCAACAAGAAAATTCAGTTGCCAGGATACGAAAACTGAAGCTTTAATAGAAATGTGTACGTACGGCGATAGGCTCCTCGATAGTATAGTGGTTAGTATACCCGCCTGTCACCCGCGAGACCGGGGTTCGATTCCCCGTCGGGGAGCCTCTGGCGCAAGACTAATGACCTTGCCCAGAAAAAATAAATCATTATGGAAAATTTAACAAGCCTCAGGACTTGCTAAATAAGGCCAAGACCGGTTCCCGGTTGTAGTGCCGATGATGATGATGACGTACGGCGATAGACTATTTAAAAAACGATATATATAAAACACATAGAGTTCCAGTTGACACATCTAGGCATGGTAACAAGAAGATATTTCCTGTTTTCATGCGAAAAAGAAATTATTATCATTGTCATTATTATTATAAAAAAAAGGAAATACAGGTAAAAATTTTAAATCTCCAACCCCAACGAGGAGAAACACACGAAATCATTGTAAATTATTATTAGACATAGTCTTATCAAAAAATAACAACCGTAAAATGTGGATGTACATTTGCGGGCTCAGCTAGGCGAGGAGTTAACAATGTCTACGCAAAATTAAATATAGATCTTTCTGGTGCGGGGAGGAGTAACGATTACTTTTTAATTCAATCTCGTTCCTACTATACGCAGGTTATCCTCAGCTAATTTTGTTTGTTTGCTCTAACATTTATACTAAAATAAGTTGCTGTATACTTAATGTTTCTAATACTATCATCATCATCATTGGCACTATAACCTGGAACCGGTCTTGGCCTTATTTAGCAAGTCCTGAGGCTTGTTAAATTTTCCATAATGATTTGTTTTTTCCGGGCAAGGTCATTAGTCTTGCGCCAGAGGCTCCCGGACGGGGAATCGAACCCCGGTCTCCCGCGTGACAGCCGGGTATACTAACCAGTATACTATTGAGGAGCTTACTAATACTATACTTTATTAATAATTCTTAAACGGTTTTTATTACTTTTTTTTATGTACGATCTTGTATATGTGTATCTACAGTCTTTTAGGGTTTAATTATTTACTTAAACGTTACACAAAAAATTACGCACACCAAAAATTGCGTCCTCAGGCACCCATGTCAAAAAAGCGAGAAGCCTTAAAAAGTGATTTTTGCTTAATGTCGAGCATGTACTAGGAACAGGTGGAACACATTTCGAGGATTTATTATAAGATTCCTTAAAAATATAAAATATAATAAGATATAGTTTAAAATAAAAATTATTGTTTGCATAAGTACGTTAATTTTCTATCAATTGTGAAATGGATTTATGAAATATATTCGCCCCCTCTTAAATAAAAATAGCAAAATATTCCTCTTTGCGGAGATAATTTAATAGTGTAGCACCTTTCTGAAATCTTCATAAATTCCTGATGTTTTTAAATTAATTGCCCTGGCAGTCGAGTGATTTTTTTTGTTCACCACAATAGCTCAAACTTGACGGGCGACAATTTGCTAATGGAAGACTTGAGGTATATTGTTTTTATTTCTTCACAAAACTTTTGAGTATAATCAAAATTGCTATTTTCCATTCGATGAGATAATTATTTAAGAATTTTTAGCTAAAAACAAAAAAATATGACCATAGAAGTCACAATGTGTCCAAGCCACCAAAATTTCCACGACAAGGTGTGAATATTTCGAAATTTTGCAAAAATAAAAATAACTTGAAAACGGTGCGAAATGTTTTGTTTTTCGTATGTCGTATGACATGTCGTTATGTTTTTCTGATAGGTAATAAGATAAGGAATCACAGGAATAGGTTATATGGTAAGATGGCGTGTTATTTACCGTGGTCAACATTTTGTATTTGTGGGTGATCGGCAGTATTAGGTGATATAATTAAGAGTTTGTTCGATGCGTAAATACGTCATCATCATCATCGGCACTACAACCGGGAACCGGTCTTGGCCTTATTTAGCAAGTCCTGAGGCTTGTTAAATTTTCCATAATGATTTATTTTGTCTGGGCAAGGTCATTAGTCTTGCGCCAGGGGCTCCCCGACGGGGAATCGAACCCCGGTCTCCCGGGTGACAGGCGGGTATACTAACCACTATACTATCGAGCAGCCCAATACGTAGCGTAAATACGTAGCGTTTATTTTATCCACGATCGTAACAAGTATATACATTGATGTACGTCCGGCGTGTATCTGGTGCTGCTTAAGTGACGACTGTGTGGTGGAGGTGCATATGTTTATCGACATTTTTTTTTTTTTTTTATTTCTTCTCATATTTTAATTTACTTACTCGCTAGACAAAAATGATTGAACTCTAGCTTATGTTATCTTATTTGCTAACTTACTGGTCCCTTGCCGACTCTCTAAGTTACATGCATACGCTTAAAGCATGAAAATTTGTCTTTCGATATTATGATTATTTTGTTTACATGAATTTTAAAGAATTTAATTAGATACAAGGAAAATGAAGAACAGAAAAACTTTGTTTTTGTTATTGTTTTTACCTTATATCTAACTTAAATACTAAATTAACAAATTTTTTTAATTTTTTTTTTTTTTTTACCTTAACTATCCTGAACCTAACATCAAAACTAAATCTTCGAAATGCTAAATATATGTAAGCTTTCCGTTGTTTGTTGGGGTTTTTTTTTATTTATTATTATTGCTTTTTTTCCAGTTTTATATGGAAACAGGTTTTTAATTGCCACTCAGCCACTAAAATCTCTGGTATTGCTTATCCGTGTCTTTTCGGTCTTTCTGTGCTACTACCCTACTGAACTGCAGGCGCTCTTCATCTGTGTGCTCGACCTCTCGATTATAACATATTCATTTATCTATACCCGACCGACGCACGTGATAAATCATGTCTATCGACGTGTGTGCATATAAGCATTACCATCTCGTAGAGTATTGTCAAATTATACTAATCATGCAAACAATATTGAACCAAGATATCTATTGTGGTACTTTTGTTAAATTCACCCAATAAAAAATCTACCTTCTTCAACAGTCCGCTGCTCTAAATATTCTCGAATACAAGTCATCATCATCGGCACTACAACCGGGTTCCGGTCTTGGCCTCATTTAGCAAGTCTCTCCACCGGTATCCGGGCAATATCTGAGACTTGTTAAATTGTCCATAACAAATCGTTTTTCGGGCAAGGTTATTAGCCTTTCTCAGGATGTCACTGCATGCATTGATTCACTACTTGGCGGCGCCAAAGTAGCTATCCAGGGGTGTCACGTGGAGACTGCATGTCAACTTGGATTAAACAGGGACAAGGATCGTTCTGGCCTTCGCCGGGTTGAAAGCAGAGACTTTGCCATGTGTATGCCCCCCCCCCCCCCCCCCCCCCCCCCACACCTTTTAATATCCCCTAATTAATTAAGAAAAAAATATATATAATATATATAAACCTAAAACAGACCTCGGTAAAAGGTCATTTCCATTCCGCAATGATAGACACAACAAAATAATTAAACATTATAACACACGACTTCTCATTGTTCAAGCAGTAAAAACATATAGAAAACACTTAAGTGCAAAGTCTTTCCGAACCACCATATTCTTCGGACGTCACTTCTTCTGATTATGATTTGTTTCAATCGATGGCGTACGGATTGGCTAAACAGCATTTGGGGATTTTTCAAAAAGTGGAAAAACGAGTCGATTTGTGGATCGTATCAGAAACGAGGGTTCTTTTCCGTAATGCAATCAGTACACTTCCCAAAAGATGAGAGCCAGGCGTTGCTACGACGAACGATACTTGAAATAAAGAACACCATCGTTTTTTTACAATTAAGCCCCATTTTACTAAAAATCGTTTAAAACTTGTCTGTACATATATAACCAACTCTTCCATATAGGCGTACGTTTCTATAAAATATAAAGACAAAGACAATAAAGTGACGTTTTGCACACGGATTACCCACTTTCCATTCTTCCTTTTTTTTTTATTACACTTCTCTCGGGAGAGGCGAACCTATAGCGCCGAGTGGGGGGCCCGAGACTTGTTTATATTTATGGCGCACTAATTGCCATTATGTCACAACACTATACAAATCAAATAATTATTTATTTCAATTGAGTCGATTCCAACAGATTACGCCCATGCAACTGTAGTGAACAAATGGAATCGAAAAACTAATTATTGCCGATTACCAGAGCATTAATGTACCAATGACAGCTTATGTATCGCGTTGAGACAAACTCGCATACACGCATCAATTATCAGATACATCGGTACTTTGGTTCCAACCTGTTGCAACATAGGTTCGAATCACGTCCTCCACTTCTAACGCAAATCGCGATAGCATCAGAAATTCAGAGATAATGCATTACGTTCCACCACCACCATACGAAATGTATAAGAATACAACAATTAGTATTTTCAGTTTGATTATTCGTTTTCATTAACAAATGAGATTGAAATTTCTTATTAAAATCAATTTTTTTTAGAAAATACTTAAAATTATTTATTAAAAATAAAAAGATATTTAGTTAGCTTCACAACATATGGTATGCTAAGTATAGTAAGCAATACGTCTTAGTAGAGTGAGTTACATACTTACTTCTTATCAAGCTTATGACTGAAATTTGAATCAGGGTAATGAACTACTCTTCAGCACTGCCCCCGAAGTTGGCGGAATAAATAAATATGTAAATTTCAAAAATTCACTTGTTTCACCCCTCAGGAATAACATACAACCCGTGGTAACATAAAATTTGTAACACAGACTTACAAGCAACAACACAAATTTATTACGCGTGATTCTTCCATCGATAGAAGACAAAGTCATTAAAAGCCAAACGAAAAGAAAAGCACAATTAATGGCGTAAAAACCAATAAAATGAACAAAAGGATGAATGGGAAATCATCCTGCTTACCCTTAGTTTTCAAACATTTTAGGGTGAGCTTTCTAGACAGACACGCAAGGCATTCTCCCTGAGCAATATTCAAAAGGAAAAAAGCAAAATACAAGAGGGAAGAAACCCATTTCTCCTCTTATCTTGGCATCTTACAATGTGATAGGAGAGTTCAAGGGCCCAACAAGGGAAATTTTTATCCAGCTTTCTCCCGTCGATCCTTTCTTTCCATACAAACAAGCAAGGGTTACTAGAACAACGTTGATAGTATATAAGTCTTGATTGGCTTTCCACAGTGGCGTACACTGGCAAGTGGCTGCCGGCAGTGTTTACTGTTTGTCTTGCATGCGCTTCTGGCAAAAGGAAGATATCGAATTCTGGAAACAATCTTCTGGAGAGTAAGTCTGCCGAAATATTAAACCCCCCATCTAAAAATCCCCAATTGCAACTTTAGGAGGCAATCGATAAATTTGTCCACACAAACTGTCTGCAACGAATGTCTTCTTGTTGTCAGCAGTGATGAAAATTTATCCATTTTCCCTTTAGAAAAATTCTTCACAAGGACATGGAGTGGGATGGGTAAACAATGACAGAGTGGATGAACTCAGTAAGCATAGACGAATCAATAGACAGTCCGGTGACAAAGCAATTTTTTTGTTGATGCAGAAATTTATTGTCCAATCTGCACCGACAATGACTAAGCTAATGTCCTTTAATCTCTGGCTTATATAAAAGCAAATTTTAATGGTCTTGTTGTGTATGCGTAAGCTAAAAGACTGTCGGGCATGGACGCATAAGAGTCGAAGGATGAAGGTAGACCTTATCGCATGTCCAATTAATGTGCATTTAGCAAGGCGGTAAATTTTGCTCAAGGGCTTTAAATCGAAAACAGGGACGTTGATGCTCAAAAGAAAGGGTTATTAGCAATTATCTTCTTCCAAACCGTTTGCACATTGCTGACTAAGCGTTTGAGACAGTGAATCCACAATGGGTGGGAGTTCTCGTCTAGGGGTGACATGGGTCCATTTTCTAACAATACTAAAGCCATTTTTTGAAGCATAAGATTATAGGATTACAGTAATTTTCTCCATGTGTGAGACTTGTATCAGGATGGTTGTGTAAAAATTCAGATAGTTGTTGAATACATTTTTACGTAGGACCTGTCGCCACACTTTTAAACTTATGATTTTAAATTATCTTTAGATTTTTTCACCTTCAACTTCAATTTGGTGTTCACTTGACGCTGGAACTGTAAAGAGTATCTATCGCCCCCTCGCCGTCATTTCGAATACACAAAAAAAAACCTAAGAAAGAAAAACAAAACAATAATAAGAAAAACTAAATAAAAAATAAACGCGTACGCGGGTTTTTTGCCCATAGGTCTAAGTGAATAGTGTAAAACGCATAATAATAATAAGGAACACTACAACACACAATAAAACAAAATGCCCTTGTTAGTAATACTGGATTCAACTGTCAACGAACGCAAACCTGGTTGTCACGGTGTAAAGCACAAAAATCATTGAAAGATTAATTCTAGCTATCAAGCGGCGAATAAAAAAAGTGTACTGTACCCAACCAATTCTTCTGATTGAAGTTAATTTGAAAAAGCTGAAAAATAAAACATTGATAATAATGATTCACGTAAAAACTTACTCTCACTAGTCGCTTGCCGTCCGTCCCATTTCGATATTGGCAAGCAATTTCTATTCCGTGACCCAACTGCTGTCAGCAAATATATAAGGTTCGGCCGGATGAAAAGGAATTAAATATCACAACTTACACATTTCAAAGCTGATTGGTCTGTAGTCAAGCAATTAGGCAATAATCATCTTAGAAAACACAACCGATCGATGGGGTAATTTTATTACGCTGTATATCTTGTATTGTTCGCTTAATTACTCCACTAAAAAACCAGTTCGCAATTTAATTGGTTTGAAGAAAGTGGAAACCTGGAGTTTTCAGAGAGGTCCACATACGAGGGTTGCCTCTTATGTTTCGGGATTTGGCAACCCTAGTGTTGCAATCCGGCAATTGACAGCTCTGTCGTAAAGTTGGACATTTTTGAGGTTATACGCACTCAGAACGTTTTGACATACGAGCGCTATTTGTGTTGTTTACAGTAACTTAAAAGATTCATCTCGGCCCAAAAATGGAATTAAATAGTCAACATTTTCGTGCGATTATTTTTTACAACTTTCGACGTGGATTAACTCAGCAACAGGGCATGGATGAACTTAATTCAATTTTTGGCGATGAAGCTCCATCAAGGACCAGTGTTTATCGATGGTATGGTGAATTCAATCGTGGTCGTAGTTCACTCCAAGATGAATTTCGTGAAGGTCGTCCAAAATCAGTTGTTGTTCCGAAAACCACTGATGCTGTGCGCGAACTGATATTGGAAGATCGTCATGTGACCTATCGTGAGATTGAGACAACCTTAGGCGTTAGTGGGACCAGCATACATTCAATATTGCATAAACATTTGACCGTCAAAAAAATTTGTTCGCGTTGGATCCCACACAATTTGTCAATCGCCCAAAAAAAGGCTCGTGTCAATTGGTCGAAAGAAATGCTCAAAAAATACGGTCGCGATGCTTCGAAACACGTCTATAACATCGTGACAGGTGATGAATCGTGGATTTACGCCTATGAGCCCGAAAGTAAACAGCAGTCGACTGTCTGGGTGTTTCAAGATGAGCCAAATCCAACAAAAGTTGTTCGCGCACGAAGCACTTCCAAGCAAATGGTCGCCTGTTTTTTCGGAAAAAGTGGACATGCCGCAACCGTACCACTAGAACAACGCAGAACAGTCAATTCTGAGTGGTACACAACCATTTGTTTGCCAGTTGTCTTCCAAGAAATCAGGAAAACCAACCGCCGAAGACGGATCACTCTTCACCACGACAATGCGAGCTCTCACACATCGGCTGCGACAACTGCATTTTTGAGCACCCAAAACATCGATTTGATGGGTCATCCGCCGTATAGTCCTGACTTGGCACCGAATGACTTATTTTTATTCCCGTACGTAAAAAACAAACTTAGAGGTCAACGTCTTTCGACACCTGAAGAAGCGGTTGCTGCATTCAGAATGCATGTGTTGAAGATACCTCAATCAGAGTGGCAAAAGTGCTTCGACAATTGGTTCAAACGCATGCAAAAGTGTATAGATCTTCATGGGGAATATTTTGAAAAACAATAAAGTGATTTTCGATGATCAATATTTGTTTTTGTTCTCTAATCCCGAAATATAAAAGGCAACCCTCGTATTATCTACACTACTAGCATACAATACTTTCCTCAAACACACGGAAAACTACCTCCTGCACTGAAGCAAAAAAAAAGAGGCGGATTTAACGAGACAAGGGGAAATGTGCCCTTTATCCTGTGTCTGGCTTCTGGTCATCTCGCGATAACCAGAATCACCCACATCCGTGAAGATGTGTGGCTCGGTCTCCAAGATATCTAAAAAGTTAGCGGTAGACCTTATGGGATGGGTCCAGGAATCCTCTATTATAGAGGGGAATGTTGTTGGGAAGGGTGCTTTCTTCAGCTTTGCACTGAAGAAGAAATTGTTTCAGTCGGATTCACCTGCACTGAGGCACCCCACGGCATAGGATTAAATATAACCGGCTAAGCCTTTGCCAACAGAATTTCATACAGACGAAAAAGAGCTGGAAAGGGAAACCTCTGGAAACCGTTGGTGACAGACAGCGGGACGTTAGTCACGAATCCAAAGGACAAAGCTAATGTGTTGGCGAATTTATTTTCGGCAAATTCAAACCTCGATCCCGCCCTTTTGGAGCCATCTGTGATCTCGCCGGTACAGTCTTCCATACGGGATGTGAAATTTCGTCCGCGCACTATTCAACGCATTCTACGCGAACTGGATTGTAGGAAGGCAACCGGCCCGGACGGAATACCAGCAATAGTCCTTAAGAACTGTGCTCCAGAACTATCGCCGGTTCTTGGCAGACTCGTCCGCTTATCTTATGCACGGAGGACCTTTCCTGCCTGCTGGCAAATCGCTCGAGTTCAGCCAATCCCAAAGACGGGAAAAAAGTGTCTCCCACAAAATTACCGACCGATAGCATTACTGTCTATTTTATCTAAGGTAATGGAAAAAGTCATCAATACAGAGTTGGTTAAGTATTTGGAGTGCAACGGACTTCTAATTGATCGACAATATGGATTCCGTGGCAGGCGGTCCACAGGAGACCTTTTGACACTTATAACCGATATATGGACATCTGCGATTGAAAGGCATGGTGAGACAAGGGCGGTCGCATTGGATATTTATTAGCTTTTGACCGCGTCTGGCACGGGGCATTGCATTCATATGAACGTTCCCAACAGTTTTGCGACTGGACGAGAAGCTTCCACGAGAATCGATCGATCCGAGTTGTTGTGGACGGCGAGTGTTCGAATCTGTATCCTGTTAATTCGGGTGTTTCCTAAGGCTCTATTTTGGCTCCAACCTTGTTCTTGCTTCACATAAATGATTTGTTGGAGATAACGGATAACAAAGTGTTCAGTTTTGCGGATGATAGTACGCTTGTGTCCTCCTTTTCGAGTGATCGGCCGATTGGTGCATCAATGTCGCAACAGCTGAGATGTAGACAGATTGACTCTCTGAATCAGGATTTGCATAAAGTCCTGCAGTGGGGAAAGGCTAATCTTGTCGACTTCAACGCAACGAAGACCCAGTATACAACATTCACAAAGAAAACTGGATCATCGGTTCCACAGCTGATGATGAGTGGCCGGGCCCTTGAGGTTGGGGAAAGTTTGCAATTGCTCGGCGTCACGGTCTGTGGGAATGTATCATGGTATAAACACGTATCGGGTATCGCCAGATCAGCCTCAGGAAAACTGAGTTATCTTTTTAGAGCCAAGAAATATTTTACTCCGGCCCAACTTCTTCTCCTATCATCATCATCATCGGCACTACAACCGGGAACCGGTCTTGGCCTTATTTATCAAGTCCTGAGGCTTGTTAAATTTTCCATAATGATTTATTTTTTCTGGGCAAGGTCATTAGTCTTGCGCCAGGGGCTCCCCGACGGGGAATCGAACCCCGGTCTCCCGGGTGACAGGCGGGTATACTAACCACTGTACTATCGAGGAGCCTACACAACGTCTCAAATGATAATGGAATTCGAATAATCACATTCGCAGCGTCAAAACATCTGGTAGTGAAAAGCACGATGTTCAAGCACAAGCAAATCCCTCTTTTCCTATATAAATCCCAAATTAGACCCGCGCTCGAATATTGCTCTCATCTTTGGAGCTCGCCCCCTAAACATACCCTCAACCTACTTGAGAGCGTACAAAGACGAGCGATCCGCCTGATCGGGGACTCGGCGCTGACGTCGGGGCTACAGTCGCTATCACATCGAAGGCACGTAGCCGACCTCTGTCTGTTTTACAGATATTATCACGGGTGCTGTTCTTCGGAGATTCTTGGCATTGTTCCACGCAATTCGGTTTGTGTGCGCTCCACAAGACAATCCGACGGATCGCACCCGTTTGTGGTTCATCTCCCGACGGCGCGAACATCCCTGTATCAAAACTCGTTCCGTTATAGAGCGCGGAAGCTGTGGAACTCCCTTCCCATGGAAGTGTTCCCGGAGCGTTAGTACCTGCAACTGTTCAAAAAGAACTGTAACAGTTATTTGATGGCATCTCGGGGCGCCCACTCGACGCTATAGGTTCGCCTCTCCCGAGAGAAGTCTAATATTAAACCAAAAAAAAAAAAAAAAAAATTAGCACGCGGAACTGAAATTGCATACAGAACAGTCAAAGAAAAATGCTACCACTTGACTCAGCTGATATCAGGACGTGGATGCTTTGGGCAATACTTGCACAAATATTAGCATGACAATCACCCATACTGTTTATGCCCTGTGAGTAGGACGTTAGAATATACTCACAGCTAGGCCGGTTTGTCGTAAGAGGCGACTAAAGGCCGAGTGGTAGGCGGGGTCCCAACGTCATGTCGTCCGGTGAAATACCACCCCATCAAGCTATTGGCTCTGTGAAATGGTCGGGAGAAATCCCTGACCATCTTTCGGAGCTTGGCTGATGGACCGGTTCGAGAAAAGGTTGGTTTAGGTGGTAAGTCATTCCAAAGGAGAGATACTGTGGCGGTTCTACCACACAACCCACTATAGATTGAGATATCGTCGTTCCACCAAGGAACATACTCACCTATATTCATTACTCGTGCCCACAGACACGTTCCTCAGAAGTCCTTCCTTCGGCCTGAAACAAAGGTAACATACCAAATACCCAACATTGAATTCAATAGTAAAAACCAACCAACGTTCAAAATGTCCTAATGTTGAATTCAATGCATCCATTCGATTCATCCATTAAACGCTTTTTCTGAAAACAAACAGAATAACGCATATCTCCACATGTAGCTAATAGCAATTAGCACCCTAAATTCCCCGCAAGATCCCAAAACCAAGAAGCGCACGTGCGCAAACAAAGGTGCAGCGATTCCCGCCGGCACAGAATCCTTGCAATCATAAACATCTTAACGCCTATTTCACGCCAGATGTTTATGACTTGGAGACGCGATCTAGAAACCGATACCAAATCCCACGGTTCCTTTGTTACCTATCTGAAGCACACAAAAACTCTTGTGTCTTAAGCCAGATGTGTAACGCAAACAAATCCGATGAGAGGACCGAGAAAGAAGTGGCGGTACGCTTGATCCTTCGAAAGAAGATCCCGATAAGAAGATGGAAATATGAATCCAGATGAAAAGTTTCTCTTACAGATTAGAGAACGAAAATAATGATTATGTTGGAAATTGTTTTTACAGATAAGATGATGGGAACGAAAATGGAGATGAAAATTTTCTTTTATGGATAAGGGGATGAAAAATTCGACATGGAGATGAAAACTTTCGGGAGTCGAGTTAGAGAACCCTAATCGCGGAGGTCGATTAGTTCCTTAATAGTATACTGGTTAGTATACCCGCCTGTCACGCGGGAAACCGGGGTTCGATTCCCCGTCGGGGAGCCTCTAGCGCAAGACTCATGACCTTGCCCGAAAAAAAAACAGATCATTATGGAAAGTTTGACAAGCCTCAGGACTTGCTAAATAAGGTCAAGACCGGCTCCAGGTTGTAGTGCCGATGATGATGATGATGATGATGAATCGAGGTGGTCGACAGGAAGCGGTAAAGAAGTTAACAAGTACACGCGTTGCGAGAAGTCGTTAGTTTTCGTGTCGATCGAGTGTCCGCCTCGTAATTCAGTGTGCAATTTTTAAACGAGAACAGTTCAACGGAACATCAATTCGAAAATTATTTTTTTTAATACGTGCAGTGGTCTAAGAAATGAAAGAGGACGACAATAAATAAAACTGTTTTTGTTGGCAGTGTGATTGATAATAACAAAGAGGAAAACAATAAATAAAAGTTTAAAGCAAGTGCTCCGTGTTTTATTTATGGCAGTGTCTCTTCGCTCCGTAGTGTTTACCTGTGAACCGTGTTCGGTGGAACACTCTAACCTAAGTCATCATTGACATTCGAACAGGACTAACATCCGCCAAAATACCATCCCGTCACGTTGTACATTCCGCGATATCGTCGGGAGAAATCCTCGACTATGTTTCGGATGTATGGTTGATGGCCCGGACACGGAGATGTCATGATGGTACTTTCTGCGATACAAAATTCCGGAGGTAAACTAGTTTCGCATTCGAATCTCGATGTTCGACTGATAACGGCATTTTGTAGCATCAGGGGCATCGGTTTCAACAATGAATATAAACCCAATACACCAATATTTGGAACCAACGAAACCTGATATCCTTGCCCTAACTGAAACCCAGGTCGTTTCGTCAACTTATTCGACATATCTTCGTTGCTCAGGATACGACTTACAGTCGAGATTCCGTTTTATGGATGGAGTCTGCTTCTTCACGCGGTCTGATCTGGCTTGCCAAAGGACAGAGGCGCTGGAATTTAATAACGTGGACATCATGTGTTTGAAGGTCGTGCTGAGGAATTCTGTTAAATTTCTTTGTTGTCTTTACTGCTCCCCGAATGATGATCGACCGGCGACACTCTTTAAAAAACATCTTTCACGTACCGTCGACTGGATACAGATCAACCACCCGGCTTCTGAAATTGTCGTCCTTGACGGTTTTAATATACACAATTCCGGCTGCTTGGTGCATTCTAACAGAACCGACGAGGCGGAGATGTTCGCTGTTAGCTCCAATTTGACTCAACTCGTGGAGAAACCCACGCGAGTGCCGAGGTGATTATACGAACACCCTGGATCTGTTTTTGACATCCAAGTCGAGCATTTATACCATGGAAGTGACTACGCCCCTGGGAAATTGAGATCACTGGTTGGTGTCGGTTGCGCAACCACTTGCATTTCAAGCGAATAACCGACCTAAGCAGCTTCGCCTTGTACAGAGGTATGGGGCTGCTAACTGGGACGATTTGCGACATGTCTTCGCATCCTTTCCGTGGTCGGAGGCGCGCTTTGGAGACTCTGATGTTAACGCTTGTGAGGAGTCGGCCGCAGAGAGCATTCTTCTCGGGATGGAGATCTACATTCCACATTCCACCATATGAAATTTATCTGATAAACCTTGATTTAACAAAAAATGCGAGCAAATTACAGCGGCGAAAAATAGAGCATTTAAACAATGGCGCTCCAATCCCACCGAGATTAACAGAACAAATTTTGTTAGAATCAGAATCCGATTGATACTGCGAGAAAGGCTTACAACGATAGAGTGACCAATAAACTCCTTGAGTGCCCAACTGGTTCGCGTTCCTTCTGGTCAATGGCCAGCGCTGTCAGCAATAACTTTGCTTCCTCCTCTTTTCCACCATTAGTAACGGGCAGTGGGGCGTTAGTCATAAATTCAAAGGATAAAGCTAATGGGTTCGCGAATTTATTTTCCGCAAATTCAAACCTCGATACCGGTCTTTTGGAGCCACCTGTGATCGCACCGGTGCGATCTTCAATGTGAGGTTCCGCCCGGGTACTGTTCAACGCATTCTACGTGGACTGAACTGTAGGAAGGCAACCGGCCCGGACGAAATATCAGCAATAGTCCTTAGGAAGTGTGCTCCAGAACTATCGCCGGTTCTTGCCAGACTCTTTCGCTTATCTTATGCACGGAGGACATGTCCTACCTGCTGAAAAATCGCTCGAGTTCAACCAATCCGAAAGAGGGGCAAAAAGTGTCTCCCACGAAATTACCGGCCGATAGCATTACTGTCTATGTTATCTAAGTTGATGGAAAAGGTCTTCAATGCCGAGTTAACTAAGTATTTGGAGTGCAACGGACTTCTGAATGATCGTCAATACGAATTCCATGGCAGGCGGTCCACGGGAGACCTTTTGAGCCTTATAATCGATATATGTACATCTGCTATTGAGGGGCATGGTGACTCAAGGACGGTCGCATTGGATACCTACAAAGCTTGTGACTGCGTCTGGCATGGAGCATTGCTGAGCAACCTTCGTTCATACAGACTTTCCCAACAGCTTTGCGACTGTACGAAGAGCTTCCTCGAAAGTCGATCGATCCGGGTTATTGTAGACGGCGAATCTTCGGATCTGTATCCTGTTGATTCCGAGGTGTCTCAAGGTTATATTTTGGCTCCAACCTTGTTTCTGCTTCACATGAATGGTTTATTGGAGTCAACGGATAACAAAGTGCTCAGTTTTGCGGATAATAGTACGTTTGTTTCCTCCTTTTCGAGAGTTCGGCCGATTGGTGCATCTGCGTCGCATCAGCTGAGATGTAGACAGATTGACTCTCTGAATCAGGATCTACATAGGGTCTTATCGACTTCAATGCAGCGAAGACACAATATACAACCTTCACAAAGAAAAGTGGATCATCGATTCTACAGCTGATGATGAATGGCCAGGTCCTCGACTCTGGGAAAAGCATGAAATTGCTCGGCGTCACGGTCTCTGGGAATGTATGGTGGTATAAGCACGTGTCGAACATCCAGTTATCCAGATCTCGCCAGGTCTGCCTCGGGAAAACTGAATTATCCATTTAGAGCCAAGAAATATTTTACTCCGGCTCAACTTCTTCATCTGGATAAATCCCAAATTAGCCCCGCGTTCGAGTATTGCTGTCATGATTGGAGCTCTGCTCCTAAGCATACCCTCGGCCTACTTAAGAACATAGAGAGACAAGCGATCCGCCGGATCGGGCACACGGCGCTGAGATCGGGACTACAGTCGCTACCACATCAAAGGCGCGTAGCGGACCCCTGTCTGATCTACAGATATTATAATGGGTACTGTTCTTTAGAGATTCGTGGTATTGTTCCGGGCAATTCGCTTTATATGCACTCCACGCCGCAATCTGACCGTACTAATTTGCGGTTCATCTCCCGAGCGCGCGAGCATTACTGCATCAGAACTCGTGCCGTTACAGAGCGGGAAAGCTGTAGAATTCCCTCCACGCGCTAGTGTTTCCAGAGCATTACAACCTGCAACTGTTCAAGAAGAACTGGAACGGTTATTTGGTAGCTTCTCGGGGCGCCGTGTCGGGGCTTCTTCTGAGCGAAGTATAATAAAAAAAAAGTACTGCGAAGGCAAAATAGCAAATACGGAACTCTGCGACTAAAGAAAACATGGTAAGCCGACTTACCACTTGACCCAGCTGATATCAGGACACATAAGCTTTTGGCAATACTTGCACAAGTGTAAACATGTCAATCACCCATTGTACTCCGAAGGCAAAATGGCAAATGCGAAACTCTGCGACCACAGAGTGCGTGAATTTCGAGACCGCATGAATGATATTGGAGAGACCTATGAAACGGACAGTTACTCCGATAGGAGTAACAGACTTCAGCCAAGTTCAAAACAAAGATAGTCTGTAACAAACAATATTCTGTGACATAATGCAGCAGGTGCGACGCGACGAGCGGACTGATAGGTAAACTCCATCGCGCCCCTCGAAGGAATACCTAAATGAAAGTTCCGCGGGGAACAACAGGAATATGTGTCTGGCGGGAGGTGGTTTTAATCGGTAAAAATCCGGCACGCCTATGAATCGGTCCAGACGTATCTTTGGAAGATTTCCACTTTCCTACCAAAAAAAAAAAGAACAGTTTTTGGCTTAAACGTGCGAACAGGAACGGCTCTGCACCACGATTCCAATCTTCCGGCTTTCAAAAGCAATATGCATAGATACTTTACTTCCTTAACTTCTCTCTTCATTTTCGCTCTCTCAGCACTTTGCATTTATGGTTGCTGGAAGATTAATTTTTATGCGTGCGTATTTAAAATAAGAGACCACAGAATACAAAGTCAGTTAGTTCACATGAAAACTGAACTTAAAGACAAGAAACGCAACATTTCGAAATATAAGTCGTTTTGAAATTCACTTCAGATTTCGTAGTCTGCCATTGGTTTACAGAAAAAATTATTGACTGCTTAGTCGTGTCTGTTTTGCGGTGCCAGCAGTTGAACCTATGCTCAGCCAGATGCATTTGTCATTCCCTTTACCTACTACACCACTGGAGCAGTTTATAAAAGTAAACTTGATAGTAGACGCTTGATAGTAGCTGATATCTCCACCCATAAGATTCATTACATTTCGAAAGTATATCCTTGTTAGGATGATTGAAGTACATATTTGAATATTTCTAACCAATGTGCAAATTGTATTATTATAAAGCAACTGGTAACAACTACTTTATTGGAGCGCATACTTTGAGCTTCGACTTTCCTTAATTAGTCAGTCATCGTTTTACAATGTGTCGCTTTTGCCTTAGATCTGGTCAAAGCCACACCGATGAAAAACGTTCCCCTCTACGACCAACCTGATAAAACTTCAAGACCATCTCCTTATCTAGTTGAATGCACCCATTTGCCACTTGTCCATGCCGTCGTTGAAGCTGCAAGGTGCCAACCGGAAAGCCCTTTTTCCATCCACTCACACTAAGTACATTGTCCTACTTCGGATGAACCCAGTTGTTCAATGGGTTCACACACACAAAACAAAAGTTTAACTTTAAAATGACTGCACGTGTTGTATGCACCGTGTTTTGAGGCAATCCCGATAAATTATTAGACTATAGAAGTGCCAGCCTTACCCTTGAAACTGCTGCTGAATTAGGTTCTACTGAGTGTTTTGTTTCCTTTGCTCTCCTGTGAGTCTGAGTCATTGTTTTCGAAGGAAACAAATAACACAAAAAACAAGTCCTGAGTTAAGCCACCGACCGATATGGTCGCGTGCCACTTATACACGGTGTAATAATAACTGAGTCCACCCTTTGCCGGCGCTTCGTGGTAAGCGCCCTTTTCTTTGCACGGCTTATGGATTGTGGAACTGAAGTAGATGTGTAGACCTGGCACGTCGTCGCGCCATATACCGAGAACATCCCTCCGACAATTTGGTTTCGAACTGTAGTCAGGGTTTAGTTGCTTTGTGTGGAAGTTGTCCGATCTATTGTTTTCATTGAAACGTAACACCAAAGACAGGGGTCAGCTCGAAAAGCAGTGTCGCCCCAGGGTGTTGTTTTTTTTCGGAATCCGTATCATGCCATCCATAAAAAAACATATGAAAATAGCTTAACATTACGGGAGCATGTATCACTGGGACGTGTCGCTTTGTTTAGGTCTACCTCAGCGGTCATTAAGACCCGAGGCTGTTCTTCTGGCTTGGTAGTTATTTGAATATTCATCAACCAATGGTGCGCCCATCTGGCAACTACTGGCGGACATTTTTCCAGGAAAACTAAGTCTGAAACGAAACCGGTCACTGCACAGTTCTGAGCAGGGGATATTTTAAATAATAAGGCGTCAAACTTTCGCCGTTCAGAATTATTTACAAATAGTCATTTCATCTCGGTGGGACGTTGTCCAGATAATTATGCTTGTCTTCAACTTAAGGTCATTAATCTTCTTAAATGATGCGTTATCTTATCAGTCCATCTTGCAGGTTTTTCAACTGCCCAAGGCATTTTACATTTGATTTCCTCGTATCTTTAATGTGGCTGTATTTGTGGGTTGAAAGTGCCGATTCCGATTCATCTCTATTCGAGACGCAAATGTACGTGCCACGATGCAGTAGAGTCATCAGTGTCCACTCGACTGAATCAGATTGATATTGTAGTTGGAGATGGTTCCTTATTATAAAGCTCAGGGGGAATCAGGAGAATTTCGCAGTTTGGCAAAGCAGGATAATCAAATGTTCATGTCCTGATTTAGAATTCATAAGTACAAACGGATTTACTTACATAACAACACCAACTTTATACCACAACGATATTCTGTTACTTTTCTTTAGTTTATTTATGCCTTCTAATGTGTATTTTGAAATGGAAATACCAAGTGGAGAGCTACTAGTTTTAGACAAGTTGTCAGCCCAAGGGAAACCGTGTCATTCATCGACTAACTTGTCAGATTCGAGAACTTAGGTAAACAATAATGTGGAAGCTGTCTTTAACATAACGAAATCTATTATAGCCTGTTGCTATTAAGAGGCTTTAAGAAACAATATTATTGCAAGAATGCGATACTTTGGAAAGTTTACCATTTATGGTTATTTTTCCATAATATGCGAACGCTATATAGATTATTATCATTCTAATAAATTCTAATTCTTCATCACTCGTCAGACATTTTTTCAGTTTGTATTTTTAATCCATTCGGTTTATTTTGGGACAGAGGGTGTACATCACGAATTTAGAAAAACATTTGAAGAGCACAGGGGAAAAACATGCAATGTCTCATTTTTATGTTTTTTAAACTGAGAATACCTTTGTATAGTTCAAATGTGGTAGAACGGAAAACTGATATGGCCAGAATCGTTGCTGCCCTCTTCCCGCAGTGTGATGAGGTGCTGAGAGTGCAAGAGGACTGGAGTACCACTGATGGAGAGATACCTCCCGTGACCACCGAAGAGGTGCTCTTGGCTGCAAGGGTTGTCAAAAAAACAAGACCCCGGTACTGGATGGTATCCCTAATGCTGTAGTGAAGACTGCTTTAACAAAAAAGCCGGAAGTCTTCAGCAGTCTCTTCACAACCTGCCTTCAAACAGGACAATTTCCCAGACGATGGAAAAAACAGCGGCTTGTGCTTATACCGAAAGGAGTCAACAAGCCAGAGGCGGCGTCGTCTTATCGCCCCCTATGCATGTTGGACACAACAGGAAAACTGCTTCAGCGAATAATTGCCACTCACCTGGAACAATTCACTGAGGGGACATCGGGGCTCTCTGAATCGCAGTATGGATTCCGGAAAGGTAGATCAACCGGTATGGCACTATCTGTGGTGTGCGACATCGCTCGCAATGCGATAGCTGGGACACGATGGCTAGGTGGTAGATGTTAAAAAAGCGTTTCACTCGGTGAATTGGAATCGGATTCTAGAAGCGTTGCGCGATCTACAAATCTCACCCTACTTGCTGCGTATACTAGCAAACTATCTCTCCGATAGAAGATTGCTGTATGATACAGATGAGGGACCACGGGAATATAAAATAACAGCGGGTGTACCTCAGGCATCTGTATTAGGTCCGCTGTTATGGATTATAATGTAATATGGTGTGCTCAGGGTGAATGTACCGAAGGGGGTTAGAATCATTGGGTACGCGGATGATTTGGCGATAGTGGTCGTAGCTAAACATCTAGATGAGCTGGAGAATATTTGCTCCCAAGCAATCCAGAGCATTAAATGCTGGCTAGAAATGGCCGGACTGAAACTAGCTGGACATAAGACGGAGGCAGTTTTAATAAGCAGCCACAAAAAAGTTGAACACCTTGATTTGGAAATAGAAGGACAAATAATCAGATCAAGCCCCTACATTAAATATCTTGGTGTTATACTCGACAACAGGTTGAGCTTCAAGGAACACCTGAGGAAAACGATTGAAAAAACGGGAAGAGTATGCAAAGTTTCGGCGAGACTGCTACCCAATGTTGGAGGACCCCGGCCCCACATAAGGAAACTCATAACCAGTGTTAACACCTCCATTAACTGTATGCAGTTCACATATGGGCAGGAGCCGCACAGTATAAGTCGTACATGAGGGGAGTAAACTCAGCATATAGGCTGGTATCACTAAGAGTATGCTGTGCATTCCGAACGGTATCGGAAGATGGCATAAATGTTTTGGCCGGGAGGACATCACTTGACATTGCAACTAAAGAAAACGCTGCATTGCATGAGGTCGCTCAAGAGAATCGTCGGAGAATGCGGTCACAAGTAGAGCTCTCAAGCCTAAGAGAATGGCAACGAAGGTGGGATTCTTCCACCAAAAGAAGATCGACCCACACCATGATACCTGATATAGAAACCTGGATGAAAAGAAAACATGGCGAGCTGAATTACCACCTGTCTCAGCTAATATCAGGACATGTATGCTTTCGGCAATACCTGCACAAGTATAAACATGTGAATCACCCACACTGTTTGTATTGCGAAGGCAAAATAGAAAATGCGGAACACGTACTCACAGAGTGCGTGAGATTCGAGACCGCACGCATGATTTTGGAGAGACATATGAGACAGACAGTTACTTCGGGAGGAGTAATAGAATACATCATCATCATCGTCACTACAACCGGGAACCGGTCTTCACCTTATTTAGCAAGTCCTGAGGCTTGTTAAATTTTCCATAATGATTTGTTTTTTCCGGGCAAGGTCATTAGTCTTGCGCCGGGGGCTCCCCGACGGGGAATCGAACCCCGGTCTCCCGCGTGACAGGCGGGTATACTAACCACTATACTATCGAGGAGCCACAATACATGCTGAGTTCAAAACAGGCATGGTCCATAGCAAATGATGTTCTATATGACATGATGCAGCCGTTGCGACGCGACGAGCGGAATAACAGGTGAACTCCGTCCCTCCCCGCGATGGAATATCTAAAAGAAAGTTCCGCGGGGATTAACGGGAATATGTGCCTGACGGGAGGTGGTTTTAATCGGTAAAAACCCGACATGCCTCTGGAGCGGTCCAGAGGTATCTTTTCTGCCTTCCTACCGAAACAAAAAAAAAAAACAGTCTTAGAATCATGTGTATACGCGGGTCAGAGAATTTAAAAGTCGGCGAGAACGTATCGAAAACGAAGCTCATGTTCGACGCCCAAGGACAACATCCGTGCTGTTCGAGAACTTATTGAAAGTGACATAAGTTGGAGAGATCTCATCAGAAGTGGGTATCAGCTATGGAAGTGTTCGAGGAAGACGAGGTATGCTCATTCGAGATGTCATCCTTCTTCATGACAACGCCAAGCCTCACACCGCGTCCTTGGCAAGGGATACATTGGAAGAAATGGGCTGGGAAACCCTCAAACAGCTTCCTTATAGCCCCGACTTGTCTCCTTATGAATATTTTTTGTTCACACCCTTGAAGGAATCACTGTGAGGAAAAAAATTCGAAAGTAATTAAGAGGTCGAGGAGCACGTGCGCAATTGGCCAACAACTCGCCCTAAATCTTTCTACGAACCAGGGATAGTGAAGCTTCCAAATCGGTGGCAAAAGTGTGTAGATTACATAGAAGACTGTACTGAAAAATGTTGATAGTATAGTTAGTGTGTAACATTATTCAATAAATGTATAAAAAGAAATTACCGTTTATATATGATTTACCCTCGCTTAAACAATAATTATTTCATGGACATTCCATTTTTTTCCCTGTATTTTCTGACTTGGCTTAGTTTTTTTTTCGCTAACCCAATAATTATTAATGGAAAGAAAAAGTTTTTAAAAATACACCTAAAACCAATACATTTTCTTTATAAACAAATATATTTTTCTTTTATTTCAAGCTTTAATGTACTTTTTTTTCAAGGGTCAAAAGCTTAATGTGGCAGTTTCTTAGTTCATTGTCTTTGTGACATTGCATGTTTTTCCCATGTGCCCTTCATTTATAAACATATTTGGACTTGAAACTCCACTTGGCATAGAATATCAATGAACATAAAGTGGTACAATGTTATGAAAATAGCAATCAAGGGATAGGAATTATAACACTCGACACTAAGGAAAAGCCTTGTGCTTGAAAAATCCCATAGACATAGTAATAGAGTAAACGGTCTAAAGTAATTAGAATTTTCTAATCCTCTATTCCACTTCTTTCTTAAAATAAAACTCAACTAATATTTACCGGTTTTGCAGTGCAACGTTCTCGGTCGAAATTCTTTGAGTTCCTAACTTTGAACAGGTTCTTCTCTTAAATCCTTTTTCCATTTTCAATAGTAGCAGAATGCTTTTAGAATTTTTATGATACCATGAATTCTATGATCATATACCTTAATGCACCTGAGACTAACTATTACGAATGAGGTTCATTGAACTGAGCCAGAAAATGTCTGGCTAATGAATAATATACATCGCATCCCGCACCTGAATGCAGAATTAAGGACAATAGCACATTGAAAGTTTAATGAGCTTCACCTACAAACAGAGTTGTCTGTACAAATGTTACCTCTTCATCGGGACTCTGTAGATTAACTCGGGCAAAGGAAAAGCTATTATAAGAATGTTTCATATAACCTAAAAGCACGAAACACGAGAAGGGTACACGCTTCCCGACAAACATAAATATTTGAATTAATATCCTCATACCTGGGGTATCCTTAGCGTGGGCTGTACAGAAAACACAGCTACAATGAATGAAACACACCCACACAGCCACAGACATTACAGCAGGTTGAACACGTATCAACGGCCAGAGCTGCGCAGCGCACATTATTACCAACTGCAGGTGGAAGGCGATAAGGAGTTGTAAAACTTTTCCATAATGTGCGATTGCATCTCCTGGTGCACCGGCAATTCATGTTCAGGGAACTGTGTGCATCAGAGCGGAAAATACAAAGAACTGGCCAAGACGTAAGCTCAACAGTTTATGTATAAATAGAGAAAAATTGCATTGAAACTGAGTTTGGTCACGGAGGACGCGCAACCGAGCAAGGACTGAGGAACTGAGGAACTGAGGGTGCAAACAATATGTAACCCCTGAACAGAACGTTGAACTTTGAAACATATTTCGTATTTAACAAGGATCCTTTATTGCCAAATAAGTTAGAAAAGAGCAGAGTGGTGGACTCTCTTCTGTGGCAAAGTTCGTCTTGAACATGGAAAGCAATGTGAACGAATTCAAGAATAACAAGGACCGCCTACGAAATGGATAATAAATCACAGGATACTGCTGCAAACTTTATTTACAAAAAGCTTTAGATATTCGTAATTTCTACTTATATACACATTGGGTTTGACTTCTCTGTTAAGAAAAAACGTAATACAATGTGCGACTTGGTCGCATGCCGGGAGAACTAGCAACCGAGTACTAAACGCAATTCTCACAAAAGGAAGTTTAAAGGAAGGATATACTCAATTGAGGATGATAAAAACAAAAAAGAAAAAACCGCCTCGAACACATTGCTCCAGTGACATTTTAAAAATTTTGTGAAAAAAATTACTGCGAAATAACACGAAAACCGCTCGTAACAGAAATTGCAAAACAACTCGCTTGGAAGGACGACATTAGCACTGCAAGGATCATTCTAAATATTAAAGTGGGGTTTTTAAACTAAGGAAATACACGTGAGAGCAAAGAATAAAAATTGGAGCTTTAAAAAATTACACTGAAGCTATATACAGGACGGGGTACACGAACTTGCTGATTTAGAAATTCGATTAAAACAAAAATGATGCAGAAGTCAACTTAATTTTTTCCACCGTAAAGTACAACATTGAGAATTTCTTTTTGTATTTTATATTATTTACAAAGTTTGAAAAATTGGTATCCGGCAGGTGGGTCCAATATTGACAATAAACTACATCAATCGTACTCGGGAATTTCGTTCTACTCTTGCTACCATATCGATGGGTGTGTTGGAGTCAAGTTGATGAATGTTGTTCTATAGGTAAACCCGGGTCGTTTTAACAAGTGATTTGGGATAGTCCGTAATAAAAGTCGCAGGGGGGTAATCAAGCGGGTTTGCCGGCCACTGCGTATTTTTCCTCACGGGGATTGTGGCGATATCACGACTTCCTTCCCCACTAATCGACTCATGTGAGAAAAGATCCAGATGTACTAAATGGATCGTGAAACCCGAAGTGTCTTAGCAAAAATGAACCAAGAGAAAATCCCAAATTAGGACGAAGAAACGGATGAGGTCGAAAGGCGTCACAACGAATCGCAAATAAAATCTTAAACCACGGTTCGTGAAATCGATACGCCCATACCAATCTACAGTGGCAGGAATATTCATATGAACATAGGTCATACCAATCTACGATAGCAGGAATATTCATATGAATATAATTCCAAGTATCAAAGTCCTGATTACTATCGGTTAATATGAATATCATCATCATCATCGGCACTACAACCGGGATCCGGTTTTGGCCTTATTTAGCAAGTCTCAAGGCTTGCTAAATTTTCCATAATAATTTATTTTTACGGGCAAGGTTATTGGCCTTGCGCCAATAATATGAATATAGTTCATAGAAATTCGCCGTTGTTTCGAGTGAGTTCCGTAGTGGATCGATGGAGTGAGTTATTTGAAAGAGAAGTGTCAATCCGTTCCATAGGATGAGCGCCCGTATGACGAACGTGCTGTCTGTCGTCATGAATTGTATGATGGTAACTAAATTAAGTGGAACCAGAACTTTATACACCGGCCTCGAAGCGACGTTCAGACCAGTGCGCTCAATTGAAATCAGCAAATCACTCTGTCCTACCTTATATCAAACGTGTTCCAAAATGAATACAGGATTTGAAATGGCGATTGTATGATGGTAACTAAACTAAGTGGTACCAGAACTTTATATACCACAGTATCAAATCTGCCCGTCCTCGAAGCGACATTTAGCCCAGAGCGCTCAATTCAAATTAGCAAGTTCCTCTGCCCCACCTTATATCAAATTATTATTATTATTATTATTATTTATAGGCCTGTAGGAACCCGGAAAATCATGACCTCACCGACTCGGCTCCACCATTGTTCTCTGTCCTGTTCCACGTTCGACCGTCAGATCCGATCTCCTCGAGGTCCAATCTAACATTGTCCTCCCATCTCCGTCGCGGTCGTCCTGCCGGTCTCTTTCCCGCTAGTTTGTAGCGTCTCTAACAGATACACACAATACACAAGCAAATAGTGAGAAAACCGAACGAAAATCGAATAAGATAATACATCAGAGCCATATACCATAGCGATAACATAACAATTCACATCAGTGGAATATAGTTGAGTTTAAGAATCGAATTCTAAACACGGCCAGTAGCCTGATGTGTTGCGCTTTGGTTCAATTTTTGGTGATCCTAACTTTCATAGCGTCAGTTCGAATCACACGTTCTTCACTATCATTCTAAACGCTATAAGTTTACCGTCAAGAATTCTATGCCCGGTCCTATCATTGCCCATTTTCACCACATGTCCGGCCCATCTTAATATTCGCGACTTGATTACTCTCACTATTGTAGGTTTGCGGTATAGCTCTTCCAATTCGTGGTTGTGGAGTTTCCTCCATTGTCCTGACTACTCGTCATATTTACCGCCAAATATACCCCTTAAAACTTTATTTTCGAATACGCGGAATTTGTTCTCTTCCCGTTTTGTGAGAGCCCATGTTTCGCATCCGTATAGAACACTCGGCATGATTATGGTTCTATAGACACGGAGCTTTATATTACGTGATAGCAGTTTGGATTTCAACAGTTTACTAGCTGCATGTCAACTAGCGTTGCCGGAGTGTAGTCTTTTGTTAATTTCCTTCGACGTTTCGTTTCTGGTCGTCAGTATCGTTCCCAGATATTTAAATTCTTTGACATTTTCAAATATCTTGCCCCTGACGTTTATATGTGTTCTCTGAGGTCCACCTGCTCTCGCCGTAATCATGTATTTTGTTTTGTCTTCATTTATTTCTAGGCCCACCTCTTCTGTCTGCCGCTTGCATGACCCCGTTCAGGGATGATCCGGCCGTGTTGTTGTCTTGTACGTTTCTGATAACATACTCGAGCACAAGGTTAAAAAGACATGGTGAGAGTCCATTCCGCTGTTTTAGTCCGTCCCGGATTTCAAATGGTTCTGAGGCGTGGTTTTCTATTCTAACTCGCCCTTTGTTTTCGTTCATGCAAATTTGAATGAGGGCGGCATATTTTTTCGGGATCCCCAGCTCAACCACAATACAGTAGAGTCTGCCTTGCGACTGAGTCGTAGGCTTTTTTGAAGTCAACGAACAGTTGGTGAACCGTCTCCCCGTATTCCCACTTCTTTTCCAGCAGTTGCCTTATTGTGAACATCTGGTCGATTGTTGACCGGTTCCGACGGAATCCGCATTGGTAATCTCCCAATATTTCTTCTGTGTACGGTGTGATTCTTGCCAGTATGGCATTTGTTAGTATTTGGTATGGGGTTGGGAGCAATGATATTCCTCTGTAATTTTCGCAGTCAGATCTGTTGCCTTTTTTGAAAATGGGGATGTCTATTGACGTTTTCCATTCTTCCGGAATGACTTCCTTGTCCCAGATTGTTTTAACCAGTTGGTGCATCTTTCGAGCGGTTGCCTCTCCACCTTATATCAAATGCGTCCCAAAATGAATGCAGGATTTGAAATGTGCAAGTGTACTATGGTTAGTAAACTAAGTGGAACCAGAACTTTATACACTACAGTATGGAACCTACCAGTCCGTTTTAAGGGCGAAGTCTGCGCCTTCGCGCGGTCCGATCTGGCTTGCCAGAGGATGGCGGGTTGGAACCCAATAATATGGACATCATATGGTTGAGGGTCGGCTCCTTGATACTATAGTGGTTAGTACACCCGCCTGTCACGTGGGAGACCGGGGTTCGATTCCCCGTCGGGGAGCCTCTGGCACAAGACTAATGACCTTGCCCAGAAAATCATTACGGAAAATTTAACAAGCCTCAGGACTTGCTAAATAAGGCCAAGAGCAGTTCCCGGTTGTAGTGCCGATGATGATGATGATGACGATATTTGATGGTCGTGCTAAGGAATTCCGTTAAATTTCTTTGTTGCCTTTACCGCTCCCCGAATGACGATCGACCGGCGACATTTTTCGAACATCTTTCACATACCGTCACATCAACCACCCAGCTTCTGAAATTGTTGTTCTTGGCGATTTTAATGTGCACAATTCCAGCTGGTTGTTACATTCTAACAGAACCCACGAGGCTGGGAGACTGGCGTGGAAGTTTGCTGTAAGCCACAATTTGACTCAACTCGTGGAGAAACCGATGCGAGGGCCGGTTGCCCAAGGATCTGTTTTTGACATCCGAACCGAGTATTTATACCGTAGAGGTTTCTGCGCCACTGAGAAACTCAGATCACTGCTTGGTATCTGTCGCGCAAGCACTGGCATTTCAAACGAAGAACCGGCCTAGGCAGCTTTGCCATGTATGGAAGTGTGGGGGTGCTAACTGGGACGATTTGTGAGATTTCTTCGGATCCTGTTCATGGTCCGAAGTGTGCTTCGGAAACTCCGATGTTAACGCTTGCGCGGAGTCGGTATCAGAGATTATTCTTCTGGGGATGGAGATGTAAATTCCACATTCCATCAAACGAACCTCATCTGATAAGCCTTGGTTTGATAAAAAATGTGAGCAGATTACAACTGTAAAAAATAGAGCTTTTAAACAATTTATCGCTCCAATCCCACCGATGTTAACAGAACGAGTTTTGTTAGAATCAGAAACGCGTGCAACCAGGCGATTGATACCGCGAAGAAAGCTCACAAAGACAGGGTGACCAATAAGTCCTTCGGTGCCCAACTGGTTCGCGCTCCTTCTGGTCAATGGCAAAAGCTGTCAGCAGTAAATTCGCACCCTCCCCCTTCCCTCCGTTGGTGACAGGCAGTGGGACGTTAGTCACAAATTCAAGGGATAAAGCTAATATGTTCGCGAATTTATTTTCCGCGAATTCAAACCTCGATCCCGGCCTTTTGGAGTCACCTGTGATCTCGTCGGTACGGTCTTCGATGTGGGATGTGAGATTTCGTCAGCGCACAATTCAACGGATTCTACGTGAACTGGATTGTAGGAAGGCAACCGGCCCGGACGGAATACCAGCAATAGTTCTTAAGAACTGTGCTCCAGAACTATCGCCGGTTCTTGGCAGACTCTTCCGCTTATCTTATGCACGGAGGACCTTTCCTGCCTGCTGGAAAATCGCTCGAGTTCAGCCAATCCCAAAGACGGGAAAAAGGTGTCTCCCACAAAATTACCGTCCGATAGCATTACTGTCTATTTTATCTAAGGTGATGGAAAAAGTCATCAATACAGAGTTAGTTAAGTTTTTGGAGTGCAACGGACTTCTTAATGACCGTCAATTCGGATTCCGTGGCAGGTGGTCCACGGGAGACCTTTTGACACTTATAACCGATCTATGGACATCTGCCATTGAACGGCATGGTGAGTCAAGGACAGTCGCATTGGATATCTCCAAGGCTTTTGACCGCGCACGGGGCGTTGCTGAGCAAACTTGGTTCATATAGACTTTCCCAACAGCTTTGCGAGTGGACGAAGAGCTTCCTTGAGAATCGATCGATCCGGGTTGTTGTGGACGGCGAGTGTTCGGATCATCATCATCATCATCATCATCATCGGCACTACAACCGGGAGCGGGTCTTGGCCTTATTTAGCAAGTCCTGAGGCTTGTTAAATTTTCCATAATGATTTTTTTTTTTTTGGGCAAGGTTATTAGTCTTGCGCCAGAGCGTTCGGATCTGTATCCCGTTAATTCGAGGGTGCCCCAAGATTCTATTTCGGCTCTAATCTTGTTTTTGCTTCACATAAATGATTTGTTGGAAACAACGGATAACAAAGTGTTCAATTTTGCGGATGATAGTACGCTTGTTTCCTCCTTTTCGAGTGTTCGGCCGATTGGTGGGTCCTGCAGTGGGGAAGTGGCCAATCTCGTCGACTTCAATGCAGCGAAGACACAATATACAACATTCACAAAGAAAAGTAGATCATCGGTTCCACAGCTGATGATGGATGACCAGGCGCTCGAAGATAGCGAAAGGTTGAAATTGATCGGCGTCACGGTCTGTGCGAATGTATCGTGGCATAAACACGTGTCGAGCATCGCCAGGTCTGCCTCAGGAAAACTGAGTTATCTTTTTAGAGCCAAGAAATATTTTACTCCGGCCCAACTTCGTCTCCTGTATAAGTCCCAAATTAGACCCGTGCTCGAATATTGCGCTCATGTTTGGATGTATGCTCCTAAGCATACCCTCAATCTACTTGAGGGTATATAGAGACGAGCGATCCGCCTGATCGGGGACACGGCGCTGACGTCGGGACTACAATCGCTATCACATCGAAGGCGCGTAGCCGACCTCTGTCTGTTTTACAGATATTATCAGGGGTACTGTTCTTCGGAGATTCGTGGTATTGTTCCACGCAATTCGGCTTATACGCGCTCCACAAGACAATCCGACGGATCGCACTCGTTTGTGGTTCACCTCCCGACGGCGCGACCATCCCTGCACCAGAACTCGTTCTGTTACATAGGGGGGAAGATGTGAACTCCCTTCCCACGTGAGTGTTTCCGGAGCGTTACAACCTGCAACTGTTCAAAAAGAACTGCAACAGTTATTTGGTGGCATCTCGGGGCGCCCACTCGGCGCTATAGGTTAGCTTCTCCCGAGGGAAGTTTAATTATAAAAAAAAAAATCCTCGAAGCTACGTTCAGTTCAGAGCGGTCAATTCAAATCAGCAAGTCCCTTCGTCCTACCTTATATCAAACGTGTTCCAAAATGAATGCAGGATTTGAAATGTGCCACAGTATCGAATCTACTCGTCCCCGAAGCGACCTTCAGTCCAGAGCGCTCAATAAAATAACCAAGTCCCTCTGTCCTACCCTTATATCAAATGCGTCCCAAAATGAATGTTGGTTTTGAAATGTGCGTCACTTGAGTAGTAAGCCTTGCCGGCAAAAGGGGTTAAGTTTATTAAAAATTAAGCGCTAAACAAAAAGCACAGCGCTTTTTCATTGTTGAACAATAATTCAAAATCAATGAAGGTTTGGCAGATACAATTCACCATTTTCTTAGTAAATGCGATCAACTGTGATCTTTGGTCGTTTATTACTATTCGTTTAACACAAGATACAGAACGCGTTACTAAGCGTTGCTGACATTTTAGGAACATTAAGGCGGTGGATAAAAGTAAGACATGTCGCGAAGCTCCCTACACCATGCCCTCTTGAATGATTTGGATGTTTAAGCATATAATTGATTGAAGGACTGGAGCTTGCTGACCAATTTGCCAGATGGGTCCCGCATTTGTTCTTAGCTAAGAACAAACGCAACCATGCAAAGACGATTAAATCAGCTGGAAAGGTTATGGCTACTGTGTTTTGGGATGCATGTGGCATCATCTTCATTGACTATTTGGAAAAGGAACAGACGATAACTGGGTGGTATTATGCGCCATTATTAGGTCAGCTAATTGAGAAAATATAAGAAAATCGTCCTCATTTGAAGAAAACAAAAGTCCTCTTTCCCCAGGATAATCCACGACTGCATACGTGCGCAGTTTCAATTTCTTAAATTGAGGAATTGAAGTTTGAATCCATCCACCGTATTCACCAGATCTGGCCCCGATGACTTCTTTTTATTTTCAATTTTAAAAAAATTGCTCAGCGGACAATGGTTTACATCAAATCGGAGGTTATCGCACACATAAATGCTTATTTTGAAGAACTACCCCAATCATACTTTTCTGAAGGGTGAAAAAAGTTGGAGAGACTTCTGTCAAAGTGTATTGAACTAGGTTATGTTGAAAAATAAAAATAAAAAATATGCCCAAAAAAAAAATTTGTTTCTCTATCTTTTTCTAAAGACTTATTGACCTGCCTTCTTATATAGTATTAAGGTCTTTATTCAGGGGTGAAGACATTGTACAAAACGAATGTCTTTATACTGGCTTAGCTCGGAATTAAACGATAAGAACTCTTTATAGGTCTAAACACGATATTCAGGGATATTGAGAATTAAGATTTTTATTCGGAATTAAAGAATTTCTGCAAAGGCAGAACCATACTAAATGCTAAGAATATAAGGTAGAAATAAATACTTTAGTCAGAGCTAAATACTTTATTGAGAATTAAGGGCTTTATTCGGGAGTTAAATATCTTGTTCAATGTTAAATATTATTATAAAGATTTTTGGCAGTTTTAAAATATTTATTCAGAGTTAAAAGTTTTACTGAGACTTTAGACCTTTACACCTATTTGAAGTATTTGTAGCAAGTTCTGACTTTATTCGAGGTTAGAAGCTTTGTTCAGAGTTCAACGATAATACCCGGGCGTAAATGCTTTGTCCACATATATTAATTTATTTGAATTTATTTAAATTCAAGGACTGTAATTGGAGTTATAAAATTTGACTCTGCGTTAGGACCTTCATTTAGGGTTACATTTTTAAAACGTAAATCTAGGACTGCCGTTTGTGAGAAGAATCGACATTGGTTTCTTAATCAAGACGTATAGTCATGATCTTGGCGCAAGGCTAATAACCTTGCCCCGATAAACAAATTATTATGGACAATTTAACAAGTCTCGGATAAGGACCGGATACCGGTGGAAAGACTTGCTAAATAAGGCCAAGACTGGATCCCGGTTGTAGTGTCGATGATGATGATGATGATGATGATGATGAACGATGATGATGATGATGATGATGACGATGATGACGATGATGATGATGATGATGATGATGATAGTCGTGAACTTGAAGTTATGGAGTCGTTGGCCTATCTTTGGTCACTTAGCCGAGAATATTCTGGAACGGGAGATATATGTGCGATTTCGAAAAGCCATGTTTCTCGAAGGGTGTTATAGTCTGCTAAAAATTATGAAATTTCGAAACCTGTATATAACATTTAAACTGTTGCTATATAGGAGGACTCATGGATGGATTTAAGCCGTACATCCTTTGTAGTATAATACATACTGTATAATTTTTGTTTTATTAATATACACACAGAAAGTCCTTTTTGGTAGGAAACCGATATATACCTCTGTTATTAACTGAAGGCATTCGGGTTAGAACCTGATTACATTTGCGCAATATTGGAAACTAGGGATGATCATATTAACTGAGGCGGAATTTGGTTGAAAAATTACTACTTTGATTCAAAATTGAATATCTTATTGAGGATGAAACATGTTGTATAGTTTAAAGATTTTGGTCAGATACGAAGGGTTTAATCAAAGTTATATATATGTATATATGTAAATATAAATTCAATAATAAGAATATTATTTGGAATTAAGAAGAATATTATTTAATGGTTTTATGCAGGACCAGGTTCTTTATTTAAAATAGAAGCGTCCTATCCTGGCGGTGGGGCAACAGAATTAAAAATTTTAACATAATGCCATCCCGGGTTTAAGTAAGACATACGGATTTGTTTAAAGTTCTAATATTTCCTTAAGGCTAAAGATTCCACTCAGTATTAATGCGAGTAGTAGTTTATAGTGGTACTTGGGCAGTAAATTAATTTCCCGCAACCCCGTGCCAAGTTTTACACCTCGAATTTATTTAATAGTAACGGATTGTATCCCGGATTTATTTTAAAAGCAAGGATTTCTTTATTATTATTTATTGGCCTGTAGGAACCCGGAAGTTCATGACCTCATCGATTCGATTTCTTTAGACACTACTTTTTTTTTGTTAAAGTTAAGTATTCTATGCAGTGTTAGTAGTGTTTATTAACGAAGACTGGAATAACATAATTCAAGCGATTAAAGCTAGTGGACAGAACATGTTCCCACAAATAAATAAACTATTTCGAAGGAAAGACTATAACAACATTCTATGCCTACGAGTTCCACGGACTCCCGAGAACTATCAAACACTTTTTTTTTTTTTTTTAAATTAGGCTTCTCTCGGAAGAGGCGAGCCTATAGCGCCGAGTGGGCGCCCCGGGATGTCATCAAATAACTGTTGCAGTTCTTTTTGAATAGTTGCAGGTTGTAACGCTCCGGGAACACTCACGTGAGAAGGGAGTTCCACAACTTCCCCGCTCTGTAACGGAACGAGTTCTGATGCAGGGATGTTCGCGCCGTCGGGAGATGAACCACAAACGGGTGCGATTCGTCGGATTGTCTTGTGGAGCGCATATAAACCGAATTGCGTGGAACAATATCAAGAATCTCCAAAGAACAGTTCCCGTGATAATATCTGTAAAACAGACAGAGGTCGGCTACGCGCCTTCGCGTGTTCGCCCTGGAACACATCAACTTCAACGAAGAGTTCATAATGGTCGAGGATCCGCAAAAGAAAGCGAACTCAATTAGTGTTTGTTTCGAGGCAGTGTTTAGAGTGAACGAATTCATTCATTCCAACCGCGACCTGGAAAATCAGGCTCTCCAAAACCATATTTTTCTACGCAATGAACTTAACAGTTGGCGTCTCGAAAGTCGAAGTTTCACGACTTTTAATGAAAACAATAGTGCGGATTCCCCTCTTAGAAATCCAAACACGAGTATGTTTGTGTACAAGTATGAACTTACGAACATCCATTAAAAACAAGAAATCTTTTGGAATAGATAATATTGTTCTAAGGCACTTGCCTCTGGAAACAGTGAAGGTGTATACTGTTTTATTCAACAACGTTCTAAATAATGCATATTATCCAAACCGTTGGAAAACTACATTAATTCATCCCATCCCCAAAAAGGGCAGGAGCAATCCATCCAATCTTCGCTCGATTAGTTTGCTTCCGAACATTAGCAAGGTATTCGAGAAAACTATATATAAAGCATTGATAAACTGGTGCGATAACAATGGTATTATTCCGAACAACCAGTTCGGTTTCAGATCGAAACAAGACACCGTTCATGCCGCGACGAAACTTGTTTCCGACATACGGTGGAACAAAGGAAAGCGACAATGCACAGAGGCCTGTTTGGTTGGCTTTGAAAGGGCCTTTGGCACCGTATGATTTGAAGGACTTGTATATAGGTTATCAAATCTAGGTATGCCCGAATATTTGTTATATTATAATATTATTATTATGTACGATATGGTAATGGGTAAACAATTTATGGTGAAATGTGGAGATAAAATCTCTAACAAGACTTTTGACATCAAAAATGGCTTACAGCAAGGAGCAGTTCTCCCATCTTGTTTAACAAACTAGTGATCTAGTGGGTTCTTTCAACCATGCAATTGGATATGCCGACGACATTATGGTGGAGAGCTGGAGAAAAGATGGATGTTATCAGCAGACTTTTGCAAGATGACTTCAATAGAATCAAACGTTTTTGCTACGACTGGAAATTAAAGATCAATTTTCAGAAAACAGAAACCATCCTTTTCAGAACGTTCTTGTCCAGGGCATCGAGGGATACAAAACATAATTGGAAACAAATTCCTATAGAATATCAAAACCCTTGTCTTCTCATCCACTACTAGTTACTACCAATATTTATTGGACTGTAGGAACCCGAAAGTTCATGACCTTATTGACGTCGGCTACGCCATCGAACTTATACTGCTACCCGCATAAATAAACAGCCGAGTTTTAACAAATGCGGTGGCACGGATGGCATTACCCCAACTTTTTTGAAGAGGTGTTCTGCTTTACTCATTTAACTGTTGCGAAAGCTCTTCTATTTGTCCTATTCAACTAGCCTAGTCCCAGCAAATATCCAACCAATTCACAAAACGAAGTAAAGTCATCCCCATCTTCCTATCGACCCATAGCACTAATTTCTAGTCTGTCAAAGATAAGGTAAGGCTCGTACTGTGCTCTGCCATTTAAGGGTACTCCGCAAAACCCCTTTTGTGCGCGTTAGTATAACACAAAAAAACGAGTCACGCTGATTAACCGTCAACTTTCGAAATATCTGAAATCAAATAACTTTCTTAACGACCATTAATATAACTTTTGTTGCAATAGGTCCACAGGAAGTCTGATGGCGTGCCTTATCAATGAGCGGAGCCACTCCTTCCACTATTACGACAACAGCAAAGTTGTCGCATCGGATATGTCAAAAGCGTTCGACAAAATTTATCAACCAACCCTATTGTCGAAATTGCATTCCTATAGAGTTGAGGATACACTGATTTAGAGAATAAGATTATCCTTCCATTCTAGTTACTCTATTTAAATATTTGCAGATGATGATAAATCTACTTCTCATAGAATTAGTGCCGGTGTTCTCCAGGACTCCATGTTCTCACATGCTTTCTTCCTCATTTTGATAAATAAATTCTAGTCCATTACCTACAACCCAATTCCCTCGTTTGCTGATGGTATAGCACATTGAGTTTCTCATACTTATATGAACATTTCCGACCAACACCTTTGAACTTCATTATCAATTAGCAGGGTATGCTCAACTTTTTGAATTCCGATTTCAACAAACTATACCATGGGAATTACCTAACTAAGTTGAACGCCTTGAAAATTCAGTACTGCCTCCTGTCGTTCTGTTCCCAGTAAGCACACTGTTGATTAATGACATTTACATCGTCGAAACTAAGGAACTACCAATCTTATTTCTCATTTTAATTTGATTTGAAGTTGGAACAAGCACATCTTTCAAGGTGCTAAATGTGTGGAATATTTTTAAAGGATGCCAGAGATACTTCACTCTATCCAGCTACAACTTACAAGGCAATTTTACTCGGCACGAGTGCTAGAAACTGGACCGCGCCCCGATCTCTTCGTGAATCTGAAAAGTTTTGAACAAAACAAAAGTTTCATTTCTCGCGGGGCAGTAGAGGGATTCAAAGTTATGCTACATTTTCCAGACGATGTACCTCGAGTTTCTTTCGTCGTAATATTGAATTCAATTTCCGATTTGGTCAGACAATTCCAAAACTGCATTAAACATGCTCGATTGGATTCAAAAATGAGCGGCAAAATTCATTGTGGACGAAAACGTAGATCGTTCAATCCTGGTGGTAGAACATAGGTGCAACTTATTATGCCTGCCTCCTTTCTTTAGGTATTGCCACGATCGTTGCTAAACAGAACTTGGTGAATGTATTCCACCTCTCCAAATATTCTCCTGTGATATTCACCAATCAGAAAATGAAAATAAGTTCAAATCGAAAATGGACTTCCGACGTACAAACAAACACAGAGAATCGTTCTTTAACCGAACTACACGAATGTGGAGAGATCTGCCTGACCATGTCTTTCCTCCTTAAGTCCAGACCTTCAAGGCCAATGTACATCGACGCTTCTTTTCTTTATACGCTCGCACTCTTTCTAGGCTTTTAAGTGACCCTCAAAATCATTTTTGTGAACATGTCCCGTTTAAAAAGAAAACTGTCGTTTGATGACCTTAACGCAACCAATTCTAAGTATACGGTTACATAACCTACTGTAATAACACAACCATGTAGTGGATTCATTAACTTCGATGTTTGTTAAGTCTTTGGCACTCGAAGACAGTCTTCTAATTGTTGAACCTAGCTCTCTCTTGGAATAATATATGTTTTTGATAGATCACGGTACTATCTATAGAATGCGACACTATTTTCTATTAAACTGCTCACAGTTCACATAAATCAGCAACGAACATCTTCACATTTTCTCATGTATCGTCCGACAGATGTGTTATAAAGCCGGATAATGTATCACGTACCTAACACCTGCGCTTCTCGAATTTTAATCACACGATCATCTGCTATCTGAACTTGAATACTTAGCTTAGATGAAGTGCTTTTGCCTTATTCGGAAATGTACGATATTAAAAAAAATATATCAATCTTCCACATGAACACCATTATCGAGTATCAGAGAGAAATTGATAGACAAAATTAATTAATATTCACGGGACAATGTCGAATTAATATTTTTGGCACACATTCAATGACAAATAGGAACCGTAAAGGAGGAAGGTATAGCCTAAGTGTAATTACTTCTAAGACATTTGCGTGTTGGATTTTGGAATTATAAGAAACTATGTGCATCTAAATTAAAGGGTAAACATCATATAAAGAATTATTGTACATAGATTTAAGATATTCCTATATCTATGGAGTGGAAAGGCTAAAAGATAATACAATAAACTCCCCCAGCCGTAAGAAGACACTTTGCCTTATGTTCTATTTCCTACATATATGTCCCTTTCGACAAATTTCCTGCTCATAAAACATTTCATATTGATGAGAGCGGAAATTGTATCTGACATCGAACCAAATCAGCAGCAATCTCAAATTACGATTTCGATCGCTTACTATTTTCACCCTATTCTGGCTGAAAGACGTTCGGGAACATTACACGGTGGCTTGGTCTCTTCTCTTCCATTTATATCCTCGCTATTTTTATTCAATTCCCTTCCCTGAATTCTTGAACATTAGAACGGAATTAAAAGCCTTTTTGATATTGGCAAACTAAAACCGCTTCTTTTACGAGAAAGAAAACATTGTTGTCTATAAAGGGTTTCAGACTAATAAATGTATGGCAATGTTTTAACTAGTCACCCGACAGTCCGTTTGAGCATTGACCGCACAGTTTTGAACTCAAAGAACTTATGAGTAAAATAGTCCTTGAAGTTAATGGAGTTTAATTAATGGTACTGAAATTAATACGTCATTTTATAAAACGCTAGATCTTCGACTCTGCCTCAGCCGGGCAATATAACATGACCCATTTCACTATCAACGTAATTGAAGCCGTTCAGCTTTCATCTATTCAACATCAACTCCTTCAGTGTTCCGTCAAAAACAGCAGTACTTTCGTAAAATTATGTCTGTACGTATCAGCAACTGTATTATGCTTCTCAGGTTTCTGATTACTTCCATTAACGAACTTTCATTGCTTACCATATATCCTATTTCACAATAACTGACTGACTGACTGACCCTTCAGAGACGCTTTTAATGGCTTTCTCGGTATATTGGATATCCATCTCATTTCTTTACTCATGAAGCAAACAACAATCTTCAGGATTCCGCGGATTAGTAATTACATTATAATTGCATGGCATAAAATGGCACTAAGCATCTCACAACAACTGGATAGGTTTTTGTTTTTTCTTTTTGTATATATTAAATAATCCATTAAATGTAACACAAATGATTTCTTCTAATGTCACACGATTCGAGTAAAGATATTGAGAAAATATTTGCATGAGACTGAATCAATTAATACCATTAAAGATGGAGATCAAAGTAGCTCATCAGTCCTTATTGATAAATGTACAGAAGGCCAAATTTGATTAAAACCTCATCCCTAAATGAACACTGTTAATAGGACATTGATCCCCTCATTTTATTGTGGCCGATCCAATATTCACAATTCTCAATGGTTTTTTTATTTAGGGACGTTGCAATGACATGGAAGTTTCGCGCCAACCATTGCAATATTCGTAGTTTAAGGTGTAATTTATCCGTGGTATCTCCCCGCATGTGCAACTGTGGTGTTTCAAACAGATACACACATAACACAAGCAAATATTGAAGAACAACACCGCAAGATAGTCGAATAAGCAAAAGCATCAGAGCCGTGTACCACAGCAGAAAAAAAAGAAATATATAGTAATTCCACATGAGTTGAGTATACTTGAGAATAACGATCGGAGTGGACTAATGTTTTGAGTTTGGTTCTACTATTCAGTGATTCTAAGCGTAATAGCGCCCTCTTGTGGCCGACCTGACCCTCACTAACGCGATCGCTAACAAAACCTGCGACGAACCATGACGTTGGGTATGGAAGGAGTTCGTTGTGGAGATCGCTTGTCCGGTACAGTGTTGTGATGAGTGCGCAGTCCTAGCCGCCTGCCGGTGGTCTGAGGGTTGAAGGTGCGCCTCGTCGACTTTCTCGACGGATCAACAGTACAAAGGTTTCTATCAGGTGTCAGTGGCCGACGAAGACATTGAAAAGATGTCGCCCTCTGGATTCTATAAGTTTGAAACGCATTGCACTCAATGCAGCGTGTCCTCAACCATGGACTCTACAAGCTTCCGTTCTTAAGAGGATGCATTGACGACATCCTCATTGTGTCGGACGGACACAACCAATACCTGGGAAATCGGCGCCACCTTCGGAACAGTCTCCGAGGGATCGGGCAAAACAACATTACAGAAAAAGCTAACCTACCAGCTGTGCAAGAACGTCGTTGTCGACGCAATTTGCACCATCTTCTTCCTCCCGGACGCGAAACTAGCGCTTCGGAAGTATCTGATATCGCGACGGCAGCAGGTCTAGGGGAGATGTTATGGCGTTCTTTAGTGAAAACTGAAACTTCAGAGCAGATTTTGAGGCGTTCTTGAACCCAATCAAGGCAAATTAAATAAATGTTTTTTCCAATTACTACTATACTACTATTACTATTTATTGGCCTGTGGGAACCCGGAAGTTCATGACCTCACCAACTCGGCTCCGCCAAATTTTCCTGTCCTGTGCGCTCTTCGTCCACGCTTGACCGTCCGGTCCGATCTCCTCAAGGTCAAACCTAGCATTGCGAGTCTCTTCCCGTTGGCCTACCGGCAAGAATTCTACGCACGGTCCTGTCGTTGCCCATTCGTGCCACATGTTCGGCCCAACTTAATCTTCGCGACCTTTTTCCAATTATTGTTATAAACTTTATTACTAAAAAAATTAAGGAGATATTTTTTTGGGTTCAACTCTTCCTTATTCTGTGAAAAGATAAATAATTGGTTTTCCGTTTATTAGTTCGCCTGAAGTTTTAAGATGGAATATTTAGCCCGGACTGATTCAACAAGCAAAAATTTACTTGCTAAGTAAACATCAATGACGAAAAATATATTAGTTTCCGAACCTCAGGGCTTGCAACAAAAATTGAGGTGAATTTTTTCAAAGTATAAAATATGATCGCTACAAAACTATAATACTACAATATATCGACTGCTTCGCACTTTGTACGAGAGTAGTTCAATTATTATTCAATGTTTTTTCTTTACTAAGCATCATTACTCACTAGATAGTTGCACAAAAAATTTGGTGTGAACGAAATTGTCGCATAAATCTTATTCTAAGTGGAGAATAAACGCAATTGTGTGGTCGATTCTAAGGCCGTTATGGCACTTTTCGGTCGGAATCCTGACGAGTTTCTGTGCCGATACATTAGTGTGCATTTTTTCTAACTAACGCGCGCACAAAAAAGAATTTTGGAGGATCCTTAAATCTCAGGTAATTGTGCATGAAACATGGATACACTACCACACTTTACAGGCAAGAGATCAATCAAAACAGTGAAATTTTGAAGACAAACGGGCTCCGAGAGAGGCGAAGATAGTGGAATCGGCAGCGAATGGCAACTGTATTTTGGGGTGCCCGCGGAATCGATTACTTATGAAAGAAAAAAAAACAATAACTGAAGAGTATTATGAGTCGTTCAAAATAAAAAAACATTGCATCAGTTGAGCGAAAAAATCGTCACCTGAAAATATTTTTCTAAGTACTTATTGAACGACCCTCGTCTCTCAAATGCGTTTGACAGTGTGTCTTCTCAGCCATATCGACGATACTCTTAGGAAATTGACAACACATTGATACAATGTAAGATACTATCTTTCGGGCTGTTTAATCCAAGAAGCAGTGGATGACATCACTTCTGCTATCAAATTAATTTAGCTGATTCCCAAGGTTACATTACAAACGTGCTGCAAAAATACCGGCTTGTAGAAAATTCTTCACTATACCTTGAGAGCTACCGTTGGCAATTTGTCTTTGCTTCATTCCACTATTTTGCAAATCGACTATATACCCTTACGTACTCCTACAGTAGCCATCGTAGACTGAGCCCCGCTTTGTATTTGGATCTCATTAAATTCTGACTTGCGATGAACGTATTTTAACATCTGTCTGCGATTACAGTTTCTTAACATTTGACCTGTCCACTTAAACCTCCACTCGGTCACTGCATCTTGACCGACATTTCCTGTCAAAAAATACTGAATGCTGGAACAAGAACTCTTGAGCAATTCTCTTTCATCATTCTTCAATACTTTCCCTCGGCATCTCAACAGTAGTTAACCTCATTTCTCCCTTCATAAGTGCAAACTTTCAAGTGCAAATTTTTGCTCTTAGCCCACAAACCGGATGGGCTCGAATCCCACCACACAATCGATTCCTTTTCTTAACAAATGGTCTTACAAGAGATTCCTCGGCGTTTTCTGAGCTTGTAAAGCGGCACTTATGGCTGGTAATCGACATGTTCAAGGTTTGCCCCCGCAAGGATGAATCAATAATGACATAAGTGCTTTCAACTTTCCTTTTCGTTTAGGATTTACCGACTTCCCTTGTTCGCTACGAATATGTCGGCGATGATAATTTGTTGGCCTGATAAATGAAATAATTTCAGAATCACTCTCGCTTTGAAAAAGGGTTAGAAAACCATATCACCTACTATGCATATTCCTTGTGGACGGTTTTCACCCCAGTAGTCTGAGAGTTAATAGGGAATAAGGGAGAAAGTTTAATTCGAAAATAACACCGGAACGGGTCTTCTGCATGACTCGTCATTTTTCCGATCCACTTACCAATTCCGAGGTTTGCTGTTGCTGCGAACGCTGGCAGTAAGAAGACATCAGGATATGAGGTTGTGCCAGAAAATGAATATCAGACGCTGCTGTTTAATTGGAAACCGGTGACGTAAGGAATCTAGAATCAATTCAATTTTCTATTGCGCCCTGGGATGTTCGCACTAAGTACATTGTTGGTAAATTCCAGTGCCAAAAAGCACCCTGCAAGTATCACCTATACTCGGAAATACTAGTATCTGTCTGTGTCTTAACGATGATTTCCTCGGGCGTGCAGACAACTTGCTGAACAAACTGCCATTAAAGGTCACATATTTGTTTTACAATGCGGACGGAAGAACTTGGAAACTATAATGATATAATAGGTGTGCAAGTAAAAATTCGGCTTGGTTGCATTAAAAACATACTTAATTGCATCCAATTCTCTCGCCATTTTGGATATATGTAGCTTGGTAATTGCTGTTTTATGACTAAGTTTTAGTCATTTACAAGCTCTCATTCCAATAGTGAGAGCAATCAAGTCGCGAAGATTAAGATGGGCCGGACACGAGTCGGGAATGGGCAACGATAGGACCGTGCGTAGAATTCTTGACGGTAGACCAACGGGAAAGAGAACGGTAGGACGGCCGCGACGAAGATGGGAGGACAATGTTAGGTTTGACCTTGAGGAGATCGGATCAGATGGTCAAGCGTGGAAGGAGAGTACATAGGACAGGGAATGATGGCGGTGTCGAGTCGATGAGGTCATGAACTTCCAGGTTCCTACACGCCAATAAATAATAATAAATAATAATAATAAATAATAATAATAACAAGCTCTCATTCCGTGTACATCAGTTGTATAAGAGATGGATGTCGATAAGCAACATTTACGCCATTCCAAACAGAATCTCAAAAAATTGCTGCTCAAGTTATGGAATTGATTAATTCTACTTTGCCTGAACATTCTGTGAGCCATTCAACTGTAAAAAGATGGTTTGCAGGATTTCGTGAAGAAAAGTTTAGTCTTGAGGATTTTCCACGTGCAGTAAAAAAACGTTGACGACGAAGAACCTCAAGTTTTAATGGGTGAAAATACATGTCAAACTCAAGTAGGGTTTGCAGAACAGTTAGGAGTGTCGTACCAAGCAATATCACTTCGATATTTATTTATACTTATAGCAGTATTTTTTCCAACAAAGTTTACTGGATAAAAATCCATCTCACACTCAAGAAGAGCTTGCAGAAAAGTTAGGAGTTTCTCACCAAGCAATATCACTTCGATTGATATAAGCATCTTTTCCAATAACGTTGACTAGATGCAAATCCATGTCAAACTCAAAAAAAGCTTGGAGAACAGTTAAAAGTTTCTCACCAAGCAATATCACTTCGATTGTTGTACGTATCTTTTCCACCAAAGGTAAATTCGACAAAAAAAAAACCGAGTTCCTACTTGCACACCTATTACATACCCGAGGGAATCATCAGAAGGAGAATCCCACATTTGCACATTTCGGCTAAAGAACAATTTTCTGTATTTAATCGCTATAAAATTAACTGTTATACAATATTGTTTTTCATAACTCGTATGCGACATGAGTGGTGTACTGTACAACTCTTGTATATTACAGTTGTTGTGCGATATTACTGCTATACGATAGGGTGGCATGCATTATAGATGTTATACAGTAGAAATGTCGTGCAACACGGGCATCCCATAGCTCAGCAATTATATGGCGGTACCGCTACTGTGCGCAACTATTCTCACTACTATTTTACAAAAAGGTTAGGAAGAGGATTATTGTTTTGTGAAAATAAAAGGAAATAGTACGAGCGTGAATCAAATATCATCATCATCATCGGCACTACAACCGGGATCCGGTCTTGGCTTTATTTAGCAAGTCTCTCCACAGGTACCCGGTCCTTATCCGAGACTTGTTAAATTGTCCATAATAATTTGTTTTTCCGGGCAAGGTGCGCAAGGTGCCTTGCGCCAAGAATCAAATATAGACGCTAATTTTACTATTTGCTTAGCAAGAAGTTGCGGGCTAGATAATCTTGTGCGTAGCTGTTGTTTGGTTTATGAAGAGTAAGGGAACCGGCTTGGCTAACGGTAGCGCTCGACTTTGTAGTCATTACAGCCGTGAGCGAGCAAGGGGTACATACGTCTGTTGCCCAACAGATTATTATAAAATTGTTAACAACTGAAGGCGTTAAACCCGCGGACATTTTTTTCTCGATTGAAGGCACAGTTTGGTGATGATACACTGTCTCAGAATCGTGTGTATACGTGGGCCAGAGAATTTAAAAGTGGACGAGAACATGTATCGAAAACGAAAGTCATGATCGACGCCCAAGGACAAGTCATACAAATGACAACATCCTTGCCGTTCGAGAGCTTATTGAAAGTGATGGATTGAACACTTCCGCAGCTGATACCCACTTTTGATGAGAATTTTCCAACAGTTAAGCGGCACTTTTAATAGGCTCTCGAACGACATGGATGTTGTTATCTATACGATTTGTCCTCAGGCGTCTTTTATGCCATCGCACCGTAATTACATTTTAAATATAATGTAATTTTAATGTTCTAACATGAAAACTTCGATGAAAAATTGAAGCGTTATAGTGCTATTCGAACTGAGGAATTAATCGTTTAAAGAAGGCATTATTAATCTGATAACGATTATTCACACAGGTATTATTACAAATTTCTATTATTACGAGGGCAGGTTAATAAGTCTTTAGAAAATGGAGACGATTTTCTTTTATTTTCTCATTTAGCTGATCTACTAATGACGCATAATACTGTCCAGTTATCGTCTGTCCGTTTTCTAAATAGTCAATGAAGATAATACCTCGTGCATCTCAAAACACAGTAGCCATAACCTTTCCAGCTGATTTCATCCTCTTTATTTTCTGTGTAGCCCGTACATACAGGACAAAGCCTCTGCTTTCAACCCGGCGACGGCCGGGATGATCCTTGTCCCTGTTCAGTCCAAGTTGACATGCAGTCTCCACGTGACACCCCTGGATAGCTACTTTGGCACCCTCCAGGTAGTGAACCAATGCATTAATTTGACACATACGTCAATTTGGTTCGTCTGAGATTTAACTAGAAACACGCACAAGTTGAGTCCGCAAAAAACGAGTGTCTTTGTTTCATCGTTCAGCGATCATGTCGAGTTTTGTGCCTGAAAAAGGGGACACACATTGCTTTTCTTAATCAATCAAAAGAAAAAGGCTGTTGAAAGTCATCGTTTGCTGGTGGAAACATGTGAGAATGGTTTCGAAATTTTAAAAGTGGTGATTTTAAATGTGAAAGACAGTGAGCGCTCTGGTAGACTAAAAAATATGTACACGAGCAATTTCAGGAGTTATTGGATGATGACCCAACTCAAACTCAACCGCAATTAGCAGAAGCATTACATGTGTCACGAGAAACAATCAGCAGACGTTTACGAGCAATGGGGAAGATCAATACCAGGTGTATGCATAAACTTTTTTCCGGTTTAACTAAGAGATCGCGCCAGCGAAATGTACGCAGCACACAGCAAACTAGTGGAAGATACCTTGAATTCGCTTGGCAGGGACTTCTTTCCGCAGCCGTCGTACCTCCGAGACTTGGCGCCGTCTGACTATCACCTCTTCGCATCAATGGTTGACGCGTTCGCAGACCAGCACTTCAGAGATTTCGAAGAAGTTGGAAAATGACTCAACCAATGTTTTGCCATGAAAGAAAAGCCATTTTTCTGGAATGCTATTCATACATTACCTGAAAGATGGGCGAAATGTGTAGAAGCCGACGGCTAATATTTTGAATAAAAAAAATTAATTTTCCTAGAAAATTGGGGTTTTTTTTTTACTAAAGAAACCGGAAAAAACCTATGCATAGACCTAGTATAGTGCTGAGTCAGCGCTCTGATATGCTATTTTTGTTTTCTCGACCGGGTTCATCAGCCAAGCCCCGAAAGATGCTCTAGGCTTTCTCCCAACTATTTCACGAAGTGGTGATATGTCACCGAGCGGCTGGGCATTGGGACCCTAGTTGCTACCACTCAGTAATTGTGCCGGACGGCACAATAGCAAGAGTCGTCAGTTGAACCTAGGTTTGCACAATCAAACACAAGACACAACCTCCTTACCAGCTCAGCAATTGAGGCGGCATAGGGAGAATACAACGATTGTGCGATATCAGTTTAATTTACTCAAATGCATTCATTCTGGTTTAACAGAACGAGTTGCAAGGTCAAATAACGCAGTGACATTTTTTTTCTGGAAGCATGATACGTAAATTCCACATTCCATCAAACGAAGTTCGTCTGATAAAAAATGCGGGCAGATTACAGCGGCAAAAAATAGAGCTTTTAAACAATGGCGCTCCAATCCCACCGATGTTAACAGAACGAATTTTGTTAGAATCAGAAACGCGTGCAACCAGGCGATTGATACTGCGAAGAAAGCTCACAACGACAGGGTGATCAATAAGCTCCTTCGGTGCCCAACTGGTTCGCGCTCCTTCTGGTCAATGGCAAAAGCTGTCAGCAGTAACTTCACATCCTCCTCCGTCCCTCCGTTGGTGACAGACAGTGGGACGTTAGTCACGAATTCAAAGGATAAAGCTAATGTGTTCGCGAATTTATTTTCCGCGAATTCAAACCTCAATCCCGGCCTTTTGGAGCCATCTGTGATCGCGCCGGTACGGTCTTCTATGCGGGATGTGAGATTTCGTCCGCGCACTATTCAACGCATTCTACGTGAACTGGATTGTAGGAAGGCAACCGGCCCGGACGGAATACCAGCAATAGTCCTTAAGAACTGTGCTCCAGAACTATCGCCGGGTCTTGGCAGACTCTTCCGCTTATCTTATGCATGGAGGGCCTTTCCTGCCTGCTGGAAAATCGCTCGAGTTCAGCCAATCCCAAAGACGGGAAAAAAGCGTCGCCCACAAAATTACCGTCCGATAGCATTACTGTCTATTTTATCTAAGGTGATGGAAAAAGTCATCAATACAGAGTTAGTTAAGTATTTGGAGTGCAACGGACTTCTTAATGACCGTCAATACGGATTCCGTGGCAGGCGGTCCACGGGGGACCTTTTGACACTTATAACCGATATATGGACATCTGCGATTGAGCGGCATGGTGAGTCAAGGGCGGTCGCAATGGATATCTCCAAGGCTTTTGACCGCGTCTGGCATGGAGCATCGCCGAGCAAACTTCGTTCATATGGACTTTCCCAACAGCTTTGCGACTGGACGAAGAGCTTCCTCGAGAATCGATCGATCCGGATTGTTGTGGACAGCGGATAACAAAGTGTTCAGTTTTGCGGATGATAGTACGGTTGTTTCCTCCTTTTCGAGTGTTCGGCCGATTGGTGCATCTGCTGAGATGTACACAGATTGACTCTCTGAATCAGGATCTAGATAGGTTTCTGCAGTGGGGAAAGGCCAATCTCGTCGATTTCAATGCAGCGAAGACACAATATACGACATTCACAAAGAAAAGTAGATCATCGGTTCCACAGCTGATGATGAATGGCCGGGCCCTCGAGGTTAGGGAAAGCTTGAAATTGCTCGGAGTCACGGTCTGTGGGAATATGTCGTGCCATAAACACATGTCGAAAATCGCCAGTTCCGGTTCTGAAAAACTGAGTTATCTTTTTAGAGCCAAGAAATATTTTACTCCGCCCCAATTTTTTCTTCTGTATAAATCCCAAATTAGACTCGCGCTCGAATATTGCTCTCATGATTGAAGCTCCGCTCCTAAGCACACCCTCGATCTACTTGAGAGCATACAGAGTTGAGTGATCCGCCTGATCGGGGACACGGCGCTGATGTCGGGACTACAGTCGCAATCACATCGAAGGCGCGTAGCCGACCTCTGTCTGTTTTACAGATATTATCACGGGTACTGCTCTTCGGAGATTCGTGGTATTGTTCCACGCAATTCGGCTTATACGCGCAATACGACAATCCGACGGATCGCACCCGTTTGTGGTTCATCTCCCGACGGCGCGAACATCCCTGCACCAGAACTCGTTCCGTTATAGAGCGGGGAAGCTGTGGAACTCTCTTCCCACGCGAGTGTTCCCGAAGCGTTACAACCTGCAACTGTTCAAAAAGAACTGCAACAGTTATTTGTTGGCATCTCGGGGCACCCACTCGGCGCTATGGGTTCGCCTCTCCCGAGAGAAGTCTAATTAAAAAAAAAATAAAAAAAAAAAATTGGGAATCGATGTCATGAAAATGGAACATTGTCTATTCCATAATCTATTCACCACATGCACTCCAACTCACCTCATTGATATTAACATTTGTTGTTTACTGCTGTACATGTATACGTTTTTTGAATCTGGTGTGATTAGGGAGCTTTAAACTCGTCAAGAGATTCAACAGTTGAATTTTGAATTCGGAAGAGCGTGGTTTTTATTTATCTCCCTTCGATGGGGTGCGGGGTCTGCTTTCTTTCGACATCAGTTTCTTGTCAAATCTATCAATTGTGCATAAAGGTTCAGTAAAACATCGACTATAAGTCAAGTTTAATTACTCGACACTGTCCTCGTAACGACGCTTCAATTGTAGTCCAATTTCAGCTTTTGGGAAAAAGGGATCGGGTAAATACACGTATGCGTTTTGGGGGCAGAAATAGGTTGTCAGTACAACGATGACTGCATGTAATTTATTTGAGGTTTACAAAGTTTCAAAATACAGACTCCATCATTTACATGAATAATAAAAATAATTGTCTGTAGTTAGAAAACGTCAGCAATTTTTGAAACTAGTTTTTCTGTCCACCAAAATTTCTCCTTTCTCTATAAGTCTCCAGCAATAAATCTACCTAGAATTCAAAGTGCTACGAGCTTGTTGGACACTGTAACTGTAAACCAATTTCCCTGAGCTCTTATATCTTAAACTCAAACATAAAATACAACATTGTGGCTGCGTACCGCAGGAAAGTCACTGATGCCGATCTCATTTGTCGATTAAAATGCGTTTCCAGTTTCGAAAGGCATTAGAATACATAATGAATCTTCACGTTAACTAAACCGCAAAACGAAGCGAGTATTCGTTGCCAAGTATCGAAGGAGAAGACTCGTTCAATCAGATATCAAAGTGCGTTTCTGCGGTGAGTCTTTTACCTTAATAGATACAGCTACCGACTGAGAGGTCATCACCATAAACGTCCATGTGTACACAAATATGTTATATATCAACCGCGTTGCATAAATTAATTCACCTCAGTACGTGAAACAAACGGAGGCAAGTAATACTTTTTATAGAGGCACAGTAGAAAACAAACATGTCTACAGGTAAACTAGATATAGAAGCGGTGTGCCATGGAAACAATTGAACAATGATTGAATGACGTGGCACAAGTTCATTTTACGGTCCTCGCCGAATATTTTCACTGAGTTAACATATGGAAATACGAGCCAACAACTTGAAAAGTGTAACACCACTTTAATTAGATATTATATTTCGATAAGGAGTCGCAGCTATAGTCGCAGGTGCCTCATTTCAGAAGGAGAACAACATATACGCTTCGGTGGGTTTAAGCGTTTGATTGCCTGACCGGCTAACTTGACTAATACAAAAAAATTGTAAATGTAAGTTCGTAATGTAGAAAATGCTAAGTAGGAAGAGCAGCAAGATGGGGTAGGTATACCAGAAAGAGGGGCAGAGGTTTAAAAGAACGATGACGTCATCAAATCCCTAGGAAGTCCGTGTACAGCGCCAATTTCGGGAAATCAATTTCAATTCCGAGGCTATAGGAATCCACGGGGTGACTAGTTACCATCACAATAGAAAGAGCAACATGTAAAGTGTGTTCATACTAGAGGTATTCAGAAGCAATGTGAATTGGAACCGATGTGGAAATGTTAAATGTTGTTCACTTTTCGACGTTTATGAAGTTCAAGTACTGGCAATTTGAACCATGGAGTGGTACATGGTCGAGTCTGTGTTCAAATAGTACAAACTTAAACAGGGATTCAAAACAAAAAAATCCACATTATGTTAATTTTTTTCTGTCAGCATCATCGTTCCACTGAGTCCCCAATTTAGAAAATCGTTTAAAAATTCAAACACATTCGGCCAGTGATGAATATAGCCCCAAAATCATGCTTTTAGCTGACCCGTACCATTAAAAATGTTCCTGATATGAGCGATATTGTGGTCGAGCATTCGGGCACATCGAATCGTCATCGCATTTTGGACCAACCACACTGTTCAAGATTTTGACGAAGGAATTAAATCCACACATCGGTTAACACAGGAACTGAAACCTACCTAGCATTTGCAGCGCCGCCAGTACACTCAATGGATGCGCAAGATAGTCTCAGTGAATAATCGGTTTTCGCGTAAAATTATTTTCAGCGACAAAACTCACTTCCAACACAATGGATTAGTCAAAAGGCAGAACTATCGCATCTGAGCGAATGGAAATCCAAAAGCATTTGTCAGAAAACTTGCGACGATTCGAACAGAACACGCACACAAAACCGTTGAGAAGAACACAGTACCAAAAGAGAATCGTAAACGAAATCGACAACGCCATGTACCAGAGCATTAACGTAGCTATATACAACTTATGTAACGAGTTGAAACATTCTTGCTTACATGCGGTCATGCTCTGATGTGACAGTGCTTTGGTTCTGATATTTCAATAGGGTGGTATCTAATCATGTTCCTCACTATTTTACAACACGCTATAAGCCCACAAAAGACGATGGGAGCGAACATACAGGGTAAAGTCTCTGCTTTCAACCCAGCGAAGACCAGGACGACCCTTGTCCCTGTTCAATCCAAGTTGACATGCAGTCTCCACGTGAAACCCCTGGATAGCTACTTTTACCCGCCAAGTAGTGAACCAATGCATGCAGCGACATCCTGAGAAGGGTTGGCGCAAGGCTAATAACCATGCCCGGAGAAACAAATTATTATCGACCATTTAACAAGTCTCGGATAAGGACCGGATACCGGGGAGAGACTTGCTAAATAAGGCCACGTTTAACGTTTACGGGATACGGTGATTGAGTGACCTTTGGCAATATTAGTTCGAGGCAGTTGTTTTGACACCAATTTGAAAAACTGTCGAGATTCATTTGGAGAGAGTGAGGAGGCGAGAGAAGAGCGGATTGTCTTGAAAAGTTTAGTGTCGTCCGCGTATAGAGAGATGGAGGAATGTTTGATACTGGAGTCTATATCGTTAATAGCAAGAATGAATAGCAGGGGTCTAAGATGACTGCCCGGGAAACCCCTGACGTGGGAAGAAAGGATTGGAGAGGGTGGATCTAAATCTGACACGGTAGGTTCGATCGTTAAGATAGGAAGAAATTCACTAAATCAATCATCATCATCATCATCGCCACTTCAACCGGGATCCGGTTTGGCCTTATTTAGCAAGTCTCTCCACCGGTATCCGGTCCTTATCCGAGACTTGTTAAAGTGTCCATAATTATCTGGTTTCTGGGCAAGGTTATTAATTAGCGCCATCACTTAATCAATAGGGGTTCGAAATCAAGGGAGGATAGCTTAAATAGGATGAGATTGTGGGAGATTGTCGAAGGCCTTGCTGAAATTGGTTGTGATTACATCCACTTCGTTGCCATTCTCTAAGGCACGAAGAGTATGGGATGAGAACTCGATCAAATTGGTTGTGGTCGACCTACCCGAAAGGAAACCATGATGGTTGGGTGAGATGATGGATTTACAACGGAAAGACTGTGGGATGAAAAACTCAACTAGATTGGTGGTGGTCGAACTATTTGGTCCTGGTTACCTTAGGTTAAGCCTAGTTAAGATAGTTCTTAAGTTCTCTACTTTGTAACTTATATATACGTTAGTTGTAGGTAATTATGTTGCTTGAATTAAGCCAATACATGGGGTGGTAGCCCCACTAAACTAAAAAACAAAACTACCCATAAATAAACCATGCTGTTTGGGTGAAATGAGGGATTTGCAGGGGAAAATAACGCGTTGTAAAGAATGTTTGTATTTGTGGTAGTCTGGCGATGTAACGGCAAATACTAATGCAGTTTTTAGGCTCCTTTTTATGTATGGGGTGATAAATGAGGATTTCCAAATACTTGGGAAGACACCTTGTGTAAGGGGTAGATTGATGATCTTTGAGAGCGGGAGAGAAAAAGAGGAACGTTTTCTTTAAAAGGACAGTTGGAAGTCCATCAGGGCCAAGGCTGAACTTGTCTTTAAGTAAGTTTAATTTTTCTTTAACTAGGTGATGCTGAATAAGTTGAGAGATAATTGGGCCAAGGGAGAATTCGGGCAGATCTTTGAAGTAAGATGGGTTAGGTTCGAAACAGTTGTCCGTGAAATATTTTATAAAGAGAGATGCGAAAAGATTGGCAGTAGTTTGCGGGTCGGGAATGGGGTTTAGGATAGGCGTCAGTTTCACGTTTATAATTAATAAAAAAGAAAAGAGATTTGAGGTCATTGATCAGGTTGTTTTGTGTTTTTGTAAGATAATTGTAGTAGAGGGAGTTGTAAAGGTCGGTAAATTTATAAAAGGAATCAATATAGTTGGGGTAGTCCAGGGAGGTACGTGTTCTTAGAAAAATGTTCCATAATATATTCCTCTTGTTCCGAAGAGCGCGGAGTTTGCGGTTGTACCATGGAGACGATGAAACTGATATCGTCTATCGAGAATAATGGACATATAGGGAAATGGCATTGTAGATTTTCTTATAGGGCGTGGCAGTAGCTTTTTCTACCGCTACATGCTCAAAGCGAAATGCGATTCTGCTAAGATGCTCATTTAATAGGCGAAAGTTAGCTTTGTGGAAGTTATAGGAAAAGTTGACGTAGGGTGCTGAGGGCCGTGCTAAGCACTTACGATTTAGGGATACGAGAAGCGGGGCGGTGGTAATTGTCGATGGTTGAGAGAGTGTGAGGACAAAGGGCAACTGAGGAATTATAGGGGTTCGCTGTAAACACAAGGTTGCCTCTTCGTATAATTTGAGACATTACTTATTGAACGGAGACTTGAGTCGGTGAGACCGTCTATAAAAAGACATACATACCTTGGTACTAGTGTGGTTTGAGGTGTAAAACTTGTCTGACAATGGCCATTGGAGATGAAGGTTAAAATCGGCAATAACAACGATATTGTCTAGGGAAGTACTTAACTCAGTTAGGTGATCAACTGCTGCTATTGCGAGTTCGTATTTTTTTGTTTTTATTTTTTTTTTTTTATATTACCTCTTCCAGGAAAAGCTACAAATGCTATTTTTTTTCGACCGGGTCCAACAGCCAAGCTCCGAAGGATACTCAAGGATTTCTCCCAACCATTTCACGAAGCCTATTGCTTAATGTGGTGATATTTCACCCGGCGGTTGGACTTTGGGACCTTACCTACCACTTAGAACTTCTGCCGAACCGCACAATAGCAAGAGTCGTCAGTTGAACCTACGTTTGCACAATCAAGCCTAAGACACAACCTCCTTACCAACTCGGCCATTGAGGCGGCGACAGGATAGCTTGCGAAGGAGGTATATAGAAACGTATAAAGACTGTGGGCATTGATCAATTTTGATTGCGACATAATCAAGATTAGGGGAAGAAGAGATGAGGCGAACCTATTTTGGAAGGCAAGTTGCACACCACGGCAAGGTGAATCCGGACATATACCATCGTCATCACGAAAAGCGTTAAAGGTGGAAATAGTTCTTGACTGTTAATAGTGGGTATAAGGGTGGTTTCGTTCATGTGCATTTTGTAGAATCAATTGCGTTTTAGAGTGGAGACCTCTGACGTTTTGATAGTAGATGGTTAGGGGGAGAGTATTGACAGTCTTAGAGGGATGTGGGGAGGGCGGCTGAATAGAGTCAAAAAGACTTGTCATTGTTGGAAGAGGTCATTTTCATGTGAATACATTGACGAAAACCCGAGAGATCTTTTGACACTTTTTGTGGGAGCATATTGTAATTGTTGTGGAATTTCATAAACAGGTTGCGATGGCTAGAGAAGTCGGTAGGTAGACCTTCCTGCTGAATGGAAACCATGACGCTGGTTTTTCGTTTTACCTTCATAGCAGACTGAATCCGATTTGTCATGGAGGTACGAAAGATAGAGGCAGACATTTTCGTGGGTCGATTTATTTCTAAGTTTTGATAAGGCGTAACGGCATTCAGATGAATTGACGGATTCCTGTGTAATTTTAACAGTAGGAGGTATGAGGGGATCAATAATTGGTCGGGGGGAAGGGGGCGTTAGACAGGAGTTGTCTTTGGACGCCGAAAGGCATAAATAAAAATCGATTTGTAATGTGTAATTTAGAGAGCTCACATAGAGCCAGTATGTTAATTTAAGGACTGTGATTGTAGAAGAGTGTTTAACATTTACCCCTAATATTATACATGTAAAAAGAATTAGGAAAATAAATGTGGCTAAAAAAAAAAAAAAAAAAAAAAAACAAAAAAAAAAAAAAAAGGAGTTGTCTTTGATCTAAGTCGGGCTTCTCACCAAACTTTTGTTAAGCTAGTCAATAACTCGAGATTTTAGAGGCATTTTGATATTAAATAAACAATAACAATGGTCAATCAAGAAAGGAACCACAAAGACGATATCATTGAAGGGCACGTAAAGGAATGAATGAAGAAAAACATTTTTTCGGCCTTAAGGAGAGGTTCTCATCAAGAAGTTTTAAAAATTATTGGGTGGGCAACTAAGTTTCCTCTGTTTGTCAAAAGATGGCTCTAGCAATAAGTGTTGTAAGTAATATCCAAAACGTCATGAACCAAGCTTCGACATATGGTAAACCAACCGCTTTGACACAATAGTGATTTTGTTTTGGCGTCTTATCCTTTTGGTTGTGTGAAAATGACTAATGACTGTTTGTGCTAAATAATCGTCATTTGCGGGAAGTCTTGATTTTCTTCTTTCATTCGAAGAAAACGGCAGCTGTAACGCATCGAGAGCTCCACAAAGGTTACGGAGATGCTGCTCTAAGTGAAACACCGTGCGGTGATTGATTCCGTCGCTTTAAAGACGGTGATTTCGATGTTGACCACCGTCCGCGTAAAGGAAGGCCAAAAACCTTCGAAAGCGCTGAATTGGGGGCATTGCTTGATGAAGATCCATACCAAACGCAACAAGAGCTTTCATCAGCATTACCAGTTACCCGCAGAGCTATTTCCAATCGATTACATGCGTTGGGAATGATTCAAAAGCAAGGAACTTGGATTCCTTATGATTTGAAGCCAAGGGACGTTGAGCGTCGTTTTTTCGCCTGTGAACAACTGCACCAGCGGCAAAAAAAGAAGGGTCTTCTTCATTGCAGCGTGTCGAGTGGTGAAAAATGGATTCATTACAGCCACCCAATGAAAGGAAAGCCATGGGGACTACCCGGTCATGCTTCTTCATCATCTTCTCGGCCGACTATTCACGTTGCGAAGGTTATGTTGTATATTTGGTCGGACCAGACCGGTGTGAATTATTATGAGCTGTTGAAACCAGACGAAACCATCTCTGAGGACCGGTATCGACTTCATTTGATGCGATTGAGCCGACCTCTGCGCAAATAACGGCCACAATACGAGCGGGAGCACGAAAATGTGATTCTATAGCATGACAACGCTATCCCTACGTTGCCAAACCCGTTAAAACGAAACGCTCAAATGGGAAGTCCTACACCAGGCGGTATATTCCCCAGATATTGCGTCGTCCGATTGTTACTTGTTCCGTTCGATGACACTGGTCTGGCTGATCAGCAGTTCCGCTCATATGAAGGCATAAAAAAATGGCTTGATTCGTGGATAGCCTCAAATGATGAACGCCTTTACCGTAACGGTATTCGAGCTCTGTCAGAAAGATGGGATATAGTTGTAACTAGCGATGGGCAATACTTCGAATGATTTATTTGTAACCATTTTTTTCACAATAAAGTTGCATTTTCATAAAAAACAGCGAGAACTTAGTTGCGCACCTGATAGATTTTTTCATTTTTTCATAGCTTATAGTGTGGCGCGAGGCTAATAACCTTGCCCGGAAAAACATTATGGAAAATTTAACAAATTTTACTTGCTAAATAGGGCCAAGACCGGATCCCAGTGGTAGTGCCGATGATGATGATGATGATGATGATGATGATGATGATGATGATGATGATGATGCTGATGCTGATGCTGATGCTGATGCTGATGCTGATGCTGATGCTGATGCTGATGCTGATGCTGATGCTGATGCTGATGCTGATGCTGATGCTGATGCTGATGCTGATGCTGATGCTGATGCTGATGCTGATGCTGATGCTGATGCTGATGATGATGATGATGATGATGATGATGATGATGATGATGATGATGATGATGATGATGATGATGATGATGATGATGATGATGATGATGATGATGATGATGATGATGATGATGATGATGATGATGATGATGATGATGATGATAATGATGATGATGATGATGATGATGATGATGATGATGATGATGATGATGATGATGATGATGATGATGATGATGATGATGATGATGATGATGATGATGATGATGATGATGATGATGATGATGATGATGATGATGATGATGATGATGATGATGATGATGATGATGATGATGATGATGATGATGATGATGATGATGATGATGATGATGATGATGATGATGATGATGATGATGATGATGATGATGATGATGATGATGATGATGATGATGATGATGATGATGATGATGATGATGATGATGATGATGATGATGATGATGATGATGATGATGATGATGATGATGATGATGATGATGATGATGATGATGATGATGATGATGATGATGATGATGATGATGATGACGATGATAGTGCGTAGAATAAGTCCCGAAAACCGTTTTTGCGAAAATAAATTTATAAAAAAGTTACAGGATAACGAGATCAAGTGAGGCCGTTTATTTTTCACTTCGAGGCATCTTGTTCTGTAGGCTGTCAAATTTATCATCATCATCATCATCATCGGCACTACAACCGGGAACCGGTCTTGGCCTTATTTAGCAAGTCCTAAGGCTTGTTAAATTTTCCATAATGATTTATTTTTTCTGGGCAAGGTCATTAGTCTTGCGCCAGGGGCTCCCCGACGGGGAATCGAACCCCGGTCTCCCGGGTGACAGGCGGGTATACTAACCACTATACTATCGAGGACCCCATGTCAAATGTATACTAACAGAGAAATCGACCTGAACATTTATATACAAGCTAATGAGACATAGTACTAGAGAACCTGACATAGTAATTAAATCTGCTGGTGCCATCTGTAGGTTAGGCCGCAAACTTTTCACCCTACCTTTGTGTAGCATTTTGAAACTTTAAAAGCGTTTTTCTCGAAACGATGTTTTTTACATTGGTCTCCACAGTATCTCAAAAACTACTCGATGGATCGGTTTTTTTAAAGGTAAATTAAATTTGTTGGAGTCTGATTATAAAGGTAGATAATTTTTTATAATTTTTTTTCTATTCAACGTTAAAGAGTAAAAAAGGCGAACATCGGTACTTATAGTTTGCATGTCCGCCATTTTATTTATTTTAGATTTTTTTTTCTTGAAAATAAAATTCGGACTCCGGCAAATATATAATTTCAAAAAACTTTTTGTTGTACGATTACAGACGATTGCAAACGGTGCTACGATGGAGACCGATTGGGTATCTTTTTTTATAGAAATCGTCACATTGCGCCATCTATGAAATTGACAATTTTTTATATTTTTCACCCAAAAAAAAATTGTAGGTGTACCTAAATACTTGATAAATATATGTACATATGTACGAAATTTGACATTGATATTTGCCTCCGTCCTTGAGAAAAAAATTCAAGAAAAACACGGCATTTTTGGGTCTCTAGATGAGAACCTACCCTTAAGTTGACTTTATTTTAAGGTTATATCTCTTCAGGAACGGCAGACGAAAATGAATAAATCAAGATCCTTTAAAATATAAAAGCGTCTTCTGTTGTTTTCCTTACTTCGGTGTTGCAGTCTACTTATCATCATCATCATTATCGGTACTACAACCGGAACCCAGTCGTGACCATATTTAGCAAGTCTCTCCACCGGTATCCGGTCCTTATCCGAGACTTGTTAAATTTGCCATAATAATTTGTTTTTCCATGGCATGGTCATTAGCCTTGCGCCCACTTTGGAGTCTACTCAGGAACGCTAAATACAGATAGGGAACGTGTGATTCGAACTGACGCTATGGCAGTTAGAATCACTAATAATGTAACCAATGCTCAACACATCAGGCCACTACCGCTTGTACGAATTTGATTTCTAAACTCAAGTACCCTCAACTGATGTGGAATTGTTATGTTATCGCTATGGTATACGGCTCTGATACATTTTCTTATTCGATTTTCGTTAGGTGTTCTTCACTATTTGCTTGTGTATTGTGTGTGTATCTGCTAGAAACGGCACAGGGAGTCTTCCACCCAGCTAGCGTGGATATAAAATATAAATACAAAAGTCTACTGCCATAATTTTTATTTTCAATCTTCTATAATTGATTTTTTACTCTTTCCTATTGTGAAAATAATTCCATTGAAGAGAGTTGGACTTTCTCAGATATGCAAGCAACTTGCTCTGAATGTTGGATGTAGCTTATTCCATCGTAAATACATAAGTACGGGGTGGGCCATTTAAATCAACGGTATCTGGCAACCCTGTAAGGTTTCATATCTACTTTCAAGTCGACTTATGACAACCAGCGCATATCCAAAAGGTAACTAGATTAAATTTACAACGTTCAAAATATTCGAAAAAACAGCAAATAGTTTTTGTTCTTTTTTTAAATTACTACCAACAATTATCCAGACGGTTTAAATGACCCTCCCCATACTTGCATATTTTCGTTAGCGTAATTCCGGCGCAAGACTAATGACCTTGCCAAAAAAAAAAAAAAAAAACAAATCATTATGGAAAATTTAACAAGCCTCAGGACTTGCTAAATAAGGCCAAGACCGGTTCCCGGTTGTAGTGACGATGATGATGAATTCCGAGGAAATTATTTACTATTCTTTTAACGCGATCGGGTTGGTAACACAAAATGCCCTAAACTCAAACGCTTAATACTTCAACATACTCTTTTTTTAATTTTCAAGACTACCAACTAGATGCAATAGAAGTGGTGCACACTTGATACGTTCTCATCTATTAAGTTTCATCAACCTAAATATATTCAATTACAACGCCATTAAAAAAGCTTCCCTTTGCTTTGGTTTAAGTTCCAACACACTTGATGAGCCAAATAAAATTCGTTCCCTATATGGGACGATACACGTGCCACTGCAATTGAAAAACAACTCAACGTGCCTTCCAAAACTTACTCAAGCCTCCTCCCATTCACACACTATCCGGCAGTGCTAGAAGTTTAAGGGTTCATCCTTCAGGAATGCTGCTTGTCACGAGGACCACAGTTTTACAACCCCCTTCCGTCGACAAAACGAAATGATCTTTCATCCATATTAACCCACTTTCCGACTGACGCCGACATCATGTTTACTTGTCTGTTTTGCTTTGGAGACTACCCTAAAAAGTGCGTCTGGAACAAATCTTTTTCGAAAAGTAGTACATTCGTGTTGTTATAGAAACAAGCACCCAGTTCAACTTAATACGGACGTGACATTTGCATAAATAACACAGACGTGACTGAAACCCCAAAAGTCAGGTGCCAAGTGTCAGACGCATTCTGAGTGTCGCAGTCGATTTCAATTTCCTGCCTTTGATTAGCTTCGGTCTTATCGTGGGGCAATATTCACCTGTGATATTTAATACCCCCGATAGAACTCCAATTTCCTTAGATCCTCGTTTCAATTTCATGGCATTACGGCACCGATGCAGCATATATGCATTAAAAAGAAGATTCCATTACTCATCGACACAAGTGTCACCCTGTAAGTAATGGAATATAATTAATCAGAAACTTTCTAATGGATGAAACAGCTGGAGGCATTACGTCAGCCGTCACATTTGTACAGTACGATTCGAATTTTTCAAGTTTATTGATTACCCACCTACCATACAGGGTGACCTAATGAAGTGACAATAAGTATCATCACGTACGAAGCCATTGGTCATTCCTATCCGAAGAAGTCACCCGATATACGTGTGTTTCCTCCTCTAAGCCAAACACTGAAAAGTAATAGATTCGCCATTGAGATAAATTCATTTTGAAAAATTTGATTCAATTTAGCGGCGCCTGCAGTTCAAGTGAATTTGAGACACCGTACATGTTCTTGGAGCGACATAAATATTAATTTAGTCGCGCTAATTTGATTCCCCAGACGATTCTTGGGAGATCTTAATGGAGTGGAAAATGAGACATTTATCGTGAAATAAATCTGCGAGATCGAGATTAAATGAAATTACTCACCCCGAATTGCGTCCAGGAGAAGACGTAACGTAAGCCTTTCACTTTATGAAAGTAGAAACGTCGTTATACCCGCTAACAACGTCTTGTAATCTAGAACGGAAGTGGGTAATCTTCAAAACCTAAGATGTACTCGAGAACATAGTCTCCACTCTCAACCGGCCGACGAGGAGAACAGCAACCGGACATGCAATAACCATAAGAAAACAAGTTAGGCTGAGAAGGAACTGTGCCGGAGTATGTTGCCCAAAGAGAACTGTGGGAAAAAATTGGACTAATATAAACACCAAGTGTGCGGTACTGAGCATCGTTCAGGCTGCTGTGCTCCATAACAGTGCCAACACATTTTACGTATCCAGTAAAACAAGATTTAACAGTGGATAGTAAATTACTTTTGTAATAGTTTTGCCAGCTGGAATGGAAGGTATTTAGTGCAGTGCAATTAAACGTTGTTTGGTTTACTGAGGGTGATCCACTTAGGACTGTATTTATACCTTTAGATGAGGTAGGAAATTTATGGTGCCGTAAGTAAAAAGGTTGAGGGTGTGGGTTCAATTGACGACTTTTTACCACTGGGGACCATTTTCTCAATTATAACACCATATTTTTTAATGTACAATTGCAGTATGTTACAAGACCAGATATGCATTTTAGGAGCCCTAAGTCGGTTTCAAGTTGTTCGGAGTTGTCTTTCAATCAATTAAGTTTATTCCTCAAAAAATACAACAGTGTTCGGCACGAAATTGTATCAAGTTTTAGGACCAGGATTTCATTTTAGAAACCCTAGATCGGCTCTGAGACCTTACCCGTTGCCTTTCAACCAGTTAAGTTTTCAAAATCCAAACGTTTTCAACATAAAATTGTGACAAGTTTCAGGAGCAGACATTTATTTTCGATGCCTTACTTTGGTTCTAATTGGCGCAAGGCTAATAACCTTGCCCGGAAAAACAAATTATTATGGACAATTCAATAAGTCTCGCATAAGAACCGGATACCGGTGGAGAGACTTGCTAAATTAGGCCAAGAACGGATCCCGGTTGTAGTGCCGATAATGATCATGACTTGGTTCTAAATTCATTACCGTCGTGTTTTATTCAGTTAAGTTTATTCTTCAAAAATCCGACCGTTTTCGACATGAAATTGTGGCAAGTTTCAGAACTAGGTTTGTATTTTAGAAACTTACGTGTATAACAGTTTTATATCGTCGTCTTTTAATCAGTTACGTTTATTCTTCAACAATTCGACCATTTTCGATATGATACCGTGGCAAGTTTCAGAACCTGAAATTTATTTTAGAAGCCTTACTATCGTTCTAACCTCCGCTTGGTAGAAACCTTGACGTCGTGCAGGGGCTTAAAATACAATGACTCACTCAGGATATGCTGACGGAAGCATACGCTGTCAGTAGGGGCACCCATGTCAGACAGGCTAGCGAGGAGTAACACACAAAAATCTGGCACTCCTAATCCAGAATCTTACACGTCGCCGTTCCCATTGGATGGTTTGAAGTCGGGGTATATATATATATACAATGAATCACTCAGGCTATGCTGACGGAAGCATACGCTGTCAGTAGGGCCACCCATGTCAGACAGGCTAGCGAGGAGTAACACACAAAGACCTACCACCCCTAATCCAGGGTATTACGCGTCACCGTGCCCATTGGATGGTTTGCAGCCAGGGGTATACCGGCTGTATTATAACGGCGCCTCTCTGACACCGGGTCGAATCAGAGCAGTAAGCAGACCTTACCATATCAAAGAGGGGCTCTGATGTGGCGGACTATTTGAAACCCCAACACTCGTGGGAACAAAAATGAATAATCAATATACAAAAAACAATCCCACGAAAAACTCGGTAGGCCTAGGTGTGATGACCCAACACTGTCATAGGGAACAAATCATCAAGAAAACACCGAGTCGATAAAAAGAAGACGTAGGGAAAAACGGATAAAGCGGAATATACGCGTCGGCAAGTGGAATGTTTGAACGTTATATAAACCAGGCGCGATACAGACGGTCGTACAAAACGCGAAACAATATAAAATGGACAACGTCGGGATGTCCGACTCCCACATCAAGTAATCTAAACTAACAGGTTTACATTGATGTGCTGAGGTACCGACACACATAACCTCGGAACCGGCTTCATTATAAGCAAGAAGATTACGCCCCATGTAAAAGATATGATATTTATTAATGACCGAATTGCAGTGCTAAAAATACAGGGCATATGGTGCAATAAATAAACGTACACGCCCCGACAGAATCTATCGACGAAGAAACGAAGGACGCGTTCTACGAGACCCTAGGGGAAGTAATTGACGGGATATCATCATTCAATGTTAAAATCCTCCTTGGGGATCTCAAGGCGAAAATTGGAAAGGAAGATATCTTCCAACCAACTATAGGTAAAGAAAGCAAACACGACGTTTGAAATGATAATGGAATTCAGATTATCACGTTCGCAGCGTCCAAAGATCTGGTAGTGAAAAACACGATGTTCAAGCATAAGCAAATTCATAAAGCCACATGGATATCACCCGACGGCGAAACGCATAACCAAATAGAGAACTTCCTCATAGACAAACGACACCACTCGAACATCTATAACGTAAGATCATACAGAGGAGCAGATTGCAACTTCGATCATCTACTAGTTATGGGCAAAATTAGGAGTCGCCTCGCAGCAAAACTCGGGCAATCACGAGAGATGACTGATAAACTAAAAGAACTAAGCAAAAGGGGTGAATATCAAGATGAACTAACGAATGGATTTAGCATCCTAGAAAATGGAAGTGGTGAGGAAGAGGAAACCAATAATGTGGACACTAAATGGGCATCGATCAGAGACGTAGTCAAACAAATAACCCAAAGGTATTAGGATTTAAGAAAACAACTAAGTCCAAACCTTGGTTTGACCATGTGTGCAGGGCGAAGATCGAACAACGTAAACATCATCATCATCACCGGCACTACAACCGGGATCCGGTCTTAGCCTTATTTAGCAAGTCTCTCCACCGGTATCAGGTCCTTATCCGAGACTTTGTTTTTCCGGGCAAGGTTATTAGCCTTGCGCCAACCTTCTCTCAACGTTAACGCCTCAGAGTAATCCACTTAGAAGTATCTGATGAAGTCAACGCAGAAAGATATGCGACAATTCGGAAAGAGACGACGAGACTTTTCAAACGCAAAAACGCGAATGGGAGAAGACTCGGATCGAAAAAATCCTAGAGAATGCCAGAGCAAAGAACATCAGAGGTATGAATGCCGGCATAAATTCAATTAGAAATAGCTACCCTCTAACCAAAACATCAATCAAAGCTCTTGCCGTGAATGTAAATTCACTTATAAGAACTGAGAGAAGAGCCACTCGTTTCAACTTGTCGCAAGATGAAATCCTTGATGTACTTCTGGTGGGGGAAACAAAGGTAAACCAGAGGCATAAGGTAGGGCATAACAACTACGATACGATACGAAAAGATCGACCTAACTCTTCTCGAGGGTGTCGGAATCTTTATTAAAAAAGGAATCCAACATAAAGTTATATATAGTGTAGAAGTGCGCAGGTTTCGGGTGTTGGAAGCCTGCATCATACGCATACCCCCTCAGCAAGGAAGGGGTTTGTATGGGATTGCAGTCTATGCACCTGAGGAGAACCAACATAATCTCTTTATAGTAGAGCTCGAGACTATCCTTCGATGCTTACAATTGCACCTGGAAAAAAACTATTTTATCCTAGGTGGAGATATGAACGCCAAGCATAAAGATTGGGGAAATTATATATCTAATATCAGAGGAAATCAGTTGACTGGTTGGTTAGATCTGTATCATGTAGAATTTAAAACTGACCTCCTAGCTACGGAATATCCATCGTTCCCTAGAGGTAGGTCGTTTCGTAGATATCTTACTTATTGACTCACGACTGAGACTACTTAACACCAACAGACGAAACAGAAACTGTTTAAGGACAATTGAAAACGACAGTGACCTCTGTGCATTCACGGCAGTAATACAGCTTCCGAACGGCCTGGCAGAGCTGGAGGTATTCGTGGTCCCGCAACCCTACAACTACGGCGCAATGCGTTGGCCGCGGTTCACCAGATCATTAACAAGAGAACTTCGTTCGAATGACTTTAATCTGCCAATAAACAGAAACCTAACAAATGACGAAACGGACAAATACATTCAACAAATGGACGAAACCGTAAAACGAACAATGGGCAAAACAATTCCCAAAACAACAGTTACAGATCACATACACATGTACAGAAAGACAACAATGAACGCACTCCACAGGAAAAAGAACAGACTGCTATCAAAACTAAAACAATTATACTGACAGTTTACAGACAGACAAGACCAGGAGTTAATATCACTGAAATCCCGATTAAACAACTTCCAACAATTACTTAAAGCTAACTATAGATTAGCAACAACTTTGTATTGGAACAACAGAATTCGAGCTATAAAATTTAATAACCCGAATATCATCATCATCATCATCGGTACTACAACCGGCATCCGGTCTTGGCCTTATTTAGCAAGTCTCTCCATCAGCATCCGGTGCTTATCCGAGACTTGTTAAATTGTTCATAATAATTAGTTTTTTCGGGCAGGTTATTAGCCTTGCTCCAAATAACCCGAATATGCTCCCTAAAATAAATAAGATATTCAGAAGAAATAATCAAAATGAGGTTCAGCGTCTCGAAATTCCACGTACCGACGTAAACAAGCAGCTGCTAATCAACATTGGCATAGACATACAGAACGCTATACTCAATAATGAGCTCTACGTGATTGAAAATCCTTTCGAAAACGTGAACGCTGTGGGAGCTGTCTTTCAGGAAATGTACAAGGTGACACAAAATTAATCACCCTATCGGAAGATGTTATAATTTTTGCAAATGGCGTGCTACGCCAATCATATTTGACATTTGTGAACTAGACAGTGGAGCGCTATACTCCACAAGAGCAATCTCCACAGCGAAGAGGACGATTTTGTGTCGAAATCATCATGCGCGACGAGGCGCATTTCCACTTAAGCGGTTACATCAATAAGCAAAATCTTCGTTTCTGGGGCACTGAAAATCCGCGTCTGATACACGAAATTCCATTACATCTACTTAAAGCCACTGTGTGGTACGGCGTTCACGCGGGGAGTGATTGGGTCGTATTTTTTTGAGGACGCCATCGGGAATACGGTCACCGTTGGTGGCGAACGGTATTGGGCCATGATAAACGACTTCTTACTGCCGGAATTCGATGAGCGGGGCTTGGTGAACATGTGGTTTCAACAAGACGGTGCAACTGTACACACAGAACAAGCCCCAATGGATAGTGTGAATGAAGCGTTTCCTGGTCGCGTTTGGGCCTTTTGGCATGGCCAGTAAGATTGCCCGATTTAACCATCCCAGACTACTTTCTTTGGGGCTACTTGAAGTCGCGGGTTTATGGCAAGAAGCCTCAGGCAATCGCAGCCCTTAAAGAGAATATTCGACAGGAATGCGAACAAGCATCACCGAAAATCTTGCGAAAAGTCATGGAAAATGCGATAAAACGGGTACAAATGTGTATCAACATTGGTGGCAGCCACTTGATGGATATCATCTTTTCCACTTAACAGACAAAATTGTAAATGTCCAAATAAAAATTTCCACCACTCAAAATCATTTTTTTTATTTAATAAAAAGTTGTTCAAAAACAAAATTGGATTAATTTTGCGCCGTCTTGTACAAGGTGAATGAAGGCATTCAACGAAATCACGACTTGGAGGACGGAACTATACTGAATCACCTGCACCTCTGAAATGAAATTTCATTTTGGTTATCAGAGAATCCCGGTTTTACCGAATTCAGTGAGGATAATTTGTCACATGACATTATTGCCAATGTTAGGGCTAATAGCCTTTTAATTACGAGGGAAGATATCCAGGGTATCGTCGACTCATGGAGAAGCAAAAAGTCAGTGGGAATAGATGGAGTACCTAACATCGTACTCAAGAACCTGCCCCCAATGGCAATACATATACACAAGATCCTGTTTAACAATGCATTGAATAATGCATATTTTCCCGCGCGTTGGAAAATGGCAATCATACAGCCCATCCCAAAAAAGGGCAAAGAGTGTGTGGCGGCTCTTAATACATTCCCAAAGAACCGCCCATCCTCTTAAATTAACCACTTTCCAACCCACTATACCTACCTCCAATTTTGGGGCAGCGTAAGCTACCCTTCATTCTCTTTCACCTGAAAGTTAAATCTTATCAACCATGCACTCCAAACAAATTATTTCATTCATTCATGCACCGTGCCAGACAATCGGCTCGGGTAGTCAGCAATTATAAAAGATAAATACACGCTGGCCAGCGTAATTGTTGACATAGCTGTAGCCGGTATTCTTGCTACGGTTCATAAGTGAATATCGCGCCTATACCCTTAGGTCCGCAACACTTGCGACAATTCCCATTCATCGGTTATCAACCGATCCTAGAATTTGGGCATGGAAAAGATCATTATTTAGGTAACCTTACCAATGCCATGCATATGATGACCCGCCTGAAAACCTAAATTAAACATACAGTATCCCACTGTGTGCGTTTTACTTACCCGCATATTATTCTAAACCTATAGCCATCCAGCCTGACCCTTTGCCGTCGTCGACGAGGTTCCTGTTGACTTATGTCAACAAAATAATTTGCCTCCTTGTGCACCGGAGCCATATGATTAGATTGGATATTGCCTACACCGGTGTTTCCAAGGAATCTTAAGCAAATACCATGACGACCCCTTTTGTATCATAGGCACATCATATACATCATCTGTGCATCATCGTCATCATATACCCCATTGATCTGTGAAATAGCGTTTTTGTTTACTTTGAAACAAAAATCTATTTCGATCTCTGCGATTCATCACCAACGATGTACTTCTGTTTGATCAGGTGTCCACCGATCATCGTCCTCATCGCAGGGCATTGTACTTTTCCTATATGCCCGCATATATAACCCTCCCCTATCGATGCAATTCGTGGCCATCGAACAGATGGATGTGAGTTGCATCATAATCTGAGTCAGATGTTAGCCACCGCTGCGTGCACACAGGAGTCAGATGTTAGCCACCGCTGCGTGCACACACGCAAGACGAATCCACGCGTAGTGCATTTCGAGTAGGAAGAAATCTTCGCGCGAATATAAAGGTTATTTCGACACTCTGTGGTACTAAAAATTCGCGCCGTATCTAATCGTCCATTGGATCGGCAACAACCTTCCCAAAATGCCCCTCAGAGGGCCAACTTTCGCCGAGCACTACCTCGGCCTTCACAAAATGACAACATTCAGAGGCAAAATACGCCCAACAACGCCGCCTCTCTTCCTTTGTGCGCCAATCACCAACGATACGGTGATCGCACATTTAATTGCAAGGCGCCCTGTGGTTGGACGCAACCAGCCACCAATCAGGGACGACCTTTTGAAATAATTTTGCCGACCGATACCCTCGCGCAATCGGCCGGCACCCCTGCTATAAATCGCCTAACCATCCGGGATTCTAAACTGAATATCGCTTTTACTGTCGATACCGGCGCCGATATTTCAGTCCTCCCGCGATCGTTTGCTCCGCGTAACCGCGTGCCCGCCGCGCTTAAATTGTCAGCTGCGAATAATACGCCGATACTTACGTACGGACGTAAAAAGCTGACACTACAACTGGGTCTTCGACGTCCGATCACTTGGCGTTTCGTCATTGCGGACGTGAATGAACCCCTGATAGGTTCCGACCTATTAGGCGCACATAATCTGTTGGTCGATTCGACCCATAACAGACTAGTGGCTCCAACCGCACACCCCTTGCCCATGTCGGCATCTCCAGCGGCAACTTCAAGGGCCACAGAGTGCACAGACCCGATTCAAGCCATGGTACAGGAATTTGTTAGTACGACAATTCCTCTACCTAACCAGCGTCGACATAAGGCCACGGTGTTTCATCATATAGAAACACGTGGCCCCCCGGTGAGCCAGCGCGCACGTCGACTGGCTCCCGAAAAATTACGTGCGGCACGCGCGGAGTTCGAGCATATGATCGAACTTGGTATCTGCCAACCGTCAGACAGCCCCTGGGCAAGCCCACTCCACTTAGTGAAGAAACGTTCCGGTGAGTGGCGCCCATGTGGCGATTACAGGCTGTTGAATGCAGCAACTGTCCCAGACAGATACCCTATTGCACACCTCTACGATTTTTCGTATAAACTACGAGGTTGCAATGTCTTCACCACCCTGGATCTCACCAGGGCTTACCACCAAATTCCGGTGGCACCTGAAGACATCCCCAAGACCGCAGTCATTACACCTTTCGGACTCTTCGAGTTCAAGGTGATGACTTTCGGCCTCAGGAATGCCGCACAGACCACGCCGAACATAAACGCCACTTACGTCAGGTCCTAGAGCGCCTCCATGAATTCGGTCTTGTCATCAACCCAGATAAGTGTCAATACGCCAAGGAGCAAATCACCTATCTGGGTTACATCGTTGACAACCAGGGCATTCGCCCACTTCCAGACCGTGTGGAGGCCCTCATGAAGTACCCTCGTCCTACTAACGTGAGTGAGCTTCGTCGATTTCTGGGCATGCTTAACTTCTATCGTCCTACGCTGAAGAACGCTGCCCAAATTCAAGCTCCCTTAAATGAATTTTTGAAAGGAGCTAAGCGCAATGATAAGCGCCCCATTAATTGGACAGAAGTCTCTGATCGAGCATTCCAACTGTCCAAAGAACAATTGGCAAATGCCACTTTGCTCCGATACCCTCTCGAGGGAGCGGCACTATCCATCCAATGCGATGCATCGGATACCGCAATCGGAGCTGTCCTTGAACAGGACATCGAAGGCCGACCGGAACCACTCGGTTTCTTTTCAAGGAAACTGAGTCCCACAGAGCGACGTTACAGCGCCTATGATCGCGAATTACTTGCGATCTACAACGCTGTCAAATACTTCCGTCATATGATAGAAGGTCGCTCACTCTCCATCCTAACAGACCACAAGCCGCTAGTCTACGCGTTCCGGAAGAAGTCGGGAAACGCCTCCCCCCGACAAGAGCGGCAATTAGACCTCATAGGGCAATATAGTACGGAGATCAAGCACATCTCCGGTAAACAGAACGTTACGGCGGACGCCCTTTCTCGAATCGATACGATTCACTTGCGTACCGCCTTAAACAATGCTGACCTTGCCCTAGCTCAAGAGGAGGACGAACAGCTCAAGTCCCTCCTAACTGCCGATACGGCACTTGAGTTTAAGAAAATCACTCTTCGCGACCCCTTGGGCGAAATCTGGTGTGATGTTTCAACTGGAACCGCTAGACCTTACATTCCCGAAAAACTGCGTAAGGGCGTGTTCCAGGTTTACCACAACCCAGCCCACCCCAGCGGCCGAGCGACAGCCGCTGCTGTCCGTCGCAAATTCATTTGGCCCCGGATGAACAAAGATCTCACCGGTTGGGCCCGTGCTTGTCTCCAGTGCCAGCGCTGCAAAGTAGCGCGACATAATGTACTGGAGCCAGCGCAGTTCAAGCTTCCCACGGCACGCTTCGCCCATGTCCACATAGACATAGTGGGACCGCTTACTCCATCAAGAGGATTTTCTTATATCCTCACTATGATGGATCGCTACACGCGATGGCCAGAGGCGACACCTCTCCGGGCAGTTACTGCCGAATCAGTCGCCAAGGCTTTTTACTCAACTTGGGTCACACGCTTCGGTGTACCAAGCACCTTAACTTCGGACCGAGGTCCACAATTCGAGGCGACAATATTTAAGCAGCTAACAAATCTCCTTGGCTGCCAAAGAAGTCGTACCACCGCCTACCACCCCCAATCCAATGGGATGATAGAGCGCTGGCATAGATCCCTCAAGGCCTCACTCATGTGTCATAACGACACCCAATGGTTCGACGCCCTGCCCACTGTCCTCCTCGGCCTGAGGACAAGTATTAAGGAGGACCTGGGAGCTTCGGCAGCAGAGCTCACCTACGGTACTAACCTTCTTCTTCCAGGAGAACTCTTCCTGGACGGCGAAACACCGCGTGACCAACTTCGCGAATTGGGGCATCTCCGTGTCCTGCTACGTAAAGTTAGAGCAACACCAGTAGCCAGGCACGGCTCCAAAAAACTTTTCGTCCACCCTGAACTGCACAGCTGCACGCACGTCTTTGTCAGGGTGGATAAGGTCAAAAAACCCCTCGACCCCCCTTATGATGGCCCATTCAAAGTCTTCCGCCGCATCAACGACCGCATCTTCGAGATCGATATCAGAGGCAAGCGATCCACGGTCAGCGTGGAAAGACTTAAGCCCTGCTTTCTGGAAGCTTCAGCTCCAGAACAGCCTCCTAACCAAGACACAACTGCCGCCCGACCTGCACAACCTCCTCGCACCCGCGCCCAAGCGCGCGCCCACAGACAACTACCCCCCTCCCAATCGTCCTTACCTGTTTCGTGACTACGTCACTGGGGAGGGAGTGATGTGGCGGCTCTTAATACATTCCCAAAGAACCGCCCATCCTCTTAAATTAACCACTTTCCAACCCACTATACCTACCTCCAATTTTGGGGCAGCGTAAGCTACCCTTCATTCTCTTTCACCTGAAAGTTAAATCTTATCAACCATGCACTCCAAACAAATTATTTCATTCATTCATGCACCGTGCCAGACAATCGGCTCGGGTAGTCAGCAATTATAAAAGATAAATACACGCTGGCCAGCGTAATTGTTGACATAGCTGTAGCCGGTATTCTTGCTACGGTTCATAAGTGAATATCGCGCCTATACCCTTAGGTCCGCAACACTTGCGACAATTCCCATTCATCGGTTATCAACCGATCCTAGAATTTGGGCATGGAAAAGATCATTATTTAGGTAACCTTACCAATGCCATGCATATGATGACCCGCCTGAAAACCTAAATTAAACATACAGTATCCCACTGTGTGCGTTTTACTTACCCGCATATTATTCTAAACCTATAGCCATCCAGCCTGACCCTTTGCCGTCGTCGACGAGGTTCCTGTTGACTTATGTCAACAAAATAATTTGCCTCCTTGTGCACCGGAGCCATATGATTAGATTGGATATTGCCTACACCGGTGTTTCCAAGGAATCTTAAGCAAATACCATGACGACCCCTTTTGTATCATAGGCACATCATATACATCATCTGTGCATCATCGTCATCATATACCCCATTGATCTGTGAAATAGCGTTTTTGTTTACTTTGAAACAAAAATCTATTTCGATCTCTGCGATTCATCACCAACGATGTACTTCTGTTTGATCAGGTGTCCACCGATCATCGTCCTCATCGCAGGGCATTGTACTTTTCCTATATGCCCGCATATATAACCCTCCCCTATCGATGCAATTCGTGGCCATCGAACAGATGGATGTGAGTTGCATCATAATCTGAGTCAGATGTTAGCCACCGCTGCGTGCACACACGCAAGACGAATCCACGCGTAGTGCATTTCGAGTAGGAAGAAATCTTCGCGCGAATATAAAGGTTATTTCGACACTCTGTGGTACTAAAAATACGCGCCGTGATCGTGGGTTGAAATGAAAAGGTCGTCGAGAAGGAAATAAATAGAATCCCTTTTTCCGTTGTGTTAGACGCCGGTAAAGTTAATGAAATATAATCTCCTTTTCTGTGGTTTTAAATCTGTTGGTGTTAAAAAGCTGTACTTTTGGATAAATATTGTTCTTGAGTAATTTGTAAAACTAGACCCGGTATTGAAATAAAAATAAATAGTGTACGACTAAACAACAGTGTGCATTTCATTTTCTCCTTCGTTTGCGAATTCATGGATAATTTGGTGAACAGTGTTCTGCGGACAAGAGTTGGGGAATAAGTGAACCAGTGTTACGACGACACCAACTTATTTCCCCACAAGTGTACAAACCCAATGAGCATGCGTTCGATAAGTTTACTCCCAAGCATCTGTAAAGTATTTGAAAAGACTATTAACAAAGCTCTGCTAAAATGGGTAGACGACAACAACAATATTCCGAATAACCAGTTTGGGTTTAAGATGGGTCATGAAACCACACATGCCGCAGCTAAACTGGTCTCCGACATACAGTGGAATAAATGTAGGAACCGATGTGCAGCTGCCCGTCTGATCGACTTGGAAAGAGCCTTTTATACGCCTGGATCGAAGGGTTATATTACAAACTGGTCAGACAAGTTGTAGCGAGCTTAGGGTTCGTTGGATTAATTATTTTTAATAAATAAGAGCCGTTAAATCGATTTTGTATTAATCTAACACTTTATTAGTCCGTTAATAATAACCGTTACTTTTACCGTACACTTAACGATTTCTTGACTTATCGGTTCCGTACTTATCGCGTCTTTGACTTATCGCTTGCTTCACTGCTTACTTCTTACTTATCGCTTGCTTCACTTCTACTTTTTACTCATCCCCATGATCTGTGTGCGACGTATTTATACGGTTTCCTCATTCTGATTCAGCGTTTCGTTTCCGTCCGTTCCATAGCCTTGAATGTTCTACTGTTCATAGTCTCCAGTTTTCCAGTACTTTCTAGAATATGCTAGTACTTTGTTTCGGACTTTCTCGAATATTCTAGTGCTGATTGTCATATGCGTCGCAATATGTTAAAGGACAGGAGATTCGCGGTCAAAAGTGGTAATGTGACATCCAATAAAATGTATAATATCAAGAATGGATTCCAACAGGGAGCAGTACTCTCCGATTCTTTTTAACATTTATATTAGCAACTTGTTAGATGCACTTCCGCAGGCTATTGCGTGCGCAGACGATCTCATAATTTACAGAACAGCACCGAAAGTTGAGATCCTAAATAGTTTACTACAGTGAGACTTCAACAAAGTGCAGCGCTATAGCGACGACTGGAAGGATTTAACGACTGGAAGATTAAGATCAACTTCCAGAAATGTGAAGTCATCCTATTTAGAACCCCATTATATAAAGCGACGAACGACACAGGAAAAAAACTGGCGAAAGTTAGTTATCATAGGACTCCATGGAGTTAAACTGGAAACCAAGGTGTTGTTAAGTACCTTGGCATCTGGCTAGATCAATATCTGTATTTCAACAGACATTTAGAGGCTGCTTTGGCCAAAGCTACGAAAACTTTTGCTATGACAAGGAGGCTATTTCAAAGTAGCCAACTTGATAGCAGGGTAAAAGTTATATGCTACATGACGCTAATCAGGCCAATGATCATATATGGTTGCCCAGTATGGTTCAACATAGGCCCAAATCGTTTGAATGCATTTTATGGATACTAGGACGTCGATTTTTCCTGGCTTTTCATTTCTTTTTAATGGCACTGAAAAAAGTGATGTGTGCACGACGTGTGTTCAAAAAATAACGGAAAACTTTCAATTTCATTGGTTTTGTTCAGGAACGAAAAAACTTGTTGAGGTCGGCCTTACTACGTTGAAGATGTGATTGTTGTGACCTTTCTCTTCGGGATCGTGTTTCCTTGTCTTTAAAAAGACAAGGGTCTCTTTAGTAGACTGCTCCTGAGAAGGCTCGTTGCGGTCGCCAGCGTGCTTCCGGGGCCTCCGGGAAGAGTGACGACCGATTGTGAATATGGGCCTGGGATCGGCCATGCCCAATAATAAATACAATGAGAAAATACTTAAATGTAGATTTTATTATATTTATTACATTATAGATTTAGTTTATTTGAGTCGTTACACCGCGGACGCCAATCGAGACCGATCATCGAATACAAAATTCTTCAGCCTTTTATACAAAATCTTATGGGGATTTTTTATCGCGGATGCATCAAAACGCAAGTAACATTTCGAAAAGTACTTCGGCTGGAGTCGAGTACGGGAACTGTCTAGGATTTCGGTTAAGCGAATTCCTAGAAATTTGGGATATGCAAGCTATATGAAGATATAAAGTGGGATTAGGGTACGGTGATTGAACATCTGGTTCAACTTACTATGCATTTGTTTTAGTTTGGGGATTATGGGGAATTGGTTGCATGGGCGATAAACGAGCATATGATTCGTTTATCAGGAATTTAAGTTTAGGTGTAGGGATTTGGATGTATGTATGAGGGAAGCAGATGGTAGGGCTTCTCAGAGAACTACATGATAACCTTTCGGAGTGCACGAACTGACCGAAAGCAGTAAGGTCATTCGACACTTTATGAAGAGATAAACTGAAAATTACGTGGAATTTTACGAACAGCTTGTGAAGACTGGGAACATCGGTGGGTAAATCTTCCTGTTGAATAGAGACTTTAACCCTGTTTTTAGTTTTGTCTTCGTAGCAGACAGAATCAGATTTGTCATGAAGATATGCTAGAAAGAGCCGAATACTTTCACATGTCTTTCTGTCTCTAAGATTGGACAGTTCGGTTTTTACACAGTTGTCTTGTTAAACATCTCTGGAAACTTATTTGAAGATTGACTAGTCTTAATGGATATTTAGTCTATTATCAGCCGTCAAAGAGGTTACTTTGGCACAATCGGCGATCTCTGAACGCTTTATCAAATGAATCAGAGAATTTATAATAAATGTTGCTACATGGAATGAAGTGAAACAGTGCTTTACTAATGTTAAATGTTGCTTTTGGTGAGTTTATAGCGTTTTTGTCTCGAAGTGATGAATGTGATTCTAACGAACGCGATGGCGGTTAGAATCGTGAGATTAGAATTGAAGCATTACCATATCAGATTACCATGTGTAGGAGACAATGTTTTATTCTCGATTACTATTTGGTTTTGTAGGATTGCTATGTTAATTGCTATGGTGTACCGCTCTGAAGATTTCCTTTTCCGATTTTGCCTTTTGTTCTGTTGTGGTTTGCGTGCTCATGTATATGTTGTATTCCAGAATACTACCCTTATTAAATTTAACACTGAATCTCCTAACACATCCTTAAAAACTTCACTTAACATATATTACATTCTCACTTAATACATACCATTCATAAACATTCACAATATTACCAGTTACAGTACACTTAATAACCTGCACCTTTTTATTTATTCAAAAACATAGTAACTTGGATTTTCGTCCAAATTTAATTCAATGTGAAAAGTCACAGAGAGAGAAAATTAAGGAGAAAAAAATCAGTTTGAGTAAAATAGATAAAAAGCAAAATGTATCAAAATAAATAAAAATTAATTTAAACTAAAACAAGAATTAAAAGAAATAAAAACAAATAAACAATATCAATTAAAAAGTAAATAAGACAAATAATTTGTAATCCGCGTAGTAAAAAGATAATAATTAAAATACATTGAAGAAATAAAGAAAGTAAAATATAAAACATCAAATCAATCTCTGTTAAATTCCTTGCGGTAAGATCGTTTCGAAAAATAAATGGTTAAATCGAGATACATAGGTGGATGTCGTGACGAGCTAAAAAAGAAGACAGACAGAAGACGTCTTACCATCCTCTAGAAAAGAAAAGGTCCACGCTCTTCCCTCGAAAGAGGAAGCACGGCGGCGGACATCAACATATATCTGTTGAAAACGGCACAAATACGCTATGAATAAAACAAGGATTTAGGAGCAGTATAAGCGCTTCCAAAAAAGTCGTGAAGGCGTTGAGAATGAAGAGCGCCTTGGACGCCCCAACACATCAGTATCCGATGAGTACATGGAAAAGGTTGAAGAAATAGTATTAATGGTAGGACTGTCTGGAGCACTACGGAAGTGTGCCAGTTCCAATAGTTACACACGAACACACAAAGCATAGTTACTCTGACAGGAGAAATAGAGTACATGTTGAGTTCCAAAAAAGGCATGCCCCGTAGCAAATGATATTCTATGTGACATGATGTAGCAGTTGCGACGTGACGAGCGGAGTAATAGGTACGCTCTGTCCCGACCCGCGATGGAATAATAAGTCAAAGTTCTGCGGGGATCAACGGGAATATGTGCCTGGCGGGCGGTGGTTTTAGTCGGTAGAAATCCGACATCCTCTGGATCGGTCCAGAGGTATCTTTTGAAGATTTTGTAGAAAAACGGCAAGAAAAGGAGTAAGACGCGAAAGTAGAGTATCATTTTTTATCCGAGGCTGGTGTTGTTTAACATAGAGAGTCGGTGTCGTCCTTTAAGTGAGTTGTTTAAGTGCTAACGGGAACAATAAATTATGTACGAAAAATTTCGTAGCAAAGCAAAAACTTAATGGAGTGCGCTACTAAAAAACAAAAAGAAAACAAATCAAACGAAAATACGTTATTTCGGTGTATTAGTGAACGGCACACAAAAACGGCAAAGAGGCATTCTGAATCACTAAACCAAACAAAAAAAAAATCTACAAGTCCGGTCAAATGTGAAGGTTGTGGTCACTGTTTTTCGATTTAATGAGATAGTGTGTCATCAATTCTTGCCACAAGGTCAAAAGATCAATAAGGAGTACCACATAATAGTTAGTTCAACGGTGTTAGCGTGAAGCAATCGGGAATAAAGCCCAGACTTACGGGAATCAATTCAGGGCTTTTACACCTGTTTCCTTCATTGCTTTTTCATGAATTCTTGACTAAAAACAAAACTGTAACCAAGCTCCGGCCTCCATATTCGCCGCGCATGGCTCCATGTGCTTTCCTCTGTTCCCAAAAATAAGGGGAACCATAAAAGAAAGATGTTTTGCCATTCCCGATGAGATAAAAATAAACTCGCGGTGAAGAAACTGAAGGTCGTCATACCGAAAAGTAAATTCCGGAAGTGCTTAACAAAACTGGAAAAAACACTCGCACAAGTGTATTATATATAAGGGGGGATATTTTGAAGGGGTTAATTTAGGTGTCGATGGTTAAATAGAAGTTCTTAAGGGAAAACAATTTTTTCCACTCCTCGTACCATCACTTATTCTTCTGTGTATTCAACTGGTGACCGAGTACCATTGACAAGGGGGGTTCAATAAATCTATTATGTATTCCTATAAAAAAAATGGTGGCAAAAAATAATCTCAGGTTGTTTTTGGAAACTAACGTTTTAATTTTCTTATGAGTTTTTTGCGAGCAGAAAAATGGAATTAGCCAAAAATTATGATGTCCAAGATGGCTAATTAATAGTTATACAAGTGTCTTAAGTAAGTTTGAATTACAAGGTGCAAAGTTTTCATATACACTTCCTCAGCTGGAATCCTTGATAGATTCTTACCCCATAGAACTTTTCACTTAACATATAAAATATTTCCGTTTAGGCAGTCATCCGCTGCTCTTAAACAACCCACAAGCACAACGATTTCCGTATTGAATCATCACATAGAGCGAGATACATGTTATGTGGTATTTCGTTACCGCCACGACATCGACACAATTCGAAAATAAAAAGCTAATTATAAATAAACGTGCTCCTAAAAGACAAATTCATGGGTTTAAAATTGTGTCACATCACGCTGTAGATGAGAGACGATCAACAGTTGGTTTGGATGGCCCGCACTGTCAACATGGAAACCAAACCAATGTAGAGAATGAGAGCGCACACTTCTTGGCGACGAGTTTAGAGATAAATTTAAATTATTTGGATGAATTAAAGTAGCTCATTGGAATCAGATTAGAAGAATTGGAATACTCACGTTGGGTCAGGTTGTCCTTCAGCTTCGCATTCAATGATGAACGGTTTGTCGCTTTCTTTTGATTGTTGGGCAACTTTGAACAGTAGTTCGTCTGTGGGCGGCTGTTTTATAATATGAGGAGGGGAATTTACTGGAAATAGATAGAAAATTGATGGCTTATTTTATTACAACAATAAAAGGAAATTTAATGAGATTGGAAAATGGTGTCTTAGGTTTTTAATGACGGAAAAAGTATATTACAACGTCCAATACTTTTCATTCTGTAACATTTCTGTCTAAACATCAAGAACAATTTTCAATTATTTTTGTAGGCATTCAAGTTGTAATGGACTCGCTTAGCTAACAATACCTTGTGTAGAAAATAAATGGATTGTGGCTCAATAAGAAGCAGCATAATAAAACATCGAAAAACAAATGAGAAATACTTTGAATACCAAAAACAAAGAAGACAAGTTCGGTAAATTTCAAAACAGCAAAAGCTTGTAGAGCTCAAATTAGCCACATAAATTATGTATAGCTTTAAATCACTTTACTCAGATTACCTTGACTTTGAAATCCCTGCCAAAACAGCCATACTTTCTAAATGATACAGAGGGCAAATGTGACATTGTCAGAGAATATTCTTTTTTATGCGTAGGGTGGTTCATTTGGAGGCGCTTTATCCAATAGGGATTTTATGATAAATCAAACTGTCGTGATATTTTTATTCAGTATTATTTGTGTTAGTTAATAAATACCAATAACTTATCAAACAGTCAGATTGTTGTTTCAACAGACGTTCTTTTATTTACAATTTTATAAAAGTATTTCTCCCTTCAGTAATCACAGTCTTACAATAATTTTTATTTCTGTCATTTCGTGTACGTCAAAAGGCGCCAATTTACTTACACTTATAACAGAGTTTTGACAGTTCTAAAATGTTAGGTTAATAGAAAATAATTAATCACAACAATTTGACATTCCATCATGCAAACCCTTGGGCCAGCGCTGGTTTTGGCTCTTGGGAAGTTCAAAGAAAATGTTGTTCAGAGATGTGGCTCATTTCTGACTTAATCGCTACGTCAATAAGAATTTGAGCTGAGGAGCAAACCGAGACGGTTCAAAAGATGTCATTATACCCAAATAAAAGAAACTGCCTGGTGTGGTTTCTGGGCTGGTAGAATCAATGGTCCGTATTTTTTCCAAAATTACGTCTGTGGCAACGCGAATGGCACCTATTGTCGTGCTACGATAATCGACAATTTTTTATCTGAGATTGAATCCCGTGATTTTGTTCCAACAAAACGGCGTTACTCGTCGCCCAGGCCCAGAAACCATGGCATTATTGTGAGAACAATTCGGTGAACTGTTAATTTTATGCTTCGGATCGGGCGCTTAGATCCCAAAACAGGCGCGAAGTATTCCAACTTCCACAGGTCAGCCCCCCCCCCCCCCCCCCCCCCCCGACCCGCTTCACTCATCCACAGATCTTAATTCGTGGCCACCTCGTGCACCACTCCTTCCCACACCCAGATCACGCTCCCGCCCATCTCGTAGCTCCCCCAGACCTTTAATCGACCTACTATTACCCCCACCTGTCAAACTCACTCAGCGAACCATTAATTCTTCTGACAATCGGTATGCCTTGACTAAATTTAGGAACAAAGTGACCTACGAGAATGTCCGCCTCTACCTTTCATACCTCCACGACAAATCTGACTCGGTCTGTTATGAAGGTAAAACGAAAACCAGCGTAATGGCCTCCATCCAGCAGGAAGGTCTTCCCACAGACTTTCCTAGCCTTCACAGCCTGTTCGTCAAGTTCCATAAATATCTCGATTTGCTCTCTAATAAAATGCTAAAAGATCTCTCGGCATTTCGCCAATATATCGACAACAAAATGACCTATCGCAATAATAAGCACTTTTGACCCCAATCAGTCGCCCCCTCATCATCTCAATACCCTCAATATGCTCTCCCTAACCGTCTACTATCAGAATGTTAGAGGTATCCGCTCTAAAACACAACCGACTCCGGAAAAGGCACATTTTCTCTCCTTCGACATATACGCTCTAACCTAGACCAATCTTATCCCTAGTATTAATAGTCTTGGCTCCTCGATAGTATAGTGGTTAGTATACCCGCCTGTCACCCGGGAGATCGGGGTTCGTTTCCCCGTCGGGGAGCCTCTGGCGCAAGACTAATGACCTTGCCCAGAAAAAATAAATCATTATGGAAAATTTAACAAGCCTCAGGACTTGCTAAATATAAGGCCAAGACCGGCTCCCGGTTGTAGTGCCGATGATGATGAATAGTCTTGAACCACTCCCTCCCTTCTTCAATGTTTTTCGCGATGACAACATTCATCGAGAAGGCGCCAATTCCCCATGCCGTGGAGTGCTGCTTGCCACTCATAACAGACTCGCTTCGTTTCTAATTGCCATCTCTTCTTCTCCGGATCTTGACTACGTCGCAATAAAAATCGACAAGCGCCCTAAGTCTCGTTTCATTATCTGCTTCTATATATCTCCTTCGCGACCCAGCGTGTCATACGAACTCGCAATAGAAGCGGTATATAACATAACTGAGTTAAGCACCTCAATGGACGATATCGTCGTTCTTGGCGATTTTAACCTCCTCCATCACCAATGGACATTGGCTGTCGAACAAGCCTTCTACTTCTCAAACCCCACTAGTTCCAAGGAATGTATTTTTATAAACGGTCTCACCGACTCATGTCTCCATCAAATAAGCAATGTCCCAAATCATATGAGGAGACAACTGGACCTCGTGTTCACAACAGACCCACATATGGCCTCAGTTGCCCCTAGTCCACACGCCCTCTCTACCATTGATAATTACCCCCCCCCCCCCCCAATTTTATCCCTTTATCTTGATCTTGAAACCCAGCCTTTTCGACCTCATGACAGCTTTTCCTACAACTTCCACAAAGCTAACTTCCGCCTTCTAAATGAGCATCTTAGCAAAACAGCGTTTCGCTTTGATCATTTGGGTGTAGAGGAAGCTACTGCCACTCTCTATAAGGAGATCTACCATGCCATCGCCCTATATGTCCTTTATTCTCGTCACAGGTCATCGGTTGCGTCGCCGCCATGGTACAACCGCACACTCCCCACTCCCCGCGTTTGCTCACCATCGAAAAAAACAGCAGTTTGTTGAAAAAAAAACGGCCGGTTTGGCGTTGTTGCAACGTAAGCGAGCGAACTTCTTTTGACGTTTAGTGACGATGAATGAAGCGTGGGTCCATTACTATACGGCTGAGTCCAAAAGGCATTCTGCAGAGAAAGCCACGAAAGCCGACCAAAAGAAAAACGCTCGACCAGGAAGGTATGGCTTCGGTTTTTTGGGATGCGAATGGGATAATCTTCGTCGATTACCTGCAGAAGGGAAGAACCGTCATAGGAGAATTTTATGCACCGTTATTGGACAAACTGATGGGCGCAAGGCTAATAACCTTGCCGGAAAAACAAATTATTATGGACAATTTAACAAGTCTCGGATAAGGACCGGATACCGGTGGATTTAGATTTAGTGAGAGCAGAACCCCCGTTTATTTCACTCAGTACAAGCGTTAACAAGAATTTAAAAGTAAAAACTTACGAACATTCCGGTTTGTCGGGTCAAAAAATAAGTTATTTTCATGATTTTTTTTAAGAGAAAGTATTAAAGATATAACAACAATTTTTTTTTAAACATTTTATTCATCTTTCGACTACGTTTGTAAATTTTGTCGAGTCACTGTGGAACCGGAGCCCCCCCCCCCCCCCCCCCCCCCCCCCCCTGTTTTCAAAATTAGCCATCCGTTCCGCTCGTGTAAGGGTTATTTTCGTCCCCGGTGAAAACATACTAGAAATGCAAAAAGTTTATTGAACTTAAATACATTTAGCCCAATGTGAGTGAAAAAAATTTTAAAATAGATAAAAAACAACAAAATGGCGGACTATTGAAAAAAAATTTGATTTTTCGACCCTTTTTACTCTATTTTTAGTTATAACTAAAACAATAAATAAATAAATAAAAAAGTAATTCGCTCACTCATTTCCCGAGCTGATGATGAATGGCCAGGCTCCCGAATCGGGGGAAAGCTTGAAATTGCTCGGCATCACGGTCTATGGGAATGTATTATCGCGTATTGCGACAACAGTGAAGAACGTGTGATTCGATCTGACGCTATGACGGTTAGAATCACTAAAAATTGAACAAGTGCTCAACACAGCAGGCCACTGCCGCGCGTACGACTTCGATTTCTAAACTCAAGTACATTCAACTGATGTGGAATTGCTATGTTATTGCTTGGTATACGATTGGTGCATTTTCTTATTCGTATTTCCTTTCGGAGCTCTTAACTATTTGCTTGTATATTGTGTGTGTCTGTTAGAACGCGCTTTGGCGCAAGGCTAATAACCTTGCCCGGAAAAACAAAATATTATGGAAAGTTTGGCAAACCTCAGACTTGTTAAATAAGGCCAAGACCGGATCCCGGTTGTAGTGCCGATGATGATGATCTGTTAGAAACGCCACAGTATCATCAGTGGCATAAACACGTGTCGAACATCGCCAGGTCAACCTCTGGAAAACTGAGTTATCTTTTTAGAGCGAAGAAATATTTTACTCCGGCTCAACTTCTTCTCCTGTATAAATCTCAAATTAGACCAGCGCTCGAATATTGCTCTCGTGTTTGGAGCTCGGCTCCTAAGCATACCCTCGACCTACTTGAGAGCATACAGAGACGAGCGATCTGCCTGATCGGGGACTCGGTGCTGATGTCAGAACTACAGTTCCTATCACATCGAAGGAGCGTAGCCGATCTCTGTCTGCTTTACAGATATTATCACGGGTACTGTTCTTGGGAGATTCGTGGTGTTGTTTCGCGCAATTCGGTTTATATGCGCTCCACAAGACAATCCGACGGATCGCAGCAGTTTGCGGTTCATCTTCGACGAGGCGAACATCCCTGCATCAGAACTCGTTCCGTTGCAGAGCGGGGAAGCTGTGGAACTCTCTTCCCGCGCGCGTGTTCCCGGAGCGTTACAACCTGCAACTGTTCAAGAGGAACTGCAACCGTTTTTTGGTGACATCTCGGGGCGCCCGGTCGGCGCTATAGGTTTGCCTCTCCCGAGAGAATAGTAAAAAAAAAACTTTACAATTATTCTTTAGTCGAATTACACGACAATATAGATAGTAATATCCTTAGTACATTGAAGACCATTATGCACCGTCATCTACTTTTTCTATGTTCACGGTCCTCTTCTGTGCGCATTGTGCATTGACATTTTATAGTATTGAAAATTCCGCTTTTCCACGCGTATTGTAATTTTACAAAGGTTATTAGTTTTGTGTTCACGATTGTTCTTACCCTAAGACCCTCAAAATACTTATGACTTAACTTAGTCGTTGCTAAATTGAATTCTTATCTGCTGTCTTAAATAATTTATGAGCACTCCTCCTTTTATTACAAAAAATATTCTTAAGTAAAATCTCTATCTTATATTTCAACCTCAACGTGTGTTCACAATTTTACATTTTAAAATTTGCATATATTTGTGTACTTACTCAGTGCTTGTGTGCTGGTTAACAACGCCACTAAAAGGACGGCCAATGAACACAATTGCCGCCCCATCGTAGCCCAATGGGTTGCTATAAAAAAGTTGATCCTATAAACTCTTCACCGTAGAGCGAATTATCTCACTTTGTCGTCTGTGAAGAAAGCACTATCGCCTTGAGGGGTTTAATAATACCGTATCCCACTGCAGCGCAGATCCTTTTCCTGTAAGACACAAAAAACAAAAAAGAAAATTTTAATAGTAAAACTTTAAGTATCCCACTTCACAAGGAGACACTGAAACATAAAAAACAGCTGGAAAAGAGCCCAGATTAGCCCTTAGCCGAGGTATTAACAGGTACCAGCGATAAAAGCTGTGCCGCCTGTCACGGGGTAGACGTGAGATTATGGAAGAGTTTCATTGACACGAACGTTGCTTTTCATTATTTGAGGACGACAATCTCTCTACACATTCAGGTGTATAGACACAAGTGGAATAGAAGCGATGTGTCGAGGGATAATAAGATATTTCAAGCTGTTTAGAAACACCACCCATGAATGAAATTTGGGGACAGACGCGACAGGTATCCTTTACGTTATTAAGGAAATTTAAAATAGAGCGATTTAATTAGATAGATTGTTCATTTAGTTTGGCAAGTAAAGCTACTACTAAAATAAATCGGTCGATTAAGCCCATATTTGTTAGTTGTTGAACTAAACTATCAACAATGTATCAATATAATCCGATGAATTCAAATGAGGGGACTTATGAGAAACAAACTTTTAACCTAGCAAGCTCTGTATACTAGAGAAATCTAGGACCTTTTAATACAAATGGTTTGTTTTTTAGAAGGTGCTCGCAATGTTAGGTACCCAATGCCACTCTCTCTTGAAACAACAGTAAATAATTATAATAATAAGTAGGCGAAAAACTACTATAATAAAATATATACAAAAATTGGCGTCGAAAATTGAATCGAAATAAAAAATAAAAAACGTTCGTCACCGTATATCGAAGATATTCCAATTAACTCGCAAAACAATTTAATTCGTGTGTGAAGTAAAGAAAAGAGTAAATCTATTTGACTCGTATCGTGTGTTCCGAATATTAAACATTACATTTAATTCGTGTATTCCGAATTTTATAATAAAATCCTAGAACGAACTAGTTAACTGGAGGTTCAAGGACTCTACACCCCCAGCAACCCGAATAGCAGTATACTCAACAACGCAAAAACATTAACGGCGAGTACATACAGACGCACCGCAGCCACTGTTACCCAATACAACAATGCTCAACTATGCCGACGACACCTTAATTTATTCAAGCAACAAGCTTGTCAAGGAGGCAAGAAACTGTATTAACAGATATCTCCCAATCCTGTCAGCCTACTTTACCAAGTGGAGAATTCAACTAAATCCAACCAAAACTCAGCTCATAGTTTTTAAAGGCAGAAACGCGAGTTGTACAAACAACACTATTCGCTGCCATAATAAAATCAGAATTAAAATAAATAACAATATAATTAAACCCTCCAAAACCTTAAAGTATCTAGGTATAACCTTTACCAACAATCTGTCATTCTCCGCCCACATTAAAAATACGATTCGTAAAGCCACAACCCAACTGAACCTCTACAGAAAAGTCATGTACAAACCGAATGGTCTCTCTCCCAAAGTCAAATCACTTATCTACAAACAAATAATCAGACCCACTCTCACATATGCATGCCCGATATGGTACCATATTACACCCGCCCAAATGGAGAAGCTACGCGTTTTCGAAAGGAAATGCTTCAGACTTATCACTGGCCTCAACCGACATCCTAACTCCCACAAATATTACAACAGTAGTTCGCTCTACTATGCCGCCAATATTGAACGTATAGATCGACGCTTCCTCGAGCTGTCCATCAAAATTATCGAAAATCTTCCCAATAATCCCAATCCGATAATAAATGCGCTCACATCGACTCCGTCAGACAACCGAACTGCCTACCCGAACTGTCTCCACACCAGAACCCTCTTCACCTTTGGCAGGTTGGTCAACAACTCCAATGAGATTGTATACCACAATACTGAACTCTCACCTCACCAGTTTAAATATTGTAATATACAACCCTTCTCTAATATCTTGCGTTTCAACGACCAATCGGAAAGTGTTCCCCCAACCCATATCCCCGACTGATAGTACCCACCCTAACCCAAATCCTACCCATCGACCACTATACCTCCCGCCCCACCCTACTTTAACTTATTGTAATAATAATAGATTTAATAATTAGATAAGCTAGGCTAAGCTGAGTTAAGTTAAGTTAAGCAAATTAGTTATAGGTTAAGTAAATAATTATATCCTGGTTTTCTGACCTTTTCCAGGAAGCCCCACCTACTCCTATCTTGTCCACCCATGAAATATGTAACTTTATAATAATGTTTGAAAAATGTACTAGCAAGTATGTGTAAACGATTAAAGCTAAGCTAATTATAAGTTATCTGTATTACTTATTGTAACAAATCATTTATGGTCAATAAATACAGAAATGTAAAAAAAAAAAAAAAAAAAAAGGCGAGTACATATAATTATAGCAACATAGTTAAATATTTTGTTGGTATCTCGCCAAGAAGCAACAACCGTCATTGAGCAGCTTATCAATAATTGGATCAGCAGATATGGAGTCCCCTGTGAGCTTCATTCCGATCAAGGCCGAAACTTCGAATCAGATATTTCAAGGCATCTGTGCGGCACTGGGCGTAAGGAAAACCAGGACCACACCCTTACATCCGCAGTCAGACGGAATGGTCGAAAGGTTCAATCGAACAATTAAAGAGCATTTATCGAAGGTCGTTAGTGATCACCGACGAAATTGGGACAAACATGTACAAACCTTTCTCATGAGTTATAGATCGGCTAATCACGAGATGACAGTCCATTCTCCAGCACGAATTATATTTGCATGAGAGATACGATTGTGGGGAGGAGGTCGTGGCACCGGCATGGGTGCGTGTTCTACTTCCTCCTCCATCATAATTAATTGTTCCGACGGACACAAAAAGAAAAGCACAAACAGATATCGACGACGCAGCGTCCACAGCAGGAGACGGAAATAAAACGCACGCAGTTCTTAATTAATTTTTATTTTATTACACTTCATGATCGAACACCGGACTGGAAATTACAAATTAAATGCAAGTTCACATCGTTGGATTTATGAGTTTTATGTAATTTTTTTGTAATCGTTTGGTTCAAATAAAAATAAATCAACAAAACACCGCTCGACTTTATGGGTGGTGAATAAAATTCACTACGCCAATGACTTCGTATATCTGCGCTTCTCCGCCGCGCACGGAGAGCGGGAGTGACGCGTGACCATGGCGGTCAGTGGTTGGAAATCGACTCACCGAGGATAGAACTCTGACATGAATTCCATCCTAGGTTAGGGCCAAGTAAATGAAGAGAGAAAAACTTTGCTCTTAAGGGCGTGGCCGCCACAGAAATGCACTCTTTCAGTGCAGTGCTGTGTGTGCATGGTTCTTTCATGGATGAGAATGAACCTAGGACAAAGAAAGGGCATAAGGTGCATTCATGGGATACGATTTCGGTAAAGCAAATAAAACGGAAATCGTCGGATGCTAATGGATTTGCTTATGCATCGTTCGGCAATGAGGGTCAGCTAAATAAATAGCAGCCGCTCATTAAATGAAAAAAAAAACAGTCCTTCGGATACCACAAACGATATGAATTGTTCATGGTATCACAGGAAACCTATGTAGGAACAGCGTTCTTCTGTTTGCACATAGAGCGAGTTAGAGAATTTTATTGCTGGGAGAAAAAGGTCGCCGGCCAATGTGTACGTAAAGAAACTTATCGTACACATGGCGAAATTGGAAAATAGACGGCGCAATATTTATAGTCCATGTCCTGACGGTTACATTGTGTGCAAACTGAATCATTTTGTTTACAGAAATTTGTCTGGTACCGAAGGGCTCCTCGATAGTATAGTGGTTAGTATACCCGCCTGTCACCCGGGAGACCGGGGTTCGATTCCCTGTCGGGGAGCCTCTGGCGCAAGACTAATTACCTTGCTCAGAAAAAATAAATCATTATGGAAAATGTAACAAGCCTCAGGACTTGCTAAATAAGGCCAAGACCGGTTCCCGGTTGTAGTGCCGATGATGATGATGAAGGTGCCGAATTGGTTTGGAATTTCAGATAATCAAAGAAAGAAATCTTACGGAAAATTGTATGCGAAGAGATGCATGAAAAGGTAAGTTTTCTTTACAGGGACTTTACGATTATAGCTTTGATCTAATTAATGCGTGAAGCATTTTCTGGCGCTTAATGCAATTGCATTAGCAAAAACGTATGCGACTTGGAATGAGGTTATGGGGGCTTTTAGGTAAGTGTACCGTGTGGTACCGCAAATTAAGGGATCAAGTGACAGGGTGAAAACAAGGAACGGCGTTCGAGCCAATGCATCCGGATTTAATGCAGGCGATAATGTGTGACTTTATACCCCTCATCGGCAAAAAGGAAGGTCCCCGCAGTTGCAGCAATATTGGGAAGGACCGTATAAGATTCTCACAAGAATTAACGACGTTGTCTATAGGATTCAGCGAAGACCGAAGGCCAAGATGAAAGTGGTACATCGTGACCAACTGGCGACTTTTTGTTAACACAGAAGACCAGTAAACTTAGTTCGAGACGAACTAATCTAGGCGGAAGGTAGTGTGGCACATATGACCATCAGCTGTGATATCTGGCAGGTCTCGAAAACAAAGTACTAGATTATTCTAGAAAGTACTGGAAAACCGGAGACCATGAGCAGTCGAAAATTCGAGGCTATGGAACTAACGGAAACGAAATGGCGAATCAGAATGAAGAAAAACGGTATAAATACGTCGCACGCAGATCAAGGGAGTAGAGAAGCATTTAGAAAGCGTTAAGTTAGAAAACGATAAGTCTCGGAAGTGTCACCGAATTATTAGCGGAGTATCAAGAAACGGTTGTTATTAACAGACTAATAAAGTGTTTGCAAAGTTAATCGATTTAACGGCTCTTATTTATTAAAATAATTGATCTAGCGAACCCTAAGCTCGCTACAATATCAAGCACTCTTTTGGCACGAGGCTAATAACCTTGCCCGGAAAAACAAATTATTATGGAAAATTTAACAAGCCTCGGGACTTGCTAAATGAGGCCAATACCGGATCCCGGTTGTAGTGCCGATGATGATGATGATGGTCAAGCATGTTTCGCTGTTGTGGGTTTCTGTTTCAGGAAGCGCGTCTCCTTATCCTGAAAAGGATGTGGGATCTCTTATAGACCGCCCCTGAAACAACGCACTACATCAAGGGATCGTTGCTGTGCTTCCTCTAATCCAGAGGGAAGAGCAACGTCCTGATGTCGGTTGATGTTACCCTGAATTTTTGTTCTGGGTTCCGCAAGCCGTTGACTCCGCTGGAATTTTTCCTGTACTATTTGGGGGTTTTGAAAGAAATGAAAAATCAGTTTTCATTTTTTGTAACTTTTATTTGTCAGCTCCTCCTTGCTATGAATATCAGTTTAATACTGAAAATCCTTGGTGTATTTGGATCCTGTACAGTTACTGAATGAATATTAAATTTTAAGACAAAAGATTTGATTTTCAGAATACTTAAACTGGGTACTTATTTTTGATCCAAACCTGGATGTTGAGTGACGGATACTGATCTGATCTCGGATATCACTTTTCCATTCCTTTATAAAGAGAAACAAATCGAAATTTGTATCTCGAAAATACACAATTTCATACAACAATCACGATTTTGGGTATCCTGAGTGAGATGCTCAGTGTTTATTTTAGATAAGAATTCAATTTCTTAAATTCTTACGAAACTATTTCGGAGATGTGGGAATGTATCTGGATTTGGTTTTCTATTTGTTTAGCTTAATGGAATTTTTCAGATAGAGATCACGATCTCTGAGTTTTGGGTTTTGATTGATGCCGTGGGGCTAATGTAGAACGATAAACGAATATTAGATTCGTTTATTGTGAATTTGATTTTAATTTAGGATTTTGGATTTAATTATGCCGTGGGGGCAAATGTTAAGCGATAAACGAATGTTTGATTCGTTTATTGCGAATTTTGGATCATGTTTGGGTTAATTCGGGTTTTGGCAGGATTTTGGGTTTAGGAATGGGGGAAAAAGGTGGCAGGGCTTTTTAGAGCACTACAAGCACTCTTCTATCGCTCCGGCGACACTAAACTTTTCAAAACCTATCACATCGCCACTGTTCCTAAAATAGATCTAGACAGGTTTTCCGTTTGATGCCAAAAGAACTGTCTCGTATTTAAGATCGAGATCAATCACCTTCTGGCCGAATATTTGTCAGCTTGCACTAAGCTAATATAATGGACGTTCACCCCACTAAATCGAAATTAAAATTCCTTAAAAAATGGACCACTGGGATGGATTAATCTGTTTTTTAAAGGTGGCGACAAACCCTTTAACACGTAAATGTATTTATTAAAGAAAATCATGACATAAGTACACTATAATATTCTACAATACAATAACGCCGACCTGGTGTATGTGAGGTTGTCATAGATTATTTAGATCAGGGAGATTTAAGGGAGTTCTGAATTAAGGATAACTATACAAAATGTCATATCAGTAAGTCTGTAACTTTTCGATTTTCCCGGGCGTCACGTTTGTCTGCTTCCTATTGTCGTTATGCATACTAAACGGCGCAACGCTTAAAATTTGATATCAACTTATTTTCAGATGCAATTACTTTTCATGTTATAATGGAGAAAATTCAAAAAGTCGCGGACTTAATGACCCCAAGGTGACTTTACGACTTGAAAGAGGCAAAAAAATGCGCTTTCGATTAGACACACTCCATGCAACCACTGGGTAAACAAAGTTTCATTATTCCCACAGAATAAACAATCTTTAATAGACTTTCGCTCGCACTTTCCAAGGGAATTTCGTACTTAATCCTAACCCAAGTCGTTAACACACATCTTAAATGTCGTTTAACATGTGGAATGCGTGCGCAGTGCAGAACGAACAAACGATAATTTTGCTTTCATCCATTTTCAAAGCACATTACCAGCCCGTAAATTAAAGCAGCAACGTTGCTGTGCACTTATGGAGCAAAAGACCAAAAATGTCGAACGCTGTGCTATTTGATGCATTCTAACGTAGCTTGCCTCCTCGTAATGACCCTCTGAACTGAGAACCATTTATGGATTTTCCAGGTCACATTCCATAAACACGACAGTCATTAAACCAAATGAGAGAAGAACAACTGACATCTAGTCATTACCCTGGCACACATTGTCTGACTAACGATAGGCAACTACACAAAGTATCAGAAACATAATGAGACATTTGGTTCTGTTGGTTGGGCGGCTCCACAGTCAGAAACAGATATCGGAGGAAATATCAACGACAAACATTTTCTGACTTCTAGGGGGGCCACAACACGAATGGGATCCGAACGCATCGGATAGCGTGAGTGCAACGAAACCCCATTGTAGAAGGTTTGTCTATTATACAATTCATCAAAGAGAAAATACATTTTCTTTCTTGTGTAGATTGCTGATTAACGATTATAGCGCACATGATTGTATTTTGTATTGTTCTCAATATTAGCGAAGTTACAACTGGTCTTGGCTAGAAAGACCCATGGAATATGCCTCGTTTGAGGGCATGGGTACAACAGTGAGACATTTAAATGGAAAATACATTTTCCATGCTGACAACAGACAACAGACTTGCCGAACAACAATTTTCACATGAAAGTGAAATAAGCAGAGAGGAAAATGTGCGCCGTCAAGGTGATGGTTGAAAGCGTCGCCTAATGACGGGAAAGAGAATGGAATTATTGAGCTCGCAACAAATGAAATGATGTTTATGAATTGACTACAAAAGGCGCTTATTAGAGCGCGAGAAAATTTGCTTTAATAACACCCTCCCCAATATATACAGTAATGCACATAATTGTGGCGAGAGTCTGGGAAAGTACATTATGAGTATTTTGTGAATAGTTTTACATGATTCTGATGCACCTTGACATTCCTCAGTAGGGCACTGTCACATTTCAGAAAATGTATGGCGCCTCAAACAAATTACAGACACGCACTGTAGTGAAGAGACAACACAGAGGATAAAGTGTCGTATACCGGAGCATTCATGCACCATTCCAAGAGCTTAAGTCGCAAGTTGAGGAATCCTCGCGTTCACGCGGCCAACCTTTGATATGTTGTGTTTTCCGTCCAAGTTTCATAGGGTCAGATCCAATCACCTAGTTCACTAGTTGCTAAACAATATAATTTCACTTTTAATGCAACAGAAACGCAACAAAAAATCCTACAGAGCAAAACTGTTTATATAAAAAGACGAAAGCCTTAGTAGTTCATGCTATTTACGCATATCATCTCGCTTTACGCGGATGATTCCAAAACTTTCAAGACAATCCGCTCTCCCCTGGACTCCACACTTCTTCAATCGGATCTTGACAGCTTCTCGACTTGGTGCCAAAATAATTGTCTAGAAATGAATATCGCCAAATGTCACACAATCACCTTCTCTCGAAAGAGTTCCCCCACTCAGCCACGCTCCTATCTCTTACTGAACCAACCGATAACATCGGTTGAATTGATTCGCGATCTGGGTGTCCTATCACATAATCCTCAAGGCTAACGCCGCCCGTGGGTTTGTCAAACGCTGGTCGAAGGAATTCCTTAACCCCTATGTCACCCGATCACTCTACACAACTTTTGTCCGGCCACTACTCGAATACGCTAGTCAGGTCTGGTCCCCGTATCAAGTGACTCACATTCGCAGGATTGAGGGAGTTCAACGTCGTTTCTTGCGCTTCGCCCTCCGCGGACTAAACTAGGAAAATCGGCTGATTCTACCACCATACACAAGCCGGCTCCGTCTAATCAATCTAAACACACTCGAAGAGCGCAGAATCCATGCCGATATCATCTTTGTCCATCGCCTTCTGTCCGGCTCAATCAATTGCCCAAGCTTACTCTCCACTTTAACATTGCATACAAACCCCCGTAACGTACGTAACCAGCGACTGTTTTACGTGCCTGCTCACCACACTTCTTACAGCGCTAACGAACCCATTTCGCATATGCTACGGCAGGCCAACTCTTTCCCCACCTCCTTCGATTTCGACACCTCCACCCCCACTCTTAAACGACGTCTCAGTATAAACCCATCCTAAATCCCCCCCCCCCCCCCCCCCCAATAATCCCCTCTACCCCGCAATCCTACCTCTCCTCTCCTACCCACAAAATAGTTCCTCCAGCCCCACCCATAATTTCAACCTCTTCTCCCAGCTCACCAACCCCGCCCCCTACCAGTATGTAGACATGCCCTGCACTGTCACTGTCTCACAAATGCCGAATTGACCGCCCCCACATACACTCGCTCCTCCCTAGCCTCCTACCTCCCCATCGCACAGTCACCTTCACTTTCCTGGTTTTTTTCTTTTTTTCTCCTTCTTACTCTAGATTTAAGATAGTCTGTAAGACTTTTAATATTAATTCAATTTAAGTTAATGGAAGCTTGCATTAAGCTAAATAAAGGAGGGTTCTGCCCTCACACTAAACTAAACTATTAGATTTCAATTAGAATGTAATAGATAATAAATAGAATATATCTTAGCTTTAACATTTCAATTCTTTATTCCCCAACTGAATGAATCTTCCAGTGCATTTTTTTTATATAGAATACTAGGTACTCGAAAACTGCCCTTGATTGTAGTATGAATGCACTTAAATGTCTCGCTCTTTTTTTTTGTAAATAAGGTTATAAGAAACATGTTTAGTTCGCAATGAAAACTCAAGTGGCTAAATAATATCCAACTTTCAATAGAACCGTCTGTCCTCAACAATAAAAACGATGGTAAAATAACATTTAACCAGATTTGACAGTAGAAAAATATGACAAGTGTTTCTATAGCGTTTGTGACGATAATGAAGAGCATGTGATTCGAACCGACGCTATCACGGTTAGAATCACTAAAATATAGAACCAAAGCTCAACGCATCAGGCCCCTGCCGCGTGTACGAATTCGATTTCTAAACTCAAGTACATTCGACTGATGTGGAAATGCTATATTATTGCTATGGTATACGGCTTTAAATGGCGCAAGACTAATGGCCTTGCCCGAAAAAAAAACAAATCATTATGGAAAATTTAACAAGCCTCAGGACTTGCTTAATAAGGCCAAGACCGGTTCCCGGTTGTAGTGCCGATGATGATGATGATGATGATGATACGGCTTTAATGGATGTGCTTTTGGTGGTGTAGTTCTTCACCATTGGTCGTGTGTATCTACTAGAAACGACACACTTCTACTAGCACTAACCTGTGCGAAGGTGGAAAAGATAGACAAGAAAGACAAATTCAAAGAAACGATATGGGGAAACGAGTGAGTGTAAAAATGTGTTGGTACTGTGACAGTTCTACGAACCCCACAAAACCACCTGTAAAGCGGAATACCTTTCTCGCCCAGCAAAAAGATGCTAAACATCCTATCCTCCGCATCACGTATCCGCAGATACCTGGGATGGATTCCTCTACCAACCAAACATGGCTATATGGCTATTAAAGGACACAGGACCAAAAGCCATATATGTTTCGCAAGCCATTTGCTGGGTAAGCGCAAATGGCTAGATACAGCACCGCCAAATGGCGTCAGCCACTGAAAATCCCATGGGATATCAATGCGGCCAAGAAACTAACAATTTTCCGATCGCTCCTTGAGGCAACATGTGTGTTGCATCTGCACATAGTCTCGGCGAATGGATGGAAAAGAGATAAATCGTGGAAACAAGAGGATTCCAGGGGATGAGAAAGGAAATCATAGTCAGAACTACCAAGGGTTGAAATTCCACCTATGGGAAGAAGTGAGTGAATCGAAAATGATCAGTCAGAGATTAGTAGTCGCACATCAATGATGGAGAAATAACAAATGCCAATATTCGCGTTCTACGAGGGTTGCCTTTTATATTTCGGGATTAGAGAACAAAAACAAGTATTGATCATCGAAAATCATTTTATTGTTTTTCAAAATATTCCCCATGAAGATCTATACACTTTTGCATGCGTTTGAACCAATTGTCGAAGCACTTTTGCCACTCTGATTGAGGTATCTCCAACACATGCATTCTGAATGCAGCAACCGCTTCTTCAGGTGTCGAAAAACGTTGACCTCTCAGTTTGTTTTTTACGTACGGGAATAAAAAGAAGTCATTCGGCGCCAAGTCAGGACTATACGGCGGATGATCGATGTTTTGGGTGCTCAAAAATGCAGTTGTCGCAGCCGATGTGTGAGAGCTCGCATTGTCGTGGTGAAGAGTGATCCATCTTCGGCGGTTGGTTTTCCTGATTTCTTGGAAGACAACTGGCAAACAAATGGTTGTGTACCACTCAGAATTGACTGTTCTGCGTTGTTCTAGTGGTACGGTTGCGACATGTCCAGTTTTTCCGAAAAAACAGGCGACCATTTGCTTGGAAGTGCTTCGTGCGCGAACAACTTTTGTTGGATTTGGCTCATCTTGAAACACCCAGACAGTCGACTGCTGTTTACTTTCGGGCTCATACGCGTAAATCCACGATTCATCACCTGTCACGATGTCACAGACGTGTTTCGAAGCACCGCGACCGTATTTTTTGAGCATTTCTTTCGACCAATTGACACGAGCCTTTTTTTGGGCGATTGACAAATTGTGTGGAATCCAACGCGAACAAATTTTTTTGACAGTCAAATGTTTATGCAATATTGAATGTATGCTGGTCCCACTAACGCCTAAGGTTGTCTCAATCTCACGATAGGTCACATGACGATCTTCCAATATCAGTTCGCGCACAGCATCAATGGTTTTCGGAACAACAACTGATTTTGGACGACCTTCACGAAATTCATCTTGGAGTGAACTACGACCACGATTGAATTCACCATACCATAGATAAACACTGGTCCTTGATGGAGCTTCATCGCCAAAAATTGAATTAAGTTCATCCATGCACTGTTGCTGAGTTAATCCACGCCGAAAGTTGTAAAAAATAATCGCACGAAAATGTTGACGATTTAATTCCATTTTTGGGCCGACATGAATCTTTTAAGTTACTGTAAACAACACAAATAGCGCTCGTATGTCAAAACGTTCTGAGTGCGTATAACCTCAAAAATGTCCAACTTTACGACAGAACTGTCAATTGCCGGATTGCAACGCTAGGGTTGCCAAATCCCGAAACATAAGAGGCAACCCTCGTAGAATAACCAGAGTAGCATAGTTATGATGTCAAACCCCACGTTGGATCATATAGAGAATAATAATATTTTAAACATTCGATGTATGGGGTTCCCTAAGAGATGGAAAAAATACTTCACTCCAACCAACCTGGCCACTATTTACAAGACGTATATTCGTCCAAAAATGGAGTTCAACTACCATATTTGGTCAGGCGCAGCCAAGACTGCACTTCACGTGCTCAATAGAATGCAAAAACGAGCAGTGAAACTTATTGGGGACCACCTGTAAGCCGATCAATTCCGTCGTTAGAACATAGGCGCAGCGTATCATGCCTGTCTCTTTTCTATAGGTATTGTCACGCTCAGTGTTCAACTGAACTTGCTGAATGCGTTCCGTCTCTTCAGACATTTTCCCGCGATACCCGTTAATCTGAAAATACGCATCAGTTCACGTTGAAAGTTAACTTCCGGCACACAAATAAACAGAGAGAGTCATTTTTTAGCCGAACCACACGAATGTTGAACGCTACACCTGATCATGCGTTTCCTCGTCGTTGTAATGTCCAGGCATTTAAGGCCAATATCCACCAATACCCCCTTTCCCTATCCACTACCTCTTCTCCCGCTCGCACTGTGCTCTAACATTTAAGGGTACTCCAAAATCCCCTTTTGTGCGCGAGTTACGACCCCAGCCTGACACTCACTCCATCTTAAGATGAAGTACAGCCATCGACGGTTTCCCACAGTAACTCAACACCTCTTCAAGTTACTGCAACATCAACGTCTGGAGCAGAGACATCTGCGGATGTTCATGGCAACCAAACACCCTAGCAATGGGTAACCTGGCCATCCCACAAAATCCACCAAAAATAGCAACGGGACATTTTCCCACAAGACAAAAACACATTGTAAGACACCGTCAGTGTCATATTCATTTTGATCCGTAGAGTTGCACATATAGTTTAGTCTTCACTCAACAGTTGTTAAGATCACTTGGTTATAGCAATTTAATAGTAAATATAAAATATAAAGTTTAAACTAAATACCGTTTGTTTTTTTTATCGCTCCCACGTAGTTAGACTATAACTAGTTTGTGTAAAACAAAACACATTCAATTAAATGATATTTTACACCTTCACATTAAACATTTAATTAATATTCAATATCGTAAAATATATTTTAGACCCCACTGTGGCACCGTTCTCGGCGCAAGGCTAAAAACCTTGCCCGGAAAAACAAATTATTATGGACAATTCAACAAGTCTCAGATAAGGACCGGATACCGGTGCAGAGACTTGCTAAATACGGCCAAGACCGGATTCCGGTTGTAGTGCCGATGATGATGATGTAGCACCGTTCTACCTGACCCGAGTCTATGGGTTCGGCTGACGTAGCGATACCCACAGAACGTCGCAATACCAGGGTTGCCTCTTGTTTCGGGATTTGGCAACCCTAGTGTTGCAATCCGGCAATTGACAGCTCTGTCGTAAAGTTGGACATTTTTGAGGTTATACGCACTCAGAACGTTTTGACATACGAGCGCTATTTGTGTTGTTTACAGTAACTTAAAAGATTCATCTCGGCCCAAAAATGGAATTAAATCGTCAACATTTTCGTGCGATTATTTTTTACAACTTTCGGCGTGGATTAACTCAGCAACAGTGCATGGATGAACTTAATTCAATTTTTGGCGATGAAGCTCTATCAAGGACCAGTGTTTATCGATGGTATGGTGAATTCAATCGTGGTCGTAGTTCACTCCAAGATGAATTTCGTGGAGGTCGTCCAAAATCAGTTGTTGTTCCGAAAACCATTGATGCTGTGCGCGAACTGATATTGGAAGATCGTCATGTGACCTATCGTGAGATTGAGACAGCCTTAGGCGTTAGTGGGACCAGCATACATTCAATATTGCATAAACATTTGACTGTCAAAAAAATTTGTTCGCGTTGGATCCCACACAATTTGTCAATCGCCCAAAAAAAGGCTCGTGTCAATTGGTCGAAAGAAATGCTCAAAAACTACGGTCGCGGTGCTTCGAAACACGTCTATGACATCGTGACAGGTGATGAATCGTGGATTTACGCGTATGAGCCCGAAAGTAAACAGCAGTCGACTGTCTGGGTGTTTCAAGATGAGCCAAATCCAACAAAAGTTGTTCGCGCACGAAGCACTTCCAAGCAAATGGTCGCCTGTTTTTTCGGAAAAACTGGACATGTCGCAACCGTACCACTAGAACAACGCAGAACAGTCAATTCTGAGTGGTACACAACCATTTGTTTGCCAGTTGTCTTCCAAGAAATCAGGAAAACCAACCGCCGAAGATGGATCACTCTTCACCACGACAATGCGAGCTCTCACACATCGGCTGCGACAACTGCATTTTTGAGCACCCAAAACATCGATCATCCGCCGTATAGTCCTGACTTGGCGCCGAATGACTTCTTTTTATTCCCGTACGTAAAAAACAAACTGAGAGGTCAACGTTTTTCGACACCTGAAGAAACGGTTGCTGCATTCAGAATGCATGTGTTGGAGATACCTCAATCAGAGTGGCAAAAGTGCTTCGACAATTGGTTCAAACGCATGCAAAAGTGTATAGATCTTCATGGGGAATATTTTGAAAAACAATAAAGTGATTTTCGATAATCAATATTTGTTTTTGTTCTCTAATCCCGAAATATAAAAGGCAACCCTCGTATACATGTGACAACGCAGGAAGCGCTACATCAACATTTTACTGACCACTAACATGGTACCAGCGATCCGTGGGCTTGTTCATCTGCCCGTATCCGGTGATTGGATCATGTTCCACGGTTTTCAGCCACTCCTGATCGCTGTCCAACAAGCATGGCTTCTTTACGGGTAGGTCAACCACCACCAATCTAGTTAAGTTCTCATCCCACACCATCCGTGCCTTAGAGAATGCCCACGAAGTTGATGGAATCACAACCGATTTCGGCAATGCCTTCGACAAAATCTACCACAATCTCATCCTATTTCAGCTATCCTCTCTTGGTTTCAGCGATTAAGTGGTCTTCTTCCTATCTTAACGATGGAACTCAGCGTGTCAGATTTAGATCCGCCCTCCCCAAGTCAGTGTTTCCCCAGGGACCCCATATTCATTCTTACTATTAACGATATAGACTCCAGTATCAAGCACTCCTCCATATCTCTATATGCGGACGACGCTAAACGCTTCAAGGCGACCCGATCTTCTCTCAACTCCTCACTTCTCCAAATCGATCTCCATAGTTTTTCAACTTGGTGCCAAAACAACTGCCTCGAACTAATATTGCCAAATGGCACTCAATTACCTTACCCCCCCCCCCCCCACATTCTTATTTCTCACTCAACCAACACATATCATCTGTACAATCGATTCGTGGCCTTGGCATCGACGCGATAGGGAGTTTAACTCCGCCCTACATATTGGCCAACTCTGCCTGACGACCCCCCCCCCTCTCCCGACTCCCAAATTCTCCAAATGAAATTCGACAGTTTTTCAACTCGGCACCAAAACAACTGCCTCGAATTAATATTGCCAAATTCCGCTCAATCCCCCTACCCCCCCCCCCCCCCGCCTCCTATTTCTTTCTCAACCAACAGATATCACCCGTAGAAACGATTCGTGACCTTGGCATCTTTGTGACAGGGAGCTTAACTTCATCTCACATATTGATGACACCATCCTCAAGGCCAACTCTGCCTTGGTTTTATGAAGGGCTGATCGAAAGAATTCTCTAATCCCTTTGTTCCCCGACCGCCCTACATAGCCTTTGTCTGTCCCCTTCTCGAATACGATAGTCAGGCCTGGTCTCCTCACTACTCGCGTGCAACGTCGTTTTTTGGGTTTTTCTGGAAATCCTCTGATTCTACCCCCATACACAAGCCGTCTCTATCTAATTAACCTTAACACACTTGAAGAGCGCAGAATTCACGCCGACATCCTCTTCATCCACCGTCTTCTCTCAGATTCAACCAACTGCCCAAACCTGCTCTCCTCAGCCACATTTTCTACTAACCCCGAAACCTGCGAAACCCTTGTCTTTGACTGCTCATCACACTTCTTACGGCTCGAATGAACCCATTTCGCGAATGCTGCGGTGGATAAACTCTTACCCCATTCTTTGACTTCAATCTCACCTCTCCCGCTCTCAATCGTAGTCTCCTCTCTTACCCCTTCCGACCCCACCACGCTCGACGCCTACACTCTCCCGCACTCATACCTACACCCTAGCTTCCGGCCTACCCTCGTCCATCCCTGACCACTTATACTATTTCTATCCATCCTTGTTTAGTTTTTAAGTTACTTTAAATTTATTTCCTCTTTTTTATGGCTCCTCCAACTGACTAACTGACCAACTGACCAAATGCTATTTCTCGGACTGTATTCCAACATATCTAATTTCGCGGTGTCACGCTTTTGTTCCATCTTCCATATGCCCGCAATTCCTGCTGTCCGTCTAGTTCCCCATGTTCTGTTGTTAAGTTATTTTAAAGTAACCCCCCCCCCCCCCCCCCCCCCCCCCCCCCCACCACGGCAACCCTCCACACCTTACTTATTAAGTTAGTTCGTAAGTCGTATATGTTTATAGCACTTGTACTAAGCGAAGTAAAATGAGGGCCCTGCTTCATTTATTCTTTCATTTTTACTAAACCATGCCTATAATATTTGGCGCAAGGCTAATAACCTTGCCCGGAAAAACAAATTATTATGGAAAATTTAACAAGCCTCGGGACTTGTTAAATGGGGCCAAGACCGGATCCCGGTTGTAGTGCCGAGGATGATGAAGATGCCTATATATATTATACGCGTACTCTCCCTAAACTAAAAAGCTTGTTATTTTTTGTCCCACACCAACAAAAACAACGCATTTCGCCGGGAAAAATCATTAAAAAGTCACGTCCGAGAAGCTAAACAGTTTTATCAGCGCCAGGAACATAACACAACACTTGCAATTTAGATTTAGAAGAACGCACAGCACGACCATGACTCTCAACTTACTTCACAACCACGTGCGACCTTTTAATTAAAAATCCATCACCCCAGTGAGTCTGAGTATCCAGAAGGCCTTTAACCCGACATGCAACGAATGTTTTGTTATCAAACTCTTGACCACTGGTCTCAATACAACACCGTGTAGTACGATCTACCAAAACAGTTCGTAACAGAACTTCAAGTGTATGGAAAGCTATCCCGAATTTTTCACGTCGTTGCGGGCGTACCAACAGTGTCCATTTTAGGCCCAATCTAGAACAATAATTTAAGTAGAAATTACGCGAAAAAAGTCAGAACATTATTCTGGTCTAATCCGCCCATCTAAATTAAGCCACTCTGTCAAAATTGTTTGAAAACATTTGGTTTTCTATTTTCAACTTTTCCCCCTTTTTTTTCTTTGCACTTCTTTTTTTTAATTCACAGGTCGGACGTTTTCTTACCAGCCAACGAGATACGCGTAAATACAATCCGCGGAAGCAAGTGGTCCACAGATTACAGTGATCATAGATTTGTTAATCACGCGCACAGGGAGCAGCATTAACGAGACGCCCATAAACATGACATAGATAGCTTTCTGCAAGTGCCCTAGTGAGCTTGTGACGAGCCTAACAGGATGCCCATGACCAACATGGTAAAGAACACAGCACCAACGCAAAATCGGGAAAAAAATTATCAGCGTCATATACCAGAGCATTAACTTAAGCAACGCAGTTCGTGTAGCTATTTAAGCATACTCAAGTCCGCTGCTTGATGCATCGATGCTTTATTTCGAACTTTGTTCGAATGACCGTCTTCACAGCCATCGTAAAACGCTATAAGTTCATTAACAAAGTTGATATTGAAATCTTGTACAATAAATGAAGGTTTAGAATTTTCTTTAGATAAGACACCACAAAACTCACTAACAAAAGTTAGTAAGTATCTTACAGCGTTTGCGACGATAGTGAAGAGCATGTGATTCGAACCGACTAAAAGATAGAAACAAAGCTCAACGATTCAGACTACTGTGTACCAATTCGATTTTTAAACTCAAATACACTCAACTGATGTGGAATTGGTGTTGTTGCTATGATATACGGCTCCGACGAATATTCTTTGATTTTTCGACTTTTGGTGTTGTTCTTCATCACTATTAGTCGTGTGCGTATCTGTTAGAAACGCCACAGTCTCTTTCATAAAAAAATTGTCTCCCCGTACAAAATCACCAAAGCTTATCCTTAAATAACACCAATTAGTGGAACTCTCGGTTAAAAATATAAATTTATCGATTTCTTCATCGTTTTATATCAAGCACAAAATGTCTTTCTACAGTTGAGTACATAGAAAACCCTCGCTGTTGAGCCACTAAAAATGCTCCTAAGGACATCGAAGAAGAAAAATCTCAGTGCAGTTTAAACATGTAATTGCAGCCCCTGGGTATTTGCTAATTAACAAATGTCCAGCAGACAAATACGAGTATCTTGTTATCGATTAATGTCTGCACACGCAAGAGAAAGCAGAGAAGTGATGAATGTTGTGAAAGCCAACACCATGTCTTTGTCTACTTACGCCCCTTCAAGTCAAACGCACACTCTTACAATGCCCCACGTTGGGTTTCAAAGTATCATAGTTACTACAAGGGGAGAAGGCCACTATTGCTGTCGATTCCTTGGCAATCAAATTTTGTTCCACAAAACATTTTCACAAAAATTGATGAACAACTGAATGTACTTTACTTTCAACCCCAGAATTCGTAATAAACTTCTCGCGTTGCTTCTCCGTCTCCCTTGCATCTGCGAAATAACGTAACAAAACACAACGCGAAAACCCTGAGAATATGGCGCTAATTCAATTAGACACCAGCAACGGGTAAGAAAATCTAGCCACTGCTTCCACATTGCCCAGAAGTGCACCCACATCTACGCATACAAGGTATAAACAATCGTGTTGCCAATTAAAAAACAATTTCCTTGCTGGTTTTCCAAAATAAACAAATCCTTCATTCCCCACTCCATCGGGGGCAACAAGGACGTAGAAATTCGATCCCGTGGTTGCCGCAGATCATGGATTTGAAGAGTTTTTACAAAAAAATCGACGTGGACAGCATAAAGAGTAAGGAAGCCATTTTGAATGTAATTAGCTTTCATTTTATTGGAAAACTACTTCAGATAGGCTCCCACCGCTGCCCCAGATAAAAATACCTAAGCTCAAGTCGCGTAAAATATTCAAGAGCTCACGCGAGGATTTATCGCATCCACAAGGACCAGCTATGGCGATGGGGGGTGCACCGCCAATGTCCCCACAGTTTCTGCAACCGTGCTCTACGTTTATCGACCGAACACCAACTAGAATCTCAACTGTGTCATCCCTGATGAATATCAGTTACGGTTGTGGCGAGAAAAATGACAGTGGATTGTCAACTTACAGGACGGCAAACAGTTTCGAGGCCGAAAACTGCCCATCGAAGCCGCCCGAAAACGAGGACACTTCCAGTGGTAGAACCATTAACAAGTTAACGGAGAGAATTCAAGATAGATGTAGGAAGACCTACAAAGATATCTCGGAATTTAAAATAAAAAACATCTTCGCTAAGAAGACTGTTGTGAAAAGGACGGAAATCGAGGTTGACATATACGCCAAACAGTACGAAATGGAACTGAGAGAGGAACAGGAGCTGGAGATGGAGTTGGAACGACAGGAAGAAGATTATGCATTCCGGTTCAAGGAACCACGACGACAAAATTCCCAATCGTCGGGAAGTATAAGCCCAGCTGAGTCCACAGCCTCCGGCGTACCAAGTCCACTGCGCCCTCGTCTTCAAGAACTACAAAGAAATATTACACCCCCCATGCTCGTAAAAAGGCGAAAAGCCGTAGTTACTGCTGATTCCATGCGAACACAGGTACCCCGATCAATTTCAGATGAGAGTCCTAACTTACCGCCTCCCAAACCAAATAGAAGCAGCTTATGGAGTGTCCCAAAAGGCGACAGCGTCGAAGAAACAGGACCATATCGAACTACGATGTACACCGGAGTCTCTAAATTGGGTGAAGGCAAAAAAACGAATAAAGATAATGACACTCCTTCCCGGGAAACGCCACAAGTTGAGAGGGGCTGGAAATTCAAAAGCATTCGGGATCGATTTAATTCAAATGAACCCGGAACAGAAAACAAATCAAAGAAGGTTTCGCATGCACAAGACTCCTCCGTAAAAGATTCACCTAACCAGGAAAAAAAGAGCTGGCGATTGAGTAATCTTAGCTTACGACACGCGGAATCTCTTGAAAAAACAAACCACTCTAGTCCGGAGGGTAAATTCACAGCGATCAAACAAAGTATCAAACGGATGAAGGAGCGCAATTTGAAACGAGAAGCCTCCGTCGATTCCTCGGCAGAGCCGCCTGACGAGCCTCAAAAGTCGAAGATACCTGATCAGCTGAAAGCAGGCCTGCGACGACTTCGATTGAAGGAACGTTCATTCTCTTTCGACGAAGGTTCAGCCCCGGAAAAGGACCAGGAAAATGTAACTCAATCGGCTACTAACAGATTGCGCAACTTTAAGAAGAGCTTAAAAGCGAAGCGCCCACCCGAGCCTACAACTGATGATGAAACTCCAGAAAAACCAGCTCCACCTGGTCGATCAATGACTCTAATAAGAAAACTGAATCACATCAGAAGCCGAAAAGCTGAGTCTGAGAACGACGAAGAAGGAACTGAAGCAACACAAAGCGATGGCCAACAAAAGACAAAATCCAGCAACTTAGAAAAACTAGACCAAGCTCGAAACAAGGCCCTAAAAAAGATGAATGCACAGATGCAAAAGATGAAGATGTTTCAAGGTAAATCGAGAGATTCTCCAGCCGAGTCGAGTCCGGAGAAAGCAACCAACAAGTCCGTTTCCAACGACAGTAAAGCAGGTATTGTTGCAGAAATTTCGAAGACCACAAAAACCATGTGGACAACTAACAAAAGCATGTCCGAATCTCTCGAATCGGACGACAGCATCGACGCGCCACGTGTTCTCATTCACCAAGACAACTCTGACCAATACGAATCAACTTTAATTATTGCCGTGACAAGGCCTGCCCCTCCAATACCATCGCCTGTTATTAGTGAAATCATCCCAAGGGCTAAGCCCAAACCAATGTCGGAATGGATTCCTAACAAGAATGCCGTCTCGAGTTTTCTCGAAATTTCCCCGACTCCACCGCATCTAGACATCATTCGTGGGCACGTTCGAAAGCAATCCATGGATTCTAATGACTCCGATTCATGGATTCCCGAAAACTTCCGGATCAAGAGCTGCGCCTCCTCCACATCAACCGGGTTGAATAAGATCACCGAAGGTGACGAGCCCTGGAAAGTGCACAGCGTCTTCAGTGAGGATAAACTCTATAAGACTCGAAGCATTGATATCTTCACCCACCGAAATGGCGGAGCATTTTCCGACTTCGAAGAGGAACTGAAGAATGTCCCCGTGCGACGTGTTACAGCCATCAGCGGCGATAGTATCAATAAAACTCTAGGCGATAGCACGGACGACGATGATGACTATGATAATGCATCGCGAATCACCCGTTTGCAGGGTACATCTCCGAATATCCCCAAAACAACAACTGTGGAAATTGTGCGAAACGACTCCATGACGGTAGAGGAGGACAACGCTAATCCATCTCCGGAGGTACTACTCTCAACCAAGAAGGGCCAAATCGGCAATAGCCAAGAAAGCTTGGATGCAAACTACGACGAAGATGAAGTACTGTCCAGTGATGAAGAAGAGGACGACTTGCCTAATATGGCCCCTTCTCCTCCGCCATCTTATTCACCTCCACCACCTCCACTTCCATCACGGAAGCCGCCCCGTCATATTCCTGATCGCAACGACTCAATGGTCCGATTAGCTAGGCCACTAATAAAGCAGACGTCCATGCGGCATTCATTTGATGAAGAGATCGAGTCGAACGACCTCGGCAAAGTAAACAAACTAATTTCCCGCTTCGAAAAAAGCCCTCCTCCAAAGTCCATACCGCAAATTCAACTGACGGCATACGAAAGGGACGATGAAGACGACGAAAAGAAGCCAGCGATTAAAGCAGAAGAGGAAGCGCTACCCAAAAATGGAAACAAAAAGCGACCAGCACCAATTCCGAGAAAAGTTGCACCTCGGCCAGGGGAAGGTTCCAACAACAACAATAACAATAACAATATCGAAGACATTCCGCAATTGCGAAACGTACCAGATGTCATCTCTCCGGCCAACACGCTGTCCTTTCAAATGGAGCGCCAATATTTGGCTAATATGTCTTCCAGAAGTCCCACTTCGGAATACGGTTCTCCAATTGGTTCCCTATGCCTCTCTGAAAAAGTCTCCACCAGCTCTGAATACGGATCCCCAACCGGCTCCTTGTATTTCAACAAAGCTGTGCATTCTGGGCGTCGACTGTCGACCAGGTCATCGCTGAGGGACGACGACACTTTCTACTCCTTTGAAAGTGACGAAGGTAAACTCAAATACTGACCCACAATTGGTGCAGTCACCTTTTGAATAATTCCCTTCTTTCCAGAGAATAACTTCTACTCGTTAACCGAATCGACCTCCGCTAAGTACTCTGTAGAAATCTAAAGCCGAGGAACGGATATTTCTTCCTGGGCATTCACCTGCTCCCGAGGAATACGATATATATTTCATTTGATTTTGTGATTACCTGTTGTTAGAAGTGTTTATTAAATATTTAATCAAACAACTTGCTTCGTTTCATTATCGACTGCAGCGCCACAAATTGACAAACTGTCAACTGTCAGATGAAAGGTTGCGGGACACTTCACTTCATATAGAAACTAATAGATGATGGGAGTCAACGCAAAGGTGGAGGTCAACCTAATTCAATCACTGAATAAATTAGACATGCTAATGTATTGGAGGAGGAATCTCCCGGCTAAGCGGGAGACACACAGATATCTCGGATATGATTAAGCAATAGATTGCATAGATAGCATCATAAAACTGGTCAATCGATTCTCACACTCCGGCTTAAGACTAACCACTTATGATGCACTATAACCTCAAGGAATGATGATGGGAAAATGGAAATGCTTTACCTCTTGAAAAGCCAATTAACTATTCTAACGGTAAAGTGTTAGAGAGTTGGGCAAGTGGAAGGTGTTTAAAGAATGTAAACAAAATGGCGTTTCGAGTACTCTCCCTGGATGATTGAGCCCACGTTTCCCTCCTTGGAATTGCTGCAACAAAGACGTTCTTCATACCATACACGTGAGAAGAATATGAAGAAAGGGCGTAAGAGCTAATTGAAATAGCAACAGGAGAAGATATTTATAAGAAATGTTTATGGGATTCGAAAGTGCCACAAAGTTAACTACTGACCCGAATATATAGTTCGGCAATATATCAATAAACAAAGAGTTCACTTGTTCATTTAGGGGAATGCAGATCTTTGAAGATTGTACAAGTTTTAAATTCGCAATTTGTTTTCTATACGTTTTATTATATTGATTATATTGAGTTGCAATGCAATAAGCATGCCCCTGGTAGTCCCAGAAGCCTAGGATACAGAAAAGCGGTGCAGGAATCTAAGAAAGCCAACTATGCCTAGGTGCATCTAAATAAACCTTAACACAGGCGGGGCCATGCTAGACATTCTAACTCAAAGCTCTCTAGAATGCAAGGCCAACATTTTACTGGTGAACGAACGGAATAGAGGTTTCTCCAATGTACAGCGATGAAGAAAATACGTCACAGGCAAAGTAGTAATTTGCTTACCGGGAGGTCGTGCTTCGAAGAAACTCAAACCGAAAAACATAGAGGATTGGTCTGGGCAAAAATATAGGGTATTTCATTTCGAGGTATAGAACTTTAAATTTATATAAAGCACAGCAAATTAATTTCAATGGCCACAAATATGAATTTATTGGAACCATAATTATACGCTATTAGTGTTGGAATATATAACCGCCGCGGCTGAAGTGTACAGGACCTAATCTGGAGGAAAATGAACAATTGAACAATTGGTAGACGTTTCTCTGGAGTGAATATACTCACTATAAAATGGAAAATCAAACCAATCATAATTAAACGGTGAACTGTCAAATTGACATTGACAGCTTGAAAATCTATACCTCAAAATAAAACAACTTACTATGTCAGCTGCTATGCCACTCTGAACCAGAACATTGTTGAAATCGAACATCTAATGAGTGATCTTGTTCGAACTGTAAAGGGAAAGCATCCTACAATTGTAGCTGGGGATTTCAAAGGGTAGAAAGGGGAAACGTCCGTTTAGAATCTATCTCGGCCCTATACTCGACAACACCACAATCGTTACAACCGCCGCCATAGCCCGTACGCTCTTCGACTAAACAGAGCTCTGGTCCTACTATTGTAAATAGAGCAAGTAAAGCCCTGATTAACAGAAAAGGCTCCTCTATAAGTGGCCTCATTTTTGCCAGCGTGTCCCTGTCAAGAGGCCTCGAATGAAGTTTATCGGATATGTATGCATATAGCAACCACTTCGCAATCGTGTTCCAGCCGCCTCATAGAAATAAAAATGCCCAGCGTAAGGCATGGAAAACTAGCACACTTGATGAGGCCGAGCTTGACTTTATGATGGTAGCGATCCTAAATCGCCACTCCCATACAAACCCCAACATACCTAAATAATCCCATCCAAATCCCCAATACCTCCCATAACCCAAATCCTAATTTCATATTGAATCATATGAGCGATAAATTAAACCAAAAGTTAATTTGTCGCACATTGATTCAATTCCACATTAATTCATACCCCAATCCAAATTGAATCATATGCACGATAAATTTAAACCAAAATCCATTTGTCGTGCAGTGATTCAATTCCCAAAATCCTGATATCATGAAATGCTTAATTCAAAACGCATTTCATGATTCCCCTTCCAGGAACCTATTCAAATAATTTCTTAACCATTTCCTAGAACACAATTCCAATTGAAGCACACAAAATCTTGTGTGTGCTTCTTGGAATTTTCACATTAAAAAAGTTGACAATTCTCAACGCAAAATAAAATAAAAGGGCAACAAATTTCAATTTCGGTATCAGCAAAGTTCTGGAAGGCCAAACCCCTGGTCCGGTGCTGAATAAAAAGGAAAGAAATAAAAGAATTTAAGAAAGGAGAATACAACACACCAGCGTTTTAATTGTCGACAGAACACTCCCCCGGTGGAGAGTGTCCTATCCTGGGAAAAGAGACCTTAACAGGAGACCCTAAGACGCAAATTAAAAGAGATCTTAGCAGGAGACCCTAAGACACAAATTAAAAGAGATCTTAGCAGGAGACCTCAACAACCGAGTTAATAGAAATACTAACCACAAGATTAAGCAAAGCCGATGGCAAGATATTGCGGGCCTGGGCGCACCACGAAAGGAAATCCGGACAGGATATTGCGGGCGCTAACTGCGGGGACACCCTCCAGAAGACCATCACAAAAGAAAGAAAGCTTCCTCAACATGACGAAGAATCCGAAAGCGCCACAAGGTTCAGTCGAAGAGTACGCAACGCAAATGGTACAATACCAAGAAAGGTACAAAAAAGAACACATACAGGACAATTTTGGAACGAGGAAATATCTGAGCTTCGGGGTAGATGTATTAAATTACGGTGAAGAACACGATATAAGAGAAGGAGGCCAGAGTACGTCCCAGAACCAATTTAGGGACGCTAGAAGGCAGCTAAAGAAAATCATAGAAGTAAGTGAGATTTAAGCTTTCAAGAAACTAACGGAGAAAGTCCAAAATAATGTTTAGCACATCATCATCATCATCGGCACTACAACCGGAAACTGGTCTTGGCCTTGTTTAGCAAGTCCTGAGGCTTGTTAAATTTTCTATAATGATTTGTTTTTTCCGGGCAAGGTCATTAGTCTTGCGCCAGAGGCTCCCCGACGGGAAATCGAACCCCGGTCACCCGCGTAACAGGCGGGTATACTAACCACTATACTATCGAGGAGCCTAACGTTTAGCGCGGTGTCTACAAATTGGCCATGCGTCGCGTTAATGCATATCAATATGCTGTACCCAAAAGCCCTGAACTATACTATTGTAACCAGTCTACCATATTCCCTAGTAACGGAAATCTCCATGTTCTAAATATAATAGTGTTCTCGCAAACTGTGCTGGAATCAGCAGTCATACAAGAAATAGAACCAGTCGCTTGTTGGATCAGAGTGTCACAGGATTCGGGACTTGATGGTATACCAAATTATGTGTTGAAAACGACCAGGGTGGTAAAGCGAGAAATAAAATATACACCATGTGTCTAAGAGAAGGAATTTCCCCAAAATACTGGATGAAACAGAGACTAGTACTGATATCAAAGGACAATAACGCACCCCAAGAACCATCATCATACCGTCCCATCTGTATTGAAGACCCGTCATTCGTTAATCGTAATTGATCCAATTTGTCCATCGCTTTCAAGGACTTGTCAGATTGTGCGCTATTGTGATGGGTACAGTACTTTTTACTTAACCATGTGGGACCGTTTTTTTCTACATAATACGCTCCTCTGATTATTCTTACTTTCTGCAAGTAATGGATGAAGATTATGCCATGCGCATCCCAAAAACCGGGGGCAATAACCTTCCCGGCCGAGCGTTGGTCGGCTTTCGTGGCTTTCTAGTCACTCTGCAGACTACCTTTTGGACTCAGGGGTATGGTAATAGACCCACGTCTCATCCATCGTCACAAAACGTCGAAAAAAGTTCGCTCGATTACGTTACAACAACACCAAAACGACCGTTTAATCATCAGCGCGTTGCTGTTTTTGGTCGATGATCAGTAAACACAGCATCCATCGTGCCGATAGGTTTTTCATCAAGAAAATGTATCCCGTCCGTTCTTTTGAGATGCCCATGGCCTCAGCTAACTGGATCAATTTCACTCTAGCATCACTTAAAACGATCCTATGCACTTGCTTTACGATATCCTCATTGGTAGCCTCTTTTGGTCTCCCAGAGCGAGGTGAGTCTTCGGTTCTTGTACAACCCATTTTAAATTCACTAAACTACCGATAAACTGTTGTTCTCGAAGAAACAGATGTGGGATAACATTTCTGTAACCATTGTAATGATTGTTCAAAAGTTTTTCCCATCAAAAAAATAATGTTTGATCAAGATGCGATATTCCTGTTTTTCCAATTTTCTTTTACAAAGGCGAAAGTAGCGTCACTTTAACGACTGTAGCTTATAAACAAATGGACGAAATGTCCAGATCTTCATATATAAACTAGTGACAGATGAGCCTCTCGTGGCGCAAGGCTAATAACCTTGCCGGGAAGAACAAATTATTATGGACAATTTAACAAGTCTCAGATAAGGACTGGATGCCGGTGGAGAGACTTGTTAAATAAGGCCAAGACCGAATCCCGATTGTAGAGCCGATGATGATGATGATGATGATGACCCTCCCGAAATGAGTCATATTCATTTCTAGTGTCGCCACCTATTGACAACTCCTCGGCCTTTTCATGCCATGTAGTACTTTGAGGTGCGCCTTTCAGGACAATGTCAGAGCACAGTGCGAGCGGAAGGAGAGGAGGCAGATATGGAAAGGAGGTATCGATGTATATTGGTCTTAAATTCTTGGACATTGCAGCGAGAAAGAAAGACATGATCAGGTAGAGCATTCCACGTTCGTGTGGTTCGGCTAAAGAATGGCTCTCTATGTTTATTCGTGCGTTTAGAGTTGACTTTCAACCTGAACTGATGGGCATTCACAGATTGACGAGTATCGCGAGAAAATCTCTGAAGGGGCGGAACACATTGCGCAAGTTCAGTTGAGCAACGACTGTGATAATACCTATAGAAAAGAAATAGGCTGATATGTTGTGCCTATGTTGCCACGACGAACGTGATCAATTCAATGCTCGTTTTTGCATCCTATCGAGGACGTGTAGCACTGTTTTGAATGCGCCTGACCAAATATGGACGTTGAATTCTATTTTGAGACGAATGTACGCCTTGTAAATAGTGGCCAGGTTAGATGGAGTGAAGTATATTTTGCATGTCTTAAGGAGCCCCCTGAAGTTTCGTGACACTTCGCCCATTCGTTTACAAACCTACCATCTTAACACAAACCCTCGAAATACGTGTAATCTCCGCCTTCTCTTCATTCCCATCAGCGTACCTTTTATGGTCTCAACGAACCCCTAGTTTGACTTTGACCTTTCTATCCATTCTCTCAAGCACCGCCTCCTAAAGCATTCTCACCACCAATCTTAAGCGGCGCTTTCTACACTTTACTCTAACCTGCCCCAACCCCCCGCACATATTCCTGCCTTCTTAATATGTGCTGTTTATCTTAGGTTAAACTTAGTTAGGTTAGTTCTTACGTTCTTTAGTTTGTAAATTATATATCGTTTAACTTGTAAGTACTTATATTGCTTGAATTAAGACAATAATACCACAATGTCGGTAGCCCCACTAAATTTAAACTATACTCGTTTGACTGACGCTACTTTCGCCTTCGTAAAAGAATGGAAAAACAAGAATATCGCATATTTATAAAACATTGTTTTTTTATGGGAAAAACTTCTGAACAATGATTGCAATGGTTGCAGAAATTTTATCCCACATCTGCTCCTTCGAGAACAACAGTTTATCGATGGTATAGTGAATTTAAAATGGGTCGTACAAGCACCGCAACCGCTCCTCACGCTTCAAGGCCAAAAGAGGCTAGGAAATGGCCGTTTATATTTGATTCACCCTTGTTTTGGCACGGTGCGTTTACCGTGTAATTCGAATGCGAAACGAACGACGAGCATTTATAAATACGAACGAAATGTTTCTTAGTACGACAACGAAAACGAGATTACATATATTTTCGATAAACTAGACTTATTTTCAATTGAACTCGATAGATATGAATTGACAACGAAAAACCTCATTTACATTTTTACATTTACAGTAAAACAAAATAACAATGCTGCCAAACATGCAGGTATTATTATAAAACCATTAGAAGGGAATTAATAACAAATTATAACAATTAAGAATTACAACAAAAACTATTAGGAATTATAGTTAAATTAAATATTTAGATTAGATTATTTAGGATGCTAATGTTGAATCAAAAATGCTGCGACGCACGCTCGTATTTCGGAATATATATACTATTGATTTAAGCAATAAGAAAAATCGATTTTTTGAACCGTCTGATGTGGTTTCCCCCTTAAAATTCAAAATCCCCGCTGTGCGTACGTTTCGTAGATTACAAAAAGTGTACAAAAGTAAGACTTGAAACATATGGTGTCTTCGTTTGTTAAACATCTGTAGTTGATCATCGATAAATAATAATACGAGGGCAGGTCAATAAGTCTTTAGAAAATAAGGATGCTTTTTTTTTATTTTCTCATTTAGCCGCCCTCATAGTTACGCATAATACTGTCCAGTTATCGTATGTCTCCTGTCCAAATAGTCAATGAAGATAATCCCAAAACACAGTAGCCATAACCTTTCCAACTGATTTCACCGTCTCTGTCTTCTTTGGAGTCCGTTCGCCTGTAATAATCCACTGTTTTGCATGTTCATCTCGGGAGTATAGTGGTATATCCATGTTTCATCTGCCCAGAAACTCATCTCGGTTGGGACGCATACGCTCCAAAAGTTCTCAACTGAGAGCAAATGCGGCACCCATCTCGCAGGTATTTTCTTCATACCCAATTTATCTTTCTCTCGGGAGTGTAGTAGCGTATCCATGTTTCATCTACAGCTACTAATCTGCACAGAAACTCATCTGGGTTGCGTAAGGAAAAGAGCCTTAGAAGAGACCACGCGGTTGCGTTTGTTCTTAGCTGAGGCCAAATGCGGCACCCATTCTGGCAGATTCGTCAGCAAGCTTCAGTCAATTCTATGCTTAAAGATCCAAATCATCCAAAAGATCATGGTCGAGAGACCTTCACGACATGTCTCACTTTTATCCAGAGCATTAATGCTCCTGAAATGTCAGCAACGCTCAGTAACCTGTTCGGTGTCTTGTGTAAAACGAATAGTAATAAACAACCATAAGGTTCTCGGCTGTGAGCAAATGCGGCACCTATCTCGCAGACATTTTTTCCATACCCAATTTATCAGATACCTACAAGATATTTATATATTGTATTTGACAGATACCTAGTGAGGAATGATGTTTACTAAAAACAGACCAATAGCGATGCTACGAGCGCCATCTCTTAGAACTTCTAAGGACTTATTGACCTGCCCTCGTATTCTAGTTACCTTTTGGATATGCGCTGGTTGTCATAACTCGATTTGAAAGCACATATGAAGCCTTCAGGGTTGCCAGATGCCGATGATTTAAATGGCCCACCCGTGTTCTTATGTATTTGTGATGACATAAGCTACGTCCAACATTCTGAGCAAGTTTCTTGCATATCTGAGAAAGTCCAACTATCCTCAATTTAAGTATTTTGACAATAGGAAAAAGTAAAAAAACAATGAAAGATGATTGAATATAAAAATTAAAGGGAGACGATTTTTATATTTATATTTTATATCCACGCTAGCTGGGTGAAGGATGCTCTATCTGAACGTAGCATTCCTGAGTAGACTCTAACACCGAAGTAAAGAAAACGATAGACGGAAAAGGCATGAAACAAATTGAAAATTGACAGATACCCAGGGAGGTATGATGCTTACTAAAAACAGATCATTAGCGATGGTACGAGCGCCATCGTAGGCGTTTCTAAGGACTTATTGACCTCATCATCATCATCATCATCGGCACTACAACCGGTCTTGGCCCTATTTCACAAGTCTGAGGCTTGTTAAATTTTCCATAATAATTTGTTTTTCCGGGCAAGGTTATTAGCCTTGCGCCACACTTATTGACTTACCCTCGTATAATGCGTTTGAAGCAGCGCTTTTTTTTCAATCTCTGAATCACATAGGACAACAATTTCCCATAAGGCTCTTCAGCACGAGGTCAAAACCTTTAGCTCTTCAATCTTGACAACCTGTTGTGCACCTGTAGTCATTTAGAAAAATGTGAAATAGCACATTGTCGCAGGGTACAATGTTCAGCAAGAGGCATCATAACAATATCTAATCTAAGTTGTAAAATTGCTACAAATTAAAAACGACCAAAAACGGAGCATTGTTTCGACGCCCAATGGTGAAGAACTATTCATAACTAATACGTCTACCACCGCCACGATATGATTAGGAGTACTGCACTAAAATAATAATTACCCGAATGTCGACCGTTCGATTTACACAATTTATATTTTAGAAACTGATATTTTTTGATCAAACTAGACACATCTTTGTGAATTGAAAAACGTTGTTCTGCTTTCTAATATGCGGTTCTCTTTTGACATCGAACCTTCAACAAGGATCTACAAGTTTCAATTAATTCAATCAAGGATCTAGTTGTACGTTTGCTCCGTCTACCTGGCTCTTCCCTAAATTCGGGACATGCCCATTTTTATTCGTCTTTCACTAAAGTCGGGATATATCCAATCTCATGCAATTCCCTTTGTATTTCATCGGGGGATTGAATTCCTTTTCAAACTAGTCCTTGTTACAACGGCAGATAACTCGCTCAGTATTTGTTAGAAAAAGGAAGGCAAAAAAAAAAAAAAAAAAAGAATAATTCTTTTCCTACACACAATTCAAAGCTGGTGTTTGTCACGGTGCAGCTGCTTCATAGGCCAACATTCCCACTGGCACGAGTTCCCCTTACTTATGCGGAAGAACCCTATGGAATTTACATCCTGTATTCTTTGAAAAGAATTTCGTAAACGAGACAACAGCCCTCACCACATCTGCCGAAGATGCATCCCTTGCGTCCTTGCAACTAACAGGGGGAAAATAATGGACTATATATTTCCGTTTATGAATTTATTTGCCGACAATCAACAATAGATTCGAGGATTTGGATCGCATCCTTATGTCTATCGAAAACCATAATCTCTAGATCGAGTGTTTAATTAGAGGACTACTCGATTAGTGACCTAAACCGTCATCAGTCCGTCATTCATTTATTCCCCATCCACTGACAGATTTGCACAAATTGAATCAAAATCTCGAGCCACTGAAGGCGATTGATGCTTAACCTGAATTGAGTCCGAGACTGGAAAACGACGATGGATCAATCAGTCTCATGTGAAGTGCGGGAAGGGTTTCGAAAGCGATCTGAATGGAATGAAAAACTGAGGGTACACCGAAGTTAATTGGCGTGCGTCGATTTGATGCATGACTAATTCCCAGCCGGTGTCCTATGGGAAATCATTACTATAAAAAAGAGAAGAGACAGATATGCCGAGTGTAATTAATCTATGTGGCTTTCGTTTTAAAGGTCGAATTCGTGTATGGTTCTTAAAAAGGAATAAATTCCTTATTGGATCAAGTCCCACAGAATTTCGTGAAATTAACTCAATACTGTGATAGAAGGGTTGTTTTCATTGAAAATGCTTTATTTTATTTTGGGATACATTAAGATATTTCCCAGTGTACCTAATGTAACAGCAATATTAACGGGTTAGGTGGGTTTGAACATTTCAAAGAATTCTATTTCTGGTTTTTGTTTTATTAAATAGTACAATATGTCTAGAATATTCTGATAGGAGTAAAATTCTAAAAGATAGAACCTTCGGAAGTTCCGCCCATCAGGCCACGTTAGCCTGCGCGTCGCAGGTATATTGAGACAGTCCTTAGCTATAGTTTGTCTGAGGCTGGCTCTGGGACTCGAAGCAAGAATTCAAGAGCAAAAGGATGCCCTGGATACTGCCGCTGCAACACAATGGTATGAGTCTAGAATTCAGTTTACTTAACATTTAATATTATGAAAAAATCATACAGTCAATCAACTTTTAAATTATTCGTTGAAACTTTCCCGAACTGAGACTAAAACACGCGTCGACACACTTGACGTCACTTGATTTTTTTGGTGCGCACTCCACTTAGGTTGAGACTAGACTATCTCGAATAAATGACTGGTGCTGGAATCGACTATGTAAGTTGGAAAAAAGATGTTGTCTGCATGTGATTTCAGTTTAAAACTTCAATCGCGTTTTTCTCGAGACAATATTTTTGAAATCGGTTGTCATGATTTCTCAAAAAGTTAACACGTTGACGGACAGTTGCGTCTATAGCCGTCAAGTTCAAGTTCACTATGTGACATGACGGCAATAGCCGTCCAATACGAAACGGTCGTTTTTAGACACTGCGGCTGTAGCAGCACAAATGCGCATTTACCAGCGTACAAGTAGAAGCCTAGTGTCATGTTTTCGAAAAAAAATTTAGTATGCAAGGTTATACATTGAGTATGCACGTGGTTGTGAACGGAGTAGTGCGATCTTGTTTTCTCTTCAATTTACAGTTGCTATTGATACATTTAACGATATTTTTTGTTTATACTGGTAAGTATTTGTTTATGATTGATTTTACACTTTAAATAGAAATAAAAAAATTTAAATTTAGCATTTTTTCATTCATTTAGCGATATTTATAGTTATACTGTTTACTTTTTGTTTTTTATGATATTACATTTATTTATTTTTGTTTGATCATGAACTAACATTTCGTGTAAAACTCCCAAAAATACTTTGTTGCTCACAAAAAATTGCTTATTTCAGTCATTAAACCTGTCATTTACGTTTTTAAATTTTTGCTGTTATAGCCGCCATCGTCCCATTACATAGTGTCTAGAGTCCGCTGGCGCCATGACGGTTGTAGCCGCAACCTAATTAAAGGTGCTGAATTAATCAAAATTAAGTGTATTTAAGCAGAAAGAGTAAAACTATACTTCTAATATTCTAAAAATTACAAAAACATATAGTGTCAATTTTCGAATTTCACTTGTTTCTACTGTCCGTCAACGTGTTAAGAATCGATTTGGTCCAAATTTTGTACACTTCTTTCAGATAACATTATCTAGGGCTTGAACAAAGACTCCTTTTTCTATCACAACTAATTGTATAAGGCAATACATACATGATGCAAATTTTACCTAAAAATAGGATTTTTTGTTCACAGCTCCGCAAAAAAATCAATTCCTTCGTCCAGGCACGAGTTTTACAATCTAATTGGATTTTTTTAATTTCAGATAAATCTGGCATGAGTTATCCTGACAACCGGGAAATTAACTCCCAATGGCTGAATTTTCAAAATTTTCAAATGAAAAATTCACACATAGACATCTATGTGGCCATATTTTCTTAATGGCTTCTGTCTATTACTAGTATTACTGTTTATTGGCCTGTAGGAACCCGGAAGTTCATGACCTTACCGCCTCGACTCCGCCACCGTTCTCTGTCCTGTGCGCTCTCCTTCCACGCTTAACCCGCCGTTCCGATCTTCTCAAGGTCAAACCTAACATTGTCCTCCCATCTCCGTCGCGGCCTTCCTGTCGGTCTCTTTCCCGTTGGTCTACCGTCAAGAATTCTACGCACGGTCCTATCGTTGCCCATTCGCGCCACATGTCCGGCCCATCTTAATCTTCGCGACTTGATTACTCTCACTATTGTATGTTTGCGATATAGCTCCTCCAATTCATGGTTGTGGAGCTTCGTCCATTGTCCTGCCTCCTCGTCATATTTACCTCTAATGTCCATAAAAAAATCTCAATATGCTCCCTAATAATGTGCTTAAAGATCTCTCGGCATTTCGCCAATATATCAACAACAAAATGACCTATCCCAATAATGACAAGCACTTTTGACCCTAATCGTCACACCCTCGTCCCCCTCATCATCTCAATACCCTCAATACGTTCCCCCTAACTGTCTACTATCAGAATGTTAGAGGTCTCCGCTCCAAAACATAATCGACTCGGGAAAAGGCACATTCCCTCTGTTTAATTCCTGTTCGTTTACCGGAAGCGAACGAACACGACACACAACACCAATCGATACGAAAACGAAATTCTTTAATTAACGAAAACGATTGATTCAATAGAATTCACAAAACGAAACAAAAATTCTATATCATTTGCATAATGCAAATTGACAAATAATAATAACAACAGAAACTATGACAACACAAAAACTAATAACAAACGAATAACAGAAAGGACAAGTGCTGCCAAATATACAAATTAATTATAAATTATAACAATGAATAACAAAACTAATAATACGAATAAATGAACTATACTAATTAATGACAAATGTAATAACAGAAAATACTAACAAACTAATAATACCAATAAAACAAAAGATAAAGAAATGACTTGAACTCATTAGTTCAAGCACGACGCGACACCCTCCCCTTCGACATATACTGACTGAGACCAACTTTACCCCTAGTATTAATAGTCTTGAACTATTCCCTCTCTCCTTCAATGTTCTTCGCAATGACAACGTGCAACGAGAAGGCCCCAATTCCCCATACCGTGGAGTGCTACTTGCCACTCATAACAGACTCGCTTCGTCTCTAATTGCCATCTCTTCTTCTCCTGATCTGGACTACGTCGCAATGGAAATTGACAAGCGTCCTAATATACCTCCTTCACGACCCATCGTGTCATACGAACTCACAATAGAAGCGGTAGATAACCTAACCGAGTTAAGCAACTCCCTAGACGAAATCGTCGTTCTTGGCGATTTTAACCTCCCCCCTTCTCTAATGGACATTGGCTGACGAACAACACTTCTACTTCTCAAGCCCCACAAGTTCCAAGAAACGTATTTTTATAAACGCTCTGACCGACTCATGCCTCCGTCAAATAAGCAATGTCCCAAATCATATGGGGAGACAACTGGACCTCGTGTTCACAACGGACCCCTATAATTCCTCAGTTGCCCCCCGCCCGCACGCCCCCCCCCCCCCCCCCCCCCGCTCTCATCCCTTTATCTTGATCATGAAACCCAGCCTTCTCTATCTCATGATAGCTTTTCCTACAACTTCCACAAAGCTAACTTCCGCCTTCTAAATGAGCATCTTCGCAAAACAGCGTTTCGCTTTGATCATTTGGGTGTAGAGGAAGCCACTACCACTCTTTATAAGGAGATGCCATCGCCCTATATGTCCCTTATTCTCGTCACAGGTCATCGGTTTCATGGCCGCCATGGTACAACCGCACACTCCACACTCTTCGGAACAAGAGAAATAACTTGTGGAACATTTTCCTCAAAACGCGTTCCTTCCAGAACTACTCCAGTTATCTATGTTCCTTTTATACATTTTCCGAGCTCTACAACTCCCTCTACTCCAACTACCTCATAAAAACACAATCCAATTTGATCAATGACTCCAAATCTTTTTTCATTTTATAAATTACAAACGTAAATCCGACGCCTATCCTTACTCCCTTTCTTATGACGCGACTTCTTCAACCGACCCCCTAACTATTGCCAATCTATTCGCTTCGTTTTTCAATAAATCCTTCACAGACATCTCCTTCGAGCCCAATCCGTCTTACTTTAGAGACTTGTCCGAATTCTCCCTTGGCCCCTTCACACTCATACTATTCAACGACACGTAGTTGAAGAGAAATTAAACTTACTCAAACACGAGTTCAGCCCTGGATCTGATGGACTCCCGGCTGTATTTTTAAAGAAATGCTTCTCTTATCTTTCTCTCCCGATATAAAAGATATTCAATCTATCCCTTTCACAACGGATCTTCCCTAGTATCTGAAAATCCTCCTTTGTCACGCACATACATAAAAAGGGACCTAAAAACGATGTAAGCAACTACCGGCCCATCGCCAAACTGTATCAAATCCCTAAACTGTTCGAAGGGATTCTCTACAACGCGCTATCTTTCCGTTGTAAATCCATCATCTCACCCAACCATCATGGTTTCCTTTCGGGTAGGTCGACCACAACCAATTTGATCGAGTTCTCATCCCATACTCTCCGTGCCTTAGAAAATGGCAACGAAGTCGATGTAAACACCACAGATTTCAGCAACGGCTTTGACAAAATCTCCCATAATCTCATCCTTTTTAAGCTGTCCTCCCTGGGTTTCGAATCCCTATTGATCAAGTAGTTGTCTTCTTATCTGAAAGATCGATCCTACCATGTCAAATTCAGAACCTCTCTTTCCAATCCTTTTCTTCCCACGTCAGGGGTTCCGTAAGGCAGTCATCTAGGGCCTGTAGCGTCTCTAACAGATACACACACAAAAACACAAGAAAATAATGAAGACCACCGAACGAAAATCGAATAAGAAAATACATCAGAGCCGTATACCATAGCGATAACAAAACAATTCACATCAGTGGAATATACTTGAGTTTAAAAATCGAATTCAAAACACGGCCAGTAGCCTGATGTTACGCTTAGGTTCAATTTTTGGTGATTCTAACTGTCATAGCGTCAGTTCGAATTGCACGTTCTTCACTATCATTTCAGACGCTATATGCCCCTCCTATTTATCCTTACCATCAAGGACGTTGACTCCATTATTAAATACTCATCCACCTCCCTCTATGCGGATGACGCCAAACTCTACAAAACAATCCTCTCTCCTCTCGACTCCTCAGTTCTCCAAACGGATCTCGACAGCTTCTCAACTTGGTGCTGTAATAACTGCCCCGAAAAACGTCAAATGTCACCCCATCACCCCCCCCCCCCCCCACTTCCTGCTAAACCAGCAGATATTATACTCATCCACCGTCTCCTTTCAGGCACAATCAACTGCCCAAGCTTGCTCCCCACCTTTGCACTCCACACTAACCCCCGTGACCTGCGAAACCCTCGCCTGTTCTATCTACCCACCCACCACACTTCTTACGGCTCTAACGAACCCATTTCACGAATTCTGAGGTGGGCAAACTCCTACCCCACCTCCTTCGATTTCAACTTTACCTCTACTGCTCTCAACTTCACCCCCCCCCCCCCCCCCGACCTTGCCCCGCCCACCGTCTATACCCTTACAACTCGTACACATTCCAACACATATGCCGTTCACTGTCGCTGTCTCTCTAATGCCACATGTAGGCCATGACGATCCTTGTCCCCGTTCAATCCAAGTTGACATGCAGTTTCCATGTGACACCCCTGGATAGCTACTTTGGAGAGACTTGCTAAATAAAGCCAAGACCGGATCCCGGTTGTAGTGTCGGTGATGATGATGATGATACGTGCCCCGATCGATCTATACCACTTTTGTTCGCACTCTTCTTGAATGTCAGCCAGGTCTGGTCCCCATATCCGCAGAATTGAGAGCGTTCAACGACGACGTTTCTTACGTTTTGCCATTCGAGAACTGTGTTGGGAAAACCCCCCGCCCCTGCCCCTTTACACAAATCGTCCCAAACTAATTAACCTCACCACTCTAGAAGAGCGATGAATTCACCTTGACATCCTCTACATCCACCGTCTTCTCTCAGCAATTGACTGTGAAAGCCTTCTCTCATCCATCTGTTTATCTACCAGCCCATCACTGAGGCTATAACCTACCCGGCCGAGCGTTGGTCGGCTTTCCAGCCACTTCGGAAACTGTCTATTGGACTCAGGCGCGTGGTAATGGAGCCACGTTTCATTGATCGGCACTAAACGTCGAAAAAAGTTCGCTCGATTACGTTGCAACAACGCCATACCGGGCATTGAATCAAGGCGCTGCTGTTTCGAGGGTCGAGGATCATCAAACGCGGCACCCATCGCGTCGATAGCTTTTTCATCTCTAAAAGGTCGTGCAAAATGTATCGTGCTCGTTCTTTTGAGATGCCTCGCGCAACTTTACTTTACGATCAGTCAAAACAATACGATGCACTTGCTTTACGATTTCCGCATTCGTAGACTCTTTTGACTTTCCAGAGCGAAGTACATCTTCGGTGGTTGTACGATCCATTTTAAATTCAACAAACCACCGAAAAACTGTTGTTTTCAAAGGAGCAGATGTGGGATAACATTTATGCAACCATTGCAATGATTGTTCAGAAGTTTTTTCATCAAAAAACAATGTTTGATCAAGATGCGATATTCTTGTTTTTACATTTTGCTTACGAAGGCGAAAGTAGCGTCACTCAAACGACTATAGTTTGGAAACGCATGGACGGAATGTCACGAAACTTCATACATAAACTAGTGACAGATGAGCCCTTCGAAATGAGTCATAATCATTTTCTACTAGAGCCACCTAATGAAAAGATCCTGGACTTTTCAGCCCATGTAGTGTGAACCCTGATTAAGACCCGTGATTTTGCCGATATACATGAAATGGACCTCAACGGGAAGGTAGCAGCACTCGTCAATAAAAGCTACAGCTACTCACCAAAATTTCAGACATTTTGGGTGCGTAGTTTTTATTTGACAGTCGTTTGAGTGAGTCAATGTGTGTTTTTGTGAAAATGGACAAAATTGAGTATCGAACTGTCATTAAATTTTTATTTTTGAATGGCAATACGCCTACGCAAATCAAAGATGAGTTGGACTCTGTGTATGGGGACTCTGCACCATCCTTTACCACTTTGAAATTTTGGGCAGCTGAATTTAAACGTGGCCGTGAGAGATTGGGAGACGATTAACGTTCGGGACGTCCAAAAACTGCAACAACTGACGATAACATCGCTAAAGTTCAGCAAATGGTGCTAGACGACCGCCGAATTGAAGTGAGAGAGATGGCACAGGCTATGAAAATGTCCAAAGAACGTGTTCGTCACCTATTAAATCAAGATTTAGGCATAGGAAAGCTGTCCACACATTGGGTGCTGCGATTGCTCACATTAGACCAAAAACCTGTTCGAATGAACATTTCCAACGCTCTGTTGGCGCAGTTTAGGCGCAATAAATCCGAGTTTTGGCGCCGATTAATTACCGTCGATGAAACTTGGATACACCATTATACGCCCGAAACAAAAATACAGTCAAAACAGTGGACTGCAAAGGGAGAATCGGCTCCAAAAAAGGAAAAACTGCATTTTCGGCTGGGAAAGTGATGGCGACTGATTTTTAGATAGTCATGGAGTTATCTTAATCGATTATCTTCAAAAACGAAACATCATTACAGGACCATACTACGCATCATTACTTGACCAACTGAAGGCAGAAATTGCGGAAAATCGGACACATTTGCAGAAAAAGAAAATCCTGTTTCACCAAGACAACGCGCCGTCTCACACCACAGCGGTTGCCATGGCGAAAATCCACGAATTACGTTTTGAACTGCTTGACCATCCGCCCTACTCACCAGACCTAGCCCCAAGAGACTTCTTTTCTGTTCCCTAATCTAAACGCTCGGAGGACAGAGATTTTCGTCAAATGAGGAGGCAATCACCTTCGTGAACTGTTATTTTGCAGAGAAAAACGCCAAGTACTATTTGGAGGGGTTAGAGAGATGGGGGCATCGCTGCGAGAAGTGTGTAGAGTTACAAGGAGACTATGTGGAAAAATAAAAATAAATTTTAAGAAAAAATGTCTTGTATCTTTGTTAGGCCGAAAACTTTTCAGCAACCCTAGTATGCCGAAATGATTTACTCCATTTCCCTGTTCATTCCCTACTCTAGACAAAGAACATCAACATATTCCCCTCCATAGTACAATCATAAGCTTCGCTCTCTGCGTAATACAAAGAATAAGTTATGGGTCATCTCCGTTCGGAATCGAACTATACCTGACTACTCCAACTTTCTTGGCTGTTACCTCCAATTCACGGAACTTTTCAACACACTTTATCGCAACTATCTTACCAAAATTCAGACCAATCTCAAAAATGACACCAAAACCTTCTTCCAGCTCATCAATAATAAACGTAGATCCGACGGTTACCTTAAACTCTCACTGATCTTCAACCTCTCACTCTCTCAATGCGTATTCCCCCACATTTGGAAAACCTCCGCCATCACCACCATCCACAAGGGTTTCAAAAACGATGTCGCGAACTACCGCCCCGTCACCAAACTGTCCCACTTACCCAAGATTCTCGAAAGCATTCTATACGAATCTCTTAGTTCAACTCCATCTCCACCTTGTTCGACTTCGACCTCTCTCCCCATACTCTTAAACATCGCCTCATAAACCATTCTCACCACCAATCTTAAGCGGCGCTTCTACACTTTACTATAACCTGCCCCCTCCTCTCGCCCCTACTCCTGGCTTCTTAATTTGTCCTGGTTACCTTATGTTAAGCCTAGTTAAAATAATTCTTAAGCACTTTAGTTTGTAACTTATTTATACTTTAGTTGTAGGCAAGCATGTTGCCTGAATTAAGCCAAAAAATTGGGGGTGTTGGGGGGGCAGTCCCATTAAACTCCAGCTTTCGTTGGATTTTTGCGTGAATCCACCTAAACAATGGGTGAAAAGATTGTCGGTGTTTAATTCTCCATAAATCGGCGGAACGGCTCCGAAAACCGTAATTAGCATCGTAGGTTCATGCTTAAAATTAGCCATGTGTCCACCAGCCGCCTTTTCCCGTTTACCAAAAGTACCAGGATGTCGGTTCTTCTGGCCGCAAGTGATGCAAGTACCCTCTTGTCGATCGATATTTTGTGATATAAAGTGGCCCAAATAGCATTTCTCATATCTTTGTAGTTACAGTGACTTTTCATGGTGAGGCTATAATAAATAAATAACTCGTCAATTAATTTAGCCGTTAATTTGCCTCTGCCGCTCAGTCCTTTTGTTTTTTCACATCTCAGCGGTTGCCATGGCGAAAATCCACGAATTACGGTTTGAAGTGCTTGACCATCCGCCTTACTCACCAGACTTAGCCCCAAGCGACTTCTTTTTGTTTCCTAATCTAAAATTGCATTCGGAGGATAGAGATTTTCGTAAAATGAGGCAATCACCTTCGTGAACAGTTATTTTGCAGAGAAAAACGCCGAGTACTATTTGGACGGGTTAGAGGGGGGATCGCCGGGAGAAGTGTGTAAAGTTACAAGGAAACTATGTAGAAAAATAAAAATAAATTTTAAGAAAAAATGCCATGTATCTTTGTTAGGTCGGAAACTTTTCAACACACCCTCATACTATTCCTAGCCATCATCATCATCGGCACTACAACCGGGATCCGGTCTGGGCATTATTTAGCAAGTCTCTCCACCGGTATCCGGTCCATATCCGAGACTTGTTAAATTATCCATAATTTGATTTTGCGGGCAAGGTTATTAGCCTATTCCTACTAGGGCAGGTCAATAAGTCTTTAGAAAATGGGGACGATTTTTTATTTTCTCATTTAGCTGACCTAATAATGATGCATCATACTGCCCAGTTATCGTCTATCCCTTTTCCAAATGGGCAATGAAGATAATGCCACATGCATCCCAAAACACAGTAGCCATAACCTTCCAGCTGGTTTCACCGTCTTTGCCTTCTTTGCCGTCACCCCACGCTTTTAACAATTCACTGTTTTGACTGTTCTTTCGTCTCGGGAGTGTAGTGGTGTATCCATGTTTCATCTACAGTTACTAATCTGCGCAGAAATTCATGGGGTTGCGTCGCAAGCGCTCCAAAAGTTCTCAGCTGAGGGCAAATGTCACACCCATCTCGCAGATATTTTGTTCATACCCAATTTAACATACAATATTGAAACATGAAACAAATTGAAAATTGACAGATATCTAGTGAGGAATGATGCTTAGTAAAAACAAATCATTAGCGATGCTACGAACGCCATCGTAGGCGTTTCTAAAGTCTTATTAACCTACTCTCGTACATTAACTACTGAGTGGTAACGTTGGCTGTCCGGCACAACTTCAAGCTATCTCCATAACACCCATCCTCACAACACTCTTGACCTCACCTTTTCGGATATGAATTATTGTAAGCTAAACATAAGACTATAAATGAATTTAAATTTTTTTAAAAGGTGAAGGATTGGAAAAAATACATAAATATTCTTAAAAGAAAGAAAAGTTTCATACATATTGCTAGAAACCCTTATCATAGACTTACTAGCACCTTGGTTTCTAAAACATTTCCAATTTTTAAGAAGATCCTAAACCAAAATTTGGAAGCATCCTATGCATCATGGGTCCCAGCAAATGTCTTGTGGATCTTATCATACACTTAAATGAAATGGACTTGCTCCATAGTACGACAACTCAGCACTTATTTTTTGTTTTTGATATTTGACATTTAAGAAGGGCAGTTCAGTTGTTCCAATTTTCCTAATTTATTGGCCCAACTATAAGGTTATCGTTAAATTGGGACAAAGAAACTAATAAAAAGGAAGTTGGAATGCAAGCCGCCACCTCACACGCTAAGTTCCGCATCAGAATCCAGTAATTATGAAGCTTCACTGCATATAATTATTGATGCAACATATGCAGAGTGCCGCGACTTTTATTGTTTCTTTAAGCGGCAGCTGCTTAGCAAATACAGTTCCACATAAATTGGCTTAATTACCAAATAAAACAAAGAAATGTGTTTTCCACGTCACTAATTGGCGTTGGACGTTGGACGCTACACGTATCGACATTTTTTTCTGTAAAGAGCGTCATCGAAACTACTCACGCTATCCAACCAAATATTCAGTCCACGCTAATTTAAGAGTTAGCCTAACAGACGGCCGAGCAACGAGATAAAACAGCATCCAAACATCTTGGCTTAGCTAGCTGGACGCTGCAATAAGTCATGTGACGATAGGTCCAAGTTCATTAAGAAGAACCACAAATTCTGCATATTGTTCGCGGCTTCCTTTCCGTCGCGTTCTCTGTTCAAAAGGTTTATTAGAAGTATAAATAAAATTGTCACGTCTGAGACGTTTCAACATTCGACAACATACGTGACGAATTGTCTGTTATTCGGTGACGGAGTCGTAATTGTATTTTGTCGAGTTGATGTAATGGGTGACATGAGGCCAAAGGAATTGGTAAACTGGGAGTTGAAATAAGTCTTTATTTTAGAGTGAATGTATTAGGAAAGATGGCGGCAGGTGACATTTGTTTCCTGCAACAAAAAGTTGAAAATACCTTTACAATCTTTAGAAGTCCTTGTTACAAATATGTGCACCCTTTCGAAACGTTGGGTACCAATTTGATCACGATGTGATTAATGATGTTTTGGCTTTTTGCGTCAAAGTTCCTATACCGCGTAATTTCGGGATCGAGAATTAATGACCATCGAAAACATACAATTTGAATTTTTTTTTCGTGGGGCTACGTTAAAGATCGTGTTTAATTGGGCAATCCTCAAACGCGTATGTAGTTGAAAACCAGCAACGTCAAATCATGACCGAAATATGAGGAAAAGTCAATCAAATTTATCTCAAAAAGATCGAATAGTGAAAGTTCCACAACTATAAATAACGTCTGATGTTTGAAAAGAATGATATGACAGAGTATCAATTTTATGAAATTTAAATTTGATTCTTACGATAGTATGTTGTCTCATGAATGTGTAAACGAGGAAATAATTGATCATTGTTATATATATATAATAATACAATACTTTCATTTGAAATGCCTCAGTCCAACCAATGTTAAGGTAGAGCTCGATTTTATTCTGCAGACTTTCTTTCAATGACAGTACAACAGTAAAATATTCGATGACAGAGTTTAACTTGCTTCCAAATACAGGCCTTGTTTCCACATAGTTCTCCCCTCTAGATACGATTGGATTTTCCATCCGAACAAAAATGGTTACCTAACGATCGGCAGGATGACTATATCCAAGCACAACCCCAACAAATCAACGAAACACCTGGCTCTGTTTCCTAAATCCGTAGAACGTGATAATAGCCGCACTCCGCCTCCTAAACCAGCCCACAAAACCACTTCGTTTCATCTTCCCTCCGCGGACCCCGCAATCCGATCATAACTCGTCCTTTAAAGTCCCACCCCCCGCAAATGCATACACATCCTCCCTCCCCAAAATGTGGTCAAATCTGCACCCCACTTTCCAAAATACTAACAACTCAAGCCACAAAATCCTATTCTAACCCAAATTCTAATCCAACTCCTCTCAATAATTCTAACCGCTTCACCACCCGTAATAAATTCCCTCTTAATCACGACATAACTGCTCGTCCTACACCACAATCTGCCCCAATCTCTTGTCCCTTCTCCCCTTTGGAAACTTTCCACTCGTCCACCGAACCTAACTCAAGACCGAATTTCGCTCCACCCACATCCACGGTTCGCCTTGCCCGACACCCCCCCCCCCCCCCCCCCCCCACCAATTATTAATCCCCCCCATACCCTCAAATGTTAAAATCACACAACAATCCATCAATTTATCGCGCGCACGCCATATCTAAACTTAGAAATAAATTGACCTACGAAAATATCCGCCTCTATCTTTCGTACCTCCATGACAAATCTGATTCAGTCTGCTATGAAGGTAAGTCGGAAACCAGCGCCGAAGTTTCCACTCAGCAGGAAGGCCTACCTACCGACTTCCCTAGCCTTCGCAACATGTTTATGAAATTTCATACAAATTTCAATATGTTCCCGCAAATAGTGTCGAATGATCTCCTGTATATTCACAAGAAAATTACCTCTTCCAAAAAGGGCGTCTTTTTTACTCGAATTAACCGCCCACCCCACACCCCCCTAAAACTTTCAATTGTGTCCCCCTAACAACCTACGATTAATGTCAAATGTCAGAGGTCTCCGGTCGATTCTACAAAATGCTCATACCCCCCTTTCGATATATACGCACTAACCGAAACCAATCTTATCCCCAGTATTCACAGTCAAGAACTATTCCCCCCACCTTTAACATTTTTCGTGACGACGATGGTATAGGTGAGGATTCACCTTGCCGTGGTGTGCTGCTCGCCATCCAAAATAAGCTCGGCTCATCTCTTATTGCCCGCGAATTCAAACCTCGATCCCGGCCTTTTGGAGCCACCTGTGATCGCACCGGTACGGTCTTCTATGCGGGATATGAGATTTCGCCCGCGCACTATTCAACGCATTCTACGTGAACTGGATTGTAGGAAGGCAACCGGCCCGGACGGAATACCAGCAATAGTCCTTAAGAACTGTGATCCAGAACTATCGCCGGTTCTTTGCAGACTCTTCCGCTTATCTTATGCACGGAGGACCTTTCCTGCCTGCTGGAAAATCGCTCGAGTTCAGCCAATCCCAAAGACGGGAAAAAAGCGTCTCCCACAAAATTACCGCCCGATAGCATTACTGTCTATTTTATCTAAGGTAATGGAAAAAGTCATCAATACAGAGTTGGTTAAGTATTTGGAGTGCAACGGACTTCTGAATGATCGTCAATACGGATTCCGTGGTAGGCGGTCCACAGGAGACCTTTTGACACTTATAACCGATATATGGACATCTGCGATTGAACGGCATGGTGAGTCAAGGGCGGTCGCATTGGATATCTCCAAGGCTTTTGACCGCGTCTGGCACGGGGCATGGCTGAGCAAACTTCGTTCATATGGACTTTTCCAACAGCTTTGCGACTGGACGAGGAGCTTCCTCGAGAATCGATCGATCCGGGTTGTTGTGGACGGCGAGTGTTCAGACCTGTATCCTGTTAATTCGGGGGTGCCCCAAGTGTCTATTTTGGCCCCAACCTTGTTTGTACTTCGCATAAATGATTTGTTGGAGACAACGGATAATAAAGTGTTCAGTTTTGCGGATGATAGTAAGCTTGTTTCCTCCTTTTCGCGTGATCGGCCGATTGGCGCATCAACGTCGCACCAGCTGAGATGTAGACAGATTGACTCTCTGAATCAGGATCTGGATAAAGACCTGCAGTGGGGAAAGGCTAATCTTGTCGACTTCAACGCAACGAAGACCCAGTATACAACAATCACAAAGAAAACTGGATCATGATGAGTGGCCGGGCCCTTGAGGTTGGGGAAAGTTTGCAATTGCTAGGCGTCACGGTCTGTGGGAATGTATCATGGCATAAACACATATCGGGTATCTCCAGATCAGCCTCAGGAAAACTGAGTTATCTTTTTAGAGCCAAGAAATATTTTACTCCGGCCCAACTTCTTCTCCTATATAAATCCCAAATTAAACTCGGCTCCTAAACATAGCCTCGACCTACTTGAGAGCGTACAGATCGGCGACTCGGCGCTGACGTCGGGACTACAGTTGCTATCACATCGAAGGCGCGTAGCCGACCTCTGTCTGTTTTACAGATATTATCACGGGCGCTGTTCTTCGGAGATTCTTGGCATTGTTCCACGCAATTCGGTCTATATGCGCTCCACAAGACAATCCGACGGATCGCACCCGTTTGTGGTTCATCTCCCGACGGCGCGAACATCCCTGTATCAGAACTCGTTTCGTTATAGAGCGGGGAAGCTGTGGAACTCTCTTCCCACGCGAATGTTCCCGGAGCGTTACACCCTGCAACTGTTCAAAAAGAACTGCAACAGTTATTTGATGGCATCTCGGGGCGCCCAATCGACGCTATAGGTTCGCCTCTCCCGAGAGAAGTCTAAAAAAAAAAAAAAAAAAAAAAAAAAAAAGTATACAACTAAATCCTCAATGCTAGAATTTCTGCCCTAGACGACATTTGTTCAGAAATTTTCAGCTAAATTGAAACTGGCTTCTTGAATTACAGGTTTACTCTCGGATTCCAGTGTCTCCCAAGAAAGTAAATAAGTAAACCCTCAATTTTAGAATTTCTGCCCTATATGACATTTGGTCAGAAATTTCAGCAAAATTGAAACAGACTTCTTCTTGAATTACGGGATTACCCTCGGATTCCAGTGTCTCCCAACAAAGTAAATAAGTAAACCCTCAATGCTAGAATTTCTGCCCTATATGACATTTGGTCAGAAATTTCAGCAAAATTTAAAGCGATATCTTCTTGAATTACGGGATTACCCTCGGATTCCAGTGTCTCCCAACAAAGTAAATAAGTAAACCCCTTATGCTAGAATTTCTGCCCTATATGACCTTTGGTCAGAAATTTTAACAATATAGAAATTGACTTCTTCTTGAGTTACAAGTTTACCTCGGACGCGTCTCAATTAAGTGAATAAGTAAGGCCCTAATGCTAAAATTTCTGACGTAAATGATATTTGATCAGCCTATACTCAAATTAACGGACGCTAACGTCTCAAGTAAGTGAATAAGTAAGGCCCTATTGCAAACATTTCTGACGTAAATAATATTTGATCAGAAATACTCAAATTAATAAAGCCAAATTTCGGTCTAACAAAATTAATTGGATCACTAAGTTTTCGGTCTATTGCCGACAGTACTTAGCCAATTAGATGTTCTAGCCAAAATGGCATTCAGTCAGAAATTGTCAATTTAACTGTTGACAGCGCTCTTTTCTTCAACCTACTCAACTACGTACCCAATATTGAAGTTATATCGAATAAGCAACTTTTGTCAGTTGCGTTTCTGAATTAGAACCAAGAACTGGGATCAGAAAATTGATGACTTGAACGAGTCACATTTTCAAGTTGTACCTGAAAATCGTACATAGTCGAAAATATAGCCGAAGGGCACTGGCAATTCGAGTTCAAAAACCGATTCAGGCGTGTTCAATTGTAGATTTTAGCACAGAGATATTCAGACATCTCCATATGCAAGCTTTATCGGATACGGAATCATTTTACTCAACAAAGTTTGGCATTATAGAGCACTTTCTAACGCAGGTCAATATCAAACCTACATCTAAATAGGATGACACTGAATTGACTGACAATATTGTATAAATATCTGGTCAAACCTTGCTTGTTAGTGTATAAATAATAATTACCCATAAATTTTCTTCAATTCACCGCCTGACCTCATTTGGTGATAGAAAATGTAACCAACTCGTTAACGAGCACCTCACACGCAGCTTTTAAATATTTCCTCGTCCAATTAAAAAACAAAGGAGAAAAAAACGTGAGCAGTATTTATTTTATAACAAAATTATTGTAAACGGTGGGGTTATGCGTGTTGCAGAATTACCAACCGCAACAGTAAACATCAGCAATGCGGAGGAGTTCCGCGTCGATTGGAGTTTATTTAATACTTGGACAAAAATAGCCACATACGCCAAAAAACGCGTACAACATTAGAACACTACCGCCAGCTGGCTACACGGTGTTCGAATTTCTTTGTACGCATTGTGCACGAAAGGTCAAAGAAATTTCTGAATAATACGAGGGTAAACTGAAAGTACAACTAACGAGCAATTTTAACCCGACTTTGAAACTAAAACTCTACGCAGTTTTTTCAGCAGTTAATTAGATTATTCAATTTAGGAAAATTGTTTTGTCGGAAAATCTTTTTTATTTTCTATCCTAAATACCCCCGACACTCGGGCTTACCATGAAAACGTCTAGTTAATGTGACCAGTTGCCTGATGAGCTGTATGGGCTTGACCTGGAGTCTGGCCACTCCAGTGGTATGCAGTGGGAAATTAGTCGAAATTTAATTGAGCCCGCATGTGCGTAGCTGTTTTGATGTGTCGCTGCCGTTTCAACCAGAGGCAATGACACAATTGATATGGCCCGCTGGAGCCTGCATGAGCCAATGAAATTATGTACACTAATGATACTTTGCCGCCATTATAATTAATTACAGTTAAGGAAAAGTGCGATGGGGAAATGAATTATTGTTGTAAATTAACAAGCAGAAATATCGCGCACTCGTGATAGTTAACAATTGTCAATAAAACGAGCAAGGGTCTTAATGGCGTGGGTATGAGAAACTGAGGGAATTATTCTTCATCAATAACCAAAATATTCCGCAGGATACAAATCACACTTCTACTGATCGACAGAAGGAAGTTTCTGATTGCTCGAAAATTGATTTTGACCTCCGGAAAGGGATTTACAGCTTACTGTTCACCCTTGTTCATAAATTAATAGTTCAATCGAAACCGCAGGCTATGAACGTGACTAAATCGATGTTTTTCGGATGGGTGTTATCGAAAATTGCATTTAGAGGGTGATTTTTGCTTCCTGCATTGGGAGTTTGGGATAAGAAACGCAGGATCTGATGTTTACACTTCTCATGAGACGGCGGTTGTTTGTGGCGTACCGAATAGGTTTTTTTTTGAATGTGAGGGGTGGACAATGCAAAGGAATGCTCCGCACTACATGATAACTGCGATATTGCACCCTCATGACTTTAAATATTCTTCCCTGTAATTGGTTTGGAATTAATTTTTTTATGATGTATCTAAGGTGAACTGAGATTTGCCTTCCACGGTTTTAATTTCCTGTAATTAATTTGATGTTGGGACCATAAGTGGTATTTGAAATCGCTTATTTCTACAATCATAACATACAGGATGGGGCAGAGGAACCGAATGATTTAAATTGGACACTTTGAAGCGAAGATTACTGGGAAAATAATGAGAATGAGCATATTTGAAAGTACGGTGCATAAAATTGTAGTTACGTTTTGTTTAGTCGCCATTGTGGGGTAGACAAAAGCGGACGCGTTTTGAAGTCGCGATTCGACAAAATATATAAAAACATTAATGCGCGTTTTGAAATATTATAATTTATGTACTGTTGGCACGAGCTGCCCACTTCAATCTAAACTCACAATACTTTGTTTTGTGATTTTGCCACAAGCAGAGTGAGGGGATTGACTATGATGTACTATATACTACTACGAGGGTTGCCTCTTATGTTTCGGGATTTGGCAACCCTAGTGTTGCAATCCGGCAGTTGACAGCTCTGTCGTAAAGTTGGACATTTTTGAGGTTATACGCACTCAGAACGTTTTGACATACGAGCGCTATTTGTGTTGTTTACAGTAACTTAACAGATTCATCTCGGCTCAAAAATGGAATTAAATCATCAACATTTTCCAGCGATTATTTTTTACAACTTTCGGCGTGGATTAACTCAGCAACAGTGCATGGATGAACTTAATTCAATTTTTGGCGATGAAGCTCCATCAAGGACCAGTGTTTATCGATGGTATGGTGAATTCAATCGTGGTCGTAGTTCACTCCAAGATGAATTTCGTGAAGGTCGTCCAAAATCAGTTGTTGTTCCGAAAACCATTGATGCTGTGCGCGAACTGATATTGGAAGATCGTCATGTGACCTATCGTGAGATTGAGACAACCTTAGGCGTTAGTGGGACCAGCATACATTCAATATTGCATAAACCTTTGACTGTCAAAAAATTTGTTCGCGTTGGATCCCACACAATTTGTCAATCGCCCAAAAAAAGGCTCGTGTCAATTGGTCGAAAGAAATGCTCAAAAAATACGGTCACGGTGCTTCGAAACACGTCTATGACATCGTGACAGGTGATGAATCGTGGATTTACGCGTATGAGCCCGAAAGTAAACAGCAGTCGACTGTCTGGGTATTTCAAGATGAGCCAAATCCAACAAAAGTTGTTCGCGCACGAAGCACTTCCAAGCAAATGGTCGCCTGTTTTTTCGGAAAAACTGGACATGTCGCAACCGTACCACTAGAACAACGCAGAACAGTCAATTCTGAGTGGTACACAACCATTTGTTTGCCAGTTGTCTTCCAAGAAATCAGGAAAACCAACCGCCGAAGACGGATCACTCTTCACCACGACAATGCGAGCTCTCACACATCGGCTGCGACAACAGCATTTTTGAGCACCCAAAACATCGATTTGATGGGTCATCCGCCGTATAGTCCTGACTTGGCACCGAATGACTTCTTTTTATTCCCGTACGTAAAAAACAAACTGAGAGGTCAACGTTTTTCGACACCTGAAGAAGCGGTTGCTGCATTCAGAATGCATGTGTTGGAGATACCTCAATCAGAGTGGCAAAAGTGCTTCGACAATTGGTTCAAACGCATGCAAAAGTGTATAGATCTTCATGGGGAATATTTTGAAAAACAATAAAGTGATTTTCGATGATCAATATTTGTTTTTGTTCTCTAATCCCGAAATATAAAAGCCAACCCTCGTATTACTATTTATTGGCCTGTAGGAACCCGGAAGATTATGACCTCGCCGACTCGACTTCGCCATCGTTCTCTGTCCTGTGCGCTCTCCTTCCACGCTTGACCATCCGATCCGATCTTCTCAAGGTCAAACGTAACATTGTCCTCTCATCTCCGTCGCGGTCGTCCTGTCGGTCTCTTTCCCGATGGTTTACTGTCAATAATTCTACACACGGTTCTATCGTTGCCTATTCGCGCCACATGTCCAGCCCATCTTAATCTTCGCGACTTGATTACTCTCACTATTGTAGCTTTGCGGTATAGCTCTTCCAATTCGTGGTTGTGGAGTTAACTCCATTATCCTGCCTCCTCATCTTATTTTCCGACAAAGATACTCCTTAAAACTTTATTCTCGAATACACGGAATTTGTTTTCTTCCCGTTTTGTGAGAGCCCATGTTTGGCATAGAACATAGTTTGATATAGAACAACCGTCATGAGTATGGATCTATACACCCTGAGGCTTTATATTACGTGACAGCAGTTTGGGTTTCAGGAGTTTACTGACTGCGTGGCAACTAGCGCTGCCGGAGTGTAGTCTTTTATTAATTTCCTTCGACATTTCGTTACTGGCCGTCAATATTGTTCCCAGATATTTAAATTCTTTAACTTTTTCAAATATCTTGCCTCTGACGTTTATGTGTGCCCTGCTCTCGCCGTAATGATGTATTTTCTTTTGTCTTCATTTTTTTCTAGGCCCATCTCTTCTGCCGCTTGCATGATGATTTCATTGTTTTTACTTATAGTTTGCATGCGCATATGCGCGCACTCGTGTGACCCTGTTCAGGGATGATCCGACCATATTGTCGTCTTGTACCTTTCTGATGACATACTCGAGCACAAGGTTAAAAAGACACGGTGAGAGGCCATCCCCCTGTTTAAGTTCGGCCCGGATTTCAAATGGTTCTGAGAGGTGGTTTTCTATTCTAACTCGCCCTTTATTTTCGTTCATGCAGATTTGAATGAGGGCGGCATATTTTTTCAGGATTCCCAGCTCAACTACAATATGATATAGTTTTTGCCTTGCGACTGTGTCGTAGGCTTTTTTGAAGTCAACGAACAGTTGGTAAACCGTCCCTCTGTTTTCCCAGTTCTTTTTCAGCAGTTGCCTTATTGTGAATATTTGGTCGCTTGATGACCGGTTCCTACGGAATCCGCATTGGTAGTCTCCCAGTATTTCTTCTGCGCACGGTGTGATTCTCGCCAGTATAACATTTGTTAGTATTTTGTATGTGGTTGGGAACAATGATATTCCCCTGTAGTTTTCGCAGTCAGATCTGTTGCCTTTTTTGAAAATGGGGACGACTATTGAGGTTTTCCATTCTTCCGAAGTGACTTCCTTATCCCATATTGTTTTGATGAGTTGGTGGATCTTTCGAGAGGTTGCCTCTCCTCCACGCTTGGCAAGCACTGCCGGTATACAGTCGACTCCCGGAGCCTTGGTAGTCTTCCAGTATTTCTTCTTCGTACGGTGTAATTCTCGCCAGTATGACATTTGTTAGTATTTTGTATGTGGTTGGGAGCAATGATATTCCTCTGTAGTTTTGTGTTCCCTTAGGTCCACCTACTCTCGCCGTAATCATGTATTTTCTTTTGTCTTCATTTTTTTCTAGGCCCGCCTCTTCTGCCGCTTACATGATGATTTCCTGTTTTTACTTATAGCTTTTAGGTTATCGCCCAGAACGACGATGTTATTCGTATATGCGAGCACATGTGTGACCCCGTTCAGGGATGATCCGACCATGCTGCCGTCTTGTACCTTTCTTCAGACATACTCGAGCACAAGGTTAAAAAGACACGGTGAGAGGCCATCCCTCTGTTTAAGTTCGTGCCGGATTTCAAATGGATCTGAGAGGTGGTTTCCTATTCTAACTCGCCCTTTATTTACGTTCGTGCACATTTGAATGAGTGCACCATATTTTTTCAGGATTCCCAGCTCAACTACAATATGATAGAGTCTTTGCCTTGCGACTGCGTCGTAGGCTTTTTTGAAGTCAACGAACAGTTGGTGAACCGTCTCTCCGTTTTCCCACTTCTTTTCCAGTAGTTGCCTTATTGTGTACATTTGGTCGCTTGATGACCGGTTCCTACGGAATCCGCATTGGTAGTCTCCCAATATTTCTTCTGCGCACGGTGTGATTCTCGCCAGTATAACATTTGTTAGTATTTTGTATGTGGTTGGGAACAATGATATTCCCCTGTAGTTTTCGCAGTCAGATCTGTTGCCTTTTTTGAAAATGGGGACGACTATTGAGGTTTTCCATTCTTCCGAAGTGACTTCCTTATCCCATATTGTTTTGATGAGTTGGTGGATCTTTCGAGCGGTTGCCTCTCCTCCACGCTTCGCAAGCACTGCCGGTATACAGTCGACTCCCGGAGCCTTGCTGTTTTTCAATCGATTTAATGCCTCTACAAATTCGTTGAAAGAGGACTCTGGGATCTGAGGCTCGGCTGTATGTACGTCTGGTGAGTTTATTTGTGGTTGATGGGTGGACACATTTAGCAGGTTTTCAAAGTACTGCCGCCTTGTCCATGATATTGTTTGTTTCTGTAACCAGACAGACGTTTGCGTCTCGACTTATTTCGGCTCTCCCTCGGTAGCCATTTCTAATTCAATTTACGCCGGCATACATACTTCTGATGTTCTTTGCTCTGGCATTTTCTGGGATTTTTTCGATCCGATTCTTCTCCCATTCGCGTTTTAAGAGCCTCATTGTTTTTTTCCGAATTGTCGCGTATTTTTCCTTTTGCGGGTGGAAAACCGAAGGAAAACCTGCCGGAAAGCATTTTGCGTGTGAAATAATGTGTGATAGGATATGTTTGATATGCACTCGTCGCATAGGAAACATTAGGGTGAGCATACATGGGAAAAAGTGTGGAGTATGATGCGCTCGTAGCATATGCAACATTAGGATGGGCATACGTAGGAAAAAGCTTGGGGTATGATATGTGCTCGTAGCATAAGAAACATTAGAATGGGCGGGCATACGTGGGAAAAAGCGTGTGAAAGGTGGTTTTTGATATGCTGCCGCAGCATGCGTGTACACTGCTGTTACAGTCTGGGAGTGATAAGGGGCATGAATTAGCATATCATTCGGGCGGGGGGGTTATTACGTAATAGCTATTGTACAGGAAAACAGTGCTATGGTAAGTTTTTCAAACCCATGGCAGTAACAAACCCCGCCCGCACCTCCAATAAAACACCATTAGGCAAAGACGAAAGTAAACACGGCATACAACTTTACATAGAGAAGTTTCCACAAGTATTATTCCCCTCCGACAAAATGAAACGTACAAGCACTCTAAATTTCGGTATTAGTCGTTTCATTCTTATAATCCACCCATTGCAAGTGCAGCTCGTCAAAATTAAACATAGATATGACTTCTTTTTTTTATTTTACTTTTCCCGGGAATGGCGAACCTATAGCGCTAAGTCAGCGGCTTGAGATGCATTTTTTTTCTCGACCATCAGCCAAGCTCCGAAATATGCTCAAGAATTTCACGAACCATATAGCTTAATGAGGTGGTATTTCACCTGGCAGCTGGGCTTTGGAACTCTACCTATCACTCAGTAATTGTGCCGAAACGCACAATAGGAAGAGTCGTCAGCTGAACTTAGGTTTACACAATCAAACGCAAGACAACCCCCTTACCAAGTTAGCTATTGAGGCGGCAATGCATAGACAACCAACAGAACTGACAATGACAAAAAAAAAAAGAAAAGCATCGTGTGAGTATTGAGATTTGGTTTATCGACTCTGATGTTTTTCTGAGACTCGAAATTGGAGTACCAGAAATCCTGCCTTCTTGACTGAATTCAAAAGAAAATTGCTGGCGAATCATGGGATTAGGCATTGGTCGAGCTCCAATGTAATAGATAATAGGTGCAATGCAAGTAGAAACTCGGCTCTGGAGTTGATTGCATTAAAAACATACTTGAATGCATCCAATCCGCTCGCCATTCTGGATATATGTAACCTAGTCATTGCTGTTTTTATGACAAAGTTTTAGTCATTTACAAGCTGTCGTCTCGTGTGCATCAATTGTAAGTAATGGATGTTGATTTTTTTTAACTAACGCGCGCACAAAAGGGGATTTTGAAGTACCCCTAAATGTCAGAGCACAGTGCAAGCGGGTGGAGAGGAAGTGGATAAGGAAGGAAGGTGTCGACGTATATTAGCCTTGAATGACTGGACATTACAACGATGAGGTAACACATGATCAGGTAGAGCATTCCACATTCGTGTGGTTCGGTTAACGAGCGACTCTGTATGTTTATCTGTGCGCCTGAAGTTGACTGTAAATGTGAACTGATGCGCATTTTCAGATTGACGCGTATCGCGGGAAAATGTCTGAAGAGGCGGAACAAATTCAGCCAGTCAGTTAAACAACGGGTAATACCTATAGAAAAGAGACAGGCATGATACGTTGGGCCTATGTTCTAACGATGGAATTAAACGACTTACGGCTGGTTTCCCAATAAGTTTCACTACTCGGTTTTGCATCCTATCGAGCACGTGTAGCGCAGTTTTGGATCATCATCAATCGGCACTACAACCGGGAACCGGTCTTGGCCTTATTTAGCAAGTCCTGAGGCTTGTTAAATTTTCCATAATGATTGGTCATTAGTCTTGCGCCAGAGGCTCCCCGACGGGTAATCGAACCCCGGTCTCCCGCGTGACTAAACTATCGAGGAGCCCGCAGTTTTCGGTGCGCTTGACCAAATACGGGAGTTGAACTCCATTTTGGGACGAATATACGCCTTGTTAATAGTAGCCATGTTGGATGGAGTGAAGTATCTTTTGCATCTCTTAAGGAATCCCATACATTTGGCTGCACTTCTCGCAGCTTCAAATATGTGGTCATTCAAATTAAGGATCGAATTAATTTGAGTGCCAAGGATTGAGAGTACCTTGGCTTCGTCGATGCAATTGTCGTTCATCGACAGAATATATACTTTGTGGTTCGCCTTCGACGACAAGAGGCAGCATTGAGTGTTTAAGGCATTGAATTCTACTCGGTTAGATAATCCCCATTGATATATCTTGTTGAGGTCTGAATTCAATGTATTACGCATAACCTGCTGATTGGTAATGACATTCGAAGAGTTTGGTCGGGAATGTCCGTATGAGTATGAGAAACTCAACGTGCTATCACCAGCAAACCAGTAATTTGGGTTGTGGGTAGTGGACAAGAGATCATTTGTAAAGACGAGGAAGAGAGTGGGTGAGAGTCCCGAACCCTGGAGAACACCTGCTTAATTTGATGTGAGCCAGATTTGACACCGTCGGTAATCGCTTGAATTGAACGAATATGGAATAGTCCACTCCATAGGAATATACTTTTGACAAAGCGGCTGGGTGACAAACTCTGTCGAAGGCTGTTGAAATATCCAATGCGACAACCTTGCTTTCGCCGAGGTAGTTCGTTCATCTTATTGATTGATGTTTGACATAGTACCATCAAAGTACACCAGGTGATGTTATTTCGGGTGATTGATCTTTCGCGCATCGTTCATCCGATTGCCATGAAATTTTGTACAGACCTTGCTACCCACGTGAGAATTTCTGGCATTTTACCATTGATGCAAAATAGATGGCGCTTGTGTCGCATCAGATCACGCGTCACCCATATGATCAAATTTAAATCATTATTCATGCAGAAATACGACATACTGAAGAATACCAATGATTGGTCGATATTATTATCAATATATGGTGAATGTATCATGTTGCGCTAGAAATTCACAAAACTATTCGTACTAGATATGCAATGCACGAAAAAGTATCCCCAAGTGTTCAGTCAGGTTTAAGCCATTGAGTCAATTTACGATTCATCATCATCGGCACTACAATCAGGATCCGGCCTTGGCCTTATTTACCAAGTCTCTAGGATTGTTAAATTTTCCATAATAATTTATTTTTACGGGCAAGATTACGATTCCCCCCTTTAAAATTGTAACTAATGGAAAGCTAACACTGGCTATTGTGTACCCAAATAATAATGGAGAGACACTACAACACAAACAATTTATTTCGTTTACGTGACATCGCAACGCATGCCGGGTAACAGCCGGTTTACTATTTAATAGTCACTTAAACAGCCAGTAAATTTTAAGTGATATGCAAATTGTTGTTTCATTTCTGTAAAAATAAATTATGGGAAATCAATAACTTTGACTGATTTTAAGTTCATGTTGTGTAATAATAACTGGAAATCGCTAAAACAGCACATTGACAGTCTCGGCTTATAAGAAATTGGTAGGCCCACCCTTCGAGCTGTGCATCAAGTAATAGATTCTATTCAATCCATTGAATTCCTACCCCAACTATCAACGCTCGAATTAATTTCATTCTAAATTGGAACGACTACATATTTGAAACTGCGAAAAGTGCGTCCGAATGTATTGGATTTCTTAAGCAGTACAAGAAATATTTTACGCTATACAAGCTGAATACAATTTACAACGCGTAGTACGAGGGTTGCCTCTTATGTTTCGGGATTTGGCAACCCTAGTGTTGCAATCCGGCAATTGACAGCTCTGTCGTAAAGTTGGACATTGCTGAGGTTATACGCACTCAGAACGTTTTGACATACGAGCGCTATTTGTGTTGTTTACAGTAACTTAACAGATTCATCTCGGCTCAAAAATGGAATTAAATCATCAACATTTTCCAGCGATTATTTTTTACAACTTTCGGCGTGGATTAACTCAGCAACAGTGCATGGATGAACTTAATTCAATTTTTGGCGATGAAGCTCCATCAAGGACCAGTGTTTATCGATGGTATGGTGAATTCAATCGTGGTCGTAGTTCACTCCAAGATGAATTTCGTGAAGGTCGTCCAAAATCAGTTGTTGTTCCGAAAACCATTGATGCTGTGCGCGAGCTGATATTGGAAGATTCTCATGTGACCTATCGTGAGATTGAGACAACCTTAGGCGTTAGTGGGACCAGCATACATTCAATATTGCATAAACATTTGACTGTCAAAAAAATTTGTTCGCGTTGGATCCCACACAATTTGTCAATCGCCCAAAAAAAGGCTCGTGTCAATTGGTCGAAAGAAATGCTCAAAAAATACGGTCGCGGTGCTTCGAAACACGTCTATGACATCGTGACAGGTGATGAATCGTGGATTTACGCGTATGAGCCCGAAATTAAACAGCAGTCGACTGTCTGGGTATTTCAAGATGAGCCAAATCCAACAAAAGTTGTTCGCGCACGAAGCACTTCCAAGCAAATGGTCGCCTGTTTTTTCGGAAAAACTAGACATGTCGCAACCGTACCACTAGAACAACGCAGAACAGTCAATTCTGAGTGGTACACAACCATTTGTTTGCCAGTTGTCTTCCCAGAAATCAGGAAAACCAACCGCCGAAGACGGATCACTCTTTACCACGACAATGCGAGCTCTCACACATCGGCTGCGACAACTGCATTTTTGAGCACCCAAAACATCGATTTGATGGGTCATCCGCCGTATAGTCCCGACTTGGCACCGAATGACTTCTTTTTATTCCCGTACGTAAAAAACAAACTGAGAGGTCAACGTTTTTCGACACCTGAAGAAGCGGTTGCTGCATTCAGAATGCATGTGTTGGAGATACCTCAATCAGAGTGGCAAAAGTGCTTCGACAATTGGTTCAAACGCATGCAAAAGTGTATAGATCTTCATGGGGAATATTTTGAAAAACAATAAAGTGATTTTCGATGATCAATATTTGTTTTTGTTCTCTAATCCCGAAATATAAAAGGCAACCCTCGTACATTCGTCATTAGCCGTCTGTCACGCGGGAGACCGGGGTTCGATAAGTTTATGATAAAAAATAAATTTTCCGATTTCGAGAGGACTCAGAGGACGGATTTTAGTCATTGCAATAATGGTTACGTGGCTCTTCGATAGTATAGTGGTTAGTATACCCGCCTGTCACGCGGTAGGCCGGGGTTCGATTGCCCGTCGGGGAGCCTCTGGTGCAAGACTAATGACCTTGCCCGGAAAAAACAAATCATTATGGAAAATTTAACAAGCCTCAGGACTTGCTAAATAAAGCCAAGACCGGTTCCCGGTTGTAGTGCCCATGATGATGATGAGAACATTCGTCATAAAATAGAACTGGAATTCATTTTCAATTCAATTCACACATTTAGACAGGCGCCCCTAAAGCAGCGCGGCGCACAATGGGGTGTCTAAACGAGCAATGAAACTCGTCGGGAACCCAAGCGTGAGTTTTCCAATGTCACTTTGAGAACATAGACCCAACGTATTTCGCGTATTTTTCTTCTATAGGTAAATGAAATCGTTACGAAATTGACGATAGCATTCGACATCTCCAAATATTTTCCCCGGGTGCCCTTGGAGCGTGCATATCAATTCTTGTTGCAAATTAACTTCAGGTGGCCGAATTAACTCGAAAAATCGTTCTTTAGTTGAATCACACAAGTGTGGACTGCTATGCTTAGTCGTGTGTTTCCTCGTAATTATAATCTTCAGGTATTCAAAATCAATGTATATCAATACATCTTTCTATATGTATCTAGGCTAATTTACCCCAAAATAAGAATAGCGGTTTAATACATACCGCAGTCATACAATCAAACTCCTTTATAACTTTGTAACAATGACGAATAGTGTAAACTGTTTAAAACGAAGGATAACTTTCCACCTTACTAAAAATGTGACCACCTCCGTTGATGGTTTGATCGTGAGTCTTTTAAGGCGACGTCTAATTTCATCGGGACGTAAAATTAGACTCGTATATAAAAACCGGTCAGTTTATAACAGATAATAATTTATAATTTAAATACGTACGATGAGGACAGCGATTGATTTTTTGACTCCTTTTAGATATTAAAAAACACGACCGTTTTTGTTGACGAGTTTTGTTTCTTAGAGATTTAACAAATTACCGTCTTCAAGAATATGATTGCTTCAGTCCGTGGTTAAATATCAGCTTTTTTCGATATTCATCATCATCGGCGCTACAAACGGGATCCGGTCTTGGCCTTATTTAGCAAGTCTCTCCATCGGTATCCGGCCCCTATCCGAGACTTGTTAAATTGTCAATAATAATTTGTTTTTCCGGGCAAGGTCATTAGCCTTGCGCCGTTTTTTCGATATTATGTCACAAAAAATATCATAATTGCCCGCAGGCTCGAATCGTGTTTTCTAACGAGCTTTAACACAAAAATTCGGAGAACACTTACGTAAGCATAAATGTGTCGTCACAGAATTTCAGTTATTGTGATAAGACTCCATATGATCACGGTAATTGCTTTTATCGATGGCATCATATTTTCCCATAAAGGATTTTTAATCCTAGACTGGAATTTTTATGGAATCGTGTGTGACTCTGTGCATATTGAAGGCTAAACCCAGTACAATTTCGGAGATGGAAAGGAGGAGGAAAGAAACGGAGAAAACAGGGGAATGCAGTGTGCGGGTATAGGTTTAGTGGGTGTCAAGTACGACACGGGTTCACTTAACCTTCCACTGTATTCTCCCGAAACTCGTTCACAAGTATCCAATATACACGAATGAAGTTACAAGAAATGAAACGCTGGAGTTGTTGACTATTGTTGTAAGTCGGGCTCTTTTGATAACTTGACAGGATCCACAGCTTTACAAATTATCATCTTTAAAATATTAAATCGTTGCTCAACACGTTGCTAAATAATTGTCTATTATAAATTACAAGACTCCTTTGATAACTTGACAGGATCCTAAGCTTTACAAATTATTAATCTTTAAAATATTAAATTGTTGCACAACACGTTGCTGAATAATTGTCTATTATAATTTACACGAGAACAGGTAATAAACGAGATTTTCTCCAGACACGGTTATTTCAATACCGACATAGGTTCACGACTCTGACGAAGCAATCCTTGGGCACGTGTGTACGGTTGTGTGGTAAAAATCTGACTTCTCTAGACCGGAGACATGTGCCCCGTTTGAATGATGGTTAGCTACTGACTCGTCTCGATCTCTTCCTATGGTCTCTGCAAGACCCTCGTTCGAAAAGGGGACGACAAATAAAAGGAAATTGTTTGCTTTTGCGCACTAGCCAGCCGATGTGATTGCGCTCTCTCTTGTGCGCTCTTCATTTCCCCATGCGCCTCGGGGTGGATAATTCGTTGCACGCGTATTCGTTGCACGCCGATGTGCGCAGAGTGGATGAAAAACTCAAAGCGAGGAGCGCAATAACTCGGGGTTGATCTGGCTTAGCCTGCGTGTGGTAATGTGGCGTCCGAGGTGTTCCACACTGGGGTAGTGTGGTGTGATGATTATCCCGGAGGCGTGTGGCTATGGAAAGAAAGAAATGCGGAGGAGCGGAAAATGTGTTTTACTCTATTCACCTGAGAAAAGAGATGTTTGATCCCCAGTGGACGGAGGAACTGGGAAAAGACAAAGTAACGCTAGGGAAATATTATCACGTAATTCGATTGAATGTTTTGATAATTTCCCCAGCGGATCTGCCATGGTGCGACAACTTCGTCCGGCTGGATTTGGTTGTCGCTAACCAACATGGACTAAAGTTGCCGCACGGCATAAAGGGTAGCTAAACTTATTTATGCATTGTCTGCATGGAACAATGAGTTTAGCTATCTGTCCTTGGTGGTAACATGCTTTACAGGTGAATAGTTAAGTAGAGAGGAATGGGGTTGGTTTGACACACTGTATGGCGGTCGAAATTAGATGGAATTAGCCGGAAATGGTGGGTGGTTCTCCGTGTAGTATAGAGAACCCCCCACAGTAGCAGTGTACGATACGTACGAAGTATGTTCAATAAAGATACTACTGTCGTAGTAGGCGAAGACGTAATATTATCGCCATTTTTATATATGCCCCTGAAGGAGGGACCAACTTCCTTTAAACATAGGAAAGATAGCAAGAATAGTCTCACCATGCAACAAAGTACACATGTAAAATTTCGTCTCTAAGTTTTAGTAAAGTTTTTGTAGTACGGGCAGCATAATGTGATAAAAATTATATTATGCGCGGGTTAACATTTACCAACATTTATAAAGAGTTGCGTGCGCAAACAATGTTATAATGAGTAAAAGAATGTGTTTTTAACGACAAGTCATTTTAAAGGGGCAGGGAATCATGTCAATTGGAAAGACGAAGGTATAAATAACAACTGTAGCGTTACTAACAGGTACACACAAGCGCTAACCAATAGTGAAGAATAAAATCGAAAGTAAATCAAAAAATCGAGTCATCAAAGCTGTAAACCATAACAATTAACATAGAGAAGCCACAATAGTACGATAATTGAGAATAGCCATCGATCTTCTACATACGGCTGTTAGTCGGATGCTGCAATACTTCGAATTGAATGTCCCTGATGTGTCAAATGTTACAGTTTTTCTTCGTTAAAGGGGTCAACGCAAGCCAGGCGGCTGAAAATGTGAATAGTATTTATATTTCTGATACTGTAATATCCAATCGGGCGCAATTTAGGTTTCATCGATTTCGTTTGGGGAATTTTGATGACAAAGATGCACCGCGGTCTGGAAGGCCAATTGTCGAAAATGTCAATAAAATCATGGAAATCGTCGAGTCCGACCGTCATGTAAGCACTGTTTCGGTTGCCCAGAAGCTAAACATTGCACAAAAAACCCTTTGGAACATCTCTAATAAGGCTGAATACCAAAGGAAACTCGATATATAGGCGCCACACGAATTTTGTTAGAACAAAAAAAAAAAAAAAAAAAAAACCTCATGGACCCCCATTTTCAAAAAAGACGACAGACCGGACTGCGAAAATTATAGAGGAATATCATTGCTCCCAACCACATACAAAATCGCTGCTGAATTGCGCAAAATCGACCTATTTGTGAAGCGGATGGGGACTGGTAATGAAAAATGAGTCACTTATGACAGCCCCAAGTGAAAACGGTGGCGGCCGAATTGCGACGCAAACAGTGACCAAGCCAGGATTGATGGTCAGGAAGTTTTACTGGCTGTTTGGTGGGGCTGGCAGGGAGTCATCTACTATAAGCGTTTGGTGGGATTGGCAGAGTCATCTACTATGAGCTGCTCCCGTACGGCCACACTCTTAATTTGGACGTGTGCTGTCAACAATTGGACCATCTTAAGAAAGCAATCGCCCAGAAGCGGCCTGATTTGGCAAATGGGACAACAATTATGTTCCATCAGGACAACGGCAGGCCACACACATCAATTAGTAACTGGCCAGAAGCTCCGGGAGTTTTGTTGGGAGGTTTGTATGGATCCACCTTATAGTCTTGGCACCAAGTGATGATTACTTGTTCCGAATGATTTGGCTGTCCCCGTTTTCTGCCAAAAGGGACGAGAGTGCGGCAACAAAGAAAGATCGTAAGCTTTTACTACAGAAAAGTAAAATGCCAAAAACTATGCGTTTGCACAATGTTCATTTCGTAAAATATTCCTCATCCACTTCTACAACCTTTTCCCACCGATTTACAGGGTTGTATATGCCCCTTTTAAAGAAATCTTTTTGTCAAGACTCAGAAAACGGTGCTTCTGCATTCTCAACCTCTCCTTGAATTTTGAACTGGGAGAAAGACAACGCAAGACAATGCAGTGGATATATTGTTATACGCAAAAGTACCCACTCTTATGTACTACCACCACCTCCATGCCCCAAAGTCTCTTTTGGGGGGAACTTTTTCACAAAAGAATACATATACATATACCACCACCATCCACCAAAGGAAGATGGACCCACACCATGATACCTGATATAGAAACATGGGTGAAAAGAAAACATGGCGAGCTGAATTACTACTTGACTCAGCTAATATCAGGACATGGATGCTTCCGGCAATACTTGCACAAGTATAAGCATGTGAACCGCCCATACTGCTTGTATTGTGAAGGCAAAATAGAAAATGCGGAACACGTACTCACAGAGTGCGTGAGATTCGAGACCGCACGAACGATTTTGAAGAGACACACGAGACGGACAGTTACTCCGGCTGGAGTAATAGAATACATGCTTAGTTCAAAACAGGCATGGTCCATAACCAGTGGTATTCTCTGTGAAATTGTGCAGCAGTTGCGACGTGACGAGCGGAGTAACAGGTAAACTCCGTCCCGCCCCGCGATGAAATATCTAAAAGAAAGTTCCGCGGAGATCAACGGGAATATGAGCCTGGCGGGTGGTGGTTTTAGTCGGTAAAAACCCGGCATGTCCCTGGATCGGTCTAGAGGTATCTTTTGAAGATTTCCACCTTCTTACCGACAAAAAAAAAAAAAAAAAAACACTATGCTGTGCTGGTGAGCTTCCCCCGCGAACCGGGCTCAGTCGTCCAGCCCGCAACCTTTTGAAGTAGTTGCCCACTAAAACACCCAGTCGGAGAAAATGCTCCGGTTTCCACTAATACAAATTGAAAATTGATAGACACCAAGTGAGGATTGATGCTTACTAAAAACAGACCATTGGCGATGCTACGAGCGCCATCGTAGGCGTTTCTAAAGACTTATTGACCCGCCCTCGTAATTATAGGCAGAACATGTCAGCTAATGCAGAAGAATACACCCACATTCCTGACTGCTTGTCGTAAATGACATCATACCAATCATTCTAAAAACATCGGATGTGATAATCGAACTAGATGGTTGTTTTGCTTGGGCATTGTCGACATTATTTCAACAGGAATTACCTTCCAACGACTAGGCTATACCAGTAATAGCACGGCAAGTGTGAATGCTTAGCGTGGCCAGTATAGTTTGCCTCAAAGACAGGTAATAACTCGTGCTATGGAAATTTGCGAGATTTTCACCTTCCTCTTTGCTTAGTGGTGTTAAGCTACTGTTTTATATGGCTCCAATCAATATATGCTAAACAAATTTTATATCGCACCTTCGACACCTGTTTATTCAAAGCACAAATTTGCAGTCATACGAAATCAAATTATATTGGAACTTCCTCCTCTCCTTATTTACACTACACCTTTTGATATCAAAAGAGTATTAGTAATCTCTTTAGTGTCTGTCGGAAAATATCCATTTAGTAGGAAACTCCGATTAAGTTACCTTTAATATTTTTCCTTACCGCCAACCTCCTAATATCAGTCTACCTCTATTGCACTTCCCAAGAGACCATTATTCAACTCCGCTTATTCTCTGACTTTCTTTAACATGCACAAACATCGTCCATTGCACTTAAATAAATAATAAGACAACATAACCGCAATGTAAAGAAATATTAATGAGACCAGTGCAAAACATCCAGATATACCTCGGGAGGATGTAATTACGAATTCAGAGTCAACCGCATCTGCTATTTCATAAATCAGTACGAGAGGGCAATGAATTCGTGATCGCTATCGAGCGGCACAAAAAACAAACGGAGCGAATTCAAAACAATTTTGAAGGGGGAGACGAAAGCAATTGTTGTTAGATATCAAAATAATGAGATTGCAACTGATTTCACCAACCAACGGATTGCACAACCTTGCTCCCCGGCATCCCGTCCTTATCGTGACATCCAGGTGTGGTGACAGGACGGAAAATTGCAAACCGTAATATAATTTCGGTGGCATTACCTATGAAGACCCGTCTCCAACGTTCCTCTTCCCTTCCTATTTCGTTATATTCCCGTTCCAGGACCTCGGGCGACACGACGCAAAAGAAAACGATGACAACACCTGGAGCTGCAATGTTCTGTGTGTTTACAACCTCTAACACATACAAATACAACACCGTTACGTAGGAAATGCATTTCCCAAACATCTCCTTCAATACGCTTCTCAATTCCTACCTGGAATCCTAAATGCAGCAACGTCACTTGTGAAGAACTCTCCACGACGCCCGTCATACATCGGATGCCAGTGAGTGAACTCGTTAAGAGGAAAAACTAGTTTTCCTCTTCTCCAGAGATCCGACAATTCTTAGGAGGAGAACGTTGCCTGTTTCTGTCGGTTGACGTGCTTCTGGGAACAAATTAAAGGGGGCGGCCACTGGCTTCCCGGAAAACTGAGTAAACAGCCGTCCCAGGTCGAATAGGTATGCAACTGCATCTGCATCGTCGATAGCTACCGCTGTATTTGTTCTATGGCAAGGAGGGTTATCGTCACATTAAACCCCTTTTCCACCCGATTCCGGATTAATTAAATGAACCAATAAACTGGATATCAAGACAATGCTATAAATGTTAATAGTTGTTGTGTCCTCGAGAGGATTTCGAAGTTAGTTGAGGGACTAGATGATTCCGCTGAGTGGACTACACTGAGCTTCAGTTCCTTGCGGAGATTAAGAGTCGCGTTCCGTTTCCCTAACCTCTTCACCTAATGAGCAACATTAAGCATTTAATTTGAGAAGCTGTTCTCGACCCAATCTCACGGAAAGTCTCACGGTCAAATCTGTTCGCATTCGAGGGCTTTAGAGAAGTTTAACACGAAGGAGGTCGAAGGCTGTGAAACGAGTTGATATTCGTAGCCGAAGCCACTGAAACAAAATGACTTATGAGTAGTGGACCATCTGTTCATTGCTCTTTGTAGTTTTCTGTAATTAATGTCCAATAATAGCAGACATAGAGGGGTACGAGTTCCTCCAATATTCAAAAAAGCGTTGAAAAAATAGGAACTAAGTTCATCGAGTTAGGCATTTTACAAAGATTACCTGAATTCATTTTAAGATAAGTGATTTTTAGAACTCGGGAAGATTAAGCATACATTTATTGGTCAGTAGATAATGGGAAACATCTACTGTATCCGAATAACTTGCTTATCAATTATCTATAAGCATACATTTATTGGTCAGCAGATGGGCGGGAATATATAGATCCACAGACGCAGCAAATAATGGGAAACATCTACTGTATCCGAATAACCTGCTCATCAATTATCTCGACGTTCCTCCATATTTTCTTTGTTTGGCCATTTACAAGCTTCTTATGAAAGAAATGAGAGAAATGATACAAGAGAAGTCATGGAAGTAATAAAGCCTAATAAAGAATTCTCTATAAACTTTGTTAAGCCTAGCCCTATTTCTTAACATAGTATCAGCTCACTCCTCCCAGTGAAGTTATTGGATACACTGTTTATAAAGTGAACCGTCGAGTCCTTCAAAATATTCATAGACCGTAGACTTCACCTTCTCATTGCTGGCAACTTTCATGCCAACAAATCATTTTTTCAGGTTTGAAAAGAGAAAATAATCGGGAAGACCTAAGTCTGGCAAAAGGGTTCCAGAGGAAGCAATCCCAAGCGTTGATGAATAAAATATCAATAACATCAGTTAAAAAAAAAGAGCGTAATTAAAAAACGTTTTAAAAAGACGGTCTAGACATATTTAAAAAATTTTGAAACACAGTTTATGATAAAAAATAAATTTTCCGATTTCGAGAGGACTCAGAGGACGGATTTTAGTTATTGCAATAATGGTTGTGTGGCTCTAGTATAGTGGTTAGTATACCCGCCTGTCACGCGGTAGGCCGGGGTTCGATTGCCCGTCGGGGAGCCTCTGGCGCAAGACTAATGACCTTGCCCGGAAAAAACAAATCATTATGGAAAATTTAACAAGCCTCAGGACTTGCTAATAAGGCCAAGACCGGTTCCCGGTTGTAGTGCCGATGATGATGAATAATGGTTGTATTGATAAAATAACTCCATTTTCATCAAATGTAACCGTTTTTTTACTACTATCAAATTATATTCCAGAATAAAGACAATGTTATTTATTTTTCGCTTTTTGAAAATAACTAATGAAAACTATACCACCCGCATTGGCCCAAGGCTAATAACCATGCCCGGAAAAACAAATTATTATGGAAAATTTAACAAGTCTCGGATAAGGACCGGATATCGGTGGATCCCAATTGTAGTGCCGATGATGATGATGATGACCCCACCCGCATCCTTAAAAAAAGAGAGAAAAAAAGATCTTATTATCAGATGCGACTGTCTTGGCCGTTTTCTTCGCCGATCCCTTCCTTTTAGCTCATTGTTTTTTGAGTGTTCGTTCACCTCATGTGTGAAATGAGAGTCGCATGTTTCATCTATAATTATAAATCGCCGCAGAATCTTGGGTCGATACTTGTTTAAAACATCCTTATAACGCCATTTTAATTTCACTGTAACAAAATTTTTCGCACATGTGTCACTGGGTATAAAAACTCACCCCAATCTATTTTAGTATTAGAGGCCCATCGTTCATGCTTGGAGTTCATAAGTTACTTATTATATTAAATTTATCAATCCATGAAATGGAAATTCTAGGGTGCTGTGGCGGTTCTACTAACGCCACTGCCACCTTTTCAACTTAACCCCAAATCTTCCTGCCCTAAAGCATTAGTAACCTCACCATTTGTCGCTTATGCAAGCACATTAACTCCCCCAAGCATTCTCCCACCGATTTCATCATCTTTCGATTATGCAAATCGCATGCAACACCGCAGGCATTTTCCTCACCAAGGATATTCACGCATTCAATGCGTAATATCGTTTTCCCTGGAAAAATTCGGTACGCCATTATCCCATACATCAATGCATCTCAGCATTGTTCTAAAAAGAAAACATCTCGGTTATCATACTAGATAACCGAAGTGGATTATAGAAACAATCAGCAGAACCCCTGTCTGCCTGCGTTTACTGTCCCACACATGCGCGACAGATTTTCATGTTGTACCAGACACAGGGCAGCTTTTATGCAGCCTTCAAAGCACCAGCGCAACTCGCGCCTAGCTGCCAAGAGCCGAATTCATTGCCAGTGTAAATACTCACACTGGAATTCTCCCGTGACTCCATACAATACATTCATACAATACGCAATTAACATGGCTGTAAACACAACCATCATTGTGTAATCATCCCAAACGCATCCTAATCCCCAGAGCAATATTTAGACAGCTGCAAACACTTCTTCCAAAGATGCTCTTTCACGAATTTTCATTCCCACGGTTCGACCACCCATGAGCTCGCATCACGAGCAAACAAAGTGATCCGCGCGCAAATGGACACACCCTCGATAGAATCTATGTACTGGATGTCCACTCCTATTGGTCGAGCCAGAAGGAAAATTTCATTGTCTTTCTTACCACAGCGCCCAACTCACCCCAATCTAAGAGAAGGTAGTCAGTCGAGTTTCATTCCTGAGGTCGAGTGTGTCTGCACGGTGGTAGTGTTGTTTGTTTGTTGTCGCGCGAAAAACAAAGACAATTCGAATTCGCGAACCAACAGTGTACTCGTCGTGGAAACGCTATCCTGGTATCCACGCCGTGCTTGAGCGCTCGTTGCAAAATTTACCCGGAGTTACAGTTAAATCCCCAAATCTTTATTAGTCTGCTATTTTCCTGAGTGCGTCGGTAAAGCGAACTTGTCAGGAAATCTTAGCCAACCCGTGCCAATGTCGTCACATAACTAAGATAATTCCTACATTGCCAAATCAGAGAGTTCATGGTGAAAGGCTAATAACCTTGCCCGGAAAAACAAATTATTATGGACAATTTAACAAGTCTAGGATAAGGACCGGATATCGGTGGAGAGACTTGCTAAATAAGGCCAAGACCGGATGCCGGTTGTAGTCCCGATGATGATGATGTGGAATCAGAGAGTTCAGCAACGATCTGGAAGGAAAACCCTACGGTGGCACCGATTCCATTAAATCTCGTACCGGGGAGAATGGCCTGCACGGAAAATACTGTACCGCCCATGAATAAAAAACAACTTAAAAACTTAAAATTAAAACTTACATAATATCTTCCATCTCCTTATCGCCAATTAATTATCCAGAACTCAAGGTTAACAACAGACTGCGAACATTACTTTAAACTCCAAATGATGTTCAATAATTTACGACATTTACGATCCGAAGTAAAATAAACGAACCAAAGGAGAAAGCATTACTGACTAACAAAGGATATCCCAAAAAGGATTTTGTGCTAGATAAGCGATAAATGAGAACAATTCGACCACATGTTGATGGGCAATAAAGGAAAAATGATCCGACGAATCGTATTTAACCATCGATGATCAATGTCATGTCTTAATTGTTGGAGAGTCAAGTTTCATCGGTCGAGGAGTCGAGTGCTAGCACAGAGGTCAATGTTAAAAGAAAGATTATGACTAATAGACTAAAACAATCATATGAGTACAATATCGCGTGTCGTGGGTGCATGCTGCTGACACGAACTATAACATGCAGTCAGGGCAACTTATTTATGAAGCAAACTATAGTATTACAATCAGTTAATGTACCTTGTTGGTGAAGTAAACCGTAATATTAAAATCAACCGATGTAACTTGCTGGTAGATTAAACTATAATATGAAAATCAGTCAATGTAAATCGAAAATCATTCAAACCGGAGACCGTACTGTGTTAAAACCCAGAGATCGAAAAAAACCTTAAATCACCTCACACATTAAATAAAAACTTGAACTTTGATGGGAATGAAAAACGCAAAAAAATCAACACGCTTAAAAAACAGTGTCAAATATTGCTGTGGAACGAAAATGTAAATTAAACTACCCCATTGTGTTTACTTACTTAAATTAACTTGACAATACTGTGTAAGCTTTTCTTATCTGACAATAATATACGGATGAACCATAGACATAACATTGATTCACACCAGAGTGTTACATACCTTTCTAATCTTCAATATTTGTCAAATACACCACTTTTTGAAATGACTGCCATGTCTGCTAGCACTCATATTTCCGTCCAATACTATTATATTCATTCTCTTCTGCATTTCTGGTGTGACACGTCACAACATCATATCGACCAATCAATAGCAGCATCACGTCCAATATTTTGAAAAACCTCTACCAGTAAAGATTGTTTTTAACAGTGTTACACGAGGGGCTAGGGTTCGAGTGCTGTGGACGACTTGGGGCGATTCTGAAAATAAGTTGTATCAGGTGATATTCTGTGAAGGAAGTTCGAGCTGAGGGGACGAAGCATCAGCCAGAGGAATACGCGCCGGAGGGATCCCATCGCGATCATATGAATGTTTAGTATGATCGCTGGATAGGAGTAGAGACTCACCATTGGGGTAGGTGGGAATTGACAGTCCATGGAGCCCTAACTGTGAGGTATTCGAGGATGGTCTAAATACCGCTGTGATAAGTAGCTGGCTAGCAACAGAACGAGATATCGTTGGCGTAGGTGTACTCAATCAACCGAACAACGTTGGTTGATAGATGGAGAGGCAGCGTTATACGAGGGTGACTTCAAGCGGAACGAGGTGAAGGCCGTTGTCGTAGGTCTTAGCATCCATGAGTTCGCACACCGTTGCGGTGACAGGGGCTTTATGGGGGCCGCCCTTAAGGGACTGACTTCCATGTGCTATCAGGACAGACTAAGTACACCATGCCGATCTGGAGAAAACGAAAATGGAATGTTATTATAGTCCAAGTGATTCCGAGTCACTCTGGCGTCCGGTGATCGATCAATAGCTCGGCCTTGCAGACAAAACGACCAAACGCATTCGAAGCAGTCTACAGAAATAGAAGCAGGCAATGCAGCTGTCGTAACACATCTGAACATCATCATCATCTTCATCGGCACTACAACCGGGATCTGGCCTTGGCCTTATTTAGCAAGTCTCTCCATCGGTATCCGGTCGTTATCCGAGACTTGTTAAATTGTCGATAATAATTTGTGTTTCCGGGCAAGGTTATTAGCCTTGCGCTAACCTTTCTCAGGATGTCGCTGCATGCATTGGCTCACTACTTGGAGGGTGCCAAAGTAGCTATCCAGAGATGTCACGTGGAGACTGCATGTCAAATTCTATTGAACAGGGACAAGGGTCGTCCTGGCCTTCGCCGCGTTGAAAGCAGAGACTTTGCCCTGTATGTTCGCTCCCATCCCCTTACGCCTTCCCCATATGGTCCGGCATATCTTCGACCCAAATGGAAAGACTTCGAGTTTTCGAAAGGAAACTCCTCAGATGATGCACCAACCACTCTAGAAAGCCTGACGGTCCCCATTACTCCAACTCTCACTTATACGAAGGCGCCTCCATTATCCCTATTGACGAGTCATCATCATCATCATCGGCACTACAACCTGGAACCGGTCTTGGCCTTATTTAGCAACTCCTGAGGCTTGTTAAATTTTCCATAATAATTTGTTTTTTCCGGCAAGGTCATTAGTCTTGCGCCAGAGGCTCCCCGACGGGCAATTGAACCCCGGTCTCCCGCGTGACAGGCGGGTATACTAACCAGTATACTATTGAGAAGCCACAACCATTATTGCAATGACTAAAATCCGTCCTCTGAGTCCTCTCGAAATCGGAAAATTTATTTTTTATCATAAACTGTGTTTCAAAATTTTTTAACGAGTACTTGCTACAATTAGCATACAAGAACCTCGAAAGCATTCAGAACAGCGAGAACCTACTTGTACGGAAGTCTTGCGTTTTTGATTCTTCTCACTTTTGTTCTCTTCGAATCCGACCACCACAATTTCTTCTTCAGCTCAAAACTGAAGAAAGCACCCTTCCCAACAACATTCCCCTGGGGCGTTTCTAACAGATACACACACAATATGCAAGCGAATAGTGAAGAACACCGAAAGGAAATTCAAATAAGTAAAAGCATCAGAGCTGTATACCATAGCGATAACATAACAATTCCACATCAGTTGAGTGTACTTGAGTTTAGTGGCCTGATGTGTTGAGCATTGCAACCATTTTTAGTGATTCTAACCATCATAGCGTCGGTTCAAATCACACGTCCCAATACGCGATACCCCCCTATAATAGAGGATTCCTGGACCCATCCCATAGGGTCTGCTGCTAACACACCACACAGACGCGTGCACAGTACAAGACGGCACAAACATACACACACACCGACCAAAGCGCAGAATATCAGACCCCGAAGACGTGATCTGCGTTTACTATCACATTCAAGACCTGCCGGTCTTGTATGATTTCTTTCCCACCATCCCTACACTACCCAAGTAGATAGAGAACATTTGAACTAACCCTCCCGACATTATCCTTAGATAGCTTCCACGCTTTCTTTTTCAGATATATTGGGACCGAGCCCAACATCATCAGGGATGTGGGTGATTCTGGTTATGGGAAGATGACCAGAAGCCAGAGACAAAATGAAGGACACATTTGTCCTTGTCTCGTTCAAGTCGGCCTCTCGACACTTCATTTTTTTGAGCAGTTGAGTTGCCATGGGAATTCCTCGTTGTAAAGCGACCGATAACATATATAGTGTACGCGATTAACTGTAGTATACCCTATAAAGTTACAATAAAAATAAATGCAAAATAAACAATAAAAGGTGATTAAGCAATTATAGCAACAGATAAAGATACAAATCAAATAAATCGTTTGTCCGCCTGGCGCCGGAAGTACAGTCCACCTAGAAAAGGAGCTGAGACGTCATCGAAGAGGCGTCGCCCGCAGGCCAATAACACATTCTACTCTTCATTTCTATAGACAGCCTCTCGTGCCACTCACAAAAATCCCACGCAATAACAGATGTCAGACGCTTTTTTACTACACCCCTCATTATATTTCCGAAGGTCTTAACAAGACCCCCATGTTGAGTAAAAAGAATTCAAACCACAATTCTACTAATCAACTCGTGTCTTAAAACGCATCTCTTACATCCTACTTCCGTCTTCACAGCTTAAGCATTTAAGAAATATTAGATTGATTCTAGTTAAGTAAGCTCCTGAATTTAGTAAGAATTACTTTGTAAGCTAAGCTAAATAAATGTTCGTCCGCCCCACTAAACTTCAGATAAAACAGAGCCAGTGAAGGATACGGAAAAGTGAAGAGCAAACATGCTTCCAAGATTGGAGCAAAACCCTGACACAAGAGAATTATATCTGTGGGCGTGAGGGGCAGTGTTATTGTTGATTAATAAATAAACATTTTTTAACGATAACAAAAATTCCGTCTAGTTTTTGATGGCATAACACTTTTTGTATAAACTTAATTTGAATTCCAATTTATTTACCCAACCACATTACTTGAAAATCCGTCTAAACCATCCTTGGCTTTTCCAATGAGATCATCATTTTATTCGTCAAAAACGCCGTGCTGGCGTCATTTATCTAAACAGGACATTCTTGAATTGGGTGACGGCCACAAGCAACAAGGCTGAAAATAGGATAACGCCCTCGAAAATTGAGTCGTCTGGCACTTATTGCTTCTGACTTTGTCATTCTCACCCAATTGCAGAGTAAATATAAACTGAAGCAACAACCATTGTGCAGTGGCAACGGAATAATTCGTAGGCCATTATGTTCAGCAGCCCAGAAACCAATTTATTCAGGAAGCACACTGATAGCATGTCTCACATTGGTGGCAGCTCCCTTGAATCTTCTTGTAGTCTGCGACTGAAATGAATTGCTTGGCATCGCATTACCTTGATCTAAAATGAGGTCATTGCAATCGCAGGTCATTGATCACAAATATAAGGTCATCCAAAGGACATTAAGGCCACGGTCTGTTTTTATGTGAACATTGCCTCCTTTAATGAAGTTTGTATATATACGATATTTAATATCTATAGGATCCTAATGATGCCCCCGGGCACACAAATAAATAATTAGCTTGTCAATTACGGGTTGTGAATTCCAATACGTGTCATTATATCCCAGGGGTTGAATTTCGCTAAGCCAAATCAACATCTGCTTAATATCTGAGCTTTGTTTATTGAATGATATACTTTTCATGTTCATTGGAAAACCAATAGCGTCAATTCGCTCCCTTTGTTTTCTCTAGATACATACAGACGGTTTAGAAGGATGCATATTGATTTCTTTCGCAAAGCCCGGAAAGCGCATTCGTGGTTCCTTTGTGTGTCGCAGTAACCAGGATACCACTATGATGTCTATTTGCCGAGCTAAAAGCTTTCAAGTTCTAGGAGAGCATTCCCCATGAGACTCATTTTCGGGGGTGACTCATGTCCTAAAATATGTCAAAGGCAAATGTTAACTGAGCAGTTCAGAACAATAAGGCGACGATTCGTGGCCATGTGCGCACAATGACATCATTCCCACCAAATCCCCAGAATACCAACCTGATTTTTATTTCTTTTAATTATAATGAATCGAGAAAAGCCAACAGATGATGGGAAGGTTATGAGATTTTAAATAAAGAGATAAATAGAATGGCGCTCCGATGATTTCGAAAGTTCTTAATTATCTTGTCGGCCTGGCGCGGGCGGGAATGTTGTTGGTTTTTAGTATACCATCGGATTCAACTTATTAATTGGGGGAATTTGAGAGATGAGTTCTCAATGGTAGGAAAATAACGACAGCGTTTTTGCTCATGTTTTATTGACATTTGAGAAGAAAAAGTTTTCTTAATTTAGGAGGTCAATGTTTATGCCTTTGGACTGAATCCGAATTAATTCCAAGAAATAGGAACGTGGTTGATGGATTATGTGTATTCTGGTATCGAGTTTGGGGAAAAATATCCGGCGTTTTTCAGAAAAATTTAGATGCGATTTTGATTAAAGCAAACGATTTTTTTTTTAATAATACACAACATTGCCCTTAAAGAACGGAAATATAATGTTATTGCGTTTACAGTAGAGAAATATAAAGTGTGTGGTGTAAAAAAGCAAAGGTAAAAAGGAGAAAGAAAGAAAATAGGAACAAAACGAATGAGTTCTAAAAGTGTTTGGTTCAGTGCATCAGCGAGCCTCTGGTTATAGAAAGCAGTGAGAAACAATGGTACATTTTGGCGTTTTCTTGTGGTTAATGGTCCCCCTTAAACTTTTTTTACCCTACATGGTTGTTGAACGACTTCTTACCATCGATCACGAATAGAAGTTACTTATTTAAAATGTCATTACTTCGTTTATTCTGTTTAATTTTTTGTTCGAATTAACAACCAAAACGGGAATTTTGTTTAGAGAATATTCTCATAACTTAATGTAGAAAAAGGCCTTTGTAGATACTTATCCTGTGCCGTCAATGTTCCTCCAGGAAGTCGATTTCCTCTTTGCTCCTTCGATTTACTGAAAGGTGACAAGTGATTGTGAAACATTTTTCTTATTAAGAATACGTAACTTTGATTTTCGACTTTTTTATTTCCTTAATATTGAAATAAGTTTCCTTGTCCACAGCCGATGATGTTTATTAGCTTCAAAAGACAATTCCCTCTTATCTATTGTATGCATCGCTAACCTCATTCTTCGTGACAAACCGCCAGATGGTCCATGACAGCTGCCACGCAACTGGTATACTGCGAATGTACTAGATTTCTCCAGCACATCCAACTGCCAATCCGCAACACTTAAATACAATTTTCAGCAAGAACTGACAAGGAGAACCTCGTCCATGAGTGATCGCAACCAATTGCCATACACACAGAAATCAGCAACAAAAACCGACGCCATCGAAACTTCTAAAAAATTCTAATTAATCGACGTGGATCTTGTTTTCAATCACTTCCGTTGTTAACTCGTGAATGTTCGAGATCTGATGAAAAACCACAAGTGCCACCATTCGAAGGGTGAACTCTGTAATTTAGCGTAATTTAAAATTTATGGCGGCATAATTTAGAACGCCGTAATATTATTGAGGAGACGACGTTTGAGAGAGAGAGAGGTGAGATTGAAGTTAAAGATAGTTTGCCCACCACAATGTTCGAGAAATGGGTTCATTAGAGCCGTAAGAAGTGTGATGGGCGGGCAAATAGAACAGACGAGAGTTTCGCAGGTTTTGAGGGTTAGCGTAAAATGTGGTGAAGGAGAGCAGTCTTGGGCACTTGATTGAGTCTGAGAGAAAACCGTGGATGAAGAGGATGTCGGGATGAATTCTGCGTTCTCCAACTGTGTTAAGGTTAATTAGGTGGAGACGGCTTGTGTATGGATGTAGAATTAGAGGATTTTCCCAATTCAATTCTCGGAGGGCAAAACGAAAAAAAAAAAAAGTTGCACGTGTTAAGTGTGTCAGTGACATCATAGTTAAAGATGAGGTACATGGGGTCATTGACGCTCTCAAACGAAACAACGCCACCCGAATCTGAACTCGGATGACCCCAAGAACGGTAATGCAATTAATTGCATATTTCGGAACGATTAATAAATCACATAAAAGTAATTAATTGCATATTTCGGAACGATTAACAAATCACATAAAAGTAATTAATTGCATATTTCGGCACGATTAATAAATCACAAAAAAAGTAATTGCACAGAAATTAATTGGGTCAATTCGCAATTGCGGATGTTGAATTGTGGCACAAATCGATGAAGATATATCGGGTGACGCCGCAGTACAACGCAATTGCGAATTGGGATTGAAAATCGTGAATCAGGTCATTGCAAATCGAAATTGCATTATCGTCATCGGGAGGTGTTGACCCCGAGGTGACGAGAAGTGGTAGGAAGAAGTTAGGAGGCAGTGAGAAGTTGGTCGTGAAAGGAATGAAGTCGAAGGTTGGTCGTAAAAGTAATTAAATCTGGGTTTGATCGTGAAAGTAATGGAGTCTGATTTTTGTCGTGAAAATAATTAAGTCTGGTAGTGATTCTTGTGCAAAGCAAATCAATCTAAAAGTCCAAAAAGTAGAATTATGTTATGGATGGATAAATGTTAGTGCTGTTCGGATTCCTTTGAATCTCTAAAGAAAAGTCGCTGGAGAAGAAAGAAAAAAGAAAGAAGAAAAAAGAAAAGAACAAAAGTAGAGAATAGTGCAAAGTAAAGACTGGTAAAGACAAAAACTTTTGCTGGTAAGAGAATGGTAAAAACAGAGTGAATATTATTAAGTGAATACTGGAATAGAATTGTGAAAACTAAGCATAACTCTAAGAAGTAAATTTAAGTAAGATATACAAGGTGTTGTAATAAAAGTGGAAGAAAATCAAGGAAAGATTCTGCGTTTGAATTTTGGTGGAAAGAGAAGATTTGGTTGCCTTTCGCTTGGTGTAATGACTTTTGTTCCGCGGACTATCCAAAAACCATAACTCACGCTTTCGATCCTACGAATATGGGGCCAGTAGTAAGAAGACCAGACCTGACTAGCGAAACGTCGGGATTAAAGAATGCTTTCGACCAGCATTTCACAAAATCAACGGCAGACTTGGCCTTGACGATAATGGCATCAATATTTGGGATGAAGTTAAGCTCCCTATCACATAAGATGCCAAGGCCACGAATCGATTATACAGGTAATATCTGTTAGTTGAGTAAGACATAGGAATGCAGCTGGGTGGGGGGTTCGGGAGAAAGCGATTGAGTAACATTTGGTAATATTTACTCCGAGGCAGTTGTTTTGACACCAATTTGAACTATTGTCGAGACCCAAACTTGGCCACACTCTCGATAAATACATTCTCCCGTTTCCATTTTCATAACATTTTAGTAACCGTGGCACTCACCTTGCGCACAGCTTCCTTATGTTCAAATTTTCGGCTAATATACTGGTATAAACAGAAAGGTACAAGACGACAACATGGCCGGATCATCCCTGAACGGGGTCACACAAGTGCTCGCATATGCGGATGACATCGCCGTTCTGGGCGATAATCTAGAGACTGTTAGTAAAAACTGTGAAATCATCATGCAAGCGGCAGAAGAGGTGGGCCTAGAAATAAATGAAGACAAAACAAAATACATGATTACGGCGAGAGCAGGTGGGTCTCAGAGAACACATATAAACGTCAGAGGTAAGATCTTTGAAAAAGTTAAAGAAGTTAAATATCTGGGAACGATACTGACGGCCAGTAACGAAATGTCGAAGGAAATTAACAAGAGACTGCATTCCGGCAACGCGAGTTGGCACGCAGTCAGTAAACTGCTGAAATCCAGACTGCTATCACGTAACATAAAGCTCCGTGTCTATAGAACCATAATCATGCCAATTGTTCTATATGGATGCGAAACATGGGCTCTCACAAAACGGGAAGAAAACAAATTCCGTCTATTCGAGAATAAAGTTTTGAGAGGCATCTTTGGAGGTAAATATGACGAGGAGGCAGGACAATGGAGGAGACTCCATAACCACGAATTGGAAGAACTATATCGCAAACCTACAATAGTGAGAGTAATCAAGTCGCGAAGATTAAGATGGGCCGGACACGTGGCGCGAATGGGGAACGATAGGACCGTGCATAGAATTCTTGACGGTAGACCAACGGGAAAGAGACCGGTAGGACGGCCGCGACGGAGATGGGAGGACAATGTTAGGTTTGACCTTGAGGAGATCGGATCGAATGGTCAAGCGTGGAAGGAGAGTGAGGTGAGGTCATGAACTTCCGGGTTCCTACAGGCCAATAAATAATAATAATAATAATAAATAAATAATAATAAACATTTTTAAAATGCCTGTAATGTCTGCTTACTCGCGTACTTTCAGTTCACAATCATGCTGAATTATTTTGTTTACGGGAGAAGGTGATTGAGTGACATTTGGCAATATTTAGTTCGAGGCAGTTATTTGGCACCAAGTTGAAAAGCTTTCAAGATCCATTTGGAGAAGTGAGAAGTCGACAGAAGAGTGGATCGTCTTGAAGACTTTAGTGTCATCCGCCTATAGAGAGATAGAGTAGTGCTTGATACTGGAGTCTATATCATTAATAGTAAGAATGAATAGGCGGGGTCTAAGGTGACTGTCCTGGGGAACCCCTGATGTGGGAAGAAAAGGATTGGAGAGGGTGGATCTAAATCTGATACGGTAGGTTCGATTGTTAAGATAGGAAGAAATCCACTTAATCAGTAGGGTTTCGAATCGAAAAGAAGATGAGTTTGTGGGAAATTTTGTCGAAGGCCTTGCTGAAATCGGTTGTGATTACATCGACTTCGTTGCCGTTCTCTAAGCCACGGAGAGCGTGGGATGAGAATTCAACTAGATTGGTGGTGGTCGACCTACCCGTAAGAAAACCGTGCATAGGCGTCAGATTTTCGTTTATAATTAGCAAAGGGGAAAAAAGATTTGAGGTCATTGATCAGGTTTACTTTTGTGTTTTTGTTAGATAATTATTGTACATATAGTTGTAAAGCTCGGTGAATTTATAAAAGGAACCGAGATAGTTGGAGTATTCCAGGGAGGAGCGTGTTCTTAGGAAAATGTTCCAGAAATTATTCCTCTTGTTTCGAATAGAGCGGAGTTTGCTTTGTGTGAGAGACAGATTGAAAATGTTAGAGAGCGGGGGAGAAAGAGAAGAGGAACATTTTTTTAATAGGACAGCGGAAACTCCATCAGGGCCAGGGCCGAACACGTCTTTAAGTAGGTTTCATTTCTCTTCAACTAGGTGATGCTGATGGAGAATTCGGGTAGGTCTTTCACGTAAGACGGGTTAGACTCGAAAGAGATCTTGGGAGATTGGCAATAGGTTGAAGAAATCGAGTCATAGAAGAGGGAGTTGGGATAGCGGTCAGATTTACGTTTATAATTAATAATAATTAATAAAGAAGGAAAGAGATTTGGGCTCATTGATCAGGTTGTTTTGTTTTTGTGAGATAATTGTAGTAGAAGGAGTTGTAAAGCACACTGAATTTCCAGGGTGGAACTTAGTCTTAGGAAAATGTTTCAGAAATTATTCCTTTTGTTCCGAAGAGTGCGGAGCTTCGGGTTGTACCATGAAGGCGACGAACCCGATTTCCTATGTCGAGAATAAGGGACATATGGGGAAATGGCATTGTAGACTTACTTATAGAGAGTGGCAGTAGCTTCTTCTACCTCTAGGTGATCGAAGCGAAATACGATTCTGCTAGGTGAAAATTAGCTTTGCGGAAGTTGTAGGAAAAGTTGACGTGGGGTGATGAGGATCGGGCTAAGCAGTCATGCTAACGGGATACGAGAAGCGGAGGGTGGTGACTGTCAATGGTTGAGAGGGCGTGAGGACTAAACGCAACTGAGGAATTATAGAGGTCCGCTGTAAACACAAGGTCAAGTTGCCTCTCCATTTGATTTGCGACATTACTTATTTGACGGAGGCTTGAGTCGGTTAGACTGTCTTACTCCGATGTAAAACCACATCGCGGGATTTACAGGAACACGCACCGATCCATAAATAACAACCATTCTGGAAGACGTCACGCCGAGGGAAAGAAAAACCAGCAATTCGCATCAGACGCTGGACGATGATAAAACAGAAAACCGGACGGATACTCAGGCAGGCGGACAATGAAGCAGCATTGTGTCGATTTCCCAGGGAAGCCCTAATTACCCGAGCACTAATTGCTCGATCCCTGGGAAGATGCGACACAAAAAGACGGCATGCGGCAGCTCATGATTAAACAATGGCACGGGGCATCGATGGTTATGTGCAAAAGTAGTATAAATAAATTGTAAAATTTGGAAATCTTTGAGTTATAATTTGAGAGCTCAAGGGTAGTGTAGGTTTCTCTCGTTTTTGTAAAATAAATTTATATTAAGCAAAGAAAATAATATCTTTTCAGAGAGAAGCTGTTCCACTTTTCAATCCACTCCTTTTTCTCGGTTTACAGGTACCCCCGAACGCTTCCCCCCACCAGTGGTAAGAGGTGTTCAGCTAGATCTTATTATTTACAGGTACCCCCAGAGCACTTCCCCCACCAGTGGTAAAGGGTGCTCGAAACATGTTCTCCTTTGTCTAGGTTTTACAAATGTCGTGTTTTCCAACACCGGTGGTGTCCAGTTCTCGCGAGGGAAAAGGAAGATCAAATTGATACCACGGCACGTCGCGCAGGTGCCATTCGGTAGCAATCGTGTTAGGGCTTAAAGGGAAGGCGTACTTTTCTCATACCTTTAGGTGTCGGTGGGTTTCTTCTTGTCTTTTCAGGTATCCTCAACCAGCTGGCGCAAGCGAAGTCGAAAAAGGAAAACAATACAGTTCACTAATCATCACCAATAATTGGTCCTTCGAGCCGATTCAACATATGGCCCTTTTGAGCCGGAGAGACATCAATAACAATCTTACACTCAGAATAAGTGTAAATGTCCATCTATTTATAGAACCGACTAAGCTCGAGCTACTGCAAAAGGATCATAAGCAAAAAAATGAAAATTCAAGAGTCATGAGCTCATCCGGAAGACGGATAAAATGACCCCTTTCGAAAAATTTGTCTGCAGAAAATGTATGAAGCAGAAACCAGTCATATGTAAGAAGTGTAATTAATTGATTATTTTATTTATAAAAAGAAAAATAAGTTTGATTATTTTACTAGAAAGCAGAAGTTATGTTGCAATTTTTTTTTTATAAATTAAGAATTTCTTTCTAAAAATCAACGTTTATTTCAAGGAGTTGAATGACTTCTTATGGTACGAATAGGTATGTGTAAATACCGGTACGTTTAGTGTTTTTGCACTTAAATTTTATCGCAATGAATTGCATTAAAACAATCAAAATAAAAACAAAATCCAAAAACAAGTAAACAGCAAATGGTGTATCGTAAACGTTTTTTTTAATTTGTAGTTTTTGCAATATGGACATAACACGACCGTTTGAGAATGTGTGAGACTTCACTTCTATTTTTGCTTAGTTGTATTGAGATAGAGTATAACGTGATTAGTTCGATGTCATGATGGAATTGTCTTCAACATCTCTTTCCCCCTTCCCTGTCACCCGATTTTTGATATTAAAAAACCATTAACAATTCGTTTAACCCATATTATATGCATATTATAATGGAAAGAAGTAAAGATAAAATTAGATATAATTTCTTGCTAAAATGATTAGACTTCGCCCATTTTGTTAATGAATGAATTAGTTAATTATAAACTTGTGCTATTCACTCAACTAAACGACCCTAGAAGCTATTGTCGTAGATAAATCAATAATCAATTTGATGAAGCTGAACGTTAACCGCCATCAACTTGTTTTTAGAGTTCTTCATCTTCAAATGGCAAATTGTTAAAGACAATTCACTCAACTTTTTTGGCAACCTCTTAGGAGGAACAATACCTTTGAATACAAAAGAGTCAACGACCTTTTTTTTCTACTTATGATAACTATACGTTCATATCTCTATATAAAGGTTGGGGCAAAAGTAAAATTCAGTAATGTCAACGAGAATACGGTATAATTTTTGCAAATGGCGTCTAATATCATTGTGCTTTGACTTTTGTTTTTCAGACAGATAGAGAATTAATATTATGTAGACTTTCAAACGAATTTTCTATGAGTCCCATTTTTTTCCCAACAAAGTGGCAAAATGATATTATTTTTGCTTCACTTTATATGACGCTCGTTTCTAGTTTGGAACACAGTTGCCGTTATTTCTCATTCTATAGCTCTTGAATATTCACTTTGGTCAGTACTTGCCCCACTTCCATGGATCATTATGTATGACAAAGTCCTACAGAAAATGTATTTCAAATGCTCCAAATTATACAAGAAATAGTTTTTGTAGACGAGGTTTGAATTTTGAAATGCTCAGGGTCAACCTGTTTGCGAAGACCCTAAGCAAAGCAGCAAAAAATTCGCACAATATGGAAAGCAGTTTCATCTTACTTCCTTGATGTGTTTTTTTATGTGGGGATAATATGACCTCTATGACATGATCGCACTGTGGGCGTACTTTTGATGTTTTTCTTTTTTTTGGGAAAAGGTTTTGGTGACTGCTATTAAGTGATTAACGATTGCACACGTAAATTCCAAATTCTATTTCAGTGCAATTATTTCAATAATAAATCATAAAGTAATAAACGCACCCGCTCAAATGGTCGTGCATTTAAAGTTATCTACGTACCCACTTCAGTGGTTGTGCAATAAAAAATTTCTTCAAGACCACAATAGTTTTGTTCACATTTTTTTATAAAATCTATAATAAGCATTTACTTTACGTAGGACGGATATGGTATTAATTACTTAATTTTATTTATGAATCGCATGAATGAATTTTCAAATTAAATTCCACTGTTAACTATTTAGGAGGACACGATCGCGATACCTTGATTTTGTTTTTAAGGAACGATTCAATTAGGAGGACATGATCGCTGTTCAAAGACAAAGAACATCACACTTCACTCGCGAAGCTCCCATGTGTCTCGGTTATATGCTTCCTCTTATTTCGGAAACCATAAACAACCCTATTCGAAGTAAACAAATAGAGGGCCCACGATCACAAGCGCAGGTGGTTGGTCCCATATAGAAACACATCCTACGGCATCCGAAAATACCAAACGATGATGTGGATGGAAAATAATCTACACAAAAATAAACACCGGTTGTTGCGGACCATGATATAGGTAAACGAATTTCAGCTGCACGATCGGTTCTATGTTAGGCGAGCTCCTCCATGATCACGAATGAATCACATGGCGGACCGGCTTCGGTGGTTTGTTTACGTCAATCGTCAAATCTTGATTCTCATCCTTGACATGATTTTTTTTAAGTAATACCGCACAGTGTCGGATGCAAAGAAAAAATCGACACACTAAACCAAAACTTAAGTTCCATTTACCACCTGAGAGGATTCCCCGTTTCTTTCAATGGCGCACATGCACGTACCGCGTAGATATCCACTACCAGTCTAGAATCTCTCCCTCCGACTCTCAATTCGAAAATATCCTCACATTTTACATGTCTAAGGAAAGACGAACCCATTTTTTCTTCTTTTTTTTTACACTAACGCGCGCACAAACGGGGATTTTGAAGTACCCTTAAATGTGTTTTGTTCCAAGGAGTGCGGAGCTTGGGGTTGTGCCATGAAGGCGATGAACCCGATTTCCTATGTCGAGAATAAGGGACATATAGGGAAATGGCATTGTAGACTTACTTATAGAGAGTGGCAGTAGCTTCTTCTACCTCTAGGTGATCAAAGCGAAATGCGATTCTGCTAGGTGAAAATTAGCTTTGCGGAAGTTGTAGGAAAAGTTGACGTGGGGTGATGAGGATCGGGCTAAGCAGTCATGATAAAGGGATACGCGAAGCGGGGGGTGGTGATTGTCAATGGTTGAGAGGGCGTGAGGACTAAACGCAACTGAGGAATTATAGAGGTCCGCTGTAAACACAAGGTCAAGTTGCCTCTCCATTTGATTTGCGACATTACTTATTTGGCGGAGGCTTGAGTCGATGAGACCGTCTATATCTAGACCGTTTTCATCATCATCATCATCATCATCATCGGCAGTACAACCGGAAACCGGTCTTGGCCTTATTTAGCAGGTCCTGAGGCTTGTTAAATTTTCCATAATGATTTGTTTTTTTCCGGGCAAGGTCATTAGTCTTGCGCCAGAGGCTCCCCGACGGGGAATCGAACCCCGGTCTCCCGCGTGATAGGCGGGTATACTAACTATACTATCGAGGAGACCGTTTTACTCCGATGTAAAACCACATCGTGGGATTCCAAGGAACACGTACCGATCCACAAATAAAAACTATTTTGGGAAGACGTCGCGATGAAAGAAAGAGAAACCAGCAATTCGCATCAGACACTGGACGATGATAAAAAAGCCGCCGTGGATACAGATAAACTAGGAAAATCTGCCGCGCACGTGTGTGACTGAATACGTAGGCCGACAGGGGTGTCGATGATGTTTCCGTAGTTTATTGCGGTTACCTAGTACGGCAACCGAAATGTTTTTCTTTCAGGCAATTGATGAGATGCCTTGATGTTGTAAAGAATTCTTTCGGAGAATTTTGAAGATGCATTGGATGCATAGTATGAAAGAATTCTTTTTACAGAGACTTTTAGGTTATACATTAGATAACCTTAATGCTTGTAGATTTGTAGGTGCTAATGCAATTGCATTAGCGAAAAACAATGGGAGTTGGGTTGCAATTATGGGGGTTCTTCGGGTAAGCTTAAAAGAACCCCCACAAGCCGTCCGACAAAAAACATCAGAGTTATAGTGTTGTCAGATGCGACTATGCACCCAAATAGAACTGGCTGAATGCTCTGAATGTCGACCTCAATAACAAGCCGGATCGGGCAGTTTGCATTTACAGTCCTAACCTGTAAGCATCGATTGAGGGTGTAGATCATTTTTAGCAAAATGAATCAGTGAATATAAGATAGAACAATCGCACTGTGCGCGTAAAGGGACTATGTGATACGCTTGATGTTTTTTGTGGGAATAGTTTGCAGTCCCTAGCAGTAAAAGAACTTGGTAGTTCTTTGTACGTAAGGTGACTTTGTGATACACTTAAGGTTCAAGTTTTCTATAGGTATTATTAAGGTACTACCACTATTACATATATGCGTATGAATGGGATTTTGTGATAGCCTTAATTCTCTTTTGCGTATAGAGATAGTTTAACTAAAATGGACATAATTTCACTATCCGTGTATAAAGAGGATCTTGTGATATCACTGTCACTTAACAATACACGTAGCGGACGAAAAAGGGGGGTTTAAAAACTGTGCGAATATTTTATAACAAATCCCGCTGATCTTTTACAACCAAAAAAAAGTGGCTAATTGAGAGCATTCCTATTCCTATTTCAACTAGTTTCTCCAATTCTGAACACAGTCTTACCGGGTTCATTTAAATGTAATACCTGTTCCCAGCTACGACCAACCACAGACATGGTTTATGCAAATCGTTTAGACCTTACAATGGGATTTAGTGCGAGCAAGACGAAATCATCAAGCGCTTTCAAGAGCGCGTATATGATATACATATATTATTCCTTTGGCCTTTCATCTACACATAAATTGAAATGATCACGTTCAGCTTTTTCATTCTGACTTCCTAACTTAATTTCACCTCATTCTGAATCCAGTATCGACTGCTTCGGTATAAATAAGCGGCTAATTTCATATTAGTGACCTAATAACGATTCGTCATCGCCTTAATATAAAGTACTAATCTTCATATCAGTTCCTCTTGAAATGCTTTCGGTCAAAGCTAGAGATAAGTACGTGATGCTAAGCCGCATGAAAGACCATTGTAGTCATCATACAAGCACTCCAAGCAGTTCGTTAATCATGTTCAAAAAATGGATTTAGGGATCCCTTTCGTTTCTTCAATGTATCGTGTCTCGTTGGTAGATTGTGGAGCTACAACCATGTTGTTTGTAAAAGTTCAGTGTGTTGGGTACATGACGCAAACTTTAGCTTAGAAAGGTACACCTCCCAAACTGTATAAACATTCGTCATAGCAGCACCGAAACCACCCAAGCGTGATTCAAACCATTGCAGTGTCGAGTTATGACGAATGTACTCTCCGGGCCGCAACTTATAGACTCTCGCAGCTCAACCTAACGACTGTTAACTTAATTAAAAAAGAGATTTGATATCTTGAGCAAGAGAATCGTAGAACCTGTTTTTTGAATAGAAATTTTGAGCACATTGCCACGGGAAAGTCGTTAGGGTAATTGGAAATCAAACACAGTTCTCGCTGAATTCAGCAGCCAGCAACCACGCCTTTGGCGAAGCAGCATGTCATAAATCTGGCCCCGGTGTTCTGTTGCTCATAACCTGACACAAACATTTATTTATAAACAAAATCGAGAAATCTCGTCGATTTCGAGAATCTAAAACAGAAAGTTGCTACATTAACAAACTGTAGTCAGCGAAGAACTAGTGGGAATGATATCATCTCCGCAAGGTCCCGCGATCCGGCGAGCGTTTAACAAAGCCCGCGAGCATAACATCAGCACCAATCACTGTCGCTGGCGTTTGTATTATACCTATGTATCTCGCAGTCATTTGGTCAGTCAGCATTGTGCTGTTATTTATATTGTCTTTCAAGTGCTTCGTCTCTCTGTTGCCCCGATGACTTACACCCGTATTCGGACCTATCTCGGTTTTGAAATCATTCAACAGAAGTATCTGTGACTGTACGACATCTATTCATTTTTCTGAGTACACTGTCGTTCCTCAGCTCTCGTAGTTGATGTAGTTCGTTAGAATAACCTATTAAGTGCTTACGTCATGGATCCATTGGGGTCTGCCGTTCGGTATCTTTCAACAAGTCACTTCAGCTTCGGCGTTCTGACATGTCGATGGCCGCCAAAAAATGCCAACATCTCGCAACTGCTACGAAGATTATTTATTTTTATGAATGAAATATTTATGTACCTCATTTTCTAGATGTACTTTTGGCTTTTGTAGTTGACTTTCTAAGCTATCGCCCGGGAGTTAGATATGTTTGAACTATAAGCAGCAGCAGTGTATTTGACACACTAGTCGCACATAACCAAACAGCCTACAGTTGGAAAGAATATTTAGTTTGTATAAATTTCCGACGCCGACTGTAACATGACTTCATTTTCATTTCACGTCTTTCTAGAATCGTTTCCAAGCAACCTTTCACATTTCAGCCGGAGCTCGGTTAAGTGCAGATGATTGATGCAGATTGATTTCTGATGTGCTCTCTCTGTCGCTACGTGGGCATGTGATCGTTGTCCTATCGCATAAAATAGTTCTCTTGGGAATCTAACGAGGATATCTATAACCGCAGTGGGTCATGGGCATTGTCTTGTTGTGCGTCCATTTTCAGTCTTTTTTGTTTTGCAATGATGGGCATTCGCACAAAGTTAATGGTCGACTGGTTTTCCAACGAGCTAAATAAAGTTAGGCACATTAGTGATACTGCTTGGAGCATACATATTATATTACTGGACCGTAAACGCCTTTCCCAAGAGAGACATTTTCCTTTTTATTTGTAGCAATGAAGGACATCCAAAGGTGTTTACACACGATCCTTGTCGGATGGTGAGGTGTTGATTCTGTGTTATAAATTTTCAAAATTGGTCAATTATGAAGGCTATGAACTTCACTGATGTGTATGAGTACTTGACTTTGAGTTTATTTCTGGAAAATTGTGTTTAGATAGCAGCAACAGATGGCTCATTCCATCCTTTTCAGACCTTGGATAGCAATGTTGAATATTATGACTCACTGTTTCGTTCGACAAGTTACTGCAGACGCGAGATATGCATTGATGCGTAGGTTCATAGTAGTTTATGGACGTGATTACCTCATAAATCTACAATGTATTACTGTGAAATTGTGGAAGGTGGCCAACTATTAGTCGAATATTCTGGGATCCACGAATGATACAATGTTTCCAAATGTCACCAGTGCTTTTGCGAATGTTGTAACTTAAATGGCGTGCACAAATGGGTATTCGCACTAACTGTGATACTGAGTAAAATTATACCTTCCTTAGATTTCATAACCTGAGCGTTTATTGTGAGCTGCAGTATTGACAATTGGTCTATTTTTTTTTTTTTTTTAAACATATAGGGTTTCAATGTTCCGGGTTGATTTTATTTTGTGGCCATTATGATTAGGATGACATTTGTCAATTGGCATTTCACAACAATAGCGAGTGGTCGATAACAATTTATTATGGAACAACTACGTGGTCGTCCAAAAACCACGTAACACTCTTTTCACCATTTTACTCCACGCTTCCCATAATTATGTGGGAGACGGATTGACATCACCTGGAAATACTTGGATTCACCGGACGAACGACATCCATAGAGTGGTTGATAACAATTTATTATGGATCAACTACATGGTCGTCCAAAAACCACGTAACACCCTTTTCACCATTTTACTCCCACTTCCCATAATTATGTGGGAGACGGATTGACACCACCTGGAAATACTTCGATTCACCGGACGAAAAACTCTTTATTATACGTTTAATCAGAGTATCGTCAGCTCCAAAGGGATCCAATTTCGACACCAGGTCTGGGTGCCAAACTCTGTCGAACGTTTTTGAGATGTTCAGTGCGACCTGGGTTCACCAATATAGTGGATAGAATGACTCACTTTTTCGATACGTCATCAGTGATGCATCGGCGCAATGTTAATAACCTTGTCCGGAAAAACAAATTATTATGGACAATTTAACAAGTCTCGGATATGGACCGGATACCGATGGAGAGACTTGCTAAATAAGGCCAAGACCGGATCCCGGTTGTAGCGCCGATGATGATCAGTGATGCATGACGGCAATCATGCATGTGGATATTGCACAACTTGGGGCCCAGTATTAATCCCCGCGGTACCCCCCATTCTATTTGGAATGTGTGCGATTTGTTACGATTGCACTTAGTGTGGCCCGTGCGCCCGTTTAAAAGGCTATGAATCATATATGTTTGGGGGGGGGGGGGGGGGGGGGGGGGGGGGGGGTCATACAGGGCAAAGTCGCTGCTTTCAACCCGGCGAAGGCCAGAACGATCCTTGTTCCTGTTCAATCCAAGTTGACATGCAGTCTCCATGCGACCCCCGGGGTAGCTACTTTGGCACCCGCCAAGTAGTGAACCAATGGACGCAGCGACATCCCGAGAAAGGTTGGCCCAAGGCTAATAACCTTGCCCGGAAAAACAGATTATTATGGACAATTTAACAAGTCTCGGATAAGGAGCGGATACCGGTGGAGGGACTTGCTAAATAAGGCCAAGACCAGATCCCGGTTGTAGTGCAGATGATGATGATGGGAGAGGTGTACGATGTTTCAGATTGGATTAGATGCTTATAGCAGATAAGCTTAACTTTGACGTTGTAGCGATCCTAAATCGCTACTCCCACCCAAACCTCCAACATTACCAATAATCCCATCCAAATCCCCAATACTTCCTATAATCCAAATCCAAATTCCATATTGAATCATATGAGCGATAAATTAAACCGAAAGTTAATTTGTAGCGCATTGATTCAATTCCCAAAACTCTTGACATCATGAAATGCTTAACTCAAAATGCATTTCATGATTTCCCTTCCAGGAACTTATTCAACTAAACCCCCAGTCACTTCCCAGAACCCAATTCCAATTGAAGCACACAAAACCTTGTGTACGCTTCTTGAAATTTTGACAATAAAAACGTTGACAAATCTTAACGACAAAGAAGTATAAAAGGACGGCGCATTTCAATTTCGTGATCAGTTCGACTTAACCCATCTAAAGCTGTAGCTATAATTCTGAGCAGTAAACACTCCCAACCTACTTCTCGATATTCACAGAATATCCGAATACTAATAGGAGGTACTACGATTAGACCACAGGACAGGATGAAATATCTTGGGGTCATCTATACCCCAAAAATGAATTTCATCAAACATGTGACCCACATTCTTCAAAGGGGCCTCGGTCGGTCTAAGCAACTGCACAACATCTTGAAGTGGAGCAACAAAGTTGACACCAAAGTTAAACTTCTCTGCTATAAGCAGCTAATTCGATCTGGAATATCATACGCCTTTCCCATATGATGCTGCATATCTTCGGCCCAAATGGAAAGACTTCGAGTTTTCGAAAGAAAACTCCTCAGAAGATGCATCAACCACTTTAGAAGGGCTCACGGTCGCCATATATATACGAAGGTGCCTCGATTATCCCTATCGACGAGTACTTGCTACAATTAGCATATAAGTACCTCGAAAGCATTCAGAACAGCGAGAACCCATTTGTAGGGGATTCTTGCGTTCTTGACCCCTCTCTCTTTCGATCTCTTCGGATCAGACCACCAGAATTTCTTCTTCAGTACAAAACTGAAGAAAGCACCCTTCCCAGCAACATTCTCTTTTATAATAGAGGATTCCTCGACCCATCGCATAGGGTCTACTGCAGACACACTACAAACACGCACACACAGTACAAGACAGCACAAACACACACACATACACACCGACCAAAGAGCAGATTATCAGACGCCAAAGACGTGATCTGCGTTTACTACCGCACTCAAGACCTACCGGTCTTGTACGATTTCTTTCCCACCATCCCCCCATTCAAGTAGTTAGAGAACAATTGAACTAACCCTGCCCACACTATCCTAAGATACGTCCTTCCCCTTTATTTTCAGATATCTTGAGACCGAGCCCAACATCTTCACGGATGTGGGTGATTCTGGTTATCGCAAGATGACCAAAATCAGAGACAAGATGAAGGACACATTTGTCTTTGTCTCCCTAAAGTCGGCCTCTCGCCACCCATTTTTTTTTTTTTTTTGTATTTCGTGATCAGTCAAGGTTCCAAGGAGCGAACCGGTGGTCATCCATCAGATGAGTCAAGTTCTAGGAGGCCTCTACGCCGAATGAAAAATAAAATATTCAAACCAAAATAATTAAAATAAAGACAATGGTATAACCCCAAATAAATACCGGACGTTTGACTTTCACGAAGGATACTAGTGCTGCGAAGCTTGCGCTCGCCGCGCTACTTAATTATTTATAACACCTTTGACTAAAGCAAGGGATCTTGGGCAATCCATTTCGGCCCCTAACAACCGGACGTTTCACTTTCACGAAGGATACTAGTGCTGGGAAGCTTGCGCTCGCCGCGCTATCCATTGCGACCCCCAACACGGAAACACCAATGACGGACGAGTACACGGTGACCAAGGGAGAACAGCGTGCTTTGCCCCGGAGTAACAACCTATGTCCCGAAAGGAAACTCCGCCCTACATCCAAGGAACTCACGGAAACCGAGTCCCCCGGCCCCGGAAGCCCTCACGCCCACCGAAGGAAGTTGCGAGGGCACACCACACTAAAGGAGGTAAGCTAAAGCCTTTTAATTAAAAAATATAGCCTCCACAATGTCAACTTTGTTGCTCCACTTCAAAATGTTGTGCAGTTGCTTAGACCGACCAATGCCCCTTTAAAGAATGTGGGTCGCATGTCTGATGAAATTCATGTTTCGAATATGGACCGGATACCGGTGCAGAGACTTGCTAAATAAAGCCAAGACCGGATCCCGCTTGTAGTGCCGATGATGATGATGAAGAGGGAAATTATTTTCTTCTATAGTATGAACGTTTATTTATAATTGTTAACTAAAATTAATCCCCGCTGATGAGAAGAGGCTTAAGCGATGCTAGAGCTCCGAAAAACAACTTAATTTAAACGAAATAGGGACAAATGTGTCTTTGGCTTCTGACCATCTTGCGACAAGCAGAATCACCCACACCCGCATAGCATATCTGGTATACTCTCCTAACAACAGGGCGAGGGATATCTGAGGTGTGGATATTAAATAGGATGGCGCCTAGAATGGAGCCATGTGGTACGCCTGCATCGGCGTTGAAAGTTCGGGATAGCTTTCCATTCACTCGAACTTGAAAGGTTCTGTTTCGAACGAACTGGTAGATGATCCTACCAAGAGTTCCACTGAGGCCAATGTTCAGAAATTTAAAAACGAGATTTTCGTTCCACGTCGAGTCAAAAGCCTTTTCAATGTTCAGGCTCACCACAATGGTGGGTTCCTTATTTAAGAGGCGCCAAACAGAATCACCCACATCCACATAGCATATCTGTTTTACTCTCCTATCCACAAGGCGAGCAATATCTGAGATTTAGGTACTAAATAGGATGAGATCTAGAATGGAGCCCTGTGGTACACCTGCGGCGGCGTGGAAAATTCGGGATAGCTTTTTAGTCACCCAAACTTGAAAAGTTATATTTCGAACGAATTCGTAGATTTGTAGCATAATCTCTCCTATCCACAGAGCCATGAATATCTGAGGTTTAGATATTAAAAAGGATGAGATCTAGAATGGAAAATTCGGGTTAACTTTCTACTCACTCGAACTTGACAAGATCTATTTCGAACGAATTGGTAGATTATACTACACGGCGTGCTATTGAGACCTGTTTTTAACAATTTAAAGACGAGACCTCTAATCCCCGTCGTGTCAAAAGCCTTTTCAATGTCCAGGCTCACCGTAATGGCGGACTTATAGCGTTTGCGACGATAATGAAGTGCGTGTGATTCGAACCGACGCTATGACGGTTAGAATCACTACAAGATACAACCAACACATCAGACCACTGCAGCGTGTACGAATTTGATCGATGTTCTCAAGTACACTCAAGTGATGTGGAATTACTATGTTTTTGGTATGGTATATGGCTCTGATGTTTTGCTTTTTCGATCTTTTCTCAATGTGTGTATGTGTTAGAAACGTCGCAGATTCCTTATAAAAAGGCGCACTCTGAGGTGGTTTTGAAATACTGTAGCGATCTTAGGGTTCGCTGGATTAATTATTTTTAATAAATAAGAGCCGTTAAATCGATTTTGAATTAATGTAACACTTTATTAGTCCGTTAATAACAACCGTTACTTTTTACCGTACACTTAACGATTTCTTGACTTATCGCTTCCGTACTTATCGCGTTTTTCACTGCTTACTTCTTACTTATTACTTTCTACTTATCGCTTGCTTCACTTTCTTCTTCTTACTCCTTACTACCGCACTTATCGCTTGCTTCACTTTCTACTTCTTACTCATCTCCATGATCTGTGTGCGACGTATTTATACTGTTTCCTTATTCTGATTCGGCGTTTCGTTTCCGTCCGTTCCATAGTCTTGAATGTTCTATTGTTCATGGACTCTGTTTCGGACTCTCTAGAATATTCTAGTACTGATTGTCATATGCGTCACAATACGTTGAGCCATAATGATGCTGTATGTTCTGCTAAACCTAATTTGGAAGTCAGGTGTTAGGTTCCCGGCACTGATGAAGGTGTTAAACTTCTCGTATATGAACTTTTCATATGCGAGGATGAATCCAATATAAACGATAATTTCTTTTTACACATTTATTGAATAATGTTACACACTAAAATATATCAACATTTTTTTAGTGTAGTCTCCTGGGTGATCTACATACTTTTGCCAGCGATTTGGAAGCTTCAATATCCCTTATTCGTAGAAAGATATAGGGCGAGTTGTTAGCCAATTGCGCACATGCCCTCGACTTCTTCATTACTTTCGATTTTTTTTCCTTCAAGGCGACTAACAAAAAATAGTCGCAGGGAGACAAGTCTGGACTATAAGGAAGGGTTTCGAGGGTTTCCGAGCCCATTTCTTCCAATGTATCCCTTGCCAAGAACGCTATGTGAGGTCTGGCGTTATAATGAAGAAGGATGACATCTCGAATCCGTATACCTCGTCTTTTGTTTCGATATGCGGCTTTTTCCATAGCTGAAACTTCTCTTCTGATAAGATCTCCCCAACAGTTAAGCGGCGATCACTTTCAATAAGCTCTCGAACTGCACGGATGTTGTCAACTGTACGACTTGTACTTGGACGTCGATCACGACTTTCCTTTTCCATACGTTCTCGCCCACTTTTAAATTCTCTGGCTACGTGGGCCATCATCCCTTTGAGTCGAAAAAAATCCGTTGCATGGACTATTCCGGCTGAGAGACGAATTTTGGTCTTTGCTGGACAGCCTTCATCCTTCCTTTGCCACTCCTTACTTGCCATTTTCGCCTCTGGAGTATTATGGTGTACCCACGTCTCATCAAATGTGACGATACACTTCAAAAAATGCTCCCCCTCTTGTCAAAATCGATCCAGAAGTCTTCCACTGATTTCCGACCTGGGCTGTTTTTGAATTACGGTCAATAACCTCGGAACCCATTGAGCAGTAATTTTTTTGAAGCTAAGATCATCAGTGATATGGATTGAACACTTCTATAGCTGATACCCACTTCTGATGAGATTTCTCCAACAGTTAAGCGGCAATCACTTTCAATAAGCTCTCGAACAGCACGGATGTTGTCATCTGTACGACTTGGGCGTCGATCATGACTTTCGTTTTCGATACGTTCTCGCCCACTTTTAAATTCTCTGGCTGACGTATACACACGATTCTCAGACAGTGTATCATCACCAAACTGTGCCTTCAATCGAGAAAAAAGGTTGGAGGTTTAAACGCATTCATTTGTTAAAAATTTCATAATAATCCGTTGCCCAATAGACGTATGTACCTCTTGCTCGCTCATGGCTGTACTGACTACATAGTCGAGCGCGATCCCGAGCCAAGCAGGTTCTCGCACTCTTCATAAACCAAACAACAGCCACGCACAATATTATCTAGCTCGCAACTTGTTGTTAAGCAAAAAAGTAGAATGACCGTTTATATTTGAATCACCCTCGAATATCACTCCTTCTCTCCAGACACTGTCGAACGCTTTTTCTACGTCGAGGATATATGCAACTATACATCTTTTCGTTTCTAGGTTTGCGCCAATGTCAGTGTGTAGTTTAAGGAGAGCATGAGTCGTAGAGTGACTTTTCCGCAAACCAAACTGAGAGTCCGGTATAACTTCAATCCCGTTTAGGATGTGCCGATACATTTCTGTAACAATAATCTTTTCCAGTATTTTTCCAAGGTTAGACAGAAGTGAAATAGGCCGAAGGTTAGCTATCTAGTAACTAATTTTCTTTTTGGGTACAAGGATTATTTTTGCTTGTTTCTAGGTTTTGGGGAACTACCTATTGTATTGTAGTGTAACAACATGTCCATGAAATGACCATGAAGAATCATATCAAGTAAATCAATTTGTCCATGTCACAATTAGCTAGTTTCACGTAACCAGGATGCGAAGAAATCTCGCAACTCGTCCCAGTTGGCAGCACCATACCTCCATACTTGGCGAAGCTGCTTAGGGCGGTTATTCACTTGAAATGCAAGTGGTTGGGCGGCCGATACCAAGCAATGATCTGAATCTCCCAGCGGCGCAACTACTTCTACGGTATAACTGCTCGGCTCGGATGTCAAAATCAGATCCAGGGTGTTCGAATAATCACCTCGGGTATCTGGCATTCGGGTAGGTTCCTCCACAAGTTGAGTCGAAACGCAGCTAACACCGAACATCTCCGCCAGCTTCCCACTCTCGTCGGTTCTGTTAGAATGTACCAACCAGCCGGAATTGTGCACATTAAAATCGCCAAGGACGACAATTTCAGAAGCCGGGTGGTTGATCTGTCATGGTACGTGAAAGATGTTCGAAAAATGTCGCTGGTCGATTATTATTTGGGGAGCGGTAAAGACAACAAAGAAATTTAACAGAATTCCTCAGCACGACCCTCAACCACATGATGCCCAAGTTACTAGGTTTCAACCCCTCCAAATCGGAACGCGCGACGACGCAGACTCCGCCCTTAAAACGGAATCTTAAATGCGTCATATTCTGAGCACCGAAGATAGGTCGAATCAGTTGACGAATCGACCTAGATCTCAGTTAGGACAAGGATATCAGGTTCCACTGTTTGCAAATATTGGTGGACGCCCTTTACATTCGTATTGGTGAAAGCGATGCAGATGATGTTATAAATTGCCATTATCAGTCGAACGTCGACAGAGCCTTGAGAATGAGCCCGGTTACGTGATGACGAATTTCTTAAAGTTCGGTTATTTATCAGAATATTTGCATGATGTCCCCCCGGAGATCCGAATGGGAAACTTGTTTACCTCCGGAATTCTTTATCTCAGAAGGTACCATCACGTCTTGTCTACGTGTCAGTCAGGGTCATCAGTCATACTCGTACATCCGAAACATAGTCGAAGATTTCTCCCGACGATATCGCGTGATGACGTGGCATCTCACCTTGGGACCGACTACCCCCTAAACCAATCTTCTTTCGAACCGGTTCATCAGCCAACCTCCGAAAGATGGCCAGGGATTTCACGAATCCTATAGGTTGATGGAGTGGTATTTCACTAGGAGACAGAGCGTTGGGACCCCACGTGCTACTCGGCCTTTAGTCGCGTCTTACGACAAGCCGTGTATATTTTAACGCCTTACTCACGGGGAATGACCTTATTGCCCAACCATAATAGCACATACTTATTAGTTGAGTAGATATACACGCAATCGCATACATGTCGCAACGTCTATAGCCGCGAATGGCGTTGGGTTGGACTACTTATTGAAATTGTGAAACCTAGAACTAATGCCAGTCGGTGAGGATTTTATTGCCATTACAAATGCGTAATGTGTGTTTTCGATTATTTGCGTGCTTTGAGTAAGAAGTTTTTTGCTGTTGCCAGAAGATAAGACCATTACATTTCTTATTAAGAGTACCATGTTCTGAAATGACACTTTAACAAATGATGTGGGTAAAATCACCCCTTTTGATTATTCATCCGATTCCAGTCAAATAAAAACCACCGACAAATGTCAAAAAACACTTCTAGTCTGACTTAGTTACCCCTCTGAGTACGTTTCACTTGCAATGACAAATTATAAAGCTGAGAAGCTTTATCAGCGTTATATGTGGCTGACTAATCGGAAGTTTAGGAACAAACAGAAGCTCCAGATGTCCTTAAAGGAATCATAAATTATCTTTTATATATCGTAATTTAAAGAAAAGGCCTACACCCTAATTAATTTCCAACAACCTGCATCGAGCAGGTGAATTAAACCCCACATCAGAATTACATGATTTATATCCCATGTCATTATTATATCGCCGGGACGACGCCCCCACCTAATCTCTTGATTCTACCCTATAATGAACCCTGTTAAGTAAACATTTGCTACTCGGCATCGTGTCATGGCTCTGGTGCTTTGAGGTATAGTTCAAAGAAAATTAATTTCCTGCCGCTCAACCTCATTCCTCAGTTAGGGACATGGCCATTGTTGTCCATCCGTTATCGGCTGAGTTTTATGTCTTTGGTGCCTAAGCAAACGTTGCCGCGAGAACTAACTTAGACATCGTCTAACGCAAGCATTACCTAATTCTAATAAGTAATTAAACGTATTATTTCTTTTTCGTCATGGTTACGCTGTAGGCGCTTACATGGACGTACCGGGGCAATTATTGGGTTAATATGTCACGTTCTTTCAATACAAAGGCACGACCGGATGGCAACCTTAGACGTTAACGACTTTGATACCCACCATACCAAACAAACACACATCGGCACCTACATTAGCATAAAGCGTGTATTGACTGATAATTTCGTAGCTAGCTGTGTTTTTGGTGACGTGCACATGTATAGTGGTTGCTTGGATTTTTGGGGCGTTGCATTAGATGCTTCTAGTGGGTGTGCCCTGAATCGGTATATAAGTTCAAAGGGTCTGCACTTTACATTATAAAGTCATCATCATCATGGTCGTATTTTAGCGCTGAAATCTTTTTCCACAATTCGTGTCCATGTTATCAGATATCCTATAATACGTTACGAATTGTGAATCTTAATCCCAAAGAGTGTTTTTCAAATAGACTCCCAACTTGAAAGGAACATTTAAATATCAGGATCCCGAACAAGTTCTAGCGTTCCTAAGAGTTGACGTTATTCATGTCAGATACTAGTTGAGTTTGCAAAATCATCAGTAGTTGATCGCACAACATTTTCGAAACGTCTTAAAGTATTAGAAATGATTCGAAAGCAATGCACATTGGGTGCCGTACGATTTTAAGCCAACGAGAAATTATTGAAGGTCCTAATGGTTTTCTTGGAAAGATGTCTCTATATAATCAAAGATTGTAATGCAATTACAGTAACAGTAAGTTTATTGAGTCTTTTTTTGTACTAATTGTTATAATACAGTATATATAAAGAAAAATATCATCATCATCATCAGCACTACAATCGGAATACGGTCTAGGCCTTATTTAGGAAGTACCGAGGCTTGTTAAATTTTCCATAATAATTTGTTTTTCCGGGCAGGATTATTAGCCTTGCGCCTAAAGAAAAAATACATTTTAGCTTAATACTAAGGGCTGTAATGTATGGCCCTGATGCACAACTTTGTATCGGGTTTTCCAATAGGGACTTGACAACTTTGAATTTAATTTGTGAACACGTTTGAAATAATAGTGAAGAAGATCGTGTGATTCGAACTGACCCTATGACAGTTTGAATCACGAAAAAAATTGAACCTAAGCGTTACCCATCAGGCTACTGACCGTGTTTTGAATTTGATTTTAAAACTCGACCATTCTCCACTGATGTGAATTATTTTTTGTTATCGCTTGGTATACGGCTCTGATGTATTTTCTTGTTCGATTTTTCGTTCGGTGTTCTTCACCATTTTGCTTGTGAATTGTGTGTATCTGTTAGAGATGCCACACACCCTTTCACTAATCATCGAACTGTCACTGTCAAATTATTCAGTAAACTCAACATTTTCATCATGGTTAAGTACACGAACGAACAACGTCTGCAAAGTATAAAAATTTACTACCGAAAAAAAGTTGTCAAGTCCCTATTGGAATACCCATTATTTGCCAACATGACTTTTTTCCCATATTTATTTATTTATTGTTTTTTAGTTTTTTGTTTTGCGTAACCCTTGCTCCCGGGATAGTTTATTAATTTTTATTTTCGTGTTAGTCGTCTTACAGTTACAATACCAGGTATATGCATACGTTTTTTCCGGTTTCTTTGGTAACAAAAAATACGTACATTTCTAGGGAAATTAATTTTCATTCAAAATATTGGCCATCGGCTTCTCCACATTTTGCCCATTTTTCAGGTAATTTATGAATACCATGCCAGGAAAACTGTTTGTCTTTCGCGGCAAACCATTCGACGAGCCATTTTGCAACTTCCTCGAAATCACTGATGAGCTGCTCTGCGAAGGCGCGCCCCGTTGATGCGAAGAGGTGATAGTCAGATGGCGACAAGTCTGGGAAGTACGGCTGGTGCAGAAGAATGTCCCACCCAAGCGATTTCAAGGTGTCTTTCACTAGTTTTGCTGTGCGAGACGGCGCGTTGTCGTGTAACAAAACCACTTTGCCATGTCTTCTGGCCCATTCCGATCATTTATCGATTAATGTGTGGTTTAAATTAATCGTTTGTTGGCGATCATCATCATCATCCGCACTAAAACCGGGATCCGGTCTTGGCCTTATTTGGCAAGTCTCCCCACTCATATGATTCAATATGGAATTTGGATTTGGATTATAGGAAGTATTGGGGATTTGGATGGGATTATTGGTAATGTTGGAGGTTTGGATGGGAGTAGCGATTTAGGATCGCTACAGCGTCAAAGTTAGACTTATCTGCTATAAGCATCTAATCCAATCTGAAACATCGTACACCTCTCCCATCATCATCATCTGCACTACAACCGGGATCTGGTCTTGGCCTTATTTAGCAAGTCCCTCCACCGGTATCCGGTCCTTATCTGAGACTTGTAAAATTGTCCACAATAATTTGTTTTTCCGGGCAAGGTTATTAGCCTTGCGCCAACCTTTCTGAGGATGTTGCTGCATGCATTGGTTCACTACTTGGCGGGTGCCAAAGTAGCTATCCAGGGATGTCACGTGGAAACTGCATGTCAACTTGAATTGAACATGGACAAGGATCGTCCTGGCCTTCGCTGGGTTGAAAGCAGAGACTTTGGCCTTATTTGGCAAGTCTCCCCAGCGATATCCTGTCCTTATCCGAGACTTGTAAAATTGTCCACAATAATTTGTTTTTCCGGGCAAGGTTATTAGCCTTGCGCCAACCTTTCTGAGGATGTTGCTGCATGCATTGGTTCACTACTTGCGCCAACCTTTCTGAGGATGTTGCTGCATGCATTGGTTCACTACTTGGCGGGTGCCAAAATAGCTATCCAGGGATGTCACGTGGAAACTGCATGTCAACTTGAATTGAACAGGGACAAGGATCGTCCTGGCCTTCGCTGGGTTGAAAGCAGAGACTTTGGCCTTATTTGGCGTCCTCTACCGATATCCTGTCCTTATCCGAGACTTGTAAAATTGTCCACAATAATTTGTTTTTCCGGGCAAGGTTATTAGCCTTGCGCCAACTTTTCTGAGGATGTTGCTGCATGCATTGGTTCACTACTTGGCGGGTGCCAAAGTAGCTATCCAGGGATGTCACGTGGAAACTGCATGCCAACTTGAATTGAACAGGGACAAGGATCGTCCTGGCCTTCGCTGGGTTGAAAGCAGAGACTTTGGCCTTATTTGGCAAGTCTTCCCACCGATATCCTGTCCTTATCCGAGACTTGTAAAATTGTCCACAATAATTTGTTTTTCCGGGTAAGGTTATTAGCCTTGCGCCAACCTTTCTGAGGATGTCGCTACATGCATTGATTCACTACTTGGCGGGTGCCAAAGTAGCTATCCCGGGGTGTCACGCGGAGACTGCATGTCAACTTGAATTGAACAGGGACAAGTATCGTCCTGGCCTTCGACCCCCCCCCCCCCCCCCCCCCCCCCCTATTTGTTGACGATAGCGTTAACGGTTTCGCCGGGCTTCAGGGGTTCATAATACACAATACCGCTCTGGTCGTACCAGACACAGAGCATGGTCTTCTTGCCGAAGCGATTTGGCTTTGGTGTTGAAGGACCGACTTCGCCAGGTGAAAGCCACGTTTTTTCCGAGTTGGGTTTTCAAAATAAATCAATTTTTCATCACCCGTCACGATTCGATGCAAAAATGATTTCCTTTCGTCTCGTTGAAGCAGCATTTCACAAGTGACTGCGATTTTCAATTTGACGTTCATTCAAATCGTGTGGGACCCATTTACCGAGTTTATTGACCTTCCCGATTGCTCGTAAACGTCTGCTGATTGTTTCTTGTGATACATGTAATGCTTCTGCTAATTGCTGTTGAGTTTGAGTTGGGTCATCATCCAATAACTGTTGCAATTGCTCGTTTTCACATTTTTGTGGTCTACCAGAGCGCTCACTGTCTTTCACACTGAAATCACCACTTTTATATTGTCGAAATCATGTCTTACTTGTTCTAATTGACGGAGCGTGTTCACCAGATATTTCTACCAGCAAACGATGACTTTCAACAGCCCTTTTCTTTTGATTAAATATGCAAATGTACGCAAATGTTCTTTTTCAGGCACAAAACTCCACATGATCACTGAACGATAAAACAAAGACGCTAGGTTTTGGCGGACTCAACTTGTGTGGATTTGTAGTTAAATCTCAGACGACCAAAATGGCGCATGTGTGTTTGTGTCAGAAGCCAAAGACACCATGAAAGACACATTTGTCCCTACTTCGTTTAAATTAAGTTGTTTTTCGGAGCTCTAGCATCGCTTAATCCTCTTTTCTTCAGTGGGGATTAATTTTAGTTAACAATTATAAATTAACTTTCATAATATAGGAAAACGTTATCTGTTCTTTCGAGGGAAGTGGTTTTGATTCGTTATCTTGTTTTCTGAGGTAACCCAAAACGCTTCCTCCCCACAGTGGTAAGAGGTGCTCAAAAGCAATTCCTCTTCGTTTAGATATACAAAAAGCGTCTCCTCCCGCCGGTAGTAAGGGACGCTTGGCAAGAGAAAGGAAAAGAATAGATATCACAGCACACTGAGCCGGTAGCTCCTGGTAAAATTGGCGAAAGGCTCTTGGCTTTCTGGACATGTCTATTTTCAGATGTCCTTGACCAACCAGGCAATACAGTCCATTATATCGTCGGCAGTTTTTAGTACACCAAAAGGTATGAGAAAAAATTAATAAATTCATATTGTATAATTTAGAGTGGTTGCGAAGAGCCAGTAACTTAATATTGGGTGGCCCATACATTTTTGCAAACGGCAACACTTGATTTCTTAAAAACCGTTAGAGGAAGGGGCACGCGAGTGGCGGGGAATTGTGCGTCGCTTCGTGCAGTTTTAGTCATGATGGAGCGCTTCACGGAACAACAGTGTGCTTTTTGTGTAAAACCATTTTACAAAAACAACGATTTCTACGTTACTGTGCGACGCCTATTTAGAATTGAATACGGATTACGCAGTGTAAGTGAGTGTCCAAGTGTTAATTTAATCAAAGCTTGGGTCAACAAGTTCGAGCAAACGAGATCGACAACGAATATTAAACAACGTTCAAGAAGAACCGATGAGAACATTCGAGAGGTTGAAATTGCCGATAACTCGCAGCATGTGTCAGCGAGTTTTTCTAAGTTACCGTAGTCGATTGCAGGAGTGCCAACAACGAGACGGGGCACACCTCGACGATGTCATTTAAAAAAAAAATTCAAAAAAAGTTTATTACGTTAAATAAATGATCAACAAAATGACATTTGTAGTTTTATTTTTATTCATGTTTCAAATGTGCAACAATTTATGGAACACCTTATATAAGAATGATACGTATAAAATATTGTAACGCATATGGCAATCAGTACTAGAATATTCTAGAAAGTCCAAAACAGAGTACTGGGATATTCTAAAAAGTACTGGAAAACTGGAGACTATGGACAATAGAAAATTCGAGGCAATGGAACGGACGGAAACGAAACACCAAATCAGAATGAGGAAACGGTATAAATACGTCACACGCAGGTCAAGTAAGAAGTGAGAAGTAAGCAGTAAAAGACGCGATAAGTACGGAAGCGATAAGTCAAGAAATCGTTAAATGTATGGTAAAAGTAACGGTTGCTATAAACGGACTAATAAAGTATTACATTAATTCAAAATTGATTTAACGGCTCTTATTTATTAAAAATAATTAATCCTGCGAACCCTAAACTCACTACAATATAATTTAACATTGCCTTAGGTAAAATCTGAAATTGTATTGAAAATAAATGTGGATTTAAAGCCAAAAAAACCGCCGGGAGTTTGCGGATCCCTGAGCCAGTCGTTCACTATACTACAGTAACACCACTCTTTTTTTTTTTTTTTTTTTACTATTTGTTGGCCTTTAAGAACCCGGAAGTTCATGACCTCACCGACTCGACTCCTCCATCGTTCCCTGTCCTATGCACTCTCCTTCCACGCTTGACATTCTGATCCGATCTCCTTAAGGTCAAACCTTAGATTGTCTTCGCATCTCCGTCGCGGCCGACCTGTCGGTCTCTTTCCCGTTGATTTACCGTCAAGAATTCTACGCACGGTCCTATCGTCGCCCATTCACGCCAAATGTCCGACCCATCTTAATCTTCGCGACTTGATTACTCTCACTATTGTAGGTCTGCAGTATAGCTCTTCTAAGTCGTGGTTGAGATTCCTCCATTGTCCTGCCACCTCGTCATATTTACCGCCAAAGATACCCCTTAGAACCTTCTTCTCGTAATCGTAACCCTAGATATAAAAAATGTTTAGAGAATTGAATCAAGCGCTGGCATTAGGGCACCGCAATCGATACGGAGTACTTTAAAGGAGACAATATTCATTTTGTGAATAAACTCGTATTTTGGATTTTCTGAATAAATTCCGGGAACTTTTTGATCATGGGGGTACAACAAGATTATTTGGTCTCCCATCGTTGTTTAATCTTGGTGTGGCTGAACGTAGCTTTACTCGAACTCGTACATGTTATTCGGATCCGTCAGCACTTTGTGACTAGCAAATACAAAATGTGTTTGTCGCTAGCAATTTGTTAGCGTATAAGTGTAGCATGGGTTGGGTCAGTGAAACGAGCAGGGGTGAAGCCTGAAGGACTGTAATAATGTGAATCTTGATTCATTTCACCTGTCCACTATTTTAACCCTTAAATGGTCATTCGTGCCTTTCCGATAGGTGGAGGAGGTATTTACTTTTATTATTTAAATAAAATAAAAAATCATTAATGTAGCGATTGGTCCTTATACAAGGATAGTTAATGAAGCAACATGGATTTTTTCATTTTTTTTTAGCACTTTTAGGTACTTTTTAAGCCATCGCACGACTCTACCATTTAAGGATGTCTAAAACGACCCTACCTTGGAAGGGAAGGAATTTTTGTTTTGAAGAAAATAGTTGGACACCTGGTATATAACCACAGCAAGCAACCACTATCCAGTCTTTGATTCAATAAAATCCGATGAAGGAATACCGTGAACCAATGGCTTAACTTTAGAGGAGAGGAATAAGGCTATAACCACAGCAAGCAACCACTATCCAGTCTTTGATTTAATGGAATCCGACGAAGGAATAGCGTGAACCAATGCTTTAACCTTAGATGAGAGAAATAAACCCGAGAAGTTCTTTGAAGGAGTATTTATGATGTACATTGTCGGGAAAGAAGCTCTTTCGATATCACAATGACCAAGTTTGAAAATAATATAATACTAAGATAAGAAACTAGCATCATCTAATCCAGATCAGGACTTCTGCAAGAGATGACTACTAGAAGTCATCCGAGTGGTAGAGTCGGCCGAGTAAGTAATGAACCTTAAATTCAATCCTTACGTAGAAAGTGGACGGGTTTTAAAGCATTCGCCCTTACTCGGAAAAACCGACAACAAATTTCCCTTAACAACGCTTAAATACACAAAATATTCGCCCATGTTTATTTAAAAATTTTCCACGTAGTGGTCGGGACAAAGAAAGCAGCTCTTGGAAATTCAAATCACCGCCACTGGAGACTAGGAGCAGATGCCTAAAACAATGTTGAATTTGATTACTCACTGGCGAATTGCCATTTCCACACATTAAAACTTGGTAAAAAAAAATCAGCCAAATGATTAATTTGTCATTATACACAGTCACCTCTGACAACATAAAATGAAACAATTTTTGTTCTTATTTGTGGTCTCCAATCCTCTCATCAAATTGTAGGCGAAAGCACACCCTGTCGCCATCGAAGGCCAACGCTTAATTTGAATTATGACGTCACACTTGTCACCTTCACTATAAGAAATGCAGTCATCATTAGATCACCACCGATCCCCAGATGAACACCTGCCGGAGACCATGGTTTGTTTTTTCTTGTAATTTTATTTTGTCCCATGTACAAGAAAAACCACCACCACCCCACCCCCTAAATGTCACTTAAGCTAACGCAATGCACATCTTCAAAGGAATTACTCACCGTCTTCTCAGCTTCCACCACTATGCAGACGAATTCGACGACGTTGTGTTATCCTTACAACTCCAACTCCAAAGGAATGCGGCACAAGTCTGCAAAGTGACACGGAGCTTTTCTTTAAATCAAATGTGTTGATGGTAATTTCGTATATAGAAAAACGGTTCTCTCTCTCTTTGAGTACAAGAACAAAAAAAAAGAATAATAACAAAGTAGCCAACTAAACAAGAAATAAAAATTGCACTTAATTAACACAAACACACCCAAAAGGAACACGTTTCACACTGTGCGTGTATCTAACTGTGTACGCTGCCGACTGGTTGCCGTGTATCTATTCATTCGCCTGAAGCGACAAGCTATTCGGAATCAATTATGCAGAAAGTTTCCTTACTCCGGGACTCTTAACTCTGCACAACTTCGGAGAGGGTAACGGGAAACAGGAAAACAAATAAATCCTTTTCAAATGTTACTTTTCGACAGAAAAAAACGCGAAATAACTCAAAATCCTGTTAGTAAATTATGGGCGCGGCATTGTACACACACAACTGTTGTTTAAGGTTAAGAAATGATCAAAAAAGCGACCATCGAACACAAGAAACAACAACAAACACACCGAAACTTGATCTGCTATGCCCGGCGCGACCAAACACGTCTGCTCACTACCGTCGCTCAATGTCGTTTGATATACACAGTCTACAGTGTTGTGAGCGCAAAACCAGCCCTGGCTGCTTACCTCACTTCGGAGTTTGTTTTGTGTACCTATGTACGAGCTTTCGGAGTGTACGTCGGCTGGATTGGCCGACCACCTGCGAGACGAATTCAGCTGTGCGTGTACATCGCAAGTGCCTGACATATTCAGCCGATCAAATTTGAAAACTGCGGACGGAGTCCTAGTGTCTAGGTGAAAAGGTAAAAGCACTTTTTTGGGGGTTCCGATTCCAGTCAATATGTGTTTTAGTAGTAGAAACAATTGGTGCCTGTTTTGGAAGGAACAGTTTCCCATTGTATTTATTAAATGTTTTATTATTATTGTAAGTAAATTTGAATGTTTTAAAATGAAGAAGAAGCAGGAATACAAAGTCGCCTTGTGGGGAGAAATATAAAGTCCTCGGATGGAATGAAAGGAGAAAGGGAAACGCAACGAACAGCAAGCGAAAGAGTATAAAGAGTCGAAAACCCGGACAGTGTTACACGGTATTTGGTACAATAAAAAATGATAATATTGTGACGTATATGACAATCAGTACTAGGATATTCGAGAAAGTCCGAAACAAAGTACTAGAATATTCTATAAAGTACTGGACAACTGGAGACTATGAAAAATATAACATTCAAGGCAATGGAACGGGCGGAAACGAAACGCTTAATCAGAATGAGGAAACGGTATAAATACGTCGCACACAGATCATGGAGATGAATAAGAAGTAAGAAAGTGAAGCAAGCGATAAGTAGTGGAGTAAGAAGTAGAAAGTAAAATACGCGATAAGTACGGAAGCGATAAGGGAAGAAATCGTTATGTGTACGGTAAAAAGCAACGATTGTTATTAACGGACTAATAAAGTGTTATATAAATTCAAAATCAATTTAACGGCTCTTATTTATTCAAAATAATTAATCCAGCGAACCCTAAGCTCGCTACAATATTGTGACGCATATGACAGTCAGTACTGGAATATTCGGGAAAGTCCAAAACAAAGTACTGGAAAACTGGAGACTATGGATAATAGAACATTCAAGATTATGGAACGAACGGAAACGAAATACCGAATCAGAATGTGGGGAACTGGTATAAATACGTCGCACACAACTCAGGGGGACAAGTAGAAAGTAATAACTCTCGAGTGAGAAGCAAGCGATAAGTAAGAAGTAAAATACGCGATAAGTACGGAAGCGATAAGTCAAGAAATCGTTGTGTACGGTAAAAGTAACGGTTTGGACTAATAAAGTGTTATATTAATTCCAAAATCGATTTAACGGCTCTTATTTATTCAAAATAATTAATCCAGCGAACCCTAAGCTCGCTACAATTGGTGTCAGAAGTGGGATTAATTATTGTTTAAGTGTATAAGTCGGTGAAAGTGTGTTGTGACTATGTCAGATCGACATTTGGAGGATCTTCGCGTTCCTGAGTTGAAGAAGGAACTAGAGGACCGGAATCTGGATAGCAGAGGACAGAAGCAAATTCTTCGACAGCGTCTACAAGCAGCAATGGAGGAAGAAGGTATTGATGTTGACACATATGTTTTTGCGATTGCGCCAGACTGTCCGGATGAAGAAGAAACACCGAGTCAAGATGGAGCCAATGTAACGGAGAAGAGTTCGCCACAGTTGGGCATTTCGGAAATGCTCAGGATGATGATGATAAAATTGGACGCACAAGCTACAGATGTTAATGCAAAATTCGACACCGTAAATTCAAAATTGGACGCGCAAGCTACAGATGTTAATGCAAAGTTGGATGCCCAAAATTCAAAATTCGACGCACAAGCTGCAGATCTGAATGCCAAATTGGATGCTCAAACGCACTGGATGGAATGTAATTTTCAACACTTTAAGGAAGAAATCCAGTCAGAAATTCGAAATGAAGTAGAAAATCTAGATCTAAAAGTCACCGAAGAAATAATGCGAATCGAAAAGAGACTTGAGTGTGTTGAGAGAAATAAGACATAGCCTAGCAATCAACATGACTACAAAGATACAAGGATGCAACCGCCAACCTTCGATGGAACGGGACCCTTCTCCGTGTTTATACGTCAGTTTGACGCCGCGGCCAATTATAATAAGTGGTCGGATGAGCAAAACTCAGCATCACTAATCTTGTCACTCCGCGGGGCGGCTGCAGAATTGCTACAAACCATACCAGCAGAGAAGCAAACAGATTTCCAAGCGGTAAGAGACGGCCTTGAAGCTAGGTATGGAGACAACCACATGCAGCAGGTCTACCGCATGCAACTGCGGAGCAGAACGCAGAAACTTGGAGAAAATCTTCAACAGTTGCAGGCAGACATTGAGCGATTGGCAAACTTGTCTTATTCAAATAGGACTAAGGAATTTCTAAACGAAGTAGTAATGGATGCATTTATAAACGCACTCCAAGATCGGGACTTGCAACAGGCCGTTCGTTTGGCAGGAAAGAAGACGACTAATGAAATACTGGCGTTCGCATTGGCATATGAATCTGCTAAACTGGCTACCAGGAGTACATATAGAGTCCGAGAAACGTCCGTCCAGGAATGTTCCTGCCAAAGAATCGGGCGTGTACAACGGAGAACCCCGAGACCTGATATGATGTGTTGGACATGCGGCGAAGTCGGCCACATCTCTGTTGACTGTAGGAAACGTCGACGAATGAATGAAACATCAAGTGAGAATTGTTGTTGATGCGCTAATCATAAGAGGAGACTATCAACGGACCAACCTGAGGCAAATAGCTCGGGAAAATTGTAAGGGCAGACTTTAAGGGGCGAACGTCGCCTGGTGGAATGTGTAGCCCCAGCATCGTAACTGTATCACAACTCCAACGGGATAACCAAGTTTGGTTATAACTACGATTTTTAATGCAAGGATGACCACAGTGACAATCGACACTGGAGCAACGAGATCCATAAGTCGGCCGGATGTCGTGGGCCAGATTGCCCTTAATAAAAATAGAAGATACGCTTTGAGGACTGCCACAGGAGAATGTTCGACAGTCTACGGAGAAGTCGAGAGCATAATAGTGCTAGGCAATATTTCCATCTCCCACCAATTTTTGGTTGCCGATATTACGGACGAATGCATTCTTAGAATGGATTTCATGAAGGAGCACCAAGTTGTTCTAGATATCGGTCAAAGAACACTGCGAATCGGTAACTTGGAGGTTGCTATTACATTGCAGGACGAACAATTGCGAAGACTGAAATGTTATGCGCGTGAGGAGGATGAGATCCCACCTCGTTCGGACTCGGTAATTTGGACCAGTCTCGAGAGTGATTCGGGTGACAATCGATTTTACATCACCGAAGCTGTACAAAATCAGCGTAAGGGGAACATCCTTGTTGGGAAAGCCCTTATCGATGCGAAGAAGCACATCGTACCCGTCAGAGTACTAAATGCGTCCGCGGAGCCGATCGCAATAAGAAAAGGAGAGGTAATCGCAGAATGTGCACCCGTGCCAATGATAAGCTCAATTCAGACAAGGGGAGAGGACCACTCAATTCAACAGCCCTCTGGTGCACCCCCTGTGGTTAATAGGCTGATGCCCCAGAAAATCGGATTAACAGACGAAGAAAAGACAAGCGTTGAATCACTGCTGAACGATTTTTCTTCTATTTTTGTGACAGGAAATGATAAATTCGGACGCACCGGTATAGTTAAACATCGCATTGACACGGGTGAGTCAAGACCTATAAGACAGCCACCTCGTCAACTACCGTTGGCCAAACAATCAGAAGTAGGCAACATGATTCGAGATATGGAAGAGCAAGGAGTCATCGAGAAATCATCGAGCCCATGGGCTTCCCCGGTAGTGCTCGTCAAGAAGAAGGATGGGACAACTAGATTTTGTGTCGACTACCGCCGGTTAAACGACGTTACGAAGAAAGACAGTTACCCGCTTCCTCGAATCGACGACACACTAGATACCCTTTCTGGAGCTCAGTGGTTTTCAACATTGGACCTAAAAAGCGGTTACTGGCAAGTGGAAGTGAAGGGGGAGGACAAGGAGAAGACAGCGTTTACTACCGGAAACGGACTTTATCAATTCAACGTGATGCCTTTTGGATTGTGTAATGCTCCAGCAACGTTTGAACGATTAATGGAAAGTGTTCTACGGGGACTTACATGGAAGACGTGTCTTGTGTACTTGGACGATATAATCGTTGTCGGAAGGAATTTACCAGAACACATCAATAATCTGCGCTCCGTCTTCGAACGACTAAGACAGGCCAACTTAAAGCTCAATTCGAAGAAATGTGAACTCTTCCAAAGGAGAGTAAAATTCCTGGGACACATCGTTTCATCTGCAGGAGTCCAAACGGATCCTGATAAGATAGCAGCTGTCCAAGAGTGGCCTGCTCCAGAAGATAAGCAACAGTTAAGAAGCTTTATGGGACTAGCCACATATTACCGACGGTTTGTTAAAGGTGTCGCTAACGTGGCCAAAGCCCTACACGAACTAACGGGTAAAGACAAAAACTTCAATTGGACAGACAAGTGTGAGGCAGCATTCAACACATTGAAGGCCGAGTTATGTAACACTCCAACATTGGCATTCCCAAGATCGGATCGCCCGTTTATATTGCATACTGATGGAAGTAACACAGGAATTGGAGCAGTGTTGTCACAGGAAATCGATGGTGAAGAGAGAGTTGTCGTATATTATAGTCGAGTTCTATCTAAGCCAGAGAGAAATTACTACGCAACAAGAAAGGAACTGCTGGCTGTCGTAGAAGCCGTTAAGAATTTCCATAAATACCTCTACGGACGTCGATTCCACCTTCGGACGGATCATGCCGCCCTGAAATGGTTGCTAAATTTTAAGAATCCGGAAGGACAAATAGCTCGATGGATCGAACGACTTCAAACGTACGATTTCCAAATTTCCCACCGTCAAGGGAACGTTGATGCTCTATCAAGAAGACCATATAAGCCAGATTGTAAACATTGTCATAGAGCGGAAGAGAAAGAAGGTGCGTACGACCTGCGAAATGTACAAGTAGAAGTACTAGATGGGTGGACGAGTGATGCTATACGCGCAGCTCAACTTCAGGATGAAGATATGTCGCTAATTCTGGAATATAAAGAAAAGAACGAGCGGCCAACTTGGAACAATATTTCCGACAAGAGTGGAACATTTAAGCCATATTGGGCAAAATGGAATTCCTTGCTGGTGGAAGATGGAATTCTAAAGCGTAAATGGGAAGCCGCGGACGGAAAATCCCATCGAATGCAGATTCTAGTCCCACCATCAAAAGTAAAAGATGTACTAACAGAAATGCACGACGGGGTCTCCGGTGGACTTCTGGGAGTTAATAAAACACTTTCAAAATTACGATCTCGATTCTACTGGCTTCACATGAGAGATGACGTCGAGTCTTGGTGTAGGAAGTGCACAACTTGCACTGCGACCAAAGGACCAACAGCAAGACCAAGGAGCGCTATGAAGCAGTACAACGTGGGTGCCCCTTTCGAGCGAATTGCGATTGATATCTCAGGACCGTTCCCAAAAACAAACGACAACAACAAATATATGTTGGTTATCATGGATTACTTCAGCAAGTGGGTGGAAGTCCTTCCAATTCCAAACCAAGAAGCAACAACCGCCATTGAGCAGCTTATCAATAATTGGATCAGCAGATATGGAGTCCCCTGTGAGCTTCATTCCGATCAGGGCCGAAACTTCGAATCACAGATATTTCAGGGCATCTGTGCGGCACTGGGCGTAAGGAAAACCAGGACCACACCCTTACATCCACAGTCAGACGGAATGGTCGAAAGGTTCAACCGAACAATGAAAGAGTATTTATCGAAGGTCGTTAGTGATCACCAACGAGATTGGGACAAATATGTACAAACCTTTCTCATGAGCTATATTCGGTTCGGAATACCTCCAGACGCCATAGATAAGACCGAAGACTACGTAGCCGAATGGAGAAATCGCCTCGATGAGATTCATCATTTGGTTCGAAAGCAAATCAAGGTATCCAGTGACAGGATGAAAACAAGGTACGACGTTCGAGCCAACGCATCCGGATTTAATGCAGGCGATAGCGTATGGCTTTATAACCCTCATCGGCAAAAGGGGAGGTCTCCGAAGTTACAGCAACATTGGGAAGGACCATATAAGATTCTCACAAGAATTAACGACGTTGTCTATAGGATTCGGCGAAGACCGAACGCCAAGATGAAAGTGGTACATCGTGACCGACTGGCGACTTTTGTTAACCCAGAAGACCAGTGAACTTAGTTCGGGACGAACTAATCTAGGCGGAGGGTAGTGTGACGCATATGACAGTCAGTACTGGAATATTCGGGAAAGTCCAAAACAAAATACTGGAAAACTGGAGACTATGGATAATAGAACATTCAAGATTATGGAACGAACGGAAACGAAATACCGAATCAGAATGTGGGGAACTGGTATAAATACGTCGCACACAACTCAGGGGGACAAGTAGAAAGTAATAAGTCTCGAGTGAGAAGCAAGCGATAAGTAAGAAGTAAAATACGCGATAAGTACGGAAGCGGTAAGTCAAGAAATCGTTGTGAACGGTAAAGGTAACGGTTGTGGTTAACGGACTAATAAAGTGTTATATTAATTCCAAAATCGATTTAACGGCTCTTATTTATTCAAAATAATTAATCCAGCGAACCCTAAGCTCGCTACAATATAAATAAAATGCAACTATTGTGTAACAATTTGGCGCAGCCGGCACCCATCACCTGTGAGGGTACCGGATTGTTTTCAATCTGTAAATCCGTTGAAAACGAAGGTACTCATCCAGTGGTGAAAAGAGCCCAGAGGCTCTATACGTTCCTACGTTCCCACAGCAAGAAAAAATAAAAACCTGGTTTTGCTGTGGAGTAGGTATATATGTAAATAAAAAAAAAGGAGGGCAAATGGAACTTTGGTGGATTTTTGGTCTTTCGTCGAATGTTGGTGTATTCCGCCGAACGCTGTTCACGCAAAAGAAAAACAAATAACCCCGGAACACTCAGCGAATACAACCACAAATAAAACGCTGCGAAATTGTTTTTAGTGGCATTTATTTATCTTCCTATAATTTTACTTTGTACACATGCCTGGCAGGAGTTTCTTATCTTTGCCATTGTTTCACGGTTCGGTCCTTTTCTTTATTTTTGGTTTAAATTTTAACACCGCGAAGAATATTGTGACGCATATGACAATCAGTACTAGAATATTTGAGAAAGTCCGAATTTATCATTTCCTGTCACAAAAATATCAGAAAAATCGTTCAGGAGTGATTAAATGCTTGCCTTTTCTCTGTCTGTTAATTCGATTTTCTGGGTCTTCAACTTATTAACCATAGAGGATGCACCAGCGGGTTGTTGAATTGAGTGGTCCTCTGCCCTTGTCTGAATGGAGCCTATCATTGATACGAGTGCACATTCTGCGATTACCTCTCCTTTTCTTATTGCGACCGGCTCCGCGGACGCATTTAGTACTATGATAGGTACGGTGTGCTTCTTCGCATCAATAAGGGGTTTCCCAACAAGGATGTTCCCTTTACGCTGATTGTGTACAGCTTCGGTGATGTAAAATCGATTGTCACCGGGATCACTCTCGAGACTGGTCCAAATTATCGAGTCTGAACGAGCTGGGATCTCATCCTCCTCATACACATAACATTTCAGTCTTCGCAATTGTTCGTCCTGCAGTGTAATAGCAACCTCCAAGTTACCAATTCGCAGTGTTCTTTGACCGATATCTAGAACAACTTGATGCTCCTTCATGAAATCCATTCCAAGAATGCATTCGTCCGTAATATCGGCAACCAAAAATTGGTGGGAGATGGAAATATTGCCCAGCACTATTATGCTCTCGACTTCTCCGTAGACTGTAGAACGTTCTCCTGTGGCAGTCTTCAAAGCGTATCTTCTATTTTTATTAAGGGTTATTTTGCCGACGACATCCGGCCGAATTATGGATCTCGTCGCTCCAGTGCCGATTGTCACTGTTGTTGTCCTTGCATTAAAAATCGTAGTTATAACCAAACTTTGGTTATCCCGTTGGAGTTGTGATACAGTTACGATGCTGCGGCTACACATTCCACCAGGCGACTTTAGCCCCGTAAAGTCTGCCCTTACAAGTTTCCCGAGCTCTTGGCCTCAGGTTGGTCCATTGATAGTCTCCTCTTATGATTAGCGCATGAACAACAATTCTCACTTGATGTTTCATTCATTCGTCGACGTTTCCTACAGCCAACAGCGATGTGGCCGACTTCGCCACATGTCCAACACTTCATACAGGTCTCGGGGTTCTCCGTTGCACATGCCCGATTCTTTGGCAGGAACATTCCTGGACGGACGTTTCTCGGACTCTATATGTACTCCTGGTAGCCACTTTAGCAGATTCATATGCCAATGCGAACGCCAGTATTTCATTAGTCGTCTTTTTTCCCGCCAAACGAACGGCCTGTTACAAGTCCCGATCTTGGAGTGCGTTTATAATTACATTTCATTCACTGCGTTTGGGCATCCAGTTTCGTATTCAGATCTGCAGCTTGTGCGTCGAATTTTGAATTTTGGGCATCCAACTTTGCATTAACATCTGCAGCTTGCGCGTCCAATTTTGTGTTAATGTCTGTAGCTTGCGCGTCCAATTTTATCATCATCATCCTGAACATCTCCGAAATGTCCAACTGTGGCGAACTCTTCTCCGTTACATTGGCACCATCTTGACTCGCTGTTTCTTCTCCATCCGGACAGTCTGGCCCAATCGCAAATACATATGTGTTAACATCAATACCCTCTTCCTCCATTGCTGCTTGGAGACGCTGTCGAAGAATTTGCTTCTGACCTCTGCTATCTAGATTCCGGTCCTCAAGTTCCTTCTTCAACTCAGGAACGCGAAGATCCTCCAAATGTCGATCTGACATCGTTACAACACACTTTCACAGACTTATTCACTTCACCAATAATTAATCCCACTTCTGACACCAATTGTAGGGAGCTTAGGGATCGCTGGATTAATTATTTTTAATAAAGTTAAATCGATTTTGAATTAATTAACACTTTATTAGTCCGTTAATAACAACCGTTACTTTTACCGTACACTTAACGATTTCTTGACTTATCGCTTCCGCACTTATCGCGTCTTTTACTGCTTACTTCTTACATCTTACTTATTACTTTTTACTTACTTCCATGATCTGTGTGCGACGTATTTATACCGTTTCCTCACATTCTATTTCGTTTCCATCCGTTCCATAGCTTTGAATGTTCTATTGTTCATAGTCTCCAGTTGTCCAGTACTTTATAGAATATTCTAGTACTTTGTTTCGGACTTTCTCGAATATTCTAGTACTGATTGTCATATGCGTCACAATATGTTTAATTAAAGATTGATGGTAGCAAATGCACGCGTTAGGGTACACGACAGTGTCACTAGGAGGTGGCAGTTCGATCGATTGTTGACTCGCGTAATTTTGGAAGGTTTACTTCGGGGAGACAGTTTCTGCAGCAATTTATTGCGCGGCGCGGACTAACTTCCTTGTTCGGTTCTCTATGTCGACTGTGGTAACTTCTCTGGGGACGATTCCATCCACCCCATAGTTGTCTTTTCCCTTTCGTTGGTAGTGACTTTCTCTCAATCGAGAATCTCTTAACCAAGGACGATTGTGCTCACACATACAGACGCGGAGGTTATTGCCTGGTTGCTGTGGATCATTCTGTGATTGTCAGAATTTCACATCTCTGATGCATCGGTTCTGCACACAATCGTAAGTGTGATTTACATTAGGCGATCGTGGGATAATGTTTACTTTGCCCTATGGGAACAGCATTTTCGTTTATTGCTGTTGCTTCGCAATGGCCTTTGTTTAGGCGAAGTACATTGCGGTAGGGACAACGGTTTTGTCGACGGATTGGTTTTCCGGCAATTCGCTTATCGCCGGAGATGTGATGTTTGTCGACATCTGGCGCAGCTGTGCCAACCGTTTGTGCACATCCAGTTAATGGTTCGATACACAATTTCTGTTGGTGAGTCATGTCTTTTGATCGTCGTGCAGGCGTAGAAAAATTATTCAGGACTTGTGGCCCACGTATCTATGGATACATGGGGTTGTTGACTCCAAGATGAATGTTACCTTTTATTTCGGGTGGAAAGGAGGACTTTTGAGGACACGTGTCTGTGGGCACGTGTAGTTTGGCTATAGGTGAGTATGTTCCTTGGTGGAACGACGACATCTCGACCTACAGTGGTTTGTGCGGTTCGTAGAACCGTCACAGAACCATTTATTCATCTAATGCTGTTGGCAGTGTTCATATATATGAAAAACGTTCATATTAATCTTACTATCTAAAAGAAAAAGTATATCTTCTGTTATGTTCGGAAATAAACGAGTGAGGAAAGCTGATGCCTAATAACTAGCTTGCTAATGATTCGATCATCTTGACATCTGAAAAAAAAGAAGAAAAACAAAATATTTGCTGTAAAATAAAATTAAATAAATTAAAGGAGACAGCATATACCTAACTAGTAGAAATAAAGCGACCGAGGAAAGAAAACATTAATAACACATTGTTGCGGATTGGCAATTGAATGTGCTGGAATGTACTGGAGAAATCTAGTACATTCGCAGTGTATACCAGTTGCGCAGCAGCTGGCACCAGCTGGCCGATTGTCACCACTGATGACGCCATAGCGTCCCTTTTTGAATTGGCAGTTATGCCCAATGAGTCATTCTGCAGCCAACCTTCACCGTGCTCACATCATCGGAGAAATCATCGCCAGGTACCAGTTCATCGTGTGACGCATATGACAATCAGTACTAGAATATTCTAGTGAGTCCGAAACAGAGTACTAGAATATTCTATAAAGTAATGGAAAACTGGAGACTAGGAACAGTAGAACATTCAAGGCAATGGAACGGACGGAAACGAAACGCTGAAACAGTATAAATACGCCGCACACAGAGCATAGTGATGAGTAAGAAGTAGAACGTGAAACAAGCGATAAGTCTCGAGCGAGAAGTAAGCAGTAAAATACGCGATAATTACGGAAGCGATAATAAAGAAAACGTTAAGTGTACGGTAAAAAGTAATGATTGTTATTACGGACTAATAAAATGTCACATTAAATCAGAATCGATTTAACGGCTCTTATTTATTTTAACATAATTAATCCAGCGAACCCTAAGCTCGCTACAATTGGTGTCAGAAGTGGGATTAATTATTGGTGAAATAAATAAGTCTGTAGAAGTGTATTGTGACGATGGCAGATCGACATTCAGAGAAGAGTTCGCAACCGTTGGACATTTCGGAGATGTTCAGGATTATGATGGCTAAATTGGACGCACAAGCTACAGATGTTAATGCAAAATTCGACACCGTAAATTCAAAATTGGATGCGCAAGCTGCAAAATTGGATGCGCGAGCTGTAAAATTAGACGCGCGAGCTGCAGAGTTTAAGGCAAAAGTGGATGCGCAAGCTGCAAAATTGGATGCGCGAGCTGCAGAGGTTAATGCAAAATTGGATGCCCAAAGGCAGTGTATGAAAGAATTCTGGGACTCGGAAGCGGAGGAATCTGAGGATGAGGAGACATTGGAGCCACATGAAAGGAAGAAACTCAGGAAGAGCAAAGCTATGCCCGACAGCAGTGAGGAAGAGGAGGAAGACGACGATGATGTGTTATGTGAAGAACTGAAGGATCTCATCGATGATAACCCGATTGAAGAGGACGGCAGTGATGGTGAAGACACTGATGCTTCAGGCCGTTCCCCGAAACGGATTTACAATGATGATGACGAGTTGGACGACCGACTGGAAGACGACGACTGTGACCTTATTGAAGAGAATCTTGGTTTGAAAGTCGAAGGCAGAAAGCGTTCCAAGCGTCTGCGTCATACACAGGACGAAGAAAGTGATGGAGGGGAACAGCACGTCGATGAAGGTTCAGCACGTGAGGCTATAGACGAACAGCTATTCGACGACGAAGACGATGTTGAACGTCGCTCTGAAGGTAGTCACAGGGAAACTGAGGCGGCAAAACATTTCAATGATGAATTGGAAAGGGGTCACTTTACTGATTTGGACAATGAAATCCGTAAAACAGATATTCCTGAGCGAATGCAATTGCGCGAATTTCCGGTTACGCCTGTTCCAGAGGGACCCAATGAACTACAAGATGAAGCTGAATGGATTTACAAACATGCGTTTTGTAAATCAACTGTTTCCGAACAAGAGAGATCAACGGATGTTGGAGGTCGAGACCGCTATTGTAAGCCACCACATATGGGGGGAAAGATCAAGCAAGCCCTAGATTGTAGGCGTAATCAACAGCTAGAGGTGCCGTTCATTGCGTTCTATAGAGAAGAACACGTGAAACCAGAATTACTGTCAGCTCCAAAGAACAAACTGCTCCAGTTATTTGAAAAGATGCGGAACTACCAGTTGGATATGGTTATGAAATCGACAGATGCTCCAATACCAGATGATACGCGTGTAAGTAGAGATGAAGATCTAGACCGCTTACGTGATGTGCAAACTCCAGAAGAGCTTAAAGGTGTGCACATGCATTTTCTCTTATACTATTCGCATGAGATCCCTAAAATGCAAGAGGAATTCCGTCGTCAGGAAAAGGAAGAATGGCGGCAGGCTAGAGCTGACGCGAAAAGGAGAGCAGTAGAAAAATTGGATGAAGGTCAAGAACTTCCACCGCCGAACGCCAAGATGAAAGTGGTGCATCGCGACCGACTGGCGGCTTTGGTTGGCCCGGGAGACCAGTGAACTTAGTTCGGGACGAACTAATCTAGGCGGAGGGTAGTGTGACGCATATGACAATCAGTACTAGAATATTCTAGAGGGTCCGAGGCAGAGTACTAGAATATTCTATAAAGTAATGGAAGACTGGAGACTAGGAACAGTAGAACATTCAAGGCAATGGAACGGACGGAAACGAAACGCTGAAACAGTATAAATACGCCGCACACAGAGCATAGTGATGAGTAAGAAGTAGAACGTGAAGCAAGCGATAAGTGTGGTAGTAATAAGTAAGCAGTAAAATACGCGATAATTACGGAAGTGATAATAAAGAAAACGTTAAGTGTACGGTAAAAAGTAACGATTGTTATTACGGACTAATAAAATGTCACATTAATTCAGAATCGATTTAACGGCTCTTATTTATTTACAAATAATTAATCCAGCGAACCCTAAGCTCGCTACAATCGTAATAAAACAAGGTGTATCCCCATTAAATAATAAAGTAAATAAAGGTTAATCTCCTGAAGTAAAGATGTCGGACTTTGTTTTTTGTGGTTCCTGAAGTAAAGATCTCGGACCTTGGTTTGTGTGGTTCCTTCCTGCCTTTCATTGGATTCCTCTCGTCAAGGGAACGGTGGACAAAACCCAAACACTACTGCAATATTTTCTGAAGGGAACAGTGGACAACTCCGAACACTGTTACTACACACATCATCATCATCGGCACTACAACCTGGAACCGGTCTTGGCCTTATTTAGCAAGTCCTGAGGCTTGTTACATTTTCCATAATGATTTGTTTTTTTTCCGGGCAAGGTCATTAGTCTTGCGCCAGAGGCTCCCCGACGGGGAATCGAACCCCGGTCTCCCGCGTGACAGGCGGGTATACTAACCAGTATACTATTGAGGAGCTGTTACTACACACATAGTGATCTGAAATATCTGTAATGCAGGAAGGAGAGATATATATTTCCTCATAGAGAAAAACAGCGAAAAATAGAGCATTTGTAATACTAGTTTAGTTTTATTGTTGGAGATGCATCATGTCGACACGAATTCCCAGGAAAGGCAAGGCAAGCGCCAGTACACAAGTTCCTGGAACACAATGATCAGCGGCGCCTTGATTTCAGGAAGCTGTGGCGATTCTACAAACCGCACAAATCACTGTAAGGTAAATCCCTTAGCTCACCCAACCTTTCTTTTCGTCCCCAACCCCACGTGCTCTCTTACACTTGGGTTGCCTGTTTCACCAAACTCCTCGTGCCTACACGGCGACAGAAAAATCGCATTTTTCTGAAACGAAGTCGTTGGAAATGCATTACCTGAAAAATTCTTTAACCAACTCGGCAAAAAGGAGGAGATGGAGTTTGAGTGCAGTAGATGTAAGGTGGAAATCGAAGGAGGTAGGGTAAGAGTTTGCCCACCTCAGCATTCGCGAAATGGGTTCGTTAGAGCCGTAAGAAGTGTGGTGGGTGGGCAGATAGAAGAGATGATGGTTCCGCAGGTTACGGGGGTTTGCGTGAAGTGCAATGATGGAGAGCAAGCTTGGGCAGTTGATTGTGCCTGAAAGGAGACGGTGGATGAAAAGGATATCGACATGAGTTCTGCGCTCCTCAAGTGTGTTGAGGTTAATCAGATGAAGTTGGCTTGTGTATGGGGGGAGAATTCGAGGATTCACCCCGCGGAGGGCAAAATGCAGAAAACGACGTTGCACGCTTTCGATTCTGCGAATATGGGACGAGTAGTGTGGAGACCAGACCTGACTGGCGTATTCAAGAAGGGGGCGGACGAAGGCTATGTAGAAAGAACGGGAAACGCAAGGATTAGAGAATTCTTTAGACCAGCGTTTCACAAACCCAAGGGCAGAGTCGGCCTTAAGAATAATATCATCGATATGCGGGATGAAGCTAAGCTCCCTGTCAAATAAAATCCCGCGGTCCCGTATCGAGGGTACAGATGATATCTGCTGGTTTAGCAGGAAGTAGCAGTCCGGGGAGGGGGAGAGGGGGACTTTTGCGGGAGAAGGTGATGGAGTGACATTTGACAGGTTCAAGTCATTTATTACGGCACCAAGTTGAGAAGCTATCGAGATCCGTTTGGAGAAGTGAAGATTCGAGAGGAGAGATGATCGTTTTGTAGAGTTTGGAGTCGTCCGCATAGAGGGAGATGGATGAGTGTTTATTAATGGAGTCAACGTCATTGATGGTAAGTATAAAGAGGAGGGGACCTAGATGACTGCCTTGCGGAACCCCTGACCTGGGAAGAAAAGGATTGGAAAGGGAGGATCTGAATTTGACACGGTAGGATCGATTTTTCAGATAAGAAGATAACCACTTGATCACTAGGGGCTCGAAACCTAGGGAGGACAGCTTAAAAAGGATGAGATTATGGGAGATTTTGTCAAAGGCGTTGCTGAAATCTGTGGTGATTACATTCTCTAAAGCACGGAGAGTATGGGATGAGAACTCGGTCAGATTGGTTGTGGCCGACCTACCCGAAAGGAAACCATGCTGGTTGGGTGAGATGATGGATTTATAACGGAAAGATAACACGTTGTAAAGAATCCCTTCGAACAGTTTAGGAATTTGAGACAGTTTGGCGATGGGACGGTAGTTGCTTATATCGTTTATAGGTCCCTTTTTATGTATGGGGGTGACATAGGAGGATTTCCAAATACTTGGGAAGATACCTTGTGAGGGGGATAGATTGAATATCTTTGATATCGGGAGAGAAAGAGAAGAGGAACATTTCTTTAAAAGTACAGCCGGGAGTCCATCAGGTCCAGGGCTGAACTCGTCTTTGAGTAAGTTTAATTTCTCCTCAACTACGTGATGCTGAATAATTTGAGACGTGAAGGGGGCAACTGAGAATTCGGGCCAGTCTTTGAAGTAAGACGGATTGGGCTCGAAGGAGATGTCTGTGAAGGATTTATTGAAAAACGAAGCGAATAGATTGGCAATAGTTAGGGGGTCGGTTGAAGTAGTCACTCCATAAGAAAGAGAGTTAGGATTTACGTTTGTAATTTATAAAGTGGAAAATAGATTTGGGTTCATTGATCAAATTGGATTGTGTTTTTGTGAGGTAGTTGGAGTAGAGGGAGTTGCAGAGCTCGGTAAATTTATAAAAGAAACCGAGATAGTTGGAGTAGTTTTGGAAGGAACGCGTTTTGAGGGAAATGTTCCACAAGTTATTTCTCTTGTTCCGAAGAGTGCAGAGTGTGCGGTAGGGGACATATAGGGCGATGGCATAGTTGATCTCCTTATAGAGAGTGGCAGTAGCTTATTCTACCCCCAGATGATCAAAGCGAAACGCTGTTTTGCTAAGATGCTCATTTAGAAGGCGGAAGTTAGCATTATGGAAGTTGTAGGAAAAGCTGTCATGAGGCAGAGAAGGCTGGGTTGCATGATCAAGATATAGGGATAAGAGCAGTGGGGGGTGGTAATTATCAATGGTAGAGACGACGTGTGCACTAGGAGCAACTGAGGACTTGTGTGGATCCGTTGTGAACACGAGGTCTCCCTATATGATTTGGGACATTGCTTATTTGATGGAGGCATGATTCGGTGAGACCGTTTATAAAAATACGTTCATCCAATGTCCATTGGAGAAGGGGTAGGTTAAAATCGCCAAGAACGACGATATCGTCTAGGGAGGTGCTTAAGTCGGTTAGATTATCTACCGCTTCTATTGCGAGTTCGTATGACACGATGGGTCGTGAAGGAGGTATATAGAATCAGATAATGAAAAGAAACTTAGGGCGCTTATCGATTTTTATTGCGGCGTAGTCAAGATCAAGAGAAGAAGAGATGGCAATTAGAGACGAAGCGAGTCTGTTGTGAGTGGCAAACATCGCTCCACGGCATAGGGAATTGGGACCTTCTCGATGAGCGTTGTCATCGCGAAAAACATTGAAGGAGGGAGGCAATAGTTTAAGATTATTAATACTAAGGATAAGGTTGGTCTCATCATCATCATCGGCACTACAATCGGGAACCGGTCTTGGCCTTATTTAGCAAGTCCTGAGGCTTGTTAAATTTTCCATAATGATTTATTTTGTCTGGGCAAGGTCATTAGTCTTGCGCCAGGGGCTCCCCGACGGGGAATCGAACCCCGGTCTCCCGGGTGACAGGCGGGTATACTAACCACTATACTATCGAGGAACCCAAGGTTGGTCTCAGTCAGGGCGTATATGTCGAAGGGGAGGGAATGTGCCTTTTCCAGAGTCGATTGTGTTTTGGAGCGTAGACCTCTAACATTCTGATAGTAGATGGTTAAGGGGTGCGTATTGAGGGTATTTAGATGATGGGGGGGACGAGGGGGCGACTGATCGGGGCCAAAAGTGCTTGTCATTATTAGGATATGTCATTTTGTTTTCGAAGATTGGGGAAATGCCGAGAGATCTTTTAGCACTTTATTAGGGAGCATATCGAGATTTTTATGGAAATTAACGAACAGGCTGCGAAGGCTAGGAAAGTCGGTGGGTAGACCTTCCTGCTGGGTGGAGGCCATTACGCTGGTTTTCGTTTTACCTTCATAACAGACAGAGTCAGATTTGTCGTGGAGGTATGAAAGAAAGAGCCGGACATTCTCGTAGGTCATTTTGTTCCTAAATTTAGACAAGGCATACAGATTGTCAGAAGAATTATTGGTTTGCTGAGTGAATTTGACGGGTGCGGGAAGGAGTGGTCCAAGATGCGGCCTCGAGTTGGGTTCTGTGGATGAGTGAGGCGAGTTCGGGCGGTAGGGAGGGGGGGGGGGGGTTGAGAGTGTGTGACCTGTGGAAGTTGGAATACTTCGCGCCTGTTTTGAGTTCGCCGAGGGGGGGGGGGTGGAATTGGAGATGGGGGCAGGGGGTGGTGTGGGGTGATCAGGTTTGTTATTATTACGGGTCTAAGCAACTGCACAACATTTTGAAGCGGAGCAACAAAGTTGGCGCCAAAGTTAAGCATCTCTGCTATAAGCAGCTAATCCGGTCTGGAATATCGTACGTTTAGTCGCTAATTTGTACGCATCATCAAATCAGTCGCTCCGATCTCTATGACTACTGTCTAAGAGGGAGTTGCCAGTAGTAATGACAGTATTCTTAAGGCGTGTCGATTTCTCTTCTACGCCCGACATTCTGGCCCAGGACTTAGTCTCCCTCCGTCGAGCTCTTCGAGGGCGAGTCTTAACACATGACCAAAGGTATTACTGGTATTCTCATTGCGTCAGGCACCCGTGTTGATTCGAACCTGATCCGCGGATGCAATACGTCTCCGTAAGGCAATCCGCGCTCGGAAAACTCACAAGATAGTGATCCGAGTCGACGTTGGACCTCGGTACGTTTGTACCGTCATCAGGCTCGAGGAGTGGCGGCGATCTATCAACACATGGTCAATTTGGTTGCGAGTGGCTTCATCAGGTGATACCCAGGTAGCTTTGTGGATATCTTTACGCGGAAACCTGGTACTTGCAACGACCAAGTTTTTCGATGCTGGCAGTTCGATGACTCGTAGTGCATTGTCATTAGTGTTCTCATGCAAACTATGGGAACCTGCGTAGTGCCTGAAAACCGGCTCCCGACCTATTTTCGCATTCAAATCACCAAGAACGATTTTCACATCGTATCTTGGGCACGCATTGAGGATCCGTTCGACGTTCTCGTAGTATTCTTCTTTTTCGTCGTCAGGGGACTCCTCTGTAGGTCCGTGAACGTTTATGAACCTTATATTCTTAAACTTGCCTCGCACGCGAAGAGTGCATAGCCTTTCCTTTAATGCATTAAAGCCGATGATGGCAGGCTTCAGTTTTTGGCTGACTAGAAAGCTTACCCCGAGCACATGGTGTTTTGGATGACAGCTGTAATAAATGTCATACTCGTTTCTTTGAATAACACCACTTCCCATCCATCTTATTTCTTGTAATGATGTTATGTCAGCCTTATATTCGCTTAGGGTATCGGCTAGCTGCTGTGCAGCTCGAGCTCTGTATAGCCAGCGGACGTTCCATGAAAAAATTCTCAAATCGTTTAGCCATTTTCGTTTCCGTGGTCGTCGTCGTGTATCCGGTCCATATCCGAGGCTTGTTAAATTTGCCATAATAATTCATTTTTTTCGGGCATGGTTATTAGCCTTGCGCCAACTTTTCTCAGGATGTCGCTGCATGCATTGGTTCACTACTTAGCGGGTGCCAAAGTAGCTAGCCATGGGTGTCACGTGGAGACTGCATGTCAACTTGGATTGAGCAGGGACAGAGATCGTCCTGGCCTTCGCCGGGTTGAAAGCAATCAGTGACTTTGCCCTGTATGTTCGCTCCCATCCCCACAATGTGAGGTTTCGCCCACATACTATTCAACGCATTCTACATGGACTGGACTGTAGGAAAGGAACCAACCCGGACGGAATACCAGCAATAGCCCTTAGGAACTGTGCTCCAGAACTATCGCCGGTTCTTGGCAGACTCTTTCGCTTATCTTATCTTCCCTACCTGCTGGAAAATCGCTCGAGGTCAGCCAATCCCAGAGAGAGGAAAAAGGTGTCCCACAAAATTACCGGCCGATAGCATTACTGTCTCTCTATGTTATCTAAGGTAATGGAAAAGGTCAGCAACGCCGAGTTAATTAAGTATTTGAAGTACAACGGACTTTTGAATGATCGTCAGTACAAATTCCGTGGCAAGTGGTCCACGGAAGACCTTTTTACCTTTATAGCCGATATATGGACATCTACGATTGAGGGGCATGATGAGTCAAGAGCGGTTACATTGGATATCTCCAAGGCTTTTGACCGCGTCTGGCACGTGGCATTGCTGAGCAAACTTCGTTCGTATGGATTTTCCCAGCAGCTTTGCGACTGGACGAAGAGCTTCCTCGCAAATCGATCGATCCGGGTTGTTGTGGACGGCGAGTGTTCGGATCTGTATCCTGTTAATTCCGGGGTGCTTCAAGGTTCTATTTTGGCTCCGATCTTGTTTTTGCTTCACATTCATGATTTTTCGGAGACAACGGATAACCGAGTGTTCAATTTTGCGGATGATAGTACGCTTGTTTCCTGTGTTTCGAGTGATCGGCCGATTAGTGCAACAACGTCGCACCAGCTGAGATGTACACAGATTGACTCTCTGAATCGAGATCTTGATAAGGTCCTGCTGTGGGGAAAGGCCAATCTCGTCGACTTCAATGCAACGAAGACGCAATATACAACATTGACAAAGAAAAGAAGATCAACGGATCCACAGCTAAAGATGAATGGCCAGACCCTCGAATTTAGGGAACGCTTGAAATTGCCCAGTATCATGGTCTGTGAGAGTGTATAGTGGCATAAACACGTGTCGAACATCGCCAGCCTCTGGGAAACTGGGTTATCTTTTTAGAGCCAAGAAATATTTTACTTCGGTCCAACTTCTTCTTCTGTATAAATCCCAAATCAGATTCACTGTCGGAAATTGCTCTTATGTTTGTAAACATACCCTCGACCTACTTGAGAGCATTCAAAGACGATCGATCCGCCTGATCGGGGACTCGGCACTGACGTCGGGAATACAGTCGCTATCACATCGAAGGCGCCTAACTGACCTCTATCTATTTTACAGATATTATCACGGGAACTGTTCTTCGGAGATTCGTGGTATTGTTCTGCATAATTCGGTATGTATGCGCTCCATAAGACAATACGACGAATCACACCAGTTTGTGGTTGATCTCCGACGGCGTGAACATCCGTGCATCAGAACTCGTTATGTTACTGCGTGGGAAAGTTTTGGAACTCCTTTCTCGCGCGAGTGTTCCCGGAGCGTTACAACCTGCAACTGTTCAAAAAGAACTGCAACGGTTATTTGGTGGAATTTCGGTGCGCCGTGTTGGCGCTATAGGCTTGTCTCTCCCGAGAGAAGTGGAATAAAGAAAAAGAAACTTATGCCAAAGTGTTACTGGTGTTAAAGACGACAGTGACCGAAAAATGTCTCCAACAATGTCTTGAAATCAGACATCTTATGCGGACTCTGTAGTCATTGCCGGTCTTTTTTTTTTGGTTTGTGGGACACATTTGCCGCATGTGGAACTAGTGTGGAGAGAGAACCATTCAAGTTTGAGATCAAAATCATTTGGCTATATAGTATGTTTTTGTCAAAAGGGAATGCGTTGAACTCTGTTGTTATCGTTTAGGTAACATCCGGTCCATACTTATCAAATAAATCGTAATCCCCAGCATGCGTTTTACAACAGGCTTTGGCGGGGTGTGATTATAGCCGCCACCAAAATAATTTCAACATAAACTTTTATTTATTTTGTTTAGATTTGTATATTAACGTTTTGTTTTTGCTTAAATGATTGTAGTTTCACTTGTTCGAATATTCGAATTATTTTTAAAGTGTTTTCAGTCGTTTTAAGTTTATGGATACAAAAAGCACTGAGGAAAATTCTTTTTGTTTTTTCTTATTTTTGTTGCAGATGTTTTTAATGCATCACTTATGTTAGAGTGTTACTTTCTAACAAAAGTTAGCATTGCCACGCCTTTTCATGATATCAAAAGCATTATTATTCTACAGTATGTTCTTCTTTTTCAGTTTTAACAAGGCTGATATCATTAATTTCTTTTATGTGAATATATCGGCAATCAAAGATTAAAGGGGCACACAAAAAATAATGATTATACTTTAAACTTTCTCATATCACCCTATTACTAAACTTACATCACTCAGTTTCCACAGAGAAATCTATTACTATAATCAACAGCACGTTGTGGCGTTAAAAGTAAATGGTGTGCTATATTTGTTCGTTAATCTTCCGCTCCTATCCGCCGTGATCGTTGGTTGTGTCTTAACTTGCTCCGAGTGCAGTGCTAATTGGAATATTCTAACAATTTAAAAAGAGTTTTTCTAAACCCAATTGAAAGTAAAGTTCTTAGTTAACATGTCTAAACCACAGTGTAAAGTCGGTAGGTGACTCGATTGGTACAGTCGGCAATTTATGTCTATGAAATTAACTAAATAGGAAATAGTGGACAAAATTTGAAATTGAATTCTTTCGCATTTCAGCGGATATCAGTTTGGCCGCCTGGGGACGAAAGGCTATAATTATCGCGGAGAATGAGATGCCTGGTTTGATGGCCTGCAGGAAGAAGTATGGACCGTCAAAAGTTCTAAAAGGAGCGCGTATTGCCGGATGTCTTCACATGACAGTGCAAACGGCAGTTCTCATAGAAACGCTTGTTGAACTCGGAGCAGAGGTGAGCCAGAGTAAACACTGATAACATTTTATATCAAAACGTGACTGAATTGGGTGCGTATTTATTAAGTCGTCAACTGAGACTAATCTCTTATCGCAAGGGATGTGAAAGGACAACTAGATTACGCAGGCGATTGTTTTTTTTTAGCTCCATCGCGCCAATGGTGTTTTCTGATGTTGTGGACTGATATCGTTGAAAAAAGGGGGAAGCACGTGCCAATGCATGGTCTTGACCACTTGGACTTGCAGTCGTAGTGAAATGCGACTGCAGTGCGTTTCATACATGCACTGTGCGGCATTCCAAAGAAATTGAGGTAGTAGACTTAGTGTCCAGTGAGGTTCACAAACTATGGAAAAAATCACTATTTTTGTCAGGGGTATTTATTTGAATCATTTTGCTTGAGTGGTGATTGAAAAACAAGGACATTGGAGAAAAATTATTATCGAGTTCACGACACTGGTAATGTGGTTTTCAATAAACAGTTGAATTTGCCTTTCAATGGGTTTAGAATCGACATTGGTTTACATATATGACAAACCGCATTGATCGCATTTGCGATAATGGCTGAAAAATATCTCAAATCATTTACATGTAAACTTCGTTCAATGCTAAATTGATGCTAAGATCAAAGGTGTGGGTCTTTCACGTTCCAACTTAGTCGCTCAGAGATATATAGGAAGTCGTTACCTAAGATGTGGCATTTGAGGGTATTAGTTTTTATTTTCATTTATTAGGTTTGTAAGCAGTTTAATATATTCCAAGTTTACCGTCTAATGCGTTTCCTGTACACCTTTGCCATGTAGTTTTTGTTTAGCACATCTTCGGCAATGGGGATAAATTTATTTTGCTTTTAGAAAGCACATCATTGCAACATCTGCGGTCAAGAAAATGCCGCCACTCAATGCAACGAATATTTAAACATTTTTTGACACGAAAGCCACATAAGGATTTTGGCATACCTCTAAAGCACGGGACGAGCACAGTATAAGAAAGGGAGCTATCGGCGTGCATTGGTTTTGAACGTCTGAATTTTACCATCGCGAAAAAACACATGACCAGGCACATCATACCACATTCGTGTGGTTCGGCTTGAGAACTATTACTACTATTACTATTTATTGGCCTGTAGGAATCCGGAAGTTCATGACCTCACCGACTCGACTTCGCCATCGTCCCCAGTCCTGTGCACTCTCCTTCCACGCTTGATCATCTGATCCGATCTCCTCAAGGTCAAACCTTGTTGGTCTACCGTCAAGAATTCTATGCACGGTCCTATCGTTGCCCATTCAGGGCACATGTTAATATTCGCGACCCGATTACTCTCACTATTGTAGGTTTGCGGTATAGCTCTTCCAATTCGTGGTTGTGGAATTTCCTCCATTGTCCTGCCTCCTCGTCATATTTACCTCTAAAGATACCCCTTAGAACTTTATTCTCGAATATGCGGAATTTGTTTTCTTCCCGTTTTGTGAGAGCCCATGTTTCGCATCCGTATAGAGCAATCGGCATGATTATGGTTCTTTGGACACGGAGCTTTATGTTACGTGACAGCAGTTTGGATTTCAGCAGTTTACTGACCGTGTGCCAACTAGCGTTGCTGGAATGCAGGCTTTTGTTAATTTCCTTCGACATTTCGTTACTGGCCGTCAGTATCGTTCCCAGATATTTAAATTCTTAATCTTTTTCAACTATCTTGCCTCTGATATTTATATGTGTTCCGTGAGTTACACCTGCTCTCGCCGTAATCATATATTTTGTTTTGTCTTCATTTATTGCTAGGCCCACCTCTTCTGCCGCTTGCATGATGATTTCACCGTTTCTATTTACAGTTTCTAGAATATCAGCCAAAACGGCGATGTCATCCCCATATGCGAGCACTTATGTGACCCCGTTCAGGGATGTTGTCGTCTTGTACCTTTCTGATGACATACTCGAGCACAAGGTTCAAAAGACACGGTGATAGGCCATCTCCCTGTTTTAGTCCGTCGCGGATTTCAAATGGTTCTGAGAGGTTTTTTTTTTTTTTGACACTAACGCGCGCACAAAACGGGATTTTGAAGTACCCTTAAATCTCAGAGCACAGTGCGAGCGGATGGACAGGAAGTGTATAAGGAAAGGAGATGTCGATGTATATTGGTCTTGAATGTCTGGACATCACAACTGCCAGGAAACACATGATCAGGCAGAACATTCCACATTCGTGTGGTTCGGTTAAAGAATGACTCTCTATGTTTATTTGTACGAACAAAGTTTATTTTCAACGTGAACTGATGCGCATTCACAGATTGACGGGTATCGCGGGTAAATGTCTGAAGAGGCGGAACACATTCAACAAGTTCAGTTGAGCAACGACAGTGGTAATACCTACAGAAAAAAGATAGGCATGATACGTTGCGCCTGTGTTCTAACGACGGAATTGATCGACATATATTTTTTCGAGACTCCCAGCTCAACTACAATATGGTAAAGTCGTTGCCTTGGGACTGAGTCGTAGGCTTTTTTGAAGTCAACGAACAGTTGGTGAACCGTCTGTCCGCATTCCCACTTCTTTTCCAACAGTTGCCTTATTGTGAACATTTGGTCGCTTGTTGACCGGTTCCTACGGAATCCGCATTGGTAGTGTCCCAGTATTTCTTCTGCGTACGGTGTGATTATCGCCAGTATGGCAATTCTTAGTATTTTGTATGTGGTTGGGAGCAATGATATTCCTCTGTAGTTTTCGCAGTCAGATCTGTCGCCTTTTTTGAAAATGGGGACGACTATTGAGGTTTTCCATTCTTCCGGAGTGACTTCCTTATCCCATATTTTTTTAATCAGTTGGTGGATCGTTCGAGCGGTTGCCTCCCCTCCATGCTTCACAAGCTCTGCCGGTATGCAGTCGACTCCGGGAACCTTGTTGTTTTTCAATCGATTTATTGCGTCTACAACTTCGTTGAAAGAGGGCTCTGGGATCTGAGACTCGGCTGTATGTATGTCTGGTGCGTTTATTTATGGTTGATGATGCACATTGAGCAGGTTTTCAAAGTACTGCTTCCATCTTGTCACGATATTGTTTGTTTCCGTGACCAGACAACCGTTTGTGTCTTGAATTATTTTGGCTCTCCCTCGGTACCCATTTCTAATTGAATTTATGCCGGCATACATGCCCCTGATGTTCTTTGCTCTAGCATTTTCTAGGATTTTTTCGATCCGAGTCTGCTCCTATTCGCGTTTTTTGTGTTTGAAAAGTCTCGTTGTCTCTTTCCGAATTGTCGCGTATCTTTCTGCGTTGACTTCATCATATCTTTCTAAGTGGATCACTACGGCGTTTACGTTGTTCGATCTTCGCCCTGTGCTATGGTGTTATTTTAACAATTTGAATATAGTTAATTAATATGTTTAATATTTTTCACTATATTTAAAGTATTTGAATTGTGCAAGGACTTACTTGGGATTTTATCTTGATTTTTCTTATGCTGGTTTTTGGCTGCTGTCAATTTGCAGGGGGCGTAGTGACTGCTCCCCTGTTTAGCTTCGATTTGTTGATTGATTTTATATGAAGTTTTGTCGTTGTGTGACCTCGTGCGTAGTTTAACGTCGAATGAATTATTTATTTTTTTTGCCGTTGACGTTTTAATTTATTAATCGACGCCAACGCCGGTTTTTATTATTTTCTCTGCCAAGTAGAATTTGCATAAAGTAGTTTATGCAAATTAACTACTTGGCGAGTTGTTCTCCGTTTACAGGTAAAGAGGGGAAACTAACGAAAGGGGATTAGTGGATGTTGGGGGGACCTGGACTCAAGGTCGGTCCGTAAGACCTGCACTCATCGTCAAACCAAGGTTTGGACTTAATTGTTTTCTTAAATCCTAATACCTGATATTCAGCCGTTTTGCGCAGGTCTTTTAGTTTATCAATGTCGAACTTTTTGCTCGTCTCCAGTGACTGCCTATGTGGGTTTGCTGCGAGCCCACTCCTGATTTTGCCCTTCACTAGAAGATGATCGGAGTCGTAATCTGCTCCTCTAACAGATCAATTGAAAAGTCCCCGGCCTTCCATAGTAAAACACATTTTTTTGGCACAATTCGTTTTTTTATTCAACATAATTCCCTTCGAGGGTGATACACTGATTATAGCGACCCTCCAACTTTTCGATACCTTTTTTGTAGTACGATTTGTCCTTTGCTTCAAAATAGGCCTCAGTTTCGGCGATCATCTCTTCATTCGACGAAAATTTCCTCCCAGCGAGCATTGTTTTGAGATCTGAGAACAGGAAATAGTCGCTGGGGGCCAGATCTGGAGAATACGGTGGATGCGGAAGCGATTCGAAGCCCAATTCATGGATTTTTGCCATCGTTTTCACTGACTTGTGACACGGTGCATTGTTTTGGTGAAGCAGCACCTTCTTTTTCTTCAAATGCGGTCGTTTTTCGGCGATTTCGTCCTTCAAACGGTCCAATAACGCTGTGTAATAGTCGCTGTTGATGGTCCTTCCTTTTTCAAGATAGTCAATGAAAATTATTCCGCGCGCATCCCAAAATACAGACGCCATAACCTTGCCAGCCGACTGTTGCGTTTTTCCACGCTTTGGGGCGGGTTCATCGTGTGCAGTCCACTCGGATGACTGTCGATTGGACTTCGGAGTGAAATGATGGAGCCATGTTTCATCCATTGTCACATATCGACGCAAAAACTCGGGTTTATTACGCTTGATCATCTCCAAACACTGCTCCGAATCATCAACTCGTCGTTGTTCTTGGTCAAACGTGAGCTCGCGCGGCACCCACTTTGCACAGAGCTTTCTCATACCCAAATATTCGTGAATGATATGATGTACACGTTCAGTTGATATCTTTAGAGTGCCTGCTATTTCATTCAATTTCAATTTACGGTCATTCAAAATCATTTTGTGGATTTCCTAATGTTTTCGTCGGTAACAACCTCTTTTGGGCGTCCACTGCGTTCACCGTCTTCGGTGCTCATTTCACCACGTCTAAACTTAGCATACCAATCCTTGATGGTTGATTTTCCTGGGGCGGCGTCTGGAAACTCGTCATCAAGCCAAGTTTTTGCTTCAACTGTATTTTTTCCCTTCAAAAAGCAATATTTTATCAACACGCGAAATTCCTTTTTATCCATTTTTTTCACAATAACAGAAGTTGCTTCACTCAAAATACTATAATTCACAAACTAATGATCCGACAGCTGTCAAATTTATACACGCGTCTTTTGAAGGTTAGGGCTAACTAAAAATCATATGGATTTAATTCTAGTGCCGCCATATATGTGTCAGGCCGGGGACCTGTTATATGATCTTACGTCAAGGATATTCGAGTGGTGTCTTTTGCCTATGAGGAAGTGGTCTATTTGGTTACGCGTTACGCCGTCGGGTGATATCCATGTGGCTTTATGGATTTGCTCGTGCTTGAACATCGTGGTTTTCACTACCAGATATTTTGACGCTGCGAACGTAATAATTCGAATTCCACTATCATTTGAAACGTCGTGTAGTCTTTCTTTACCTATAGTTGAACGATGTCTCTATTCGTTCGTCTGAAGTTAACTTTCAACGGGAATTTGTTGGTCTACACCGTTTTTGGTGTTCTTATCCCCAAATCGTCGTCGAGGCGGCTGCTGCTGGAGTCCCTGGTGGCGGCCTTTAGTATGCCTGTTCGCGGCGGCGGCTGATCTGCAAGTGAAAAAGTATTCCCACCAATTATACCCACATGTGTGTGGTGTGTGTCAGACGAAACTGGCGGGAAAAATCTGGCGTCGGTTCCCGTTCTATGTGTAAGCGCGACCCACGTAGTGCCGCGTCGACTCCATGCCAATTCAGCCGTGACTCTCCTTTGTGTGTAAGATGACTGCGAGTGTGCTTGACTTAATTAGTCGAAAGCCACTGTCTGTGTGAGTCTTTGCTTGCGGCGACTGCGTGGAGGTTGTGGTTTGTATTAAGCCGCAGGACTGTGAGCAGACCATCCAGCCACGAATGTGGGCGGCTTTGAGAGTTCGGTGGGATCTTTCTACCATTTCGTTGGACTGCGGATGGTATGGCGTTGTGTGGATCATCTGTGCGCCGAAGCATTTGGCGAGTTCTGTGAATAACTCCGACTCGAAGTGTGGTCCCCTGTCTGACGTGATGTGAAGTGGGATTCCGTAGTTGCTGATCCAGTGGTCCACGAATGCCTTGACGACTGTGGTTGTTTGGATGTTGGGCAGGGGCACCGCCATGACCCATCGCGAGAATCTATCGTCGGTTGGTGCGTTGCTGTTTGTTGCATCGTTGTCGGTGGCTGTTGGCGATGCCCTGCTTGCACAACTGGAAGGCCCGGTCCGCTTCGGACGTCCACGTTACGGTTGTCCTTTTGGAAAGGCCCTTGAGGAGGTTGTAGAGTGATGCTTGTAGGTTGGCGGCATGCGGGCCGCACCGCCGGTAGTAGTTCATGATGCCGAGGAAACTGCGGAGCTCAGTTGAAGTGGTTGATTTGGGGAAGGTCCTGATGGGGTCCACTTTTGCCGAGGGTTGATTAGACGTTTATTATTAATGCCGACCATAAATCCATGTTTTCCCAGGAAGTCCGCACCCAGTATGGCGTGGGGGACGTCGGCGATGATGAAATCGCACTCGAGGCGCCGCTGCAAACCCAGATCCAATGTGCGTCGTTGGTGTCCGCACGTGGGATATGGGCGTTGAGTTGGCTGCGTACAGTGTCCGGTCCTGTCCCCGGAGGTTTTTAGCCCACCGGAGTAGCAGCGAAACGACCGAGCTCGTCTTGACCAGGAGCTTGATCTGAGAGAATCGGTCTTGTAGAAGCAGGCGAAGCTCGTCAAGGGGGTCCACTTCCCGGTCTCGCGAATGCGCAGGGTGGCCTACAGGTGCGCCCGTCGGTGCCGAATTCCCGGCGGCACCAGCACCATTGCGGCGGGGTTACGGTCTCATATCTTGTGTCCTGTGTGCTAGTCTTGGTCTCGGGTGATTTTGCATTTGTCGTCTGCTGGGGTTGTCTAGATTGGGTGGCTGACGGTTGAAGGTTAGTTGTGTGATGGCTGCTTCCAACGTGTCGATTCGCTGGGCAAGTGTGTCCTGTGATTTTTTCCTGTCGCCGACCGCCATGAGGCCCTCCATGCGATTGTCGACGAGCTCGTTCGCCGCGGAGATTAGGTCTTCTGCGGTTTTGGGGCTTGAAGATTCTTAGGGTGTTTTGGGGTAAAAGCGATCTCCATTTCACCCACAGCGCTCCTTCGTCGACCCGTGTTCCGACGAGAGCCTTCATTTTAAGCCACAGTTAGGAAGGTTTCAGGTCACCGAGTTGGAGCTCTGTAAGCACTGTGTGGAGCCTCTTCTATGTGGAGTCCATTCTGCGAAGTAGGATTTTTTTTACACTAACGCACGCACAAAAGGGGATTTTGAAGTACCCTTAAATGTCAGAGCACAGTGCGAGCGGGTGGAGGGGAAGTGGATAAGGAAAGGAGGTGGCGATGTATATTGGTCTTGAATGTCTGGACATCACGACAGCCAGGAAACACATGATCAGGCAGAACATTCCACACTCGTGTGGTCCGGCTAAAGAATGACTGTGTTTATTTGTGCACCTAAAGTCCACTTTCAACGTGAACTAATGTGCATTCACAGATTGACGGGTATCGTGGGAAAATGTCTGAAGGGGTGGAACACATTCAGCAAGTTCAGTTGAGCAACGACGGTGGTAATACATATAGAAAAGAGACATGCATGATACGTTGCGTCTGTGTTCTAACGACGGAATTGATCGACTTACGGCTGAGTCCCCAATAAGTTTCACAAGGATGCTTTCCTTAAGCGTCCTGTATTTGTCCGCTGCTGGTGGGCTGGCCAAGGCGTCGGTCAGCTTGTTGATTGTGATGGTGTCGAGTGCGCTCAGGGGGAGGAAGAACTTTTGTCCGTCGTCAACGATGTCATTCATTGCAAGCATCCCCTCGACTTGAATGGAGCACGCGAGGGGGTGGTTGTGCCAGAAAGGTATTGTTTTTTTGCCACCGTGTCGGTCGGATCTTGGGCAGTAGCGTCTCGGGGGATGCAGGTTTCGATGCCGTTGTCTGGTAGGGGCGGCGAGTCCTCCTCGTTGTTTCGTTGCTCCCGGGGCCTTTGAGCTTTCCTCCTCGTAGCTCCGTGTTGGCGTTCCTGTTTTTTCCTTTTCTTTTCTTCATTCTTTTTCGGACTCGCCACTTTGGGGTTCTGGTCGCCAAATCGTAGGTTTGTGGCGATAGTGAAGAACCTGTGAGTCGAACCGACGCTAAGGCGGTTAGAATCATTAAAAATGGAACCAATGCTCAACACACCAGGCCACTGTCGTGTGTACGAATTCGATTTCTAAACTCAAGTACATTCAACTGATGTGGAATTGCTATGTTATTGCTTGGTATACGGCTGATGGATTTACTTATTCGATTTTCTTTCGGTGTTCTTCACTATTTGTTTGTATATTGTGTGTGTATTTGTTCGAAACGCCACAGCCCCACTAAACTTTGCTCGCATATGTGGCCAGATTGAAGGCGTTTAGTATGATTTAGGTTGGTTCATTTTTGCGGCGAAACCAACATCCCTTTTTTGATCTCAAATAGCATTTGTCTGACCACGTAAACTTTGAAGATAGTTCATTGCGAGCAAGCATTAGTGCACGTCAGGTAGTCGCCTTCAAGATGTATTATTTCATCTGACGACTTGCCATCCGAGAACAGAAGTTTAATGTGTTGGAGGTGTTTTCTCCGAAGGTTGATTCTTGGATACGAGATCACTCGACACGTCGTCAGAGCTGAGTCCCGTTGACGTGTTAACTCGGAACGCCAGGGCGATTTCGGAATATTCCAGGGGTGTGGGGGCAACTCCACTTGCCCAATTACTTTTCGTGAGCGCCCTGGTTTTCCCCTATAGTTTGCTCTTACGGCTACTGGCCGCGTGTATGAATTCGATTTCTAAACTCAAGTACTCTCAACTGATGTGTAATTGTTATGTTATCGCTATGGTATAAGGCTCTGATGGTTTGCTTATTCGAATTTCTTTCGGCGTACTTCAATATTTTGCTCGTATATTGTGTGCGAATCTGTTAGAAACGCCACACTACTCCCTCCTCAGTAACTATGTTACGATCAGCTTCGTGTACGAACGACGGAGCGAAGAACGAGCGAGCGAGAGAACGTCGGAGCAGGCGACTGTGCCGGTGCTCTGTGCAGAAGTCGGGATCGTGTAGTAAAGTTCTGTTTACTATGGGAAAGTGTGTGCTGTGTGTACAGATCACGCCGGGATTGTTGCGCTAAGCAAGGATAGTGAAGAAGGTGAACTGAACACACGAAGAAACGGGTGAAAAGCGAAGCATTGAAGCACCAGGCTACTGGCGCATGTATGAATTCGATTTCTAAACTCAAGTACACTCAACTGATGTGTAATTGTTATGTTATCGCTATGGTATACGGCGCTGATGCTTTGCTTATTCGAATTTCTTTCGGCGTTTTTCACTATTTGCTTTTATATTGTGTGTGAATCTGTTAGAAATGCCACAGTAGCATTAGTAGTAAAAGAGTACTTACTTATTTGTGCCATCATCGAGTTATTCCAGATGTGGATATCTGGATGCTAATGTTTGCTCGCTCATGAATTTCAGATTTTATGCATTTTTAAAGATACTCGTCAATAGTTTGGTGTGTTGATTAAGCACAAGATAATCAACATATAAAAATGCAAGTTGTAAATTTGTTCACGGTGTGGGACGACTCCAGTGGCTAAATATTTCGGGGTGACTGGTTTTGGGTGTAGCAGATCGAAAGATGGAGTTCCCTGTTAAAAGAATTCCTTCGGGGTTTGTTTTCGCAAAGCTTATATAGAGTCTTCGGTCTCTTGGATTGTATTTTTCTGCAGTTTTCCTTTTAATTTGGTTTTTTGATACCCTTAAAACGGTGTTTTCAGAAGGAGTAAAAGACAGCGGAAAGTATCCATGCACATTAGTCTTTATTAAAGACTGTGAAGTGGTAGACCGATCTACCTCGATTAGGCGATTTTCTGTATTAAGAAGTTTTTCTTCTAGACCACGAATATCTATTAATTCGATACAACCATTTACCAATATATCGAGCTACATCAAAAATTCAGTTAGATGTTTTAATGACAAATTCACTCTCAATTGCTTTTAGGTACAATGGTCAAGTTGTAATATATTCAGTACACAAGATCACGCAGCAGCTGCTATTGCGGCAACAGGAGTGCCTGTTTACGCATGGAAAGGAGAAACTGACGAAGAATATTTATGGTAAGAGTTTTTAAAATAACAATTTTCATTTTTCCACTCAACGAACCCTTGCGCAGGTGTATTGAACAGACCCTAGTATTTAAGGACGGCCAACCACTTAACATGATTCTTGACGATGGCGGGGACCTTACGAACTTAGTGCACGAAAAATATCCACAGTACTTAAAAGGAATCCGTGGTCTGAGTGAGGAAACCACAACTGGTGTCCACAACTTGTATAAAATGCTTAAAGAGGGTCGTCTAGGCGTACCAGCAATAAATGTTAACGATTCAGTTACCAAAGTAAGTTCCCTTGAAATACTTTCCATCCACAACCGTTCAAATACTGCCCTTATTTTACCAGAGCAAATTCGATAACCTCTATGGTTGTCGGGAGTCCTTAATAGACGGAATCAAACGTGCGACAGATGTAATGATTGCTGGGAAAGTGTGCTGTGTAGCTGGATATGGTGATGTTGGCAAAGGTTGTGCTCAAGCTTTTAAAGGCTTCGGTGGCAGAGTCATTATCACAGAAATCGACCCAATTATTGCCCTGCAGGCTGCCATGGAAGGGTACGAAGTCACCACAATGGAGGAAGCTAGCAAAGAAGCAACCATATTCGTAACAACAACTGGATGCAAAGATATTATACTGGGCCAGCATTTCCTCAACATGAAGGATGATTCTATAGTTTCCAACATTGGTCACTTCGACTGTGAAATCGATGTGAAATGGCTTAATGAGAACTCTGTCGAGAAAGTGAATGTTAAACCTCAAGTGGATCGATACACTCTATCAAATGGAAGACATATTATTCTCTTGGCCGAAGGGAGATTGGTTAACTTAGGCTGCGCCCATGGTCATCCTAGTTTTGTGATGTCCAATTCATTTTCCAATCAAGTCTTGGCACAAATCGAACTGTGGACAAAGGGAGATAAATACAAAATCGGAGTGCACATGTTACCGAAGATTCTTGATGAGGAAGTAGCAAGCCTGCATTTGGAAAAGTTGGGTGTTAAATTAACTCAACTAAGTGACACGCAATCGGCATATTTAGGAATACCCAAGACAGGCCCCTTCAAGCCGGAGCATTACAGATATTAGACAAAGTCAGGTACTCATTTTTAACCGAGGTACTTATATCTGTAATTAAAATGGGGTTAAGATAAGATTAAAGTCGAAGTACTGTTTTTAATTTGCAATCGTTTTGAATTTACCTTGATCTAGGTTGACTGGTTATGGTTTGAGGTCATTTCATATTATATGGCGGATGCTCTGTGTGGTGTTAGTTGTGTTGGGCTGCATTTGCGAAAAACATAATTGTGTATATAAAGATAAACTTGCGACTACCAGGAGCGTCTTAATCGGGCAATAAATTGCGAGATGAATGTTTTTTCTTGGTGAAGATTACTGTGCCATTATAGCGGAATTAATAAGCCCTGTAGGGTGTGCGTATTGTAAAAAGATATTAAAGATGTCACAAGTGTTGTTTTTGGGCAGTGGACCAGATTTAAGATCATCTGGGTTCGCAATAAAAGTCGATAAATCATTGGCTTTCAGCATACTTAGTTATGAAAACAAGAAAAACTATGACATTGTACAGTGCTCGGAAAAATTATAGACGCAAACGTAAATTTTCAGTTTTCTTGGAATGAGTAATAAACGTTTATGACTACTTTTCCGACAAAATACAATCAACCGAAACCAACTCAAGGAAAACCCTTTAATGGCTTAATTGCTTTTTTACCAGGAATGGTAATTCATTTTCTTAAAAATCCCAAATTTCGCCAGTGAAAAAGTATAAACTCAGGCCTTTTTTCGATCTTGGGCTTAGTTGTAACCCATAGCTTGGTATAACAAAAGTTCTTAAAAAACAGTGCAGACATCTTGGAGTGATAACAAACAGATTGTTTTACGTAGTGAATTTTTAAAAAGTTCTAAATGTGGCACGTGGGAAACAATTAACGGACATTGAAAAACAAAGAATAGTCGATATACAAAATAGTGGAATGACGCAAAGACAAATTGCTAATGATATAAATCGCTCTCAAGATGTGGTGAAAAATTTTCTACAAGCTGGTACTGAAAATGACGGAAGAAATAAGCGATCTAGACCAACAAAATGTTCGCCGACGGTGAAATGAGCCATTCACGTGAAATGTCCAGGAGCTTCTTCGTCTCAAATGGTTCGACGTTTTAATGTGGACTGCGATTCTAGCTTCATTAGAAAATGGGCAATGGCCTCAAGCAACTTGAAGTATCGAGAGTGCTAGTGGAAACCACCTTTCAAACAGCGACATAAGGAAGCATGCATTGGATTCGCTGAAACACACATCCAACACAGTGAAATGTGGTCACATGTGATCTTCAGTGATGAGTAAAAACTCAATCTGGACACCCCGGCGCTTCAAGTACTATTGGCATGATCTCAGGAAAGAAACGAAAATCATGTCATGCAGCCCTTTAGGAGGAGGAGGAGTTATGGTATGGGCAACTTTCATTAAAAATCTGAAAACAGAAATTGTGTTTATTTCTGAAAGAATGGACGCCAAAGTACCAAGCAGTGTTTTTTTTACACTAACGGACGCACAAAAGGGGATTTTAAAGTACCCTTAAATGTCAGGGCGCAGATCGAGCGGATGGAGAGGAAGCGGATAAGTAAATGAGGTGGCGATGTATTGGTCTTAAATGCCCGGGCATCACACATGAACAGGTAGAGCATTCCACATTCGTGTGGTTCGGCTAAAGAATGACTCTATGTTTATTTGTGCGCCTGAAGTTCACTTTCAACGTGAACTGATGCGCATTCACAGATTGACGGGTATCGCGGGAAAATGTCTGAGGAGGCGAAACACATTGAGCAAGTTCAGTTGAGCATCGACCGTGATAATACCTACAGAAAAGAGATAGGCATGATACGTTGCGCCTATGTTCTAATAACGGAATTAAACGGCTTACAGCTGAGTCCCCAATAAGTTTCACTGTTCGTTTTTGCATCCTGTCGAGCATGAGTAGTGTAGTTTTGGATGCGCCTGACTAAATATAGGAGTTGAACTCCATTTTGGGACGAATATACGTCTTGTAAATAGTGGCCAGCTTGGATGGAGTTGTGCGGGTTCTTTAAGGATCGCCCGAAGAACCACCCATCGTCCTAACCCAACTCCCCTTTCCCAACCGCAATGTCATTATCTACCGTAGCCTCTTACCTGCATATGAGCAGTTCAAAGCTCTCCTTAAATTATTTCTTACCTGAAAGATAAGCCCACGGCAAGATCGCCATCTTGCCATGGCATCAAACAGAGCATATCAACCAAACAATTTCGGTTCATCTTACATGAATCAGTCAGGAACCTGATCGGTTCCCCTGGAGGGCAACATGTCCATCAAACACACAGCAATCCTCCTGTGTTTACTTGTTTCAACAATCCGTTGGTCCAAGAGACAAGTCAGGCAACTTGCTAGCTTGCACATCTGCACGCCAAATTTCCGATAATCGATCGCCTAAACCGATAACCGACCATCGAGTCAGACACGATCATAATTGTTGTTCAACCAATCAAATCAACGGCCGTGTCCCACGATCCGTTTTTCTAAACCAAGCACACAGTAATCTCACTGTGTGTATTTTTCACTACCATCCGTTGGTCCATCACCACCCTGAGTATGTTGTAAGCTTGCACATCTGCAGGTCAAATTCCCCCTATGATCGGTCGCATAATTGACAACCGATCATCGGACGGGACACGACCATGATGGTTGTTCAAACAATCATGCCAATGTTCATGCCCTACGATATATTTTCTAAAACGAACAAGCACCCACCCATACTGGCCCCTCGCTATCGTATGCGAAGTTTCTGTTGACTTAACGTCAACAGAGCAATCTATCCTTTATCGTCTGTGATGGAAATGGCCAGTCTCCCAGGCCAGGCACCCTTTGCGTTTGTCTTGGTTCCCAGTGAATGGGCATTCAACCTGACCTATACGGTAACAATGGAAAGACTTCCTTTTGAAACCCGAATCGGGTGTTCATTGGCGGACTCCGGGGCAAAGAACTGATTTGCTCCTCCCACATCGGTGGAAATCCACCACCATTGCGACTGGTGGAAAGTTCCGTTCAACAGCCACCAGAGTCTGATTGCATCCCCTGTCGCAGATACACGCGTTCGGGCCGTGGAGTTTTAACTTTACTCCACGGTCGGTCTATCCTTACCAGTCGGTTGAGTGTTAACAAGTTTCGGTTCTCAAATCTAATTACACTTGTGGGGGTTCTCTACATCACACGGAACACCAATCCACAACCCTAACCTGCAACATGCAAAAACCATCGCCGCAATAGCATACATCTCCCAATCTGCAATAAAATATTTTCCAAACCCCCAACAGAATATAATTCAACAGAATATATTCTAACCATCCGCGCATTCATTTTCCCAAAATTGCTTCGGTCAAATTCTCTATATTTCCTCCTTGCGACCAAGCAATCTTAATTTCCCCGAAACTCATATGCCTTAACAAAACGCATATCCAAATCCTCAACGGAACATTAACAGCCAACCAAGCGGCATACGTTTTCCCGAAATAACTTCGGTTAATATTCTATCTAAACGATAGCCCTTGCTTGCACCCAAGCCATTCCAATTTCCTCCGAAAATACATGTCCATACTCGCTCGCGTCCCCAAAGCCAATTTCCCGGTACACCCAACCAACGAAGTCAACCCAGCCTGTACGGCCAGAATTCGCTGGAACTGAGTTCTTTTGCGAGCATAGCAACTCTTCCAGAATTCTGAATTGGCAGCGAGCCTAACTTTGCTATGACGCACCGACACGACGCAACGAATAAATTATTTTCATTCCTGGTCAGTCGTTGTTCAACCGCCAAACCACACACACCAAGCCAGTCGCAATCCAACCGCCACCGGGGCCACAACACGGAGCCTTCATCTAACCGCCACCGAGCGCATATCATTTATAACCCCCAGTGCGCGCAGACGCACCTCAACCAGGAGTGTGCCCGCGGGAGTCTTCGATACGAATTAGTACCGCTTTGCCGTCGTCCTCCGCGTCCTAATTGTTTTGCGTTTTAATTTGACGCGTGGTGTTATTGCCTTAACAAGAGCTCTCCGGTTCACCAATCAATTCGATGCAACGCATCCCCAAACGGAACGGTGACTTGTGTGGTGTTTTTCCCTTCTGCTTGCCAAAGCGGGCTGTCGTGAGTTATCCGCGTGTCATAACATTACCGCTGTCAATTTTCAACGCGACATACGCAAATTAAAGACGTAATAAGCTATCATAAAATAATCTTTCGATGTAAGGTGTCTGCGAACGCCATAATTTTACAGACGGAGTGCACATAGTTCAGTTTGGGATACTGTGTTAAGATTCGTTTATACCATTAATTAAATTAATTAAATACAAGAGCAAAATGTAATAATACAAGCAACGACTGTGAACAATAAAATAGAACCAGCTAAAATAAATGAAGACGAGTTACAAACAATTCCTGAGTGCTTACCTTTTTGCCGTTTCCGCTCCGTGCCGAGAACCGACCGCCGTACCGCCTACGCAGGGTTCCACCACGTCCCCATCCAGCAAACTCTTTAGTGGGGCGGTAGTTAACCAGTGCCATACGCCGGCACACCTACCCCCGACCGCCACACACTAATCAGTGCCTAAGAAACAATAGTTCTTGTGATTGACATTTTTATAAAGGCAAATCTAACTACACTTATCAGTGCCTAAGGATTAATAGTTTTAGGGGTTGACAGTTTTGTAAAAGAACGAGCCGATTACTAGTAACTTTCATACCAGTGTAAAAGATTTAAAAACGCTGACAATACAAATTAAAAGACCAACTATTTTCATTAAAGTTAACCCATTGAATACAACCAACCTCTGTGTGTTTTATTTTACCTTTTGTTGCTTCTGGGTGCACAGTTGTCCGGTGGAAATTGGCCAATGAAATACGTGGTGTTTTTAGCGAACCCTGCGACCTTGCCGGCGCCACGACTAAAAATCTACCCACAGAGTGAAGTATCTTTTCCATCTCTTAAGGAACCGCATACATTTGGCCGCACTTTTCGCAGCTTCAAATATGGGGTCATTCCAATTAAAAGCCGGATTAATTCGAGTGCCGAGGATTGATAGTTCTTTGGCTTCGTCGAGGCAAGTGCCGTTCATCGAGAGTATATTTACTTTGAGGTTTGCCTTTGATGATAAGAGGCACCATTGATCATCCCCATTGATATATCTTGTTGAGGTCGAAATTCAATCTATCAAGTATAAACTGCTGATTGGTAATGACGTTGGAAGAATTTGGTCGGGAGTGTTCATATGAGCATGAGAAATTCAACGTGCTCTCGTCGGCAAACGAGTGAATTGGGTTGTGGGTAATTGACAAGAGATCATTTAAAAAGATCAGGAAAAGGGCGGGTGAGAGTACCGAACCCTGGGGAACATCTGCATTAATTTGATGGGAGACAGATTTGACACCATCAAGAAACACTTGAATTGAACAGCCAGAAAGATAGTCTCTTATCCATTGGATCAGGGAATTGTCCACTCCATAGGAATGCAATTTTGACAAAAGGGCTGGATGCCAAAGTCTGTCGAAGGCTTTTGCAATATCCAGTGCAACAACCTTGCTTTCGCCGAAGTAATGAATGGAATGGCCCCACTTTTCGGTAAAGTACGCCATAAATCTCCTGTGGATCTGTTGCTACGAAAGCCATATTGGCGGTCTTTGGGGAGGTCACTTGATTCCAGATATTTCGAAAGTTGACGGTTGATAAGTGAATCCATTACCTTCAACAGAATATAAATTAGTGCTATGGGTCGATAAAAAGAAAGGGATGATTTGTCGCCATTCTTTGGGAATTGACTGAATGTTCGCTGACTTCCATTTATTTGGGAAACGGCCCGTAGAATAAGACAAACAGAAGAGTTTCCGCAGTGGTTTAGCGAGTGAAGAGGAACATCTCTTCAATAGGATTGGAGGAATTCCATCCGGACCAGCGAATTTGTTTGCGTCTAGCTCTTTGAGTGCGCGGGCAACAGTACGCGTTCGGAAGTGAATCTGGCTCATGGTGTGCTGCTTATGCTCATGTTGACCCGGAACTGATGTGGTATTAGGCAGCGTTGAGTTGGCTGCAAAATGTGCAGCAAGAAGATTCGCCTTCTCTATTGCAGTGGTGACTGGTCTTTCGATGGAATGGACAAAGAGACTGAGTTTTGAATGTTTTTCACGAATGCCCAGAAGTTTCTACTACCAGTGGGAGAGTGTAGTACTTTTCGTCTCACTCTCTGGTCATGTAAGAACTTGGCGCGTTGAATATACACATCGCAGCTCTCTTAAATCTTTTCCGGTTTTCCTCAGTATTGTTTGATTTATACAACCGGAAGCTCATCTCTTTAGCTTTAATGGCTTCTCTGCACCCGGAATCGAACCACATATTTGTCTTGGGTTTGATACTCTTTACACTGTGTAGGATAAAGGTTTGCATGCTAAGCAGAATCGTGTCTGTCGATGGGTCCGCTATAAAGTCAACATCGTTATTGAGGAAAATTGACCACCAATTTATCTTCCCAAAAAGTCATGCAGACCTTCACAGTTGACTTTCTCGTAGAGCCATACTGTTCTTTTGGAAGTTTTCTCGTTACCGTTGCTGTTGGTTAGAGGAAATTTAGCTGACACGACACAGTGGTCTGAAGTGCCCAAGGGCGAAGAAACTTCAATTATGTATTTGTTTGGGTGCCGGGTGAGAAATAGGTCCAGTGTGTTGGTGGAATGACCATCTATATCTGGTACCCGTGTTGGCTCATTGACGGGTTGAGTTAAGTTATTTGACTCAGCAAAGATCTGAACATATTGACCTTCAGGTGTTTTGTGTCCGGAGTGGAGTTATGCACATTGAAATCACCCCCAATAATGATTTTTGTGTGGGGTCACACGAATGACCAGAAGCTTCTACTACCTGTGGGAGAATGTAGTATTTTTTGTCTCACTCTCTGGTCATGCAAGGACTTGGCGCGTTGAATATGGACATTGCAGTCATTTCTAAATCTCTTGAATCTTTTCCGGTTTTTCCCAGTATTGTTTGATTTATACAACTTTTTAGCTTTAATGGTTTCTCTGCACCCGGAATCGCACCACATATTTCTCTTGGGTTTGATACTCTTTAGTCTGCGTGGAATAAGGGTTCGCATGCCAAGTAGAATCGTGTCTGTCAATTTGACTGCTATATGATCAAGATCGTTATTGAGGAAAAATAACGACCAATTTAACCTCCCAAAAAAGTCGTTCAGACCTTCCCAGTTGGCTTTCTCGAAGAACCATACTGTTCTTTTGGGAGTTTTCTCGTTAGCGTTGCTGTTGGTTAGAGGAAATTTAGCAGACACGACACAGTGGTCTGAAGTGCCCAAGAGCGAAGAAACTTCAATTGTGTATTTGTTCGGGTGAGAAATGACCATCCATATCTGGTATCCATGTTGGCTCATTGACGAGTTGAGTTAAACTATTTGAATGAGCTGGATATACTGACCATCCGGTGTTGTGTGTCCGGAGTGGCGAAGCAATATCATTTCGTATGTATGTGGCTAGACTACAATGTGGAAAGAATAGGGGTACTAGGTTATATCCAGTAGATTAAAATCGGAAATATGTGTATTCGTTAGTACCTGGGTTTCACTAAGTGCAAGGATAGTTGGTTTCTGGTTAGAAACGTGGGCAGACACAGAAGAGAAATTGCATCTCAAGCCGAGAATGTTACACACACCAACGCGAAATTCCCGTTCGATTGAAATGGCCTGATACAGAAAACCAATACCGCCTCGGGAAAGGATGCAAGTCGAGACCAGTGATTGATGAGCGAAAGCAACCACTACAAGTGTTATGCCCCTGTAGTAGGTGCCTCACTAGATCCGTGCTGAAATCCAGGTCACATCCCTTCCATGACGAAAATGATGCCACTCAGACAGCAAATACTTTCCAAAGATTATAAATCAATCGAGAGCATCGATGCCTGAGAGATGCAAACAGAGGTAGGAAAAAGAGAAAAACAGACCCAAGGAATGGAATGAGTGGAGAGTTTTCCCGCACTGCACATCATCATCATCATCATCGGCACTACAACCGGGAACCGGTCTTGGCTTTATTTAGCAAGTCCTGAGACTTGTTACATTTTCCATAATGATTTATTTTTTCTGGGCAAGGTCATTAGTCTTGCGCCAGAGACTTCCCGACGGGGAATCGAACCCCGGTCTCCCGGGTGACAGGCGGGTATACTAACCACTATACTATCGAGGAGCCCGCACAGCACATCACTCGCGTGTATATCCTCGCACTTTTCACTGCACTAAAACGCTTGTGTGGGGATCCATTTATTTGCCTAGGATCGCACAGATAACTTTGCACTGCACTCGGACGCGTGCGTGGAGATCCGTTTGTTGGCTTAGGATCCCACAGTAAGACTTGTCGCGTGAACCGATAGTGCAATTGGGTATCTTGTGTATATTTAAGATTCCCAAAACGGATTGCACATCTGATCCGATGGTACGGATCACGAGGCAGAAGCGCACGTGCTGTCTCGGCGGTCAGAACTCGACATCGAAGAGCATCTTCTTCCTTTAATAACCCTAACAAAGAATGAAGATGTCATATTTCAACAGGACAACGCTCCTATCCATAGAGCACGAACTACAACAGCATGGTTTCAAGAGCATGGAATTAAATGTTTACGGTGGCCAGCTTTAAGTCCAGACATAAACTCTATTGAGAATTTGTGGGGGTCCTGGCAAGGGCGATTTACGATCAGGAAAAGTCAGAAACTCAAAGAAAGAATTGTTGAAGCATGGAATTATATCGAACAACACTTTAAACAATCTTATTTCCAGTCTACCGCGAAGATTGTTAACTATTGTATGAAATAACGGACAAAGCATTCCATATTAAATAGATTATTATATAAAAAATTAAAATATAAATGTCTTGAGTTTATAGTTTTCACGAGTTTTTTCAGCAAATTAATTACCATTCCTGGGAAACAAGCAATTAAGCCATTAAAGGGTTTTCCTTAAGTTGGTATCGGTTGACAATATTTTGTCACAAAACTAGTTATAAAAGTTATTACTCATTCCAAGAAAAAAGAAAATTTATATTTGAGTCTATAATTTTTCCGAGCACTGTATGTACCATGCTGAAGCAGTTGTGGTGGAAGATGACACAACCCCACTGGCCGTTGGCTTGATCGGTGTTTGGTCATGGTGTGGGTGTCCTGGTCTAACGGCTCCTAGAACGAGGTGTCCGTAGTTTCCTCCAAAAACGAAGTTTAATAAAAAGCTTTGGCGAGGCTTCGGGATGGGTCGCACTGTCGACGAGTGCTACTGGAGAGGTGATGGTCGTCCTGTTTGGCCGTGATGCCAACGGCCCTGGTTGCTGGTGTGGAACCAGCCAGCAGTTATCACTGGTGATGTGTGGAGGTAGCCGCCTTTGTGCCACTCCCAGCGAAATGATACAGCGATTAAGTTTCAGTCTCTGTCGGTTATAATACATGCCACTTCTAGAATTGTATCGCTTTCTTCTTGTAAACCAGTCATTTCCAAATCCAACCATACGATTGAAGAAGCATTACTCATATTACCTCTAGATCCAGCGTGTGTTGTATGGTTTACAGATAAAAGACGTTTGCAATTTTTTTTTGGCTTCAAGTCGTTAAGGCCTCTAGACACTGCTTCGGTCTTCTGGATTTCGACTGATCACGAAACAAAAAAAAAATGGGTGGCGAGAGGCCGATTTTGGCGAGACAAGGACATGTGTGTCCTTCATCTTATCTCTGGCTTCTGGTCATCTTGCGATAACTAGAATCATCCACATCCGTGAGGATGTTGGGCTCGGTCTCGAGATATCTGAAAAAGAAAAAAGGGGGGAGGTTTCTAAGGATAGTGTGGACAGGGTTAGTTCAGGTGTTCTCTAACTAATTGGATGGAGGGGTGGTGGGAAAGAAATCGTACAAGATCACGTCTTTGGCGTCTGATGATCTGCGCTTTGGTCGGTGTGCGCGTATGTTTGTGCGTGGTGTGTTAGCAGTATACCCTACGGGATGAGTCCAGGGCTGATCACGAAACTGAAATGCGCCGCCCTTTTATACTCTGTGGTGGCAGAGATTTGTTAAAAATTTTATATACAAATGCCAAGAAGCACAAGCAAGATTTTATATGTGTTTTAATTGGAATGGGTTTCTAGGAAGTGTATGGGAATCGTTACGGTTAATGGGAATCGGATTAATGTGCGACAAATGGACTTTCGGTTAAGTTTGTCGTGCATATGATTCACTTGAGGAACATGATTGGGATTATGAATCAATGTGCGACAAATTAACAAATTAACTTTTGATTTAATTTGTCGCTCGTATGATTCACTATGAGAACAAGATTGGGATTATAGGTAGTAATGGGGATTGGGTGGTAGTAGTGATGTAGGATCACTACAGCTCTAAATCAGCTCTGTCATGTGACCTACGTGACATCCATGGATATCTACCCACACTCGAAAAAATGTCCCTGTAGAGAATGAACTCTATTGTATGACTTCTGTGATTATTATTATTATTTTTTTTAATATGTAATAAACTTCTCTCGGGAGGGACGAACCTATAACGCCGGCACGGCGCACCGAGTTACCACCAAATAACCGTTGCAGTTGTTATTGAACAGTTGCAGGTGTTAACGCTCCAGAAACACTCGCGCGGGGAGGGAATTCCACAGCTTTGCCGCGCTGTAACGGAACGAGTTCTTATGCTGGGATATTCGCACTGTCAAGAGAGGAAGCGCAAGTTGGTGCGATCTGTCGGATTGTCTTGTGGAGCGCATATAAACCGAATTGCGTGGAACAATACCACGAATCTCCGAAGAACAGTACCCGTGATAACATCTGTAAAACAGACAGAGGTCGGCCACGCGCCTTCGATGTGATAACGACTGTAGTCCCGACGTCAACGCCGTGTTCTCAATCATGTGGATCGCTCGTCTCTGTATGCCTTCTCCACAGCTCCACACATGACAGCAATATTCGAGCGCGCGTCTAATTTGGGATTTATACAAGAGAAGAAGTCGGATCGGAGTAAAGTATTTCTTGGCTCTATGAAGATAACTCAGTTTTTCTGAGGCGGACCTGGCGATGTTTGATACATGTTTATGCCACTATACATTCCCACAGACCGTGATGCCGACCAATTTCAAGCTTTCCCCAGCTTCGAGAGCCCGGCCGTTCATCATTAGCTGTGGAACCGATGATCCACTTTTCTTTGTGAATGTTGTATGTTGTGTCTTTGTTGCATTGAAGTCATCGAGATTGGCCTTTCCCCACTGCAGGACCTTATCCAGATCCCGTTTCAGAGAGTCGATTTGGCTACATCAGTTGGTGCGACATCGATGCACTAATCGGCCGATCACTCGAAAAAAAGGAAACAAGCGTACTCTCGTCCGCAAGACTGAACAACCTGTTATCCGTTGACTCCAACAAGTCATTTATGTAAAGCGAAAACAAGGTTGGCGCCAAAATAGAACCTTGAGGTACCCCGGAATCAATACGATACAGATCCGAAGACTCGCCGTCTAAAATAACCTGGATCGATCAATTTTCGTGGAAGCTCTTCGTCCAGTCGCAAATCTGCTGGGAAAGTTCGTATGAACGAAGTTTGGTCAGCAACGGCCCGTGCGGGACGCGATTAGAAGCCTTGGAGATATCTAATAGGACCCTTGAATCACCATGCCCCTCAATCGCAGATGTCCATATATCGATTATAAGGGTCGCCCGTGGACCGCCTGCTATGGAATCTATGTCTGGACTGGAGATGTCCGCTGCACTCCAAATACTTATTTAACTCGGCGTTGATGAACCTTTCCATAACCTTAGATAACATAACATAATGCTAACGGCCGGTAATTTTGTGGGAGACACCTTTTCCTTTCTTTGGGATTGGCTGAATTCGAGCGATTTTGCATCACATAGGAAATGTTCTACGTGCGTATGATAAGTGAAAGAGTCTGCGAAGAACCGTCATAGTTCTGGAGCACAGTTCTTAAGGATTATTTCTGGTATTCCGTCGGGGCCGGCTGCCTTCCTACAGTCCAATCCACGTAGAATGCGCTAAATGGTACGCAGTCGGAACCTCACATCCCGCATCGAAGACCGTACCGGCGCGATCACAGGTGGGTTCAAAAGACCGGCATCGAGGTTTGAATTCGAGGAAAATAAATTCGCGAACACATTAGCTTTATCTGTTGAATTTGTGACTAGTGTCCCGCTGCCCGTCACTGACGGAGGAAAGTGAAGTTACTGCTGACAGCCCTTGCCAGTGACCAGAAGCGACGCGAGCCAGTTGAGCACTCAAGCAGTTTATTGGTCACTCTGTCGTCCTAGGCCTTCTTCGCGGTATCAATCGCCTGGTTGCACGCGTTTCTGAATCTATCAAAATTCGTTCTGTTAACATTGCTGGGATTGGAGCGCCATTGATTGAAAGCATTGTTTTTGCCGCTGCAATCTGCACGCATTTTTTATCAAACTAAGGGTTATCTATCAGATGAACTTCGTTTGATGGAATGTGGGATGTAGATCTCCTTCCCGAGAAGAATAATCTTCGTGACCAACTCCGCATATACGGTAACATCAAATTCTCCGAAGCACACCTCCGACCAAGGAAAGGATGCGAAAAATCGCTCCATCCGTCCATACGTGGCGAAACTATTTAGGTCGATTATTCGCTTGAAATGCAAGTGGTTACGCGACTGATACCAAGCAGTGATCTGAGTTTTCTAGTGGCGCAGAACCTCCGTGGTATAAATGCTCGGCTCGGATGTCAAAAACAGTTGAGTCGAATCGCGGCTCACAGCGAGCATCTCCGCCAGCCTCGTTGGTTCTGTTAGAATGCGCCAACCAACCGGAATTGTGTATATTAAAATCGCCAAGCACGACCATTTCAGAAACGGGGTGGTTGATCTGTATCCAGTCGCCGGTACGTGAAAGATGGAAATTTAATTGTATTTCTCAGCACGACCCTAAACCACATGACGTCCATGTTATTAGGTTCCAAGGCATCTATCCTCTGGCAAATCAGATCGGACCACGCGAAGACGCAGATTCCACCCTTAACACGGAATTTCGAATGTAAGTCGTATCCTGAGCAACGAAGATATGTCGAATCAGTTGACGAATCGACCTGGGTCTCAGTTAGGGCAAGAATATCAGTTCTCGCTGAAAACGAACCCAGATTAAATAAAAGTCTTAAATTTCGTTGTAAAATTTTATCTAAAATCATATTAAAGTATTTTGCTGCATAATTAAAAAATAATGTAAACTAACAGACAGTTAATAACAATAGCAATACCTAATAAAACCAGTGGTAAATCCTCTAGTCCCACAAAATGCACTTTTGTCCTAATATTCTTCAACATAGTAGCAAGCATCTTATTTTACGATATCTTTATCTAGAGTTCGCTATTGGGACTTTGGATTCCCGCTGCCGCATTAAGAAACCAGTCACTGATTCTATTAAAATTTATTTAATTAAATAATATTTTGAGATTCACCTTCTTCAGCTGGAGAATTCCGCGAAATAATCTTTTTATACAAATATAAAATCAGTAGAGGAAAGGGTGTCATTATAGCCACGGAAACAGGAATCACTGTAGTCAGGTCGGCCTGTGGTTGTGGCAAACCCAGTCGTAGCAGGAAGATGGCGATGCCGGTATTTTGAACTCCAGTCTCTATAGCGATTGTGAGAGCATCCTGTGAGGTTTGTCGCGATGTTTTAGCTATAAGCCATCCCAGTAAGTACCCTAGCCAGGGTAAACCTAATCCAGAAACGACTATCTATTAAGAAAACTGTATTTTATCAAAATAGCACGATTTCAAAGCAACTGATCACTTACCTTCCAAGAAAATAACTGAAACAGATATAAGTTCGTGACAATTGCAAAAATTACAATAAACAGAATCAATAGTGTTGATATTGGCTTCAATGACCGGACTAAGACTCGAGTTAGCCTGGTAGACCACTTTTGGATAGCTAAGCCTATGATCAAAGGCACCACAAGTGAAACGGCAAAAGTTGCAATTCTCTCATAGGGTACAGCCAAGTTTCCGCGATTAAAGATCACTTGTCCCAGCGTAAAAATCCATAGTGGCATCATACCGAACGCTGTAATGTTACTGATGGTCGTCATTAGGACTGATAAATTAATATTTCCTCCAAGTAGAACTGCCCAGATGTTTGAAGCTCCGCCACTTGGTGAGACACCCGTAAAAAAGAGCCCCAGTTGCATTTCAACTGAGTCCGGGAACAGTAAGTACCCCAGACCAAAGCTTAACAGAGGCATCACTATGAACTGTGAAGCGAATCCAATACATGGACCTATGGGTCGTTTTACTAGGCCACTGAGTACAGTCAGGTCAAGAGCAGCGCCGAAATTTATATACAGCAGTGAAACTAGTAAAGCCACGGAGCCAACGAAAATGTGGTCAATCACGCGTACTTCGCGGATCACCACAACATTAAGTTCGGTTGGTGATCGTTGAACCTCATTTGTTGTGGTTGTAAGTTCAACGTACACTTTGGTTTGTCCAAGGAACACACCTTTGACTGTAATATTACCATTCCAGAAGCCGCTCGGTGGAATTGCAGTGTTTGCGATCACTTTGTTTGCTTCAGCTAGATTGGAGTTTTCACTTTGGATCTTAATGGAAGACACTCGATGCGGATTAAAACCTGTAACGGAAGAGTGAACATAAAATTTAAATATTCAATGATTGGGAAACGAAATGATTACTTATGAGCGAGAATCAATAAGTGACTTTTTGAATTTGGCACTTTGTAGCTTGAGAAGGCGTTTGCATACAATGGTTGTCACACAAAATAAGCGACATTACTTGATCAAAACTTAAAAGAAAATCCTTGGTAGACATTTTTTTGGGCCTACAGACTTGCTCAACAACAATTGTATTTCAATATTTGGCAGAATAGTTCACTAGAGGTGTAGAAACAAAAGTGTTCGCGGAGTGTTGACCACCCAGGGGGCATTTAATAAGGTTTAGCTTCAATGAACGATTGAGAGGCATTTTAAAGCCTGGTTTTGCTATAGAGCGGTAAATTCCTGGAAAATTATTTGTTCGAAAACAATACCACCTGTCACCTATTGTATGAGGACACTGTTTCAACATTATAGGTTCACGTCGCCTGTGAGAAATATTTATTCAAAACAAAGGTTTTGCAATGACATGCCTTAAAAGGGTTGTGTGGAGAGCGGGGCTCCTCGATAGTATAGTGGTTAGTATACCCGCCTGTCACGCGGGAGACCGGGGTTCAATTCCCCGTCGGGGAGCCTCTGGCGCAAGACTAATGACCTTGCCCGGAAAAAAACAAATCATTGTGGAAAATTTAACAAGCCTCAGGGCTTGCTGAATAAAGCCAAGAGCGGCTCCCGGTTGTAGTGCCGATGATGATAATGTGTGAACAGCGAAATGGGAAAAAATAAATAAAGAAATCCGAAAAAGATAAAAAGCGGGGCTAGTGAAGGAAAAACTTAAAGAGGGCCGCGGTTACGTAATCTGGAAGGGTGACAATAAACAAGATCCCGTTACATGAGTTTTCTTGGTAATCTTAGTACAAATTGGCTAAAGTTGGAATTGTTTGCTTGTCGGTGCATTGTGTACCAGACTGGAGACGCTAGAATGGCTTCCTTCTTCGGTATATAAATTGCCACCTATTCTCCGGAGGAACTGAACTGTTGACTACAGCACTTTTTTTTCCTTAACATATTCCGACTAAGACCTTTATTACATGTACAATGTAATTGTTCACTAATCTAGAATTTAAAGTAGACGAAAACAAAACATGACAACCACGATCCCACTGCCGATTTATTTTTCCACTAGATTATTTAAACACGGCTTGTACGTGTGACTGATGACCGTCGGCCATTGACAGCGCCAAAACATTACCCTTTAAATCGGTGGTTTAATATCGCCGTTGCCATTGACTTTTCGTATTTACTGGATATCAACAGGCATTGCGTAATCATTTTCCGCTTATCTAACGTAAAATCCTTTTTTGGATATCTTATACGAGGGTTGCCTTTTATATTTCGGGATTAGAGAACAAAAACAAATATTGATCATCGAAAATCACTTTATTGGTTTTCAAAATATTCCCCATGGAGATCTATACACTTTTGCATGCGTTTGAACCAATTGTCGAAGCACTTTTGCCACTCTGATTGAGGTATCTCCAACACATGCTGGATTTGGCACTTTTGTTGGATTTGGCTCATCTTGAAACACCCAGACAGTCGACTGCTGTTTACTTTCGGGCTCATACGCGTAAATCCACGATTCATCACCTGTCACGATGTCATAGACGTGTTTCGAAGCACCGCGACCGTATTTTTTGAGCATTTCTTTCGACCAATTGACACGAGCCTTTTTTTGGGCGATTGACAAATTGTGTGGGATCCAACGCGAACAAATTTTTTTGACAGTCAAATGTTTATGCAATATTGAATGTATGCTGGTCCCACTAACGCCTAAGGTTGTCTCAATCTCACGATAGGTCACATGACGATCTTCCAATATCAGTTCGCGTACAGCATCAATGGTTTTCGGAACAACAACTGATTTTGGACGACCTTCACGAAATTCATCTTGGAGTGAACTACGACCACGATTGAATTTACCATACCATCGATAAACACTGGTCCTTGATGGAGCTTCATCGCCAAAAATTGAATTAAGTTCATCTATGCACTGTTGCTGAGTTAATCTACGCCGAAAGTTGTAAAAAATAATCGCACGAAAATGTTGACGATTTAATTCCATTTTTGGGCCGAGATGAATCTGTTAAGTTACTGTAAACAACACAAATAGCGCTCGTATGTCAAAACGTTCTGAGTGCGTATAACCTCAAAAATGTCCAACTTTACGACAGAGCTGTCAATTGCCGAATTGCAACACTAGGGTTGCCAAATCCCGTAACATAAGAGGCAACCCCCGTACTAGCCAACACACGCAATGTTTGATCCCTTGGTTTCTTTATTTTTCCGGGGATCGTTAACGCTGTAAATTAGCAAACATCGCTTGAGAATTCTAGTAATGTTCCCAGACACAAAAGTGCCAAAAATACTTTAGTATATCTTAATGGCATCGTTGCTACGTTTGTATATTCATATGCCCGGAGAGTCAAGGACGGCCGCGACGGAGATGGGAGGACAATGTTAGGTTTGACCTCGAGGGGGTCGGATCGGCCGGTCAAGCGTGGAAGGAGAGTGCACAGGACGGGGAACGATGGCGGAGTCGAGTCGGCGAGGTCATGAACTTCCGGGTACCTACAGGCCAATAAATAGTATAGTAGGTTCACCGCAATGGTGGGTTCCTTATTAAAGGCCGACGTGGCTTTGAAAAACGTTGAGAGCCATAGTGGTGCTGTGCGCTCTTTTAAATCCAAATTGGAAATCAGGTATTAGGTTCCAGGCACTGATAAAGTTGTTTAGCTTCTCGTATATGAGCTTTTCATATATTTTGTAGATGCAGGTGAGGAGCGAAATGGGGCGAAAGGGGTTAATACGTTGGTTTCCAACTTTGGCTATTGAACAAACAATAGCATGTTTCCAAGCTTGGGGAAAGTATCTCATATTGTACGCATGATTGAACAGAATGGAAAGCTTTATAAAGAATACAGCAGAAAGCCTTCGTAACTGGTGGTACGGCATGTTGTCGATACCGGGTGACTTCTTAGGGTTTCGAGATTTAACTATAATAGGTTCTGTGGGGTATTTGGTGTGATGAAACCGTGACCATTATCACGTGTGTTATCGAAGTATGCACTGTTAGTTGGGTAGAAGACAACAATTGGCTCGTTAAAGTTGCCTTATTGATTGTAAACCTCTGAAATAATAATTGCATTAGTATCCGGTTCGCCGGGGGTGTGGGGGCGAACATACAGGGCAAAGTCGCTGATTGCTTTCAACCCGGCGAAGGCCAGAACGATCCTTGTCCCTGCTCAATCCAAGTTGACATGCAGTCTCCCGATGACACCCCTGGATAGTTACTTTGGCACTCGGCAAGCAGTGAACCAATGCATGCAGCGACACCCTGAGAAAGGTTGGCACAAGGCTAATAAACTTGCTCGGAAAGACAAATTATTATGGACAAACTAACAAGCCTCGGGTATGGACCGGTTACACGACGACGACCACGGAAACGATTTGAGAATTTTCTCATGGAACGTCCGTTCACTATACAGGGCTCGAGCTGGACAGCAGCTAGCCGATGCCCTGACCGAATATAGGGCTTACATAACAGCATTACAAGAAATAAGATGGACGGAGAGTGGTGTTATTCAATAAAACGAGTATGACAATTATAGCTGTCATCCAAAACACTATGTGCTCGGGGTAGGCTTTCTAGTCAATCAGAAACTGAAGCCTGCCATTATCGGCTTTAAAGCAATAGCCGAAAGGCTGTGTACTCTTCGCGCCCAAGGCAATTTTAAGAACATAAACTTCATAAACGTTCACGGACCTACAGAGGAGTCCCTTGACGACGAAAAAGAAGAATTATACGAGAACATCGAACGGGCCCTCAATGCCTGCCCAAGATACGATGTGAAAATCGTCCTTGGTGATTTGAAGGTCAAAATAGGTTGGGAGCTCGATTTTAGGCACTACGCAGGTTCCCATAGTTTCCATGAGAACACTAATGACGATGGACTACGAGTCAGCGAACTGGCAGCATCATAGAACTTGGTCGTTGCCAGTACCAGGTTACCGCGTAAAGATATCCACAAAGCTACCTGGGTATCACCTGATGGAGCCACTCACAACCAAATTGACCACATGTTGATAGATCGCTGCCACTCCTTGAGTCTGATGACGGTACGAACGTACCGAGGTGCCAATGTCGATTCGGATCAATATCTTGTTGGTATAGTTTTCCGACCGCGGATTGCCTTACGGCAAATTACAATAGCCACCAGCATCAACAGCAGAAGGTGTGAAGTGAATCACCGACCACCCAAAACGGAACCATCGTAAAATTACAATGCTTATACAGGGACCTGAGTTCCTCTTATCTTTGTTGCCACAATTTGTATGCTTTTTAAATACCAATCGCCTTCTGCATAATGCTCTGTTAAAGAGCAGATAATATTCAGGTTTTCTTGTTGCGTTTCTATGTATGCGATAGTAATGCTCTGTTGCGACCACTAATGTGAATTGTATCTCATTTAGATGTAAGAGTAGTAGTATAAGAAAATTTGTATATATAGTTTAAGAATTGAAAAATAAAAGATTCGCTCGCCGATCGTTCATGCGGACAGACGTATTCATCGTGTGCTCGTTGACGAATAAAATTGAAAGAAAAAAAATTGAATCCGTAGACGTTAAGTCGTCGACGATCGATCGCGTTCACACCGAATCTTGTGTGATAAATTGGGACAAGTTATAGTTACAAAAAAAAAAAAAAAAAAAAACTATACAAACACTCGCAAACACGTGTAATTTTCGCTGGATGCCGTAGTCGAAATCTGTCTTCACAGATGCCAGACAACGATCCGAGCGCTACCCGGGAATATTTATTGGAACGGAAGAGAAGAGCCATTGAACCTCTTCAAAACTCATCAAAGAAGACCACAAAAATGGAAAATCAAGCAAAAAAGCACATTGACTACGAACAAAAATTCCACGAAGCCGTGGAATACATCCAACAGCTTACAACAGAGCTGAAACAACTCCGGAGGGAATTCACTCTCTAAAGCAACCCAGCCAAAACAGCGACGATGCCAGTATGGAGATGACGCCTTCTCCCAGTTTAAACCAAAAAACATCTCCACCCAAACAACTATCATCAGCCCATAAGGAAGCGACCAAACAAGCCAAGCCAGCACCGAGTCCCCTGCCAGCCCAGCACAAAAATGTTAGACCACCACCAATATACATAAAAAATGTGACCAGTATAAAGGGAATAATTCTAATAGTAGAAAATGCCCCAGGACACCGCAACTTCACCACAAACACTAAAGGCTCCTCTGTCTCCATTGCAACAACTCTGGTTGATCACGAGAAAACCGTTAGAAAACTTGCGGAACTACAACACCATTTTTTTAAGTTCCAACACCATCAGCTCAAACCAACAACTTTCATCATTAGGCACATTGACCCAACTTGGACGAACGAAGAGCTAGCGTCGGAGGTCATCAGGATTTGTCGAAAACTGAAAATCCACAGGCTGGACTATTTTCAAACTCCGTACATGCGGGAAAATAACTTAACGAACCTACGGATTATCCAAATCCCTCCAACTGAAGACACCAACAAGCTCAAACAAATTAAGTACTTGTTTACGCACAAAATCAGCATCGAGGAGCCTCATAAACAAAGTAGTATCCTTCATTGCAAGAGATGCCAAGGTTCGGGACACTTGGCGGTGGCTTGCCACCTAAATATACGATGCGGCAGATGTGCCGATGAACATCAACCAGGAGAATGTTAGGTCAATCCACAAGGTATGGAACCAGGAAAAATCCAAACCACAAACCCCTGTTATTGTTTTATTTTATAACAATTAAATTAATTAAATATAGAAGGTGGGACTTACTGTGGTTTATCTTGGGTATCTTGGGATGATGTGGCGGCTCGCGTCAGGTTGCAGGGGGCGTTGAAGGCTGCTCCCCTGTTCAGCAAGCTTCGTTAATGAACATGCACCCGCTTATTACTTGCGCCACCAGAGATAAGTTAGATAAACTTGCTAAGCTGAATGAAACGGTCAGCTGATGAATTTATGAAGTGTTTCTGATTCTTCTTGACTTGTATTTGGACGTTAAAATTACATAAAATCCATAAATTTAAATATTGTTGTTTTTCTTTCGGAGATTGACGGCGAATTGTCATTTTTCCGAATTTATTTTCGATGTATTATTTTTATTTTATTATTTTTTTTCTCCGCCAAGTAGAATTTGCATAAAGTAGTTTATGCAAATTAACTACTTGGCGCGTTATTTCCTTTTACAGGTAAAGAGGGGAATCAAAGGGGGATTAGTGGATTCTGGGGGGACCTGGACTCAATGTCGGTCCGTAACACCCCGATGGATCCATTAGTACTAAGGAAATCTCTGTGACATGTTGTAACTGCGGAGGTCCACATCCAGCCAATTTCTCCCAGTGCCCGCATAAATTGAGAATTCTCCAAAGAAGAACAAAACCAGCAACAACCAACAAATCCCCACCAACCAAATCCACATCGCAGAACACATTACCACAACCTACAAGGCCAGGAACATCATATGCGGATGTCATCAAGAACAATCAAAACACGCCGACGTCAAACAACCCCAACTCCATTGGCCTCAACCTGGACATCATAGGCTACATCAAGAGTCTACAAACTATGCTTCCTACATTGAAGCATATCGAAAAAAAAGGTCAGATTCTCTCACTTATAACCTCCCATATTCTTCCCTCAATGTCTGAATTAACTATAGTCGCCCTCAACGCAGAGTCTATATACTCCAACATCCGTAAGCAACACTTACGGTTGTTTGTTAAAACCTTCTCCGCAGACATCCTTCTCCTCTCAGAAACGTGGCTTAAGTCCAACTCCCGAGTATACATCCCCAATTATACATTTATTTCTAACCCCACAACTACTGGATCCCATGGAGGTACCGGCATCCTAATAAATAACAAACTTCAATTCACCGAAATTAGGTTCGCCAATGTTATCAATATTGAATACACGGCAGTTAAACTTTTTTGTGAAAACAAAAAAGTAATCATAATAACATCCGTTTACATCTACCCAACACGAGAACCAGACTTTCCTGACTCTGACATATATCAAATAATCAGACAGTCTCTCCGCGCACCATTCATAATCGGTGGAAACTGGAACGCTCGACATACAGCATTCAACGACATAAAGAATAACAAATACGGGTGCCATCTTTTGGACCTCCTTTCATCTCACCCATATACGTATATCGACAGTCCGCTGCAGCCAATTCGTGTCACCAACTCGACGCGGTCAACAATTGACTTCTTTCTCAAGTCGGTTGATGTCTACTCACCCCCCCCCCCCCCCCCGTATCCTTCCTCTTTCCCTCTGACCATGGTTCCGTTCACACCTCGATCAAAGTTCCCTCCTTCGAACTACTCTACTCACACAGTCCTGTTCCGAACTTCTCCAAGACTAACTGGAAAAAGGTCAATAGAGACGTCGCCGAAAGGTTTTCTAATTTGCAAATCCCGGAATCTTCTAACCTCATCCCTGCTGATATCGATCGAGCAGCCCTAACAATTGAGCAGACCCTCAAGGATGCCCTCACCAGCAATACACCCACCACCATCCCTCATAATCATTTAGGAAAACCATTACCCAGCATCCTAACTAAATTGCTGCGTCTCAAAAAACAACTCCGCCGAAAACTTCATATAAGATTCTGCCCCCTTATTAAAAGTCAGATCCAACTCCTGACCACCCTAATAAATGAACATTTAAAAAAATTCGCGGATCAAACTTATACCTCTACACTTAACAATATTAAACCCAATCGTGATCTCTTCAAAAACATCAACCGACTAACTGGTCGGAAGTTTAAACCGCGAATCGATCACCTCATCAACCCATTCAACAATAATCGTATCCAATCCGACACGGACATAGCCAATTGCCTGGCTGATCACTTCTCAAAAATCCATCAACAAAATGATTCCCTCTCAGTCCCTAATTTTCGAAATACTGTCAACGAATATATTTCACACAGATTAGCCGCATCTTATACTCCTTTCATCGGAGAATTTAACGACACAAACAAGACGTCACATCCTTCAGACACCACCACATTTCTAACCACAAATGAATTAATCAAGTTCATAAAATCACGACCCAACAAAAAATCTACCGGTATAGATGGAATACCACACCTTCTATTTAAAAGACTTCACCCGTCAAATCTACTTCCCATTCTAGTCCTTCTTAACCATATCATAAATGCTTCACATTTCCCAGAGAACTGGAAAATTGTGGTAGTAATTCCCGTTAAAAAGTCCGGCAGTTCCAATAACACCTCCAACTATCGTCCGATATCTTTATTGAACACCCTAAGCAAAATATTGGAATGTAAGATCTACCAAAACCTTCTGTCGTTTGCCAGTGATAACGCTCTCATCCCTAATTCTCAGTTTGGCTTTCGTGAGCGACACTCTACTTGCCATGCGCTACTAAAACTTACACACGATGTTACAACTGGTCTAGAAAACCAATGCCCTACCGTATGCATATCTCTCGATATCTCCAAAGCATTCGATTGTGTCTGGATCTCAGGACTTCTTTATAAGCTCCACTGTTTATTTGGTCTGAATTCCAACATCACAAAGCTCCTAGCATCTTATCTTTCTGGGAGGAAATTCATGGTCAGAATAAATTCTTCTCTTCCACAAACTCACAACATAACCGCAGGAGTTCCTCAAGGATCCATTCTTGGACCACTTTTATATCTTCTATACACATCCGATATTCCCCAACCTCCACCTAGTGTTGTAATGCTAAATTATGCTGACGATACTTTAATCTACACTAGCAGTAGATTTGTCAAAGCGGCAAGAAACCGCGTTAACAACTTCCCCCCGCTCATCTCAGCATACTTTAACAAATGGAAAATTCGCCTTTACCCAACCAAAACCCAGCTAACAGTGTTTAAGGGCAAAAACGCTCACGGCACAAACAACACTAAACGTTGCCACAACAAAATTAAACTAAATCTTAATAACACCTTCATAAAACCTTCCAAAACCCTAAAATATTTGGGAGTAACCCTTTCCAACAACTGGTCATTCTCAACCTACATCAGAAATTCTCTTCAAAAAGCCTCAATACAGCTTAACCTGTACAGACGAGTGTTATGGAAACCTAAAGGCCTCTCTCTTAAGGTCAAACAGCTCATCTACAAACAGGTAATCAGACCTACTCTTACATACGCCTGCCCATTATGGTACCACATCTCACCCTCCCAAATGGAGAAATTACGAGTGTTTGAACGAAAATGTTTCCGGTTTATCACTGGCTTACACCGCAAAACCAACTCATATAGATACCATTGTAACAACGACCTTTACAACACCGCAGGCATCGAACGACTGGATAGACGGATCCTAGAACTGTCGATAAATTTCATAGAAAACCTTCCTAACAACCCCAACCCGATAATAACAGACCTACTGTCACCCTCCTCCAATACGGGAGCTCACTACCGTAATTGTCTCCAAATCAGGACACTCTTCGCCGCAGGCAGACTGGTTAACGATCTAAACGAGATCGTGTACCACAACACCGAACTGGCACCCAAACATTTCAAATACAGCAACATCCAACCATTCTCCAAGATCCTTACTTTTAACACAGAACCGAATGGCTCTCCCCTCCTTCAAGAACATACCTGATCCTATCCCTTACTACCCTCAATCACAACAAGAAATCCCACATCCATAACTAAAAATTGTAAATATTGTAGCGAGCTTAGGGTTCGCTGGATTAATTATTTTGAATAAATAAGAGCCGTTAAATCGATTTTGGAATTAATATAACACTTTATTAGTCCGTTAACCACAACCGTTACTTTTACCGTACACAACGATTTCTTGACTTATCGCTTCCGTACTTATCGCGTATTTTACTTCTTACTTATCGCTTGCTTCTCACTCGAGACTTATTACTTTCTACTTGTCCCCATGAGTTATGTGCGACGTATTTATACCAGTTCCCCACATTCTGATTCGGTATTTCGTTTCCGTTCGTTCCATAATCTTGAATGTTCTATTATCCATAGTCTCCAGTTTTCCAGTACTTTGTTTTGGACTTTCCCGAATATTCCAGTACTGACTATCATATGCGTCACAATATTATTTTTAAGTCAAATTCAATTTGGCACTATCATTGCAATATTAAATATTGTAAATTGTATATAAGATTAGATTAAGTTATGTTAAGTAATTTTAAGTAGGCTAAGTTAAAATAAACAGAGTTCCTGGTTTTTTTTCTGACCTTTTCCAGGAAAAACAAAATTACCAATATATATAAGTCCCAGTAAATCTTAAGCACATCTAAGAAGAATTGTTTAAAAAATGTTAACAAATAACATGTAAACACTTAATATGTAACAAATCTATTATAAGTTAGCTGTATTACTTATTGTAACTATTAATTTTTGGTCAAATAAATAGTTTTGAAAAAATAAAAAAAAAAATAAAAAATAAAATTAGAATGCATCCGACAGTAACATCGAGTGTATCCTCATTCTTTTAATTTTCAGATCCTTCTTTTTTTTTTCGTTGAATTCTTGTAAGATATTTAGTGGCGTTGCGCCCGAATATTCTTCAGGATTCTTTTAAGATACTTAGTGGCGTTGCGCCCGAGTATCACCCCAAAATATCACACTAAGGGTGTTGCACCCTAGTGTACAGTAGGGCTTTAAAAGTTAGGTGCTTTAAAAGGCAATTAAATACATCAGGTCAAAAGTGGCCTGATTCAACAGTAAGAATACTGCATACCGGGCAATGTAACAGTCTCATAGGACGCGGGTACGCGGGGAGAAATACAGAGTTCAGAAAATCTGAAAAAAGACTCCACAATCTAGTCTGTTTAATAGAGGGTAGTATATAGCGAGGCCATGATGCAGTACTCACCACGCTGCATTTACTGCAAGGATAAAGAGGGTAATCTAATCACCGATCCTAAAAGGTTTCGGGAGCGATGGGAAATGCGTTTCAATGAATTGCTAAATGGTCAGCTTACAGAGGCATTGGAGGCTCCACCAATGCAAGATCAAGACTTAATGCTGCCGCCACCAAGCATTGAGGAAGACAGCTAAGACATAAGACAGCTCAAATCAAATAAAGCGCCCGGAGCTGATGGCATACCAGCTGAGCTGATCAAACAAGGAAGGACAGCGTTGCATTACGCAGTTCATGACATCGTAGTGCACGTATGGGAGCAAGAGGAGATGTCGGAAGATTGTCGTCGTAGTATAGTTTGCCCCATACGCTAAAGTCGTCATTGGTCAATATCAGTGTGGCTTTATCCCAGGCAAACCAGCGATTGATCAGATATTCACCCTTAGGCAGGCGATGGAAAAATGTCTGGAATTTAAGATTCCATTATATCATATATTTATAGACTTTAAGGCCGCCTACGACAGCATAGCCAGGGTAGAACTATATAATGCCATGATAGAGTTCGGCATTCCAAACAAATTGATACGACTTTGTAGGTTGACCATGACCAACGCAACTAGTCAAGTAAAAATAGCTTGATTGCTGTCCAAACCAATAAACATCTTTAATGGACTCCGACAAGGGGACGGTCTGGCCTGCCTCCTCTTCAACCTGGCGTTGGAGAAAGCAATCCGTGACTCTGGCGCCACAACTAGAGGGACTATTATCACCAAGTCCAGCCAGATACTTGACATCGACATCATCGGTAGAACCGAATCGGCTGTACAGGACTCCTTCAACCAGATCGAGCAGGGGGCACAAAAACTGGGACTGCACATTAATGAGGGGAAAACTAAGTACATGGTGGCAAATTCTGCGAAGAGAAGACCTAACGTTGGTCAAACCATTGGTGCAATCCTTTAACTACCTTGGGTCAATAGTATCAGCCGATAACAATATGGAAGAAGAAATACGCGGACGGCTGATCAAATCCAACAAAGCCTATTAAGACATATAAAGTTTCTTTAAATCCCGAAATTTATCCAGAATATCTAAGACCTGGGTGCTCAATAAAGAGCACTCTGAACTCTCAGACGCGTTCGAGAGGAAGGTCTTAAGGAGAATCGTTGGCCCCTTATGTGAGGGAGGTCGATTCCGGAGACGCTACAACTATGAGTTGTACGCGATCTACCTTGAAGCTAACGTTGTAAGTAAAATTAAGCTCGGTAGACTCCGGTGAGCTAGCTAGCTCGAATGAGCGAAGAGGCGCCTGACCGAAAAGTCCTTTGTGGCGGGATGTAAGGAAGGAGACAGCGCGGCGGACCTTGTCTGCGATGGAGGGATGGCGTAGACCAGAACGTCCAGAGCCCGGTAGTGCTAAACTGGATGACATCGGCTCGAAATCGGGACCGATGTTATGGTCCGGCGCCGTGCTTCCTCGGATGAGGGAAGAACGGGGACCTTTTATTATTATTGTCTGCTCACAAATTGCTTTTATTTCATTAAATTAGGGATAATTCAAAGTATTTATTTTTACAAGAATTATTTTATTTATTTTCTTCTTCTTTGTGTTACTCTTCAAACTGAACTGAACTAATTACTTAACTCAATTGCTACTTGATTTGAACTAAACTTCTACTTGATAACTTAACTCTTAAAACTTTCTAACTCAACTTTTTAATCTCAACTAGTACTTAACTCTACTGTTTCTGATATTATTATTATTATTATTATTATTATTATTTATTGGCCTGTAAGAACTCGGAAGTTCATGACCGACTCGGCTTCGCCATCGTTCCCTGTCCTGGGCACTCTCCTTCCACGCTTGACTATTCGATCCGATCTCCTCAAGGTCAAACCTAACATTGTCCTCCCATCTACGTCGCGGCCGTCCTACCGGTCTCTTTCCCGTTGGTCTACCGTCAAAAATTCTATGCACGGTCCTATCGTTCCCCATTCGCGCCACGTGTCCGCCCCATCTTAATCTTCGCGACTTGATTACTCTCACTATTGTAGGTTTGCGATATAGCTCTTCCAATTCGTGGTTATGGAGTCTCCTCCATTGTCCTGCCTCCTCGTCATATTTACCTCCAAAGATGCCCCTCAAAACTTTATTCTCGAATACGCGGAATTTGTTCTCTTCCCGTTTTGTGAGAGCCCATGTTTCGCATCCATATAGAACAATCGGCATGATTATGGTTCTATAGACACGGATCTTTATGTTACGTGATAGCAGTCTAGATTTCAGCAGTTTACTGACTGCATGCCAACTCGCGTTGCCTGCATTCCGGCAACTGTTTCTGATACTCAACTCTATTTCTCAAACTGATTTTACAAATGAATTTTTTCTCTACTTATAGAACATTGTGTTCTAATTTACTGTAAATTATAATATGAACAAAACAATTTTTCTCAAAGTATTCCTTTAGTTTCTGTGACTTTTAAATTGAATAAAATTTGAACGAAAATCAAAGTGCTCTGTTTTGAAATAAAAAGGGGCAAGTTATTAAATGTGCTGTAACTGGCAATATTGTGAATGTTTATGAATGGTATGTATTAAGTGAGAATGTAATATGTTAAAGGAAGTTTTTAAGGATGTCTAAGGAGATTCAATGTTAAATTTAATAAGGGTAGTATTCTGGAATACAACACTTATTATATGAGGCAGAACCAATTCCCGATTTTAGTGCCGATGATGATGATCCAGTTCGCCATCCTCGAGAGTGAGTCGATGATTATTTCCAAAGGTCTCTCTGATGATGTTTCCTTTATTGGTGTAATTATTGACAATCGATAGTATAGTGGTTAGTATACCCGCCTGTCACGTGGGAGACCGGGGGTCGATTCCCTGCCGGGGAGCCTCTGGCACAAGACTAATGACCTTGCCCGGAAAAAACAAATCAATGGAAAATTTAACAAGCCTCAGGGCTTGCTAAATAAGGCCAAGACCAGTTCCCGGTTGTAGTGTCGATGATGATGATGATGATTGACAACACCGCTGTGGATGATTGGGTCAGTGATACGAGGATTGCCACATATATTTTAAGGTTTTTATTAACGTCCTGATCCATCTGAATACCCTTCAGTTTGTCTTCCAATTGTCCGGTACGACTCTTTTGGATTCTCTCTTTTATCAGTGTACCAATATTGTGAATGATGGATCGCTGGCAAGTCCTTAATTTTTTGTCCGCATTTGAAATCCCTACTGGTACCACGATTTCCTTTATTGTTGCTGAAGAATTTGATGCTTTTTTTAGTAGGGACCACCGATCTGCGGATGTGAAGCTATTTTTTTTGTCGTCCAGCTACGTATCTTTTCCCGTAGTTTTCTGGATCCCTCAAATAGTTGTAGTAGCCTGTTGCTCAAAAGTTTTTTAATTTTGTTGACAAAACATCCATCTCGGAGCGTTTTGTTTAACATCTATCCAGACTTTATTTTTAACTTTTTTGTTTATTTTACTTATCCCATAAAAGGCGAACCCATTTTGCTGAGCCAACTCTCTGAGATGGTATTTTTTTTCTCGGCTGGGTCCATCAGCCAAGCTCCGAAAGATGCTCTAGGATTTCTCCCAACTATGAAGCCTATAGCAAAATGGGATGGTATTTTACCGGGCGGCTAGGCCTTGGGACCCCATCTACCACTCAGTAATTGTGCCGAACTGCATAATAGCAAGAGTCGTGAGTTGAACCTAGGCTTGCACAATCAAACGCAAGACACAACTTCCTTACCAACTCAGTCATTCAGGCGGCAAACTGACTTTTAAAATGTGTTTAAACACTTTCTTTAAAATCATATCACTAAAACGGACCAACATATCACACTGCGAATGGAATCCGCAACCGAAATTCCAAAGTATTTATACCCTGTCTTAAACACTTGTCGTGGGTAATAAGGGACAAATTGCAAATTCCAAGAAAATTAAGGCAAACAAGGATTTGTGGTTATTAGAATCTTCTTAAAAATTGGGAATGATTACATAACAGCAATATTTGCATTCCCACGGAACAAATTGATCGAGAAACGCCGAAATCAGGGAGGGTGTCTCAACCACTTGTCGCGGAGTGTATTAGTCAAAAATAGATCAACGGGAGCAGACTGTTCAGTGGGATTCATGTGTATCTCCGATTGTAGCGAAATCTAAGTAAGTAAGTGAAAATAGAGAAACGGAGAAGAAAGCAAAGTCTAATAAAAGTCTTCCAGGTGCAAAATGATGAACTGCGACTGAGCTAGAACATATTGTGATGTAGACACGAACAAAATCTCAGCAGAGAATTTACATAAGAAGGTTCACGCTCTTTAGTGACGAAGATTAAAATTTTGCAATGAGACACAAAGCAATTAAACTGTGTAACTGTTTATGCCACGTACTTGATTAAACGTTCTTAATCTATATTATCATTGCGAGAATACTTGATGACAGAGCAGTGCGGTGTTTTGAAATTCACAAGTGCACAGCAAAAACGATAAGATTGAGTCGCACTACATCTTTAAATCGAGGGCAACCTTTACCTGAGAAGAAGCAATCACAGAAGATATATTTAGTGAAATATGTATGATATTGGTGTATTGTTAGACTAGTTAAGAACCTAATCTTCACGCAATGAACGCTCTGGTAATATTCACATAAAATCTATCTATTTGCGTTGAAACATTTACATATTTAATATATCATTGGCATGCATTATGCTTAATGAAACCGGTTTCATGGGTGAGCCAAACGTACCGTCGATTTAATAGACCGCAAAACGTTCTTCGAATGAGTGATGGAGAATTAATTACCTTTCTCCCCTCATTTGACGTGATAAATATTCTATTGTATGCACATTAGCTTACAATTGCATTAAGATTCTGCTCTATTAGGTATTACGAAATAAAAGTGAACCTACACACTCACCGAAGATTTTCACCAGCACTTGTGTCTCGGAGTCCATGTTTATTTCCAACGATCCTGGTACGAATTCGACTTCCCATATTAACGGATCTGAGTCGGCATTGGTAAACACACAGTATTCGATCGCGCACACGACTAAAAATAAATTCCTGATGCAGTCCTTCATGCCTGCAAGGATCTTTCTGATGATTATCCGGAAGCAACCTTGAAAGTCCTTATCCCGAAACTCATCCGAATTGATTGCCTACTTGAGATCTAGTCTTAAACAATCTGTTCAATTCACTTATCTAATCAACCCTTGAAGAGTTCTTAATTATTGAGCCGTATACCATTCTACTGCCGTCAACACCGACGTACTAATCGGTGCTTGGTGGGGAGTACTTGAGTTGAGAGTGAAACCTGAAAAGCGTTACAAAATGAAGAAGTTCAGTTTGTTTACGTTAATATAAATTAATAAATTTTATACCTAGTGGGTGAAGGAACGATGAATTATTCAGTAAACAAAATGCAGTTTCCAACATCTTATCGAAGTTTACGCGGCTTTGCTAGCCCGAAGATTTTGATATCTCCCCAATGCAAACCGGAAGATCGATCAAATATAATCAGAGTGTATGTTGTTATACATACAGCTTTTGAGTCAATTCACAATAGTGATCTACTGTATTAAAAATTTGAATTTTGCTTTAACGGGATAATTTAGTGATCATGTGTAGTCATTTCATGTTACTACTAATAGTCGAATCATAAAACCATTCTGAGATTATGGATGGCAGTTAACAAAGTATAGAGAAGGAGGTATTAATCTAAAGGGTTTTTGACGTGACAACCTCTTATAAATCGGTATACCTTGGGAGGCATTCGGAAAAAAGTTTGTAGCGTTACGATAACGATAACCGATAACGCACGAGCCGCAGTGAGCGAGAGCGCGACTCTCTTAATTGCTCCTAAGTCAAATGCAGAGAGACAACGGAAATACAGACAGCGCCTTGCACTGCCGAGAACAGCTGTACAGGTTGAAAGTGTAAAGACAACAAATACACAGAGACAACGCGAATACAGGCAGCGCCTTGCAGCATTAAATAAATCGGATATAGCTAAGAGAAAATTGTCTCTTCATAGTGGTTTCGCAGCGGTAAGTTCAAACAACGTTCAAGAACTACAGGTTGTAAACCTACAACAGCCTTCAGCAGCAGAACCCGTGTATTTCACAATACAACCAGTTATATTGGCGCAAGAGGTATGGGACATGAAATGGAACAAATCGATATCAAGATTTAAATTGATGTTTCTTGACAATGACTTTGGGTATGCTTGCTCTGTTTGCGATAGACTTTGGTTTGAACGCGATTTAAAACCGATCACAGTGCAACAGATGAACGTAATTTCGGACTGGCACACAAAAGAAAATCGATAACTGTGTCCTGACGAATACACAGTAGTTTGCACTACTTGTAAAATTTCGTTAAGCAAACCAAAATTAATGCCTACACTTGGAGGCATTCGGAAAAAAACACTTTAATTTTGATTTAATAACTTGTATATTCAATGTTACATATTTAGGATACGTTGTCACGAATATAATGTCCGAGCGCCTTGCGCCCAGACAATCATTTTTTTGCAGTTGCTGTTAATTTCATGTATCGTTTTTGTTTTACAAAATATGTTAAAAGATAATGTTGGACATTCTTCTGGAGAAACTGGTAATATGGTTGCGGAAGTACTTCATTTAACTGCGCGTGTCACTGACCTTGAGGATATAGCAAGCCATACTATTTTCTTCAACGTTTAATGTAAACATTTTGGGCTTTTTATGTAAATGTCGATGTTGTGGCGACTGGATTGTTTTTTCCGACAAAAATAAAAATAGAACACAAAGCGAGAAAAAGGAACATATTGTAGCGAGCTTAGGGTTTGCTGGATTAATTATTTTTAATAAATAAGAGCCGTTAAAACGATTTTGAATTAATCTAACACTTTATTAGTCCGTTAATAACAACCGTTACTTTTACCGTACACTTAACGATTTCTTGACTTATCGCTTCCGTACTTATCGCGTCTTTTACTGCTTACTTCTTACTTATCGCTTGCTTCACTTTCTTACTTATTACTTATCTCCATGATCTGTGTGCGACGTATTTATACCGTTTCCTCATTCAGATTCAGCGTTTCGTTTCCGCCCGTACCATAGCCTTGAATGTTTTACTGTTCATAGTCTCCAGTTTTCCAGTACATTCTAGAATATTCTAGTACTTTGTTTCAGAATTTCTCGAATATTGTAGTACTGATTGTCATATACGTCACACCACCCCCGCCTAGATTAGTTCGTCCCGAACGAAGTTCACTGGTCCTCTGGGCTAACCAAATTTGCCAGTCGGTCACGATGTACCACTTTCATCTTGGCGTTCGGTGGTGGAAGTTCTTGACCTTCTTCCAAATTTTCTACTGCTCTCCTTTTCGCGTCAGCTCTATCCTGCCGCCATTCTTTCTTTTCCTGACGACGGAATACCTCTTGCATTTTAGGGATCTCATGCGAATAGTATAAGAGAAAATGCATGTGCACACCCTTAAGCTCTTCTGGTGTTTGCACATCACGTAAGCGATCTAGATCTTCATCTTTCATTACACGCATATCATCTGGTATTGAGGCATCTGTCGATTTCATAACCGTATCCAACTGGTAGTTCCGCATCTTTTCAAATAACTGGAGCGGTTTGTTCTTTGGAGCTGACAGTAAACACCAGCGTGCGTCATAGTAATAGACTTTCCATAGATCGTCGCACGTTAATTCTAGTTTCACGTGTTCTTCTCTATAGAACGCAATGAACGGCACCTCTAGCTGTTGATTACGCCTACAATCTAGGGCTTGCTTGATCTTTCCCCCCGTATGTGGTGGCTTACAATAGCGGTCACGACCTCCAACATCCGTTGATCTCTCTTGTTCGGAAACAGTTGATTTACAAAACGCCTGTTTGTAAATCCGTTCAGCTTCATCTTGTAGTTCATTGGGTCCCTCTGGAACAGGCGTAACCGGAACTTCGCGCAATTGCATTCGCTCAGGAATATCCGTTTTACAGATTTCATTGTCCAAATCCGTAAAGTGACCCCTTTCCAATTCACTAGGTTTGTATTCGGGTTCATATCCGTCCTCGTCATAATTAGTGAAATCCTCATAGTCGAAATCTACACCGAAACTGTCCTGACCTTCTTGCAATGACGCGTCAGTGACTAGAAGTCGTCTTTTCTTCTTCTTCTCAGCAATTGGCCTTCCTTCGTCGTCTACAATAAAATGCTCAGCATCAGACTCCTATTCCTCATCATCATTGACATGTTTTGCCGCCTCAGTTTCCCTGTGACTACCTTCAGAGCGACGTTCAACATCGTCTTCGTCGTCGAATATCTGTTTGGCTATAGCCTCGCGTGCTGAACCTTCATCGACGTGCTGTTCCTCTCCATCACTTTCTTCGTCATGTGCACGACGCAGACGCTTGGAACGCTTTCTCTGTTCGACTTTCAAACCAAGATTCTCTTCAATAAGGTCGTAGTCGTCGTCTTCCAGTCGGTCGTCCAACTGGTCATCATCATTGTAAATCCGTTTCGAGAAACGGCCTGAAGCATCAGTGTCTTCACCATCACTGCCGTCCTCTTCAATCGGGTTATCATCGATGAGTTTAGTTTAGTTTAGTGAGAGCAGAACCCTCGTTTATTACACTTAGTACAAGCGTTTGAGAAAAAAAAAAAAAAAAAAAAAAAAGAAATTAAAAGTAAAAAAAAAAAAAAAAAACTTTCGAACTAACTTAAGAAATAGGATTACAAAAATTGCTTTCGAATAAGTAAGAGGATAAAAAGGTGGGAAGGTGGCTGTGCACGTGATGGGGTGGCGAAGACCGGGTAGTAGGATAAAGGGGCGGGGTGATAGGAATGTATACGGGTAGTAAAAGTGTAGATAGTGAGTGGGGGAAGGTCACGAGGGGAAAGACAGAAGACGACGTTTGAGAGCAATAGAAGTGAGGTAGAAATCGAAGGAGGTGGGGTAAGAGTTTGCCTGCTTAAGCATACGTGAAATTGGTTCATTACAACCGTAGGAAGTGTGGTGGGAGGGCAGATAGAAGAGACGAGGGTTTCGTAGGTTGCGGGGGTTGGTGTTGAGTGCGATGGCGGAAAGCAAGCTAGGGCAGTTGATTGTGCCGGAGAGGAGACGGTGGATAAAGAGGATATCGGCAAGAGTTCTGCGTTCCTCAAGTGTACTGAGGTTGATCAAATGGAGCCGGCTTGTGTATGGGGGAAGAATCCGAGGAGTCTCCCAGTTCAGTCCACGGAGGGCAAAACGCAGAAACCGACGTTGCACGCTCTCGATTCTGCGGATATGGGACGAGCAATGTGGAGACCAGACCTGACTGGCGTATTCAAGAAGGGGGCGGACGAAGGCAATGTAGATGGAACGGGAAACGTAAGGATTAGAGAATTCCTTAGACCAGCGTTTCACAAACCCTAGGGCGGAGTTGGCCTTAAGAATGATATCGTCGATATGTGGGATGAAGCTGAGCTCCCTGTCAAATAAGACTCCGAGGTCACGTATTGAGGATACGTATGAGATCTGCTGGTTAAGCAGGAAGTAGGGGCGGGGAGGTGGGGGTGGACGTTTGTGGGAGAATGTAATGGAGTGACATTTGGCAACATTGAGATCAAGGCAGTTATTACGGCACCAGGTTGAGAAGCTGTCGAGGTCCTGTTGGAGGAGTGAGGAGTCGAGGGGAGAGATGATTGTTTTGTAGAGTTTGGCGTCGTCCGCATAGAGGGATATGGGTGAGTTTTTTTTTTTTTTTTTTTTTTTTATTAGACTTCTCTCGGGAGAGGCGAACCTATAGCGCTAAGTGGGCGCCCCGAGATGCCATCAAATAACTGTTGCAGTTCTTTTTGAACAGTTGCAGGTTGTAACGCTCCGGGAACACTCGCGTGGGAAGGGAGTTCCACAGCTTCCCCGCTCTGTAACGGAACGAGTTCTGATACAGGGATGTTCGCGCTGTCGGGAGATGAACCACAAACGGGTGCGATCCGTCGGATTGTCTTGTGGAGCGCATATAGACCGAATTGCGTGGAACAATGCCAAGAATCTCCGAAGAACAGCACCCGTGATAATATCTGTAAAACAGACAGAGGTCGGCCACGCGCCTTCGATGTGATAGCGACTGTAGTCCCGACGTCAGCGCCGAGTCCCCGATCAGGCGGATCGCTCGTCTTTGTACGCTCTCAAGTAGGTCGAGGGTATGTTGAGGAGCCGAGCTCCAAACATGAGAGCAATATTCGAGCGCGGGTCTAATTTGAGATTTATATAGGAGAAGAAGTTGGGCCGGAGTAAATATTAATTGTTTAATTTAATTGTTTAATTGTTTAATAACAGAGTCGACATCATTGATGGTTAGGATAAAAAGGAGGGGGCCTAGATGACTTCCTTGCGGAACCCCAGAGGTGGAAAAAAAAGGATTGGAAAGGGAGGATCTGAATTTGACACGGTAGGATCGGTCTTTCAGATAAGAAGATAACCATTTGATCAATAGGGGTTCGAAGCCTAGGGAGGACAGCTTTGAAAGGATGAGATTATGGGAGATTTTGTCAAATGCCTTGCTGAAATCGGTGGTGATAACATCAACTTCGTTGCCATTCTCTAAGGCACGGAGAGTATGGGATGAGAACTCGATCAGATTGGTTGTGGTCGACCTACCCGAAAGGAAACCGTGCTGGTTGGGTGAGATGATGGATTTACAACTAAAAGATAACGCATTGTAAAGAAGCCCTTCGAACAGTTTGGGGATATGAGATAGTTTGGCGATGGGTCGGTAGTTGCTGATATCATTTTTAGGTCCCTTTTTATGTATGGGGGTGACATAGGAGGATTTCCATATACTAGGGAAGGTCCCTTGAGATAGAGATAGGTTGAAAATCTTTGATATCGGGAGAGAAAGAGAAGTGGAACAGTTCTTTAAGAATACAGACGGAAGTCCATCAGGTCCGGGGCTGAACTCGTCTTTGAGTAAGTTTAGTTTCTCCTCAACTACGTGGCGCTGAATAAGTTGAGGAGAGAAAGGACCAAGGAAGATTTCGGGCAAGTCATTGAAATACGACGGATTTGGTTCGAAGGAGATGTCCGTGAAGGATTTATTGAAAAACGACGCGAACAGGTTGGCAATAGTTAGGTTGTCGTTTGACGTAGTCGTGCCATAAGAGAGGGAGTTAGGATAGGCGTCGGATTTACGTTTATAATTTATAAAATGGAAAATGGATTTGTGATCGCTAATCAAATTGGATTGTGTTTTAATAAGGTATTTGGAATAGAGGGAGTTGTAGAGTTCGGATAATTTATAAAAGGCCCCGAGATAGTTGGAGTAGTTTTCAATGGATCGCGTTTTGAGGAAAATGTTCCATAAGTTATTCCTTTTGTTCCGAAGATTTTGGAGATTGCGGTTGTACCATGGCGGCGAAGAAACCGATGACCTGTGGCGAGAATAGGGGACATATAAGGCGACGGCATAGTAAATCTCCTTATAGAGAGTGGCCGTGGCTTCTTCTACACCCAAATGATCAAAGCGAAACGCTGTTTTGCTAAGATGTTCATTTAGGAGGCGGAAATTAGCCTTATGGAAATTGTAAGAAAAGCAGTCAGGAGGTAGAGGGGGCTGGGTTTCATGGTCGAGATATAAGGATAAGAGCAGTGGGGGATGATAACTGTCAATGGTAGAGAGGGCGTGTGGGCTAGGGGCAACTGAGGACATGAGAGGGTCGGTTGTGAACACGAGGTCCAGCTGTCTCGCCATATGATTTGGGACATTGCTAATTTGATGGAGGCCTGAGTCGGGGAGCCCGTTAATAAAAATACGTTCATTAGAACTAGTGGGGTTAGAGACGTAGAAGGCTAGTTCGTCAGCTGATGTCCATTGTAGGTGGGGCAGGTTAAAGTCGCCAAGAACGACGATATCGTCTATTGCGGTGCTTAACACTGTAAGGTTATCTAACGCGGTCGAAAAGGGGGATGGAATTGGAGACATGGGCCGAGGGTGGTGTGGGGCGAGCAGGTTTGCTATTATTTTTACGGGGGGCTATATTACGGGCGGACGAGGAGGGGACTACAGAGTGGCGGTGGCGGGCGTGGTTGGGGCTAGGGAGAGGAGCTAGGATCTGGTTAGGCACAGGATATTTCTTGGATCGGCCATTCCCTTGACTGGGTCGGGGTGGGCGTGGTAAGCGAGGGAGTCGGGGGCGCATTGGTAGGGGACGATTTGCTGTTGGGAAGGGGAGAGCCTTGGGGGGACGTGCAGGCGGGATAGTGTTGGGGATCGGTTCAGGTGGGCGTCGGTTGGGACTGTATACTGAGAGATTGGGGGGGGGGGGGGGGTTGGTTGATGGGATGGGGTTGCAGTTTCTCAACGACAGCCGAGATTGATCATTGTCATTTCCCTCCTCTTCCTCACTGCTGTCGGCCATAGCTTTGCCCTTCCCGAGTTTCTTCCTTTCATGTGGCTCCAATTCCTCCTCATCCTCAGATTCTTCCGCTTCCGAGTCCCAGAATTCTTTCATACACTGCCTTTGGGCATCCAATTTTGCATTAACCTCTGCAGCTCGCGCATCCAATTTTGCCTTACACGCTGCAGCTCGCGCATTTAATTTTGCCTTAAAATCTGCAGCTCGCGCGTCCAATTTTGCCATCATGATCCTGAACATCTCCGAAATGTCCAACTGTGGCGAACTCTTCTCCGTTACATTGGCACCATCTTGACTCGTTGTTTCTTCTCCATCCGGACAGTCTGGCCCACTCGTAAAAGCATCTGTGCCGACATCAATATCCTCTTCCTCTATTGCTGCTTGCAGACGCTGTCGAAGAATTGGCTTCTCTCCTCTGCTATCCAGGTTCCGGTCCCCCAAATGTCGATCTGACATCGTCGCCCCACACTTTCACAGACTTATTTACTTCACCAATAATTAATCCCACTTCTGACACCGATTGTAGCGAGCTTAGGGTTTGCTGGATTAATTATTTTTAATAAATAAGCACCGTTAAAACGATTTTGAAATAATCTAACACTTTATTAGTCCGTTAATAACAACCGTTACTTTTACCGTTCACTTAACGATTTCTTGACTTATCGCTTCCTTACTTATCGCTTGCTTACTCTGCTTACTTCTTACTTTACTTCTTGATCTCACCCTGATTCAGCGTTTAGTTTCCGTCCGTTCTATAGCCTTGGATTCTCTACTGTTCATAGTCTCCAGTTTCCAGAACTTTCTAGAATATTCTAGTACTTTGTTTTGGACTTTCTAGAATATTCTAGTACTGATTGTCACACGCGTCACAATCCATCAGATAGCAGGTAAAAGTGGATAGAATGTGAGCACAGTATTCATTATAATATATTTATTGTGTGTAAAAATATTTTGCAACAAAGCTGTCAATCGAAAATTGTAATTTCTTGGAAAAATAAATAAAGTTCGGGTTATCGTTTTCGGTTTGGTTTGTTCTCTGGATAAACACTGTTGCATAATTAACACGAATAACCCCCCCCCCCCCCCCCATTTCCGACCCAAAAAAAATGTGCATACTTAGTCCCATAATTACCCACAACACTTCCCACGCTGAAAAATATCACATTTTCATTTTCCTAACAAAATACAATCCTCCGCTTTTAAGACTTTCCGCCAGTTGACCCACCAACCGGATTGTCTGCTCCATGGATTGTGCTCCGGATATACAATCGTCCAATAAAAGTCCTCTCTGGCGAATCGCGCCGCCTCCGGGGATGATTGTTCGATCTCCTGGGCAATCTGGACCAATCAACGCGTTCCCAGAAACGGCGCGGGTGCCGTTCCGTTTGTTACGGTTAGCAGTTTAAATATTTGTTACTCCTCCTCTGGATTGTCTCGCCAAATGATTCTTTAGAAGTCGACGTGACCAGGTTGGACTCGAATTTGGCGAAACATCTGAGCGATATCCGAGGCAAAGGCAATGAGATGCTTGCGAAAACGGGTCAATATTGAAATGAGATCTGACTGCAAGGACGATCCCGCAATTAGGTGATCGTTAAGAGATGCTCCATTGATGGTGGCCCGAGAAGCATCAAACACCACCCTGAGCTTGGTGGTCTTATAGAGTTTGAAATAATAGTGAAGAAGATCGTGTGATTCGAACTGACGCTATGGCAATTCGCATCACGAAAAAAATTTTACCTAAGCGTTACCCATCAGGCTACTGACCGTGTTTAGAATTTGATTTCCAAACTCGACTATATTCCACTGATGTGAATTATTTTTATTTATCGCTTGGTATACGGTTCTGATGTATTTTTCTTATTTGATTTTTCGTTCGGTGTTCTTCACTATTTTTGGTTGTGAATTGTGTGTATCTGTTAGAGTTGCCACAGTCTCACTCTCGGGTCTTCTTCGGTCACTCACTGCATGTGACCCATGTCCTGATATTCTTTCATGAATTCACCATACTGATGGCCTAGTTCTGGGTTTCGTCTGAACCGGTTCTCCATGGACAAAAGTCTTTGGGTGGCGGTTTCTCTGGAATGGCCCATTGATAGTGGGAAATGTTTGAACGGCATCTACACCCCGAAGCGACCCTCTGATGAAAGCTGGTGCATGCCCGCAAAATGTGTCATTGTCCTCTTCTCTTCTTCCGTTAAACGTTTCTTCATTTCTCAAAAGCTCTCAACTGCTCCTCTAATGGGTCGACCTGCTGGGTGACAGTGCAGCAATGTTGCTCCTGATCGGGCAGAGCCATTCTACTCCCCGCGATCAGCCAACCGAATATGGTGTTCTGCGCCATAATTTTACTGTCGGGATCCAACAGTCGTCCATCGCCCAACACCTGGAAGGCACCGTCCGACCCCAGCAACAAGTCAATGGACCTCGATTTATAGAACAGAGGGTCAGCCATCGCCACCGACGAGAAGCTTCTCCAGTCATGCTCCAGTGACCTTGACGGCAGATCCGAAGTCAGCTGCCCCAGCACCAATGCCGTTACCCGAACGCTGGTTTCTCCTATTCGACCTATCAGCAGCAACTCGATTTTTCCTCGACTGACCTGTGGATTCCCTTCGTCTATGCCACTTATCTTTATCTTCGCCTGAGTGCGTCGCAGGCCCAACCGCTGAATGAATGATTCCCGGACTGAACATGTGGTTGAATCGGAGTCCAGAAGCACCCGACAAGGAATCAATTGGTTTCTGTCGCCCACCACAGTTACGATTGCCGTAGGCAGCAGCGAATCCTGTACTTGTACTGCCGCACAGGATTCCTCCAATGATCCGCCCTCTGGTGATAACCTCGGAACGTCCACCAATTGATGCAGCAAAGAGTTGTGTGGTTCGTTACACACTCGACAGTTACCTCTCTCACATGATCTGCGCAGAGGCACATATGCCGATGGAAACTGCTCATGCTGTGGAATTGGGAGACTCTTGAATGCGCTACATCGGAACAATAGATGCGGCTGTGGGCATTTGGAATACTTAGACACCGGCACTGGTGATGTGATTGCCGAATGTGACTTCTTAAGTGGGCCGGCTGGTATTTTTTTTTTTAATACACTTCTCTCGGGAAAGGCGAACCCACAGCGCCGAGTGGACGCCCCGAGATGCCATCAAATAACTGTTGCAGTTCTCTTTGAACAGTTGCAGGTTGTAACGCTCCGGGAACACTCGCGTGGGAAGGGAGTTCCACAGCTTCCCCGCTCTGTAGAGGAACGAGTTCTGATACAGGGATGCTCGCGCCGTCGGGAGATGAACCACGAACGGGTGCGATCCGTCGGATTGTCTTGTGGAGCGCATATAAACCGAATTGCGTGGAACAATATCACGAATCTCCGAAGAACAGTACCCGTGATAATATCTGTAAAACAGACAGACGTCGGCTACTTCCGTCCCGAGCAGAGTGTTCTCTGGAACAGTTATTATGAACTAGAGAGCATGCCTACAGCGATGCTCTCTAGTTCGCTAAGTTGGGCTTCCAGGAAATCGGTCAGCTCCTCGAATGTCCTTCGTTCCTGCTGGTTTATCGAGCCCACAACTGTCGCGACTCACTATAAAGCTTCTCGACTGTTATGAAAATCACCCAACAACCCCACTGCTCCACTGGTAGCTCCAATGTCCGGAAAGCCTGAACCTGCTCGAAAACGACGTCGATAAATCTGCGGAACTCTGCCGCACCTGATGTATGGATAGCTGGAATAGACATGAGTGATCGGAGATGCGCATTCACGATGATCTTCCTTTTGTCGTACCGCGGCCCAAGCCTCCTGATAATAACTGGGGGTTATCGTGGATGAGCGGTTTGTACATATCCCGGAACGTTACCCATTGTTTGTAGTCTTCATTGAAAGTAGGCGCGTCGATGTTCCTTAGCTTGATCGGTCGGGTTGCCGTTCCAACTATTGAATCCGATGCTGTCGGGTCCGCTGACCGGCTAACTAGTTGTTCCACCAAGGTGTTCATCATTGTTTGGCTGGAGTTCAGCGTATTAAGCAACCTCTGCACTCCTGGTTTCTCCACTGTTAACGTTGGAGTAGTTGCCGGTCCCAGAGTATAACTTGAAACATCCAACAGGCGCCTATGCCTGTTGATGCGTTTAACCGCTGGGTGAGCCTGCGTTGTAGCGAAAAGTATCAGTTCTCAAAGGCTGCTCGTTCCTCATTCTCCTTGTCGACCTCCAGGTCCGGGGCCATCTCCTCGATGCATTCCTGGAGGCGCTCAAACGATTTAAATGCGTCCTCCAGTTTGCGAAATCTGCTTTCGACTTCCTCTCGTGGCGCCACCTCATTTGCCTTGTTTGCGAACTCCTCCAACCGTATGAGGAATCCCTTGACGACTCCTCGTCTCCTCTTTAGTGCCGGGACATTCTGATACGCCATTGAAGACTTGCTCGGCGAATCGCTGGTAGTAGGTTTTTCCTTTTCGATACTTGTAGATCGAAAACTGCGCCATTAGCTCTTTTTTTTACACAAACGCGCGCACAAAAGGGGATTTTGGAGTACATGTCAGAGCACAGTGCGTTCGGAAGGAGAGGAAGTGGATAAGGAAAGGGGGTATCGATGTACATTGGTCTTAAATGCCTGGACATTACAACGACGAGGAAACACATGATCAGGTAGAGTATTCCACATTTATATTATTTATTTGTGCGCCTGAAGTTCACTTTCAACGTGAATTGATGAGCATTCTCAGATTGACAGGTATCGCGGGAAAGTGTCTGAGGAGGCGGAACACATTGAGCAAGTTCAGTTGAGCAACGATCGTGATAATAACTATAGAAAAGAGATAGGCACTAAATGTTGCGCCTATGTTCTAACGACGAAATTGCTCGACTCACAGCTGGGTTCCCAATAAGTTTCACTGGTCGTTTTTGCATCCTATCGAGAACGTGTAGTGCAGTTTTGGATGAGCCTGTATATGGGAGTTGAACTCAATTTTGGGACGAATACACGCCTTGTAAATAATGGCTAGGTTGGGTGGAGTGAAGTATCTTTTGCATCTCTTAAGGAATCTCATACATTTGGTCGGACTTTTCGCAGCTTCAACAATGTGGTCGTTCCAATTAAGAGTCGAATTAATTCGAGTGCCGGGGATTGATAGTTCTTTGGCTTCGTCGGTGGAAGTGCCGTTCATCGACAGTGTATTTAAGCTACTTGAATCCGATGCTTGTGGATCTGGTGTAGCTTGCGAAACTGAGTGGGCTGATGTTCAGTTGTTATCCTTGATCGGCTGCACGACCGTATTTCTTGCTGCTTGGTCGCAGTGGGTGAGCTTCAATGCGTTGCGGTTGAAACGCTTGAATCCTACGTTGCACAGCAGGAGACATTGTGTTGTACAGTCGGCAGCTGCTGTCTTTGCTCGATAACTCGATCCAGCTCGAAAGACCACTTTCTAGATTAGGTTTATTTTAAAGGCTATGAATATGTGATTAAATTGGTTTATTTATTTCCTCATAAATATTGGTTGAGCAAACATAAATATTGGTTCGTCAAGATCCCTACTTCCCTGGTCCTGGTTACCTTAGGTTCAGCTTGTTTAAGATAGTTCTTAAGCTATCTAATTTGTAAATTATATATACTTTAGTTGTAATTATGTTGCTTGAATTAGGCCAATAAATGGGGTGGTAGCCCCACTAAACTTGATTAGCAGAGTTTACGTGTATTGCCTGTGAATGCTTAAATTGTACTCTCCTCAACTCAAAAAAAAAAATGGTGGCGAGAGGGCCGACTTTAGCGAGACAAGGACAGATGTGTCCTTCATCTTGTCTCTGACTTCTGGTCATCTTGCGATAACCAGAATCACCCACATCCGTGAGGATGTTGGGCTCGGTCTCGCGATATCTGAAAAGAAAAGAAAAAAGGGGGGGGGGGGGGGGGTATCCAAGGATAGTGTGGACAGTGTTAGTCCAGGTGTTCTCTAACTACTTTTATAGAGGGATGGTGGGAAAGAAATCATACAAGACCGGTAGCTCTTGGGTGCGGTAGTAAACGCAGATCACGTCTTTGGCGTCTGATAATCTGCTCTTTGGTCGGTGTGTATGTTTGGGTTTGTGCCGTCTTGTACTGTGCGTTCGTGTGTGTGGTTTGTTAATAGTAGACCCTATGGGATGGGTCCAGGAATCCTCTGTTATAGAGGGGAATGTTGTTGGGAAGGGTGCTTTCTTCAGTTTTGTACTGAAGAAGAAATTGTGGGGGTTTGATCCGAAGAGATCGAGAGAGAGAAGGGTCAGGAACGCAAGAGTCCCGTACAAGTAGGTTCTCCCTGTTCTGAATGTTTTCGAGGTACTTATATGCTAATTGAAGCAAGTACTCGTCGATAGGGGTAATGGAGGCGCCTTCGTATAGGTGAGAGTTGGGGTAATGACGACCGTCAGGCCTTCTAGAATGATTGGTGCATCTTCTGAGGAGTTTCCTTTCGAAAACCCGAAGTCTTACCATTTGAGCCGAAGATATGCAGGACCATATGGGAAAGGCGTACGATATTCCAGATTGGATTAGAAGCTTAACTTTGGTGTCAACTTTGTTGCTCCACTTCAAGATGTTGTGCAGTTGCTTAGACCGACCGAGGTCCCTTTGGAGAATGTGGGTCACATGTTTGATGAAATTCATTTTTGGGGTATAAGTGACCCTAAGATATTTCATCCTGTCCTGTGGTCTAATCGTAGTATCTCCCATTTTTATTCGAATATTCTGTGAATATCGAGAAGCAGGTTGGGAGTGTTTACTACTCAGAATTATGGCTACTGCTTTGGATGGATTAAGTCGAATTTTCCATCGACTGTAATACTGATACAGTTCGTCCAAGTGACGGTTGAGTCGTTTTGTTGAGAGATTAGGGCCTTTGGTTGACGTGCTCTCCTCAACTCCCAAACTGCCGCCGCTTATATTCTCGTTTGTGTCCACGTTCGCATGTTCGCGAAAAGAACAAAGAGAACAGTCAGTATAAATAGGCGATCCGTAATCCGCCAGTCGGTAGCTGTGTTCTGCTTCGTCTCCAACATGCAACATGTCGTAATTCTTAAACCAAAAGATTTACAAAATTCTCTAAACCAGGGCCACGAATAGGTATACACACACATACATGGGAGGCCTGAACAGTTTCCGACCTCAACGTGAAGATAGCAGCACTTATCAATAAAAGCTAGTGAATGCAGTTGTGCATCTTTTGGCGGTTACTCACCAAAATTTCAGCTATTTTGGATGCGTAGTTTTTATTTGACAGTCGTTTGAGTGAGTCGATATGTGTTTTTGTGAAAATGGACAAAATCAAATCAAAGATGAGTTGGACTCTCTGTATGGGGACTCTGCACCATCATTTATCACAGTGAAATTCTGGACAGCTGAATTTAAAAGTGGCCGTGAGAGCTTGGGAGTTGATGAACGTTCGGGACGTCCAAAAACTGCCACAACTGACGATAACATCTCTAAAGTTCACCAAATGGTGCTAGACAACCGCCATTTTGTCAAAATATTTCACAAATTACACGCAGAAAACTCAAGGAAGATGTTGCCGCTGCTAATATTGCAAAACAAATGCCAATCATTTAACAAGTGTCAAAAGCTTGGGTAGTACTGAAGTATTGCTGTGGCACCTGATATGAAAATTCTCTAAGATCGGGTCACAATAATAACTAGAAATAAATTTTAAAAATTTGATTGCAACAAAAGCAAAATGGCCAAGATCTATAAATAATGGCTATATATAGGGTGACGCAAAATTAATCACCGTATTGGTGTTATAATTTTTGCATATGGTGTCGTACATCAATCTTATTAGACATTTGAGAACTAGAAAAAATTGTAAAGGTCCAAATTAAGATTTCCATCACTCAAAATCCATTATTTTTTATTTAGAAAAAACATAATTCAAAAACAAAATTGGAGGTTATTTTGCACCACCCTGTATTAAAAGAAGAGCTGAGAAGCATTCACTTTTAACAAAATAAGTGATATCAGATATTTTATTTTAAACCGGGCAGATATTTGACTTATATTCAATTACCAATTATTCCTGTTAAACTATTTGACTTATAATTATTATTCCAAATTATATTCAATCACCAATATATCATATTTTAAAACCATGAAGGTTATAAGGTTTTTTTTCCAAAATTTATCCATATATCAAGTATACTTTATAATGATAATTTTTAACTATTTTACTTTTTGATTAAACTTTTTAATTCAATTAGCTATCGGATGATGCATTTGAAGATACTTTTTCTAGTAGCAATTTTATGACAGATCAACCTGTTAAGTTGTCAAACTGTCATGGTACTTTTGTACACTATTGTTTATCATTTAATGAGGAAACTTAGCTCGATCTAGCCCTTACAAATTACTCAGCTTACATACAGCTTACGCAGCAAAAAGAAGTCGGTCAACTTTCCAAATCTTCTCCGTTCCAGTCGTTGAAGAAAATCCATTGGTTCGACCTAAATTTTGTTCAATGATAAAGCCCAATTCTGCCTTAATGGCTACATCAATAAGCAGAATTGCTGTTTTAGGGCTGAAGAGCAACTTAAAGATATTCAGGAATTGCCATTATATCTAGACAAAATAACAGTTCGGTGTGGTTTATGTGGTGATGAACTCGGAAGTCCATATTTCTTCAAAAGTGGGGCCGGATAAAACATAACTGTAAATACCGCCTGTTATATTTCATGCCTAAAATTGAACCCCATGATCTTGACGACAATGCGGTGCTTCTTGTCATACAGCCTTGGCCTCATTGAGATTACAATTCACCAAACAGTTAATTTCACACTTGGGGCCGATGTTATGTGATACTAGATCATGTGATACAACAGATGGGGACATTTTCCTTTAAAATCCAAAGTTTATGTGGATGAGGCGGCTATGAATAAAGAAGTCGAAGCCAAAATTAGTGACATCATTCAGCAAATATTACTCAAAATGCGTCATCAAAGATTAGGCCGATTCCAGGCAGTATTCCAGGGAAAATTTCACGAACAACTGGTAAAAACATGTCAGACATGTAAGATCAACAATGCACCAATTACAAGGACGAGGTACACACATCAATAACATAGCTACGACGACGGTAACAGTGGGTCGAGCACGGTGATGCGTTCGATCATATCCGCGTGCAAACTTATAAAGAAAACTCTTTTTTCAATACTAAAAAAATCAGTGGAATTTTATAATGTGTTTCTCAATACATTAAGCGGAACAGGCAAAAGGAGATAAAATAATGTCTCAATAGGAATAGCAGAGGACTCTGTCACACGATTTTTCATAACAAATACGACGGGGAAGGCAATATTATTCGAGAAAAGGCCTCCTTGGAGATCCAGACGTTCAATCATCACCCCGGAATTGGTCTCATCAACATGTCTGTGTCAGTAGCGAAATATAATTTGAAGATCTATCAGTTCGATATTGAGCGAGCACTTTTAAATAGGGATATTAACATCCGTTGATTCCCTTATGTGGGCAGCGCCCAAGAGGCGAGCTGCGTTCAGGAAGATGAAGAACCGATGAATAGAATTGGCGTCCAGGGTGAACTGCGTCCACGAGGATGAAGAACCGAGGAATAGAATCGGCGTCCAATTGGGGCAGTGCGCGCTACTCCCCTTTTTGTTGTGGCTGCCTGTGATTGCGGTTGGTCTTGATGATGGTAGTCTTGGACAGCAGCTTGGCCGCCTGGTGCCTTGATCGAGCTACTTTTCATACGTCATTGGACTCATTGAGATTACAATTCACCAAACAGTTAATTTTACACTTGGGACCGGTGAATTGGGGTTCTAGATCACGTGACACAACATATAGGGACCTTTTCTGCCAAGCACCGTTGGTTCTACGGTGTCGAAGGTACTCGCTGTCGGACGCAAGCAACAATCACCATCGCCCCTTGCCTCCAAAGCTCCCAACATTGGACACTGGAACCACTCATCGTGCCGCGTCTCTCGGTGTACGTGCCACCATCACAAACAATGGCACGTGACCTCTCGTTTGTCGCGGATCTTGACCTTGCAGATCCGAACATCGCCGCGGGCGACAAGATGGACCTCATCATTGGAGCAGAAATCTACCCCACCCTCATCCTCGAAGGGCTAAGGAAAAGCGAGCGCTCCGACCTCATCGCGCACCCTACTCACCTAGCGTGGGTGCTAACAGGCGCAGTACCCACCACGTCAACCAGCTTCAGCGTGACGAGACCTGTCACCAGCCACCACGTGACCATTGATCGTGGGCTGCGAATTTACAATTCCAACCTAGATGAACTGGTTGACCTTGCGACCGCAGATCGCAATTCCTCTAAATGGGTGAAGGGAAGGTCTCGTCGGCATCAATTCCATGGGTCCAACAAGAGGCTCATGGAGCGTCCCCCCATCAACCACCTGCGCGACACGACGGTCGAACACGCTTCACGCCCCCAGAATCATCGCAAGAGGGAGAAACGATCAAGGGGTATCGAGGAGCTCACTCACTCAAAGGCATTAAGGCAGATCATCAAAGTAGAAGGAAATTCCACTTCAATCACTCAGGGAAATCACGAACCCATCTGTCCAACCCCAAAACGCCACCTCGGTGATAGATCCTACCGGAATTCGACCGCTGCAATCCACCCTACCTCGATCAAGGCACCAGGTGGCCAAGCTGCTGTCCAAGACTACCATCATCAAGACCAACCGCAATCACAGGCAGCCACAACAAAAAGGGGAGTAGCGCGCACTGCCCCAATTGGACGCCGATTCTATTCCTCGGTTCTTCATCCTCGTGGACGCAGCACAACTTGGACGCTGCTCATCTGTCGATTCTCTTGTGGGGGCGGTAGATGTGGTGCCGGCGTACGGCACAGGGTTCGCCCCGGTCTCCATCGCTCTGCCACCGTACGTGTCCACAACGAAGAGAATGGAGGGGGGCAGCGCCCAGGACGCTGCTGCACGGCGAGGAAGCGAAACCGCGGGAATAAAACACACAGATGTAGTTGGTTTACGAGTTTAATTTAATTGTTCACTTAGTTTTATTTACAAGGGGAATTGCTTTAATTGTTCACTTAGTTTTATTTACAAGGAGAGTTGCTTTAGTCGTTCACTTAGTTTTATTTACAAGGAGTTTAGTTGCCCGCGTTCCACGACGCTGCTTATTGTTCCTGTTGTACGCTACCTCTACACTTAACGATAATTGCCGATTCACTGAACCTTAAGACCCACAGCTAAACGATTTCCACCTTGGAGATAAAGAATCCGACACACGACTAGATGATTTTCGTTTAGAAATCATGGCCCCGGCGAAGACACGGCGAGCTGGGTTACACACTCGGGGCTCCGCGCGCCCCCGAGCGCACGTTACGGGGGGCTGAACCTCGACCTGGTGTGCGCGAATTAATAAAAAGCAATTGAGTTCTTATTAAATATCAAAAACTTATTTTATTTTATTTTGACTTTTCTCAAAGATTTCAAAGATTATCCTTCCTCGGATTTCTAATCGAGACTGCCTGCTCAATTCGCCTCCAGTCTCCTTTTTAACCTTTCTTCGCTTCCATGTTGTCCTTATCATATGCCAGCAGATCTTCGTTGTGAGGACTGTGGGAACTTTTGCTTATTTTGAAGTAGTGTTGAATGTATTACCTACAGCATGTGTGCTGAGGACTGTGGGAACTTTTGCAGATATTGTTGTTTGCAGCTAATGTTGGATGCATTAACTTCCATGTGTGCTGAGGACTGTGGGAACTTTTCCTTATATTGAAGTAGTGTTGAATGTATTACCTACAGCATGTGTGCTGAGGACTGTGGGAACTTTTCCTTATATTGAAGTAGTGTTGAATGTATTACCTACAGCATGTGTGCTGAGGGCTGTGGGAACTTTTGCAGATATTGTTGTTTGCAGCTAATGTTGGATGCATTAACTCTCCTCCTCTTTTAGAAAAAAGCGTCCTCGCTTTTCCAGTTAGGCGTAGTGTTCTTGAACAAAATTCATTTATAATGATAACGGCACTTCTAACAGGGTGTTCTATTGGGATGAAAAGTGTTGAGATTTCTTGTATATTGGTGAATTTAGTATCTGCTTCTGACTCTAATATATTTAGTGAATCTAATCTTTCCTCCTGTTTTTGTGGATGATTTCTTTTAATTGTTTTTTTTATGTTTGACTATTTAGTTCTATCTACATGTACATTATTTTCTTTAACGTCTTTTAAGTCTAGAATGTTAGAATAGAACTTTTTATTGAATGAATAACTTCTAGGGTAAGTACGATGAAAAATAATTTTAATTGCCTGGTTGTGAACGAATGTTATCCTTGTGCACTTTGGAACTACGGTTCGTTGTCACTGTGTTTCCATTATCGTCTCTGACAATGTGTTCGATGAAGCGATCGGTATTTTTGTTTCGTCGGGATGATCTCACATAAATTTTGTCTCCTGGTTTATACATTTTGGTTTCGCGGTTCTTGTTAAAATACTTTATTAATTGTTTTTGGTTTGCTTGAAGTTTTTCCTGTATATTAGGATATATGAGTCTGTTAAAAAACACGTCCTCGGGTTTCGCGTTAGTTACCGAGTGAATAGAGTTGTTATATTGTTTCACTGCTTCGAATATGAAGTCCTTACATTCACCGTTATTTTGTTTAGCGATTGCACGAACTATTTCTATAATTGTGGAATGCACACGCTCTATTTGGCTGTTGCTCGTAGAATGATCTGTTGGGGTTTTTATGTGTACCACATCGTGCCGGTCGTAGATATTTTTAGCTTGATTGCTGGTGAATATTGACTCATTGTCGGTCGTGAGGAATTGTTGTCCATGATAAGCGAAGTTTTGAGATAAGAGTTCATCGAGAACTAAATGTATGTTTAATTTATCTGGAATGTGTCTCAAATATGCGTACTTTGAGTAGCGGTCTATTGTACTGATATAGAGTTCGTTATTCATATGAAATATGTCCATTTGTAAGTGTTGGGATGTTTTATCGGGTATGGGGGTTTTTCCAATCAGTTGTTTGTTGGGTTTTCGGTCGTATTTTGTGGTCATGCATATTTTGCAATTGACTGCGTATTTTTTGCAATCTTTATTCTGGGTTGGCCAATAATAGTTTTCTGATATTTCTGAGTTGTTATTTCTATAGTTTCGGTGTGCTCTGTCGTGGGTATCTTTTATTATTTGTAGCTGTTCGTCACGGTCTATGATGTCTTTTAAAAATGCTTGGGTTAGTATGATTTTGTAATTGCTGAATGTCTCCTTGATTTTATTTTCGAGTTGGAATATTGTTTCTTCATTTGTTTTAATCGCATTAATGATTTTTGGATTCAATATTTTTTTTAGGTTTATTATCAGAGTTGCTTCATCTTTGAATTGAATAGTATGTCGTTCATTTTTGAAAATGGTATAGGAACTTAATTTATTAATAGATCCTTTTATTAACAAAATTTGGTTTTTGTAATGGTTGAGAGGATACGATGCTCGTTTGAATTGATCAGTAGGTGAGCTTATAGCTGAGTGGTCAGAACATGTTGATGAATTTATTTGTTGTCTCGAGAGTGCGTCTGCTACGACATTTTGATTACCTGGTTTGTATTTTAATTTTGCTCCATACTCTTCAATTAAATTCTTCCATCTTTTGAGTTTGTTATTTGGGTTTTTTTCTGAAATTGCAAATGTTAGAGATTGATGATCTGTGTATATCGTAAGATCAGATATTCCATATAGAAGGTTTCGTAATTTGGTTAGTGACCAAACGATGGCTAGCAACTCTTTTTCGTTTGTTGAATAATTTTCTTCCGCTGAGTTAAGGGTTCTAGAAATAAAGGTTATTGGTCGTCTCCCTTGACTTAAAACTGCTCCAATAGCGAAGTTGCTAGCGTCGGTTGTTAATTCGAATGGTTTGTTGTAATCTGGTTGATATAACTCTACTTGTGCTTGGAGTTCCTTTTTTATTTTATTAAATGCCTCTGTAGCTGGGTTATCAAATTTTATTTTTACAGTCTTGCTTTTATTTTTTGAAATTTGTCCATCTCCTCCCTGTAGAAATATCGTCATAGGCTTTGTAATTTTAGCATAATCTTTTATAAACTTGCGATAATATCCCGCGAGTCCTAGAAATGATCGTAATTCTTTTAAGTTAGTGGGCTCGGGATAATTTTTTATTGTTTTTATTTTTTCTGGGTCTACTGTTATTACATTATGTTTTATTATGTGTCCTAAATAATTAACTTCATCTTTAAAGAAATGTGATTTTTCGGTCGATATCTTCATGTTAGCTTCTCTTAGTGTATTTATAATTATTTTTATATGTTCCATATGTTCTTCTTCATTCTCTGAATATATTAGTACGTCGTCTATATAAACATACGCGAATTTTCCAATATAGGGTCGTAGAATATCGTCTACTGTTCTCTGGAAGATCGATGGTGCATTTTTCAATCCGAATGGCATTCGAACAAATTCATATTTAGCTCCGTTTATGCTGAAGCTTGTTTTCGCTCGATCTGATTCCTTCATTTTTATTTGATGGAATCCTGAATCTAGATCAAGTGTCGAAAATATCTTTGCTCTGCCAAGATTTTGTATGGTTAAATTAACGTCGGGAATCGGGTATCTATCGGTTATAGTTTCGGCATTCAATTTCTGGTAGTCGATAACCATCCGTCGTTTCGGCTTACCATTTTCGTCTGTTCCCTTTTTTGGTACAATCCATACAGGCGAATTGTATGGGCTATGACTCTTTTGAATGATGCCTTCCTTTAACAGTTCATTAACTTCTTTATTTACGAAGTCGTTATCGGTTATAGGGTAAGGATACTGGCGTGAATAGATTGGATCTTCGCTTCTAGTGCGAATTGTTGCTTCGATTTTTGTTGTAAATGGGAGCGTTGGGTTTGTTTCCTCATTAATGTGCATAATGTCTTCGATTTCTTTTTTATATTTCTCGCTGTTAATGGTAAAATTAATTTTTTGTTCTACTTTGTCTTCAATTTTTTCTTCTCCCTCGTTTATATATTTATATTTAAATTCATATGTTTGTAGATTAATCTCTGCTTTCAATTTTTTTAATCCTTCTAACCCCATTAACATATCAAATTCTTCCAATGCGTCTGTTTCGTAAAATATCATTTTATGGTGCAAAATGTTCATTATCTTTTTTGAAGTTACTGTAGAATGTCCGTGTAATGTTTTAATTTTAATTCTATTTTCTATCAAAATCGATTTGCCATATTTATATTTTGAAGATATGTAGTTATTTGTAGCTCCTGTGTCGATTAAAATATTTACTTGTATAGTTGAACCTCCTTTATCCTTAGATTTTAAGACTAAACACGGAAGTCCATTCACTTGGCTAAAAAAGTACAGCCATAAATTAGTTCGTTTTCGTCTACTTGTGGTATGGTGGATTCATTGTCTTCAGTCTCTTCCATTTTGTTTACTCTTTGGAACTTAGGCGGCGGTCTCTGGTTTTGGGATGATATGCCATGCTCCCTTTTAACTGATTCTCGCTGTTGCCAATCATGGTGGTTGAACTGTTGTCGTGGCTGCCACTGTTGTCTCTGTTGATTTCTGTTCAATTCTTCATACGGATTGCTTCTGGTTGGTTGCACATATTTTTGTGAGTTATCTACGTCCATTGGTTCAGCGGCTGGTCGATATCGCACCTGTACATTGGGTCGATACCTCGGGAGTTCGTGTTGTTGTCTCGCAAAATGCTGTTGTGGTTGATGCTGTCGTTGGTCAGGTAAAGTTTCTCTTCTGGTGCGGTTAAATCTGAATATGTTATTGTCATGCATGATTGTGCTAGCCATGGCGTATGCTGATTCTAGATCATTTGGTCTATTGGCATAAAGTGTACCCCTTGTATAGTCGCAGTTGAGGCCTTGGATGAATGATCGTACTCCATCCTTTGTGGCATTTTTACGAAGTGGTTCTGCATTGCTCCCTTCTTCCATTTCGATTTTACTGAGGATTAGATTTAAGGATTTATTCACTTCGTCGAAGAATTGTGAAAGCGTTAATCTTCCTTGGGTTAGGTTTCTCAATTGATCCTGTAACACGTACAGTGGTCGTTGATCGGCATATACATAATCGAGTCTGTTAATTATGGCGTAAAAATTGAATATTGTATTGTGTGATACTAAGATGTTCGCTGCTGCACCTTGTATTTTTGATTTTAATATCGACAGGCATGTGAAATATTTATTCGTTCCTTGAAAGTTTTTTATGTTTTCCATACACGTCCATGCCATGTTTCGCCATGCACGATAGCATTCTTGCTTTCCGTCGAAGATCGGAAGAGCTTTGAAGATCTCTGTATCGATTTGTTCTGAGTTTTGTAGCGACAGCGTTTCCGCTTTTAATTCTCGTGTTGTTACGGCTTCTACGTTGCTAAATCCTCTTATTTGTAAATCAGCTATTAATCCGTTTAGTCTCTGATTTTCTGCATCTAGCGCTTTTTGGTTGTTTGCCAGATGAACAATCTGGGTTTGTAATTCTGCGTTAGTGGTCATCTTTGGAGCTGTCGGTTTTGTTGAAATAAGCTTGGGTGATTCTTCTGTGTCACTTTCGCTTTCGCTTTGCTGATTATACCTGGATCTTTCCAATATATTTCCTTCTGAGATTCTTCTTTTGCTTGTTTTTATTTTCATTGATTACACTTTTGTTTCACTGAATTGATTTAATTGGTTTTCTTCATTAATTGTTGAATTTTTCTGTTATGCGGATACTCGTTCTTGTTGGTTTAAAACCTATCACTTTTCACTAGAAATTATTAGTGTTCTTACCATATTTTGCGTACTATGTACGTTGGCGAAGGTCCTTACTGTTGCGGCCCAATTGTCTTCTTGTCCGTTTGAGTAAGATGTCTTCAGATTTTCCTTTAAGTTCTCAAGGATTAGTGTGATGATGCTTCTCCTTTGCCTGGGATGTATCTCTGCGCTGTCGTTTGGTTTCACGTTCGTCTGGATTTTCCTCAGGTTATTTCTTCAGGGTTCTATCTCAGAAGTACCACTTGGATCCGTGTCCTTTTCTGGATAGTTCCTTGGTTTATGGTCCACGGGGTGTAATAACGATAGAAGTTAAAACACTCCTGGCAGGATCGCCAATTAATAAAAAGCAATTGAGTTCTTATTAAATATCAAAAACTTATTTTATTTTATTTTGACTTTTCTCAAAGATTTCAAAGATTATCCTTCCTCGGATTTCTAATCGAGACTGCCTGCTCAATTCGCCTCCAGTCTCCTTTTTAACCTTTCTTCGCTTCCATGTTGTCCTTATCATATGCCAGCAGATCTTCGTTGTGAGGACTGTGGGAACTTTTCCTTATATTGAAGTAGTGTTGAATGTATTACCTACAGCATATGTGCTGAGGGCTGTGGGAACTTTTGCAGATATTGTTGTTTGCAGCTAATGTTGGATGCATTAACTCGCGCGTTGGTAGTTGAATGACGACTGACTAATTCCTGGCGAGGAAAAGTTCGTCGCACCGTGGCAGTGGAGTCATAGCTAAAATCGACTCGTTGCCATTTACTAGGAACTTCTGCTATGCCTGTATAGGGGATTTAGTTCCGAGGAATCATCGCCGTATTAGCTGAGTTGGATTCGTTGGTAGTGTGTACCGGGAAATTGGTTTCGGCGGCATAGCCAAGTATGATCAAGGGTCTTAATCGTTGTGATGGTCGCTTCGTGGAAAGGCGACGCATCATGCTGTTGGCTCGCCAATAAGAGGGAATTGGTGTGGTTCTACATGGTTTAGGTGTAATGGGAACCGAAATGGTTTTCGGGGGAAATTGGAATTGCTTGGTTGCAAGCAAGGGATATGATTTAGATAGGGAATTAACCGAAGCAATTTAGGGGAAATGTATGCGGCTCGATGTAATTGATGGAGATGGTGAGTATTCCGTTGTAGGTTTGAATATGCGTTTTATTTTTTCCGGGGAAATTAAGATTGCTTTGTCGCAAGGAAGGAATATGACTTAAGTAAAGAATTGACCGAAGCGGTTTTGGGAAAAATTATATGTGGGGTGATGTAATTGAGGGAGATGATTTAGAATGTATTCTATTGAATTGTATTCTGTTGTAAGTTTTGGGAAATGCCTTTCATTGCAGATTGGGAGATGGATTCTTGCAAGTTCGGGATGGATGCGCTGGCTGATTTTGCATGGTTGTGAATATGTGTATTGCAGGTTTTGAATGGGGAGCTGGATTGAGGTGACGCGCTGTTAGCGGTCAAGGTTGGTTGGAATTGTGGGTTGGTTCTCCATGTGGTGTAGAGAACCCCCACACTCTCACTCTGGACGCCGATCATATTCATCGGTTCTACATCTTCGTGGACGTAGGGCATTCTGAACGCTGATTCTAGTCATCGGTCCGTCATCCTCGTGGACGCCGATTCTATTCATCGGTTCTTCATCTTCCTGAACGCAGCTCGCCTCTTGGACGCTGCCCACATAAGGGAATCAACGGATGTTAGTATCCCTATTTAAAAGTGCTCGCTCAATATCGAACTGATAGATCTTCAAATTATATTTCGCTACTGACACAGACATGTTGATGAGATCAATTCCGGGGTGATGATTGAACGTCTGGATCTCCAGGGAGGCCTTTTCTCGAATAATATTGCCTTCCCCGTCGTATTTGTTATGAAAAACCGTGTGAAAGAGTCCTCTGCTATTCCTATTGAGACATTATTTTATCTCCTTTTGCCTGTTCCGCTTAATGTATTGAGAAACACATTATAAAATTCCTCTGATTTTTTTAGTATTGAAAAAAGAGTTTCCTTTATAAGTTTGCACGCGGATATGATCGAACGCATCACCGTGCTCGACCCACTGTTACCGTCGTCGTGGTTATGTTATTGATGTGTGTACCTCGTCCTTGTAATTGGTGCATTGTTGATCTTACATGTCTGACATGTTTTTACCAGTTGTTCTTGAAATTTTCCCTGGAATACTGCCTGGAATCGGCCTAATCTTTGATGACGCATTTTGAGTAATATTTGCTGAATGATGTCACTAATTTTGGCTTCCACTTCTTTATTCATAGCCGCCTTATCCACATAAACTTTGGATTTTAAAGGAAAATGTCCCCATCTGTTGTATCACATGATCTAGTATCACATAACATCGGCCCCAAGTGTGAAATTAACTGTTTGGTGAATTGTAATCTCAATGAGGCCAAGGCTGTATGACAAGAAGCACCGCATTGTCGTCAAGATCATGGGGTTCAATTTTAGACATGAAATATAACAGGCGGTATTTACAGTTATGTTTTATCCGGCCCCACTTTTGAAGAAATATGGACTTCCGAGTTCATCACCACACAAACCACACCAAACTGTTATTTTGTCTAGATATAATGGCATTCCCGAATATCTTTAAGTTGCTCTTCAGCCCTAAAACAGCAATTCTGCTTATTGATGTAGCCATTAAGGCAGAATTGGGCTTTATCATTGAACAAAATTTAGGTCGAACCAATGGATTTTCCTCAACGACTGGAACGGAGAAGATTTGGAAAGTTGACCGACTTCTTTTTGCTGCGTAAGCTGTATGTAAGCTGAGTAATTTGTAAGGGCTAGATCGAGCTAAGTTTTCTCATTAAATGATAAACAATAGTGTACAAAAGTACCATGACAGTTTGACAACTTAACAGGTTGATCTGTCATAAAATTGCTACTAGAAAAAGTATCTTCAAATGCATCATCCGATAGCTAATTGAATTAAAAAGTTTAATCAAAAAGTAAAATAGTTAAAAATTATCATTATAAAGTATAATTGATATATGGATAAATTTTGGAAAAAAAACCTTATAACCTTCATGGTTTTAAAATATGATATATTGGTGATTGAATATAATTTGGAATAATAATTATAAGTCAAATAGTTTAACAGGAATAATTGGTAATTGAATATAAGTCAAATATCTGCCCGGTTTAAAATAAAATATCTGATATCACTTATTTTGTTAAAAGTGAATGCTTCTCAGCTCTTCTTTTAATACAGGGTGGTGCAAAATAACCTCCAATTTTGTTTTTGAATTATGTTTTTTCTAAATAAAAAATAATGGATTTTGAGTGATGGAAATCTTAATTTGGACCTTTACAATTTTTTCTAGTTCTCAAATGTCTAATAAGATTGATGTACGACACCATATGCAAAAATTATAACACCAATACGGTGATTAATTTTGCGTCACCCTATATATAGCCATTATTTATAGATCTTGGCCATTTTGCTTTTGTTGCAATAAAATTTTTAAAATTTATTTCTAGTTATTATTGTGACCCGATCTTAGAGAATTTTCATAGCAGGTGCGACAGTAATTCTTCAGTGCTTCCCAAGCTTTTGACACTTGTCAAATGATTGACATTTGTTTTGCAACATTAACAGCGGCAACATCTTTCTCGAGTTTTCTGCGTGTAATTTGTGAAATATTTTGCCAAAATGATTGAAATCACTTGTAACGACCGATTGGGTAAAAAGGTGATGTGTTTTCGCAATAGTGTTCACTTATTTGTTTATTTCTGCATACTGGACGTTGTCTTCTCTGTCTCTACATCTTGCTTTGTCGACTATGAACCCATATCCAGTTAAGACTTTTGTAGCTCCAATTGCATATTGGGTTGGCGGTGGTGCTTATGGATTCTGTTTTCAAACAAATGCCTCTCCTTTATCCCTCGCTAAAATATAAAGTTTTATTATAAATTCGTGCTAATAAGTTTATTTAATTGAAGGTACGAGTGAAGTGTAATCCCGATGACACAATAAGCGACTTGAAGAAACTGATTGCTGCTCAAACAGGAACAAAATACGATAAGATTGTTCTTAAGAAGTGGTACACCATTTACAAGGATCCCATTAAACTATGTGACTGTAAGTTTAGATTATCTTCGCCTTCAGTAAGCTAAACTCCTTGTACTTTTTTCAGACGAAATCCACGATGGCATGAATTTGGAACTGTATTATCAGTGAAGAATGTTTTTGTACTTGCTTTTATATTGTCGAGGAATTCATAAGTTAAATGCACACCAGCATGCTTGTTATGTAGCTTTTGGTGGAGCCAATTAATAAATAAATGTAAGGAATAAACGTAATATCATGTAAGTGATTGTTTTAATGAGTTTGTATAACTCTTGGCAATTAATGAGATGAAATTATAAATTATAGGGAAACTCCGATCGAAGCTAGATTATTTAAATCAACTTGTCTATCCCATTGTGGAAGTGATAATAAGAGGGCCAACCTCAACATCTAATATAAGTGACAGCTCATCTGTCCCACAGATCGAAGACATTTCGTTCGACCAGGTTCGGGTATTTGTATTATTCAGTGTCGAGCTGGTTATAGAACCGGCAGTTGGAAAATATTTTCGCCATATCGACTGTAAGTAGGAGTCGGGTCTTTTTCGAGGTGCGCTCCTATGCATTTCAGATGCGATGGGTTGTTGAAGTGATCGTAGTAGTCTGGGATATCAACTACATTAGCGTGTTTAAAGAATGGCGAGATGGCTGCATTTTGACGTACAGATTGTAAGATTGTCGGGATTGTAGACGACAATTTGTCGGGTTTTTCGGATGACTTTTCAAATGGAAGATCTGTTGGCCAAGGTCGCATTTATGTTTTCCACTCAATTTCTTGAAATCCAGGGATTTGTAGTGCTCTAAGAAGCCCTGCCGTTTCCCTCCCACACACATAACCAGCCTACCCATATCCCCAAATTGAATGCAATGTTGGACAAAGTGAACCAAATGTCCAATTATCGCACTTTGGATTTGTAACATGCAACTTGGTCCATACACACATAAACGTATCATGTAAATTTCAATTACCTGATCACGTAAAATTCGTTACGGAAGCCAGTAATCTACGAAGACCTTAGGCCACTCCTTCGATTAGCCAGCAGCCAGCGGCATAATACTTGCAAGGTCAAGTAAGGCGGAGACCGAAGGAACGTGTGAAGCAAATGGAAAGTTTATGATCCAAAACACTCACATACTCCTGGATAGCTACTTTGCCACCCGCTAAGTAGTGAACCAATGCATGCAGCGACATCCTGAGAAAGGTTGGCGCAAGGCTAATAACCATGCCCGTAAAAACGAATTATTATGGCACCGGATATGGACCGGATACACGACGACCACGGAAACGAAAATGGCTAAACGATTTAAGAATTTTCTTATGGAACGTCCGCTCACTATACAGAGCTCGAGCTGCACAGCAGCTAACCGATGCCCTGTCCGAATATAAGGCTGACATAACAACATTGCAAGAAATAAGAAGGACGAAGAGTGATGTTATTCAAAGAAACGAGTATGACATTTATTACAGCTGTCATGCAAAACGCCATGTGCTCGGGGTAGGCTTTCTAGTCAGCCAAAAACTGCCATCATCGCTTTAATGCAATAAACGAAAGGTTATGCACTCTTCGCGTGCGAGGCAAGTTTAAGAACATAAGCCTCATAAACCTTCACGGACCTACAGAGGAGTCCCCAGAGGTCAAAAAAGAAGAATACTACGAGAACGTCGAACGGGCCTCCAATGCCTGCCCAAGATAGGATGTGAAAATCGCTCTTGGTGATTTGAATGCGAAAATAGGTCGGGAGCCGGTTTTCAGGCTCTACGCAGGTTCCCAAATTTTGCATGAAAACACTAATGACAATGGACTACGAGCCATCGAACTGGCAGCATCAACAAACTTGGTCGTTGCAAGTACCAGGTTTCCGCGTAAAGATATCCACATAATCACCTGGGTATCACCTGATGGAGACACTCGCAACCAAATTGACCACGTGTTGATAGATCGTCACTCCTCGAGCCTGATGACGGTACGAACGTACCGAGGTGCCAACGTCGACTCGGACCACTATCTTGTTGGTACAGTTTTCTGAGCGCGGATTGCCTTACGGAGATTTATTGCACTCGCGGATCAGGTTCGAATCAACACGGCTGCCTTACGCAGTGAAAACACCAGTAACACCTTTGGTCATGCGCTAGGACTCGCCTTCGGAGAGTTCGACGGAGGGCGAATAAGTCCTGGGGCCAGAATGTCGGACGTAGAAGAGAAATGGACACGCCTTAAGAATACTGCCAACTCCCTCTTAGGCAGTAGTCGTAGAGGTCGGAGGGACTGGTTTGATGATGAGTGCAAACTAGCGGCTGAACGTAAGAATGCTGCATACCGAGCAATGCAGCAGTCTCATAGGACGGGGGCATGCGAGGGGAAATACAAAGAACTCAGAAGATCTGAAAAAGGCTCCACAGACAAAAAAAAAAGAACCTGGGAAAAACCTTGTCCGCGAAATAGAGAAAAATAGAGAGCGAGGTCCGCACCAGGCGCGGAAGCTCTACCAGATAATCCACAGTATGACGCGGTACACACCACGCTGCACTTGCTGCAAGGATATATAGGGTAATCTGATCACCGATCCTGAAGGCAATCTGGAGCAATGGGAAGTGCACTTCAATGAATTGCTAAATGGTCAGCTCACAGAATAATTGGATGTTCCACCAATGCAAGATCAAGACCAAATGCTGCCGCCACCAAGCATTGAGCGAACATTAAACGCTATAAGACAGCTCAAATCAAATAAAGCCCTCGGAGCTGATGGCATACCAGCGGAGCTGATCAAACAAGGAGGGACAGCGTTACATCACGCAATTCATGAGACCGTGGTGCACGTATGGGAGCAAGAGGAGATGTCGGAAGATTGGCGTCGTGGAATAAGGCCAAGACCAGATCCTGGTTGTAATGCCGATGATGATGATGTCTATGTGGGCATATACAGCACCTACGTTTAAATCAGCTCCATTATGGTTAATAGTAAGAACGGAGGCTTGAATAAAAGTTACTTTTATTTCTTGTTCTTCTAAGTGATGTATACTTTATTTTATTATCACGGGCACGATCGCTGGGGTGCGTAGTCTAATAGGCCACATAACCCCTGATTTGTATGAAGCTCATATGAGAAAAGTGTAGGAGAATTTTCCTTTCTTTGATAACCTCATTTGTTATATACATATAAATATACATATGCATATACATATACATATACATATACATATACATATACATATACATATACATATACATATACATATACATATACATATACATATACATATACATATACATATACATATACATATACATATACATATACATATACATATACATATACATATACATATACATATACATATACATATACATATACATATACATATACATATACATATACATACACATATACATACTAAGTGAACACGCGCGAAAAAATAAAAAGTGGACACAAAAGGCACAAACACGGACAGTGCCGAGAAACAAAAAGAAAAAAACACACGAGAATTGAACTGACAAACAGTAACAGTCAGTACCAGTGCAATTAGAACATGAGAATAAATGATAAAGTGGTGAATAATACCATAAGTGACGGTGAAAAATAAAAAGTGTAAATTTGAAGAGAAAAAAAAACAAAAAATGAGTGAAAAACCAGGGTGAAAAATTGGAAAATAGGAAAAAAATACACTAGTTGTTTCATCATCGGGTAAGTTTTGTTTATTGACAATTGAACTTCCGGCAATCTGTGATAAACTATAGAGGTGAACCACAGTATTCGCTTTTCGCAGATTTAATTTTGCTCCACTCTACTCACAGCATCAGCGGGGCTTTTCACGGTTGTACAAGGGAAGGTTTTTGGAGGATTTATGGCGGCAACAAGCAGTGGAGATTTGGAGACGAGCGCGGGTCAGAACCGTGATGGAGGTGATGATGGTTCTTTGGTGTTCGGGCAGCTCGGGGAACGGATCGCAGAATTAACGAGAACGATTAAAATTAAAAAGCAAAAGCATATTACTAATGCCGTGCAGGGAGTTACAAATGCCGAGCATTTAAAAACGTGATGTCCAATCTTCTCTAAAAAAATGGACAGGTTTAAATGCATTCAAATAAACTTAAGCCATTGTGGAGTCGCACAAGATCTCCTTTCCCAAACGAATAAGGAATATGATGCCGATGTGGTACTCATCAATGAACAGTACAGGATGCCTGGCTCTGGTACTATTACATGTAAGGAAGACAGCAGCGGAACAGCGGCCATCTGGCCAACTGGAAATTCCTCCATGGAATGGAGAAGTGTTCAGCGGCTGAAGGGAATTGCCTATGCAAAGATCAGAGGAATTCATTTCTACTGTTGTTACGCTCCGCCAAGGTGGGAAATAGAATATTTCAAATGCTTTTTAGACAGAATAACACAAGAAGCTAGAGATAAGAGCCCTCTTATATTTGCTGGAGATTTCAACGCTTGGGCAGTAGAATGGTGAAGCACAAGCACCAACATTAGAGGCCAGGCACTGCTTGAAGCCTTCGCAGTCCTAGATGTGGTGTCGCTTAATGATGGTATCGATGACACCTTCATAAACGAGAGAGACCGGTGAAAATCGACATCACATTTGCCAGCTTGTTTTTTTTTTTTTTTTTTGGAAACGACTTTCATCAGTTCACATACGATGTACAAATTCAAATTTTGAACGGCAAACACCCTTATTTCATTTCATTTTTAAAACATTATTTTTTATTTTCTTTTTATCTTCTAAGTTTCTAAATTACATGCTAGACAAAAAAATTTTAAATTCCAGCGTAGTTATCTTATATTATAACTTTCTGGCCGTACGCAGACGCTCTAAGTTAAACATTACATAACTATTGTCTTTCGGCGACAGAACTTTGTGACAGTACTTATTATTATTTGAAAGAGAGAGAAAAATTTGAAAAACTTTGTGTCGAATTTCTTTTTGTTTTTTTCTTAAAATTTAAACTACATAATTTTTAATTTTTTTAATTTTTTTATTTTTATTTAAAAGAACTTAGCTTAACTTAAATCTTATACTACCCTAATTCTAGAAAAGCTAAGTCTATGTAAGCTGGCTGATGATACTGTGACTCTATACGGATATTGGTATCCAGGTCTTCATATGGCATTCAACCACCAGAACTGTTGACGCTGTCAAATACTATTGTCCCGGTCTCTGTGGGAGATAGCCCTACTGAATCCCAAGCGCTCTTCTTCGGTGCGCGTTACTTCCCGGTCGTAGCACAATTGGCCGTCTACGGGTGATCTACTTACATGATAGATCAGCGGAATTCCGGATCTACCCTGTATAAGCCTGCGGCGACTCTAACAGATACACACACAATTCACAAGCAAAATAGGGAAGTGCACTGTTATGAGTCCGGCGCCGTGCTTCCTCGGTTGAGGGAAGAGCGGGGACCTTTTAGTTTGTAGACTTATTAAAACGCATTTTATTCTCGTCTCAAAATTCTTCTATTTATTCTCGTCTCAAAATTCTTCTCTATAAACTTCTTCTCTCTAAATTCTTTTATCTCAACTCGACTCTTCAAACTTAACTTGACTGCTATCTCACCTCAACTACTCAATCAGAACTAACATCTCAACCGTTCAAGCTTAACTCTTACTTCTCAACTGTTCCTTGATTACTGACTTTACAATATAAATTTCTCTATACTTACAGAACATTGTGTTCTAATTTACTGGAAATTATAACATGAACATGGCTCCTCGATAGTATAGTGGTTAGTACACCCGCCTGTCACACGGGAGACTGGGGTTCGATTCCCCGTCGGGGAACCTCCGGCGCAAGACTAATGACCTTGCCCGGAAAATACAAGTCATTAAGGAAAATTTAACAGTCCTCAGGACTTGCTAAATAAGGCCAAGACCGGTCCCCGGTTGTAGTGCCGATAATGATGATAACATGAACAAAACAACTTTTAACAAGGTCTCTGTGACTTTTAACATGAATAAAATTTGGACGAAAATCAAAGTGACTATGTTTTGAATGAATAAAAAGGTGCAGCTTATTAAATGTGCTGTAACTGGCAATATTGTGAATGTTTACGAATGGTATGTATTAAGTGAGAATGTAATATATGTTAAGGGAAGTTTTTAAGGATGTGTAAGGAGAATCAGTGTTAAATTTAATAAAGGGTAGTATTCTGGAATACAACAGCACCGAACGAAAAAGCGAATAAGAAAATACATCAGAGCCGTATACCTTAGCGATAACATAACAATTCACAGCAGTGGAGTATAGTCGAGTTTAAAAATCAAATTCTAAAATCGGCCAGTAGCCTGATGGGTAACGCTTAGATACATTTTTTGGTGATTTAAATTGTTATAGCGTCAGTTCGAATCACACGTTCTTCTTCACTATTATTTCAAACGTTATAAGCCCTTTCATGTCCAAATCAAGGAACGCCTCTGGTGGAACAAAACCGTTGCGACGCACGTTCTCATAGTACAGGGTATTTGGATAATCATCATCATCATCATCATCATCATCATCATCATCATCATCATCATCATCATCATCGGCACTACAACCGGGAACTGGTCTTGGCCTCATTTAGCAAGTCCTGAGGCTTGTTAAATTTTCCATAATGATTTGTTTTTTTCTGGGTAAGGTCATTAGACTTGCGCCAGAGGCACCCCGACGGGGGTATTTGGATAATAAGCCCCGAAAATTAGGTCATTGGACGAGCTTATTGCCCTCGAAATATTTCCTCTGATTAATTTGATCATAAAATTATCCACCCTATTTATGCAGGCTTCATTATATAAAGTCTCATTTGAGTAGTACTTTTTATAGTCCGATTCCGGTGTTCGATATAATCTGAGACAAGTTCTGAGACACTTCCTTTCGAACACCTGAATCTTTTCCATCAAATTTGAACCCATGTTAAACCATACTGGACAACCATATATGAGCATTGGCCTGATTAGTGTCATGTAGCATATGACTTTTACCCTACTGCCCAGTTGGCTACTGTGAAATAGCCTCCTTGTCATAGCAAAAGTTTTCCTCGCTTTGACCAAAGCAGCCTCTACATGTCTGTTGAAATACAGATCTAGCCAGATGCCCAGGTACTTAACTAAACTCTTGGTTTCCAGTTTATCTACATGCGGTCCTACGATAACTAGCTTTCACCAGTTTTTCCTTGTGTCGTTCGTGGCTTCGGCAAACACCCTTATGTCGGTATGATGTGAAAATCGTGTTGCATATATTCCGTCCCCAAACAAAGACTTCAGGCTCCTAGATAGTATAGTGGTTAGTATACCCGCCTGTTACGCGGGAGACCGGGGTTCGATTCCCCGTCCGGGAGCGCCTGGCGCTAGACTAATGACCTTGGCCAGCAAAAGCAAATCATTATGGAAACTTTAACAAGCCTCAGGACTTGCTAAATAAGGCCAAGACCGGTTCCCGGTTGTAGTGCCGATGATGATGATGATGATGAAACAAAGACTTCACCATAATGATATCTGTAGTATGAACAAAAAAGATGATGATATTTCATTATATAGGTTTCGACAAGATTTAGCTCACTCCAAGAAACATTTTTTTTAATACTTCTCCGGGCCCACTGAGTTAACACCAAATAACCATTGCAGTTGTTCTTGAACAGTTGCAGGTGTTAACGCGCCGAAATACTCGTGCGGGGAGGGAGTTCCACAGCTTTCCCGCCATGTAACGGAAAGAGTTCTGATGCAGGGATATTCGGGCTGTCGGGAGAGGAACTGTAAATTGATGGGATCCGTCGGATTGTCTTGTGGAACGCATATAAACTGAATTGCGCGGAACAATACCACGAATCTTCGAAGAACAATACCCGTGATAATATCTATAAAACAGACGAAGGTCAGCTATGCCCCTTCGATGTGATAGCGACTGTAGTCCGCACGTCAGCGCCGTGTCCCCGACCAGACGGATCGCTCGTCCCTGTATGCTCTCAAGTAGGTTGAGGGTATGTTTAGGAGCAGAGCTCCAAACATGAGAGCAATATTCGCGCTCGGGGCTGATGTGGGGTTTATACAGGAGAGAAAGTTGAGCGTGAGTAAAATATGTCTTGGCTCTAAAAAGATAACACCGTTTTCCAGAGGCGGACCTGGCGATGTTCGACACCTTTTCCAGATCCCGATTCAGAAAGTCAATCTGGCCACATCTCAGGTGGTGCGACGTTGATGCGCTACTCGGCCAAACACCCGAAAAAGAGGAAACAAGCTTACTATCATCCGCAAAACTGAATACTTTATAATCCGTTGATTCCAACAAATCATTTATATGAAGCAATAACAAGGTCGGAGCCAAAATAGAACCTTGAGACACCCCAGAATTAACAGGATACAGATCCGAACACTCGCCACCGTCCACAACAACCCGGATCGATCGATTTTCGAGGGAGCTCTTCGTTCAGTTGCAAAGCTGTTGGGAAAGTCCATATGCACGAAGTTTGCTCAGCAACGGCCCGTGCCAGACGCGGTCAAAAGCCTTGGAGATATCCAATGCGACCGCTCTTGATTCACCATACAGATGTCCATATAACGGTTATAAGGGTCAAACAGTCTCCCATGGACCGCCTGTCAAGGAATCAGTATTGACGATCATTCAGAAGTCCGTTGCACTCCAAATATTTAATTAACTCGGCGTTGAAGACCTTCTCCATCATCTTAGAGACAGTAATGCTATCGGCCGGTTATTTTGTGGGAGCCACTTTTTCCCATCTTTGGTATTGGTTGAACTCGGGCGAGTTTCCAGCAGACAAGAAATGTCCTCTGTGCATAAGATAAGCGGGAGAGTCTGCTAAGAATCAGCGACAGTTCTAGAGCACAGTTCTTAAGGATTATTGCTGGTATTCTGTCCGGGCCGGTTGTCTTTTTACAGTTCAGTCCACGTAGAATGTGTTGAATAGCACGCCGGCGGAACCTCACTTCCCACATCGAAGACCGTACTGGCGCGCTACGATCGGGAAGTCATATGATTTAAAAACTAAGAATATAAAAAGAAAATATAAAATGTTGCAAAACTGAATGAAAAAAAAACCGTACAGGTGCGACCATAGGCAGCTTCAAAAGACCGACATCGAGATTTGAATTCGCGGAAAATAAATTCGTTAACACATTAACTTTAGTTTTTGAATTTGTAATTAAGGTCCGGCTGCCCACCACTAACAGAGAAAGAGAGAAGGAAGCGTAGTTACTGCTGACAGCCTTAGCCATTGACCATATGGTACTATCTACCACAGTCACTACATTTTAATAATTACCGCCATCTATGTGTCAAGCCGATTAATTCTAGGACTGTCCTCGTATATTCAGAAAGGTATGGTATCAAATCTCGGCGCAAGGCTAATAACTTTGCTCGTAAAAATAAATTATTATGAAAAATTTAACAAGCCTCGAAACTTGCTAAATAAGGCCAAGACCGGATCCCAGTTGTAGTGCCGATAATGATGATGATGATGGTATCAAATCTACTGTGAATCTATTTCTACGAAACCCAATTGACGCAGTTTTATTTTTCGATAATAAGTGCCGTCAGATATCCGTTGGACCTGTTGGCCATTTGCAAGGCAATTAAAGGTGTCGTTCGTTTCTAGATATTTCCAATGTCTGAGTGAGGTTTTGGCGGATGTTGTCCTTAGTCGCCGGAGTGTTCCGCCGAACACTGTTCACACACAAAAACACACTGGAGCAAATGCTGTCACCATTAAAACACACGAATTCTTTGTTTTTATTTCAATTTTTATTTTAATTGTCCTTTTCTTTTAAAGTTATATTCAGTTAGTTAGATTTCAAGTGGACTGTCACGGGGTGTTTTAGCACATCTACACCAAAGCAAGGAGGCGTTAATTTGCACAAAAAAGAAAAATCGACACTATTACAATGACACACAGGGATTCAAGTTATTTTGCGAAACTACGCTTGCGGACCGTTCAAAAATTAAAGTAATGGCGCGGCGGTGATATATCCGTAATATTCGATTAAGTGTGCAGCGCGGATATACCTCCTCGGTGCGGTTCTCTCGCTATCCTCCAAAACAGACTGCTGTATCAATTAATTTTTCCTTCCATTTCCAATTCTCTTCCCCTCATCTCGCACAGAAATTTCCCATCATAATTATCATTCTCTTATCTGAAAAAGAAATTTCCCATTTCGATTCTCATTTCCTTATCTGTATCTTGTTCGAAGAATCGAGCGTACCGCCACTCATTTCTCGATACTTTCATGGGATTTGTTTGCGTTACCCATTTGGCTTACGACAACAAGAGTTTTTGTGTGCTTCAGATGGGTAACAAAGGAACCGTGGGATTTGGTATCGGTTTCTAGGTCGCATTTCCAAGTCATAAACATCTGGCGTGAGATCTGCGTTAAGATGTTTATGATTGCGCGAATTTTGTGTCGGCGGCGAATCGCTAAGCCGTTGTTTGCACACGTGCGCTTCTTGGTTTTGGTATCTTGCGAGGACTTTAGGGTGCTAATTGTTATTAGCTACATGTGGAGATATGCGTTATTCTGTTTGTTTTCAGAAAAATGCGTTTAATTGGAAGAATTGAGTAAATGGGGAATTGCATTGAATTGAATTGAATGGATGAATTGCATGGATGCATTGAATTCAATATTAGGAAATTTTGAACGTTTAGTTCGACTGGTTTTTATTATTGAATTCAATGTTGGGTATTTGGAATACAACTCATTGAATTGGATGAATTACGAAGTCGCCTAGTGGCTTCCCGGGGATTGAGTACAGTTCATCAGGAAATCACCAATGAGGATATACTAGTTGCAGCAAAGAAATTGACGATTTTTGGAAATGGGTTTACAACACATAAAGTGGCTTAAGGAAAATATATCGTGCAATCTGTGCCTGAGGAATTGAGCCTAGACGAAGTTGCTGTTCTTACAGCTGCATCAAGCAACGATAAGGGATTTATTACGGTGTCGCACCTTGTAAATAAATTGGGATGGACTTCCTATCGAGCAAAGCAAGGAATCGAAATGGATGTAAGCGAGGGCTTGTGCTGGGTTGACGAACAAGGTGAAGAAACTAGTTATTGGTTCCCGAGTTTATTAGCGGAGAGGGCGGACGCCAAATAAGTAATTCAAAATATATTTATTCCATCCGTGTATTTAAAAAAAAAAAAAAAAAAAAAAAAAAAAAAAAAAAAAAAAAAAAATCCCACCCTTCTTCGAGAAAGAAAATTATCCTTGAAGAGAATAATTTTCTAGTAACTATATATTAGATTAAGAAAGACTTGGATTTTCGTTCAATTACATTACAATGGTTTTCAAAATTAATCTTTATCAAAGGTTACAATAATCAATAAGTTCTTAATACTAGAAAAATAGTCTATTTACATTATATATTAACTAAATTTTTACAATAATCAAAAAGTTCTTAACACTAGAAAAATAGTCAAAATTGTCTATTTACATTACATATTAACTAACTAAATTTAAATATTTCTCCGTGGAACCTTTTCTTTTCTTATCCAAAAGTTATTATTACTTATTATATTAATTATATAATATTAATATTATTGCTTCAAAATTCTCATTTCCGTTCGAATATATATATATATATAAATTCCAAAATTTCCAATATATATATTACCTCTAAAATTTCCTTTCTTTCCTTTTCCGTTCGAATATATATTAATTCCAAAATTTCCAATATATATTACCTCTAAAGTTTTCTTTCGTTATTCCCCCTCTTTAACTTTTTTTTTTTTCGTTTTCGTCATTTCCTACAATTGTTTGATTAGTTCATATATATTGAATAAAAAAACAAAGGCCATTTGTTATGTGTTTATCTTTTCCTTAAATTTATGGAAAATTTTCCAAAACCTTTCTGAGCCTGTTATTATGATGATTGTATAGAAATGCATAATAGCAAAAATCTTCTTAAGAACTGATTTCAAATGTCCTAAATGAATCTGTAACTTTTTATTTTGTTGTATTTTGTGTTTGAATAAATGTTTATTGTTGTAAACAAAAATTTGTAATGTGCTTATATGGTTTTCTTTTTCCGTACCTATTTTAGTTAAATTATTATTTTCATTTTTTATTATTTCGTGTTTGAGTAAGGGTTTGTGTTTGTTTTCGTTGTTTAAAATATTTATTGTTTTCGGCTTAGTGTTGTCATTGTCCATAGCTTTAACCGCTGTCGGAACGTTCACCTTTTCAGTCTTACTCACTGCTGATGGATCGTTTAGTTTCTCAGTCTCATTTACTGATTCGTATAGTTCTTCAGACTTATTAGCTGTTAGAACATCTTGGTTCCCAGTCCTATTTGCTGTTTGAACTATTTCTTCAGTTATATCTGTTGTAGAAACATTCAATCCTTCAGTCTTTGCTGCAGAAAAGATTTGTTCATCAGTATTAGCTGCTGAACTGACTTGGGTTTCGATTTTTATTGCAACTTTTGGGTCTTCAGTCTTTAACACTGCTGAATTTTCAGTCTTTGTTGCTGAGGTGTTGAGGTTGTCTATTGGGATAGCCGGAATATTAGGGATTTCTGTTTGTATATTTTCTGCAGGATCCGAATTTTCAGTCTTTAATACTGCTGAGTTTTCAGTCTTGGTTGCTGAAGTGTCTGCGTTGTCAATAGGGATAGCTGAGATATTAGGGATTTCAGTCTTTAATACTGCTGAAAATTTCGAACTTTCAGTCTGTGTTGCTGAATTATTTTCCAGAATGGGAGTATGAATCGGAGTCTTTATATTAGGGGCAGGGTTATCTTCGTTTATATGTCTAGGTTTATAAGAGTATATTTGGCTAGAAGCTTCATTAAAATGGTCGTTATCTATTTCCAAAGATCTAATGCTGTAAATAGAAAAATTTGGTCTGTCTTCCATCAATTTTGGTTGGCGTCAGGCCTCGTTTTCCGACTCTTGCACCCGAGAAAAGTGAACATTTTGCCGATCGTTTTGTCTATTGGTGGTCCTAGAATTTTCACCAAAACGATTTTCAGAATTTGTAGGATTGTTTCGGAATGGGTTACGCGTTGTTGTACCTTGTTGGTAATTTGTTGAAGCCGATCCATTCCTAGATATCTTGTATCTACACTCATTCTCTGTGTGATTATTCCGTCCACAGAAATTGCATACAATGTTATATTCCCTTTTTATGGGTTGTCTATTCGGAAAATTGTTGGACTGCATGTTCCGATAACATGTGTCCTGAGAATGCCCTGGCTTACCACAGGTTTGGCAGACTATACGATTGAATCTAGGTTTTTCGTTATATTGATATGACCTGGGAGAGTTGTCCATTCGAGCAGCATGTGATACTACATGTGCAATCGACTGTTTTAAATTGTTTCCCCCATGGACTTTAGCTAGTATTTTTAACTGTTCGTTCTGTAGTCCATCCTCAAATGTTTGTACGGCCAATTTTATGTTTTCTTCTATTAAGTATTCCCTAACCACCGCGTCTGCTGTTATTTCACACGTAGCAGAGTTTAGAGTCCTTAAAGCATTCGCGACTCTATCGCCGTATTCCCGGACGGTTTCTCTGTAGTGTTGTTTCAGAGAAATCAATTCATTGTGTGCCGTCGACCGAGATTGCTCCTCTTTTTATTCCGATTCAAGTTTATCTTTTAAATCCTCCCACTTATCGATTTTGCTATACCTAATCAGATCGTATGCATGAGCCTCTAGTCTATTTTTGACTAGCTCTAAAAATGTCTCATAGATATCCGGGTCTGCCTTCTTTATAGATCTAAATAAAACGTCTCCCCCGAAAATAAATTTACCTAAGTCGCAGGGTTTCCCGTCAAAGGTAGGGACTATTCTGAAAACATCAGAAATACCGACAGAAAGAGCCATTTCAGGGGGTTTATTGTATATCTGTTGTGAGTGGATTTGTTCTTCCCCCTGCCTAGCCGCCTGTCTCGTATAGTAAGGACTCGTAATAGTGAAAATTTGAAATAAAGTATGGCGAAAATTATGACGTAATCGATGGCTCCTCGATAGTATAGTGGTTAGTATACCCACCTGTCACGCGGGAGACCGGGGTTCGATTCCCCATCGGGGAGCCTCTGGCGCAAGACTGATGACCTTGCCCAGAAAAAACAAATCATTATGGAAAATTTAACAAGCCTCAGGACTTGCTAAATAAGGCCAAGACCGGTTTCCGGTTGTAGTGCCGATGATGATGATGATGAAAATTTGTTATCAATTCTTAAAATATGGTTATGAAAAAAAGGCCTTCATTTAGTTATTCAATATATATGCGGAAAATAGAGATAAATTGGACCCAAAACTGAAAAGAAAGAAAATTTCTATCGAGAAAACACACACACTTGAAAAAGGAAAAAATTCCAAGTAAAATTTTCCTATAAAAAAAAAAAGGGAAGAGAGAAAAATCAAAATATTGAAAAAATTTCTTACTACTACTCTAGATGTTGATAGAAGTCTTGTTGAGTTTCTTATTGTTGTCCTTTTTTTTCTTCTTTGTTGTGTCGTAGAGTTCTCGTAGAGTTCTCCAAAAAAATGAGTTCTTCTTCGTGTTACCGCCAGGCAGACTTCACGTCCTACAGTTGAGTGTATCCTGGTCTTTTTTTTCGTAGTTTTATGTCTGGTTTTTTTTTCTCTTTTTTTTTCTTGAAAACATTTTTGCCTCAAAAAAAATTTTTTTTTTGTGTTGTTTTTTTCTTTCTTATTTTGTTTTTATTTTTTTATGGGATCCTTTGGTTGGATCATCCCACCGCTGCCACCAGTGTTGACGTCCGGCGCCGTGCTTCCTCGGTTGAGGGAAGAGCGGGGACCTTTTATTATTCCTTTATTTAATCTTCTTTCATCAATTCGCGTTTTGTTTGATTTCAATTCTTGATATAAAGTTGTCCGTTTTTGAATTGAAAAATTGTTTGCTTATGTGGGCGGTTTCTATAGTTTCTTTTCGTTTATTGTGTGTTACTTTGTTTATTTTTATTACAGCTTCTCCTTTTTTTTTAATAACAAAACTCAAACTAAAACTTACAATTCAATACTCTCAAACTAATCTTCTTCTTCCAACTGCCAAAACTAAACTCTACCAACTTCTAACCTCAACTGATTTTACAAATGAATTTTTTCTCTACTTATAGAATATTATGTTCTAATTTACTGGAAATTATAACATGAACAAAACAAATTTTAACAAAGTATTCCTTTAGTTTCTATGACTTTTAAATTGAATAAAATTTGAACGAAAATCAAAGTGCTCTGTTTTGAAATAAAAAGGGGCAAGTAATGAAAAGGGGCATGTTATTAAATGTGCTGTAACTGGCAATATTGTGAATGTTTATGAATGGTATGTATTAAGTGAGAATGTAATATATGTTAAGGGAAGTTTTTAAGGATGTGTAAGGAGATTCAGTGTTAAATTTAATAAAGGGTAGTATTCTGGAATACAACATTTTGTTTCAGGCGAAAGGAAGGACTTTTGAGGAACGTGTCTGTGGGAGCGTGTAATGGATAAAGCTGAGTATGTTCCTTGGTGAAACGACGATATCTCAACTTCTTGTGGATTGTGTGGTTCGTAGAACCGCCACAAGGTCATGGCAAAACCTCTACCTTAGTTGGTAGGCTCATTAAATTCAACTGATATTTTTCCTTTAAAAATATGCGTACGATATTTTTCAAGGAAAGATAGCTGGTTGGATCGAGGAATATTGATTATGAAAGAAGCATGTTTTAAGAAAATATGACTTCAAAAGGCGCTAACATCCACTTTAGAGAATAAAAACATAGTCAGCCTTTTCTTGTTTTGAAGATTGACTTCGTTTCGCCTTTTGCTGCAGTGATTCCCTTAAATAATTAATACAATTCCATTCCCTAAGATAGAACTCCACTTAAAAATTCCTTATTCTCTCACGCCAACAACTCAATTTGTTTCGTGTAAAATTGCTCGAAGAAAAAAATACGGAAGACTGATTTGTTGGCATTGCGCGTCATAGAACAATCTAATTACATTACGTCGCCTCCTAAGGATGCCATCTGAATAATGACATTTGAAAAATATAACTGAAATGAAGAATGTAATTCGCAATACTTTCGTGCGGGGAAAGCGTAAGGAACCTTATATCAGAAGCCTCTGCATATCGGTGACATGAATTTCGAATAATCTTCTCGTTTTATATATTTTCTTGTGACTTCTTAAGGATCTCGTAATACCATCGCCACTGTGCACTATCAAGGCATCAACATATTCCTTGACTATGTAAGTTAGAATGTGTTCGGTGTAAATCCAATTTGCTAGGTCCCTTACTGACGCCTTCCGCGTCATCACACCGACTTGACTTAATGGACTTGCAAATGTTCTGATGCACACTTACAGACATTCGCTTCCAAATACGACTCATCTGCTTCCGTTTCTAATTTTGCAAAATGGGCGGATCCCGGCGTGGTTGTAAGTTGATTTTGTGATTTGGTGTAGAAAGTAAGGCTATCGGTTGGAGGACCGAATCCGGTCAAATGTAATATTAGAGCCACATGTAAGCAGAGCACATTCCCTTTGGTAATTATTATTCATGGGCTGGGAATTGTGTGGATGCAAAGATTTGTTTGGATGCTGGTGATTTGGATTTGTGTTTATCAGGATTTTAACACTACCACGCACTGTGCCAAGGAGCCTCTTGGCATATAAATTTCAAAAATTGCTTCTGGTGATGAAGAGCCCGACAGTCAGATTTACAAAATCCAATTTATTGTATGTTTTTTTTTTGTGTTTTTTATTTTTTATTCTATGATGATTTGATGTTTCAAATCAACACTCATCAACATTATAATGTCCTCTGACTTCACAGGTCACCAGCTGGGGATAAGAAGGAAAGGGTTTTTTTTTTTTTGTTAATATCATTTTTTATTTCTTCCTATTATTATAATTTACTTACTCGCTAGACAAAAATGATTAAACTCTAGCTTATGTTATCTTATTTCTTAACTTACTGGTCCTTTGCGGACTCTCTAAGTTACATGAATACGCTTAAAGCATGAAAATTTGTCTTTCGACATTATGATTATTTTGTTTACATGAATTTTTATGGAACTTAATTAGATACAAAGAAAATTAAGAACAGAAAAAACTTTGTTTTTGTTATTTTTTTTTTACCTTATATCTAACTTAAATCATCATCATCATCGGCACTACAACCGGGATCCGGTCTTGGCCTTATTTAACAAATCTCTCCACCGGTCCCGATTTCGAGCCGATGTCATCCAGTTTAGCACTCCCAGGCTCTGGGCGTCCTGGTCTACGCCATCCCTCCATCGCAGACAAGGTCTGCCGCGCTGTCTCCTTCCATACATCCTGCCACAAAGGACTTTCCGGGCAGGGTCCTCTTCGCTCATTCGAGCTAGGTGTCCCGCCCACCGGAGTCTACCGAGCTTGATTTTTCTTACAATATGAGCTTCAAGGTAGATTGCGTACAACTCATGGTTGTAGCGTCTCCGGAATCGTCCTCCCTCACATACGGGGCCAACAATTCTCCTTAAGACCTTTCTCTCGAACGCGGCCAAGAGTTCAGAGTGCCTTTTATTAAGCACCCAGGTCTCGGATCCATACATGAGTACTGGTAAGACCATGGTCTTGTACAGTAGTAGCTTGGATGTTCTGGATAAATTTCGGGATTTAAAGAGCCTTGATAGACCATAGTAGGCTTTGCTGGATTTAATCAGCCGTTCGCGTATTTCTTCTTCCATATTGTTATCGGCTGATACTATTGACCCAAGGTAGTTAAAGGATTGCACTACTTCAAATTCGTGCTCCACTACCCTGATAGTTTGACCAACGTTAGGTCTTCTCTTCGCAGAAGTTGCCACCATGTACTTGGTTTTTCCCTCATTAATGCGCAGTCCCAGTTTTTGTGCCGCCTGCTCGATCTGGGTGAAGGATTCCTGTACCGCCGATTCGGTTCTACCGATGATGTCGATGTCATCTGCGTAGGCAAGTATCTGGCTGGACTTGGTGACAATAGTCCCTCTAGTTGTAACGCCAGAGTCACGGATTGCTTTCTCCAACGCCAGGTTGAAGAGGAGGCAGGCCAGACCGTCCCCTTGTCGGAGTCCATTATAGATGTTTATTGGTTTGGACAGCAATCCCGCTACTTTTACTTGACTAGTTACGTTGGTCATGGTCAACCTACAAAGTCGTATCAATTTATTTGGAATGCCGAATTCTCTCATGGCATTATATAGTTCTACCCTGGCTATGCTGTCATAGGCGGCCTTGAAGTCTATAAATAGATGATATAATGGAATCTTAAATTCCTGACATTTTTCCATCGCCTGCCTAAGGGTGAATATCTGATCAATTGCTGATTTGCCTGGGATGAAGCCACACTGATATTGACCAATGATGGCTTTAGCGTATGGGGATATCCGGTCTTGTAGGATAGTGGAGAGTATCTTATAGGCGGTACTCAGCAATGTTATACCCCTATAGTTGCTGCACAGTGTGATATCTCCCTTCTTATGTATGGGGCAAATTATACCACGACGCCAATCTTCCGGCATCTCCTCTTGCTCCCATACGTGCACCACGATCTCGTGAATTGCGTGATGTAACGCTGTCCCTCCTTGTTTGATCAGCTCAGCTGGTATGCCATCAGCTCCAGGGGCTTTATTTGATTTTAGCTGTCTAATGGCTTTTAGTGTTTCCTCAATGCTTGGTGGCGGCAGCATTTGGTCCTGGTCTTGCATTGGTGGAGCCTCCAATTCTTCTGTGAGCTGACCATTTAGCAATTCATTAAAGTGCACTTCCCATCGCTCCAGAATGCCTTCAGGATCGGTGATCAGATTACCCTCTTTATCCTTGCAGTAAGTGCAGCGTGGTGTGTACCGCGTCATACTGCGGATTATTTGGTAGAACTTCCGCGCCTGGTGCGGACCTCGCTCTCTACTTTTCTCTATTTCACAGACAAGATTTTTTTCCCAGGCACTTTTCTTTTGTCTGTGAAGTCTTTTTTCAGTTCTTCTGAGCTCTTTGTATTTCTCCTCGCGTACCCGCGTCCTATGAGACTGCTGCATTGCCCGGTATGCAGCATTCTTACGTTCAGTCGCTAGTTTGCACTCATCATCAAACCAGTCGTTCCGATCTCTACGACTACTGCCTAAGATGGAGTTGGCAGTACTAATGACAGTATTCTTAAGGCGTGTCCATTTCTCTTCTACGCCCGGCATTCTGGCCCCAGGACTTACTCTCCCTCCGTCGAGCTCTTCGAGGGCGAGTCTTAACGCATGACCAAAGGTGTTGCTGGTGTTCTCATTGCGTAAGGCAGCCGTGTTGATTCGAACCTGATCCGTGGATGCAATACGTCTCCGTAAGGCAATCCGCGCTCGGAAAACTGTACCAACAAGATAGTGATCCGAGTCGACGTTGGCACCTCGGTACGTTCGTACCGTCATCAGGCTCGAAGAGTGGCGGCGATCTATCAACACGTGGTCAATTTGGTTGCGAGTGGCTCCATCAGGTGATACCCAGGTGGCTTTGTGGATATCTTTACGCGGAAACCTGGTACTCGCAACGACCAAGTTTTTCGATGCTGCCAGTTCGATGACTCGTAGTCCATTGTCATTAGTGTTCTCATGCAAACTATGGGAACCTGCGTAGTGCCTGAAAACCGGCTCCCGACCTATGCTCGCATTCAAATCCCCAAGAACGATTTTCACATCGTATCTTGGGCAGGCATTGAGGGCCCGTTCGACGTTCTCATAGTATTCTTCTTTTTCGTCGTCAGGGGACTCCTCTGTAGGTCCGTGAAGGTTTATGAGGCTTATGTTTTTAAATTTGCCTTGCACGCGAAGAGTGCATAGCCTTTCATTTATTGCATTAAAGCCGATGATGGCAGGCTTCAGTTTTTTGGCTGACTAGAAAGCCTACCCCGAGCACACGGTGTTTTGCGTGACAGCTGTATTAAATGTCATACTCTTTTCTTTGAAAAACACCACTCCCCGTCCATCTTATTTCTTGTAATGCTGTTATGTCAGCCTTATATTCGGACAGGGCATCGGCTAGTTGCTGTGCAGCTCGAGCTCTGTATAGTAAGCGTATGTTCCATGAAAAAATCCTTAAATCGTTTAGCCGTTTTCGTTTCCGTGGTCGTCGTCGTGTATCCGGTCCATATCCGAGGCTTGTTAAATTTGCCATAATAATTCATTTTTACGGGCCTGGTTATTAGCCTTGCGCCAACCTTTCTCAGGATGTCGCTGCATGCATTGGTTCACTACTTGGCGGGTGTCAAAGTAGCTATCCAGGGGTGTCACGTGGAGACTGCATGTCAACTTGGATTGAACAGGGACAAGGATCGTCCTGGCCTTCGCCGGGTTGAAGGCAATCAGAGACTTTGTCCTGTATGTTCGCACCCATCCCCCCATCTAACTTAAATACTAAACTAATTTTTTTTTTTTTTTTTTTTTTTTTTTTTAATCTTAACTCTATCCTAAACCTAATATCAAGACTTCGAAATGCTAAATCTATGTAAGCTTTCCGTAGTTTGTTGGGCTTTATTATTATTATTATTATTATTACTTCCCTTGTTTGCCAGTTTTATAAGGAAACAGGTTTTTAATTGCCACTCAGCCAAAAATCTCTGGTGTTTTTCGGTCTTTCTGTGCTACTACCCTACTGAAGCAGACGCTCTTCATCTGTGTGCGCAACTTCTCGATTATAACATATTTGTTTATCTGTACCCGACCGACGCACGTGATAAATCAACGGTATAGCGGATTCATTTTGTATGAGGCCGTTCATGTCAAGACTAAGAAATGCTTCTGGTGGAATAAAGCCATTGCGACGTACCCCCTCATAATACGTAGTGTTTGGGTAATATGCACCAAAAATTAAATCGTTCGGGGAACTCATTGATCTCGCAAGATGCCCTCGGATCAGCTTGATCATAAAGTTATCCACTCTGTTTATATTGGCCCCATTGTACAACGCTTCATTGGGATAGTATTTTTTGTGATCGGATTCAGGAGTCCGATGTAAGTTAAGACACATCCTGAGGCATTGTCTCTCAAAAATCCGAATCTTTTCCATTAAACTAGGTCCCACATTAAACCACACTGGACATCCATATATGATCATCGGTCTGATGAGAGCCATGTAGCATATAACTTTAACTCTGCTGTCAAGTTGACTACTATGAAACAGTCTTTTTGTCATAGCATAAGCTTTCTTTGCCCTGGCCAGCGCAGCCTCCACATGTTTGTTAAAATATAGATACTGATCCAGCCAGATGCCTAAGTATTTGACTACATTTTTGGTTTCCAGTGTTTGTTGGTGTGGTCCCATAATATCCAGCTTTCGCCAGTTTTTTCTGGTGTCCCTGGTAGCTTCAGCCAGTGGTGTTCTAAAGAGGATGGTTTCACACTTCTGGATATTGATTTTGAGTTTCCAGTTGTCGCAGTATCGCTGAACATCATTGAAATCCCCTTGTAATAATCCGTTAATGATTTCAATTTTTGGAGCTGTTCTTTATATTATCAGATCGTCTGCATACGCAATAGCCTGATGAAGAGACCTTATTAGGTCGCTAGTGTAAATATTAAAAAGGATCGGAGATAACACCGCTCCCTGTTGCAGACCGTTTTCTATATTGTAGGTAATGTTGGAGGTCACATTGCCACTTTTGACGACGAATTTCCTTTCATTCAACATGTCGTATAGTATATACAGTAGTGGTTTATGAATGCCTAGTCTCATTAGCTTGTAGTATAACCCTTCTAGCCAAACCGTGTCGAAGGCCCTCTCCAAGTCAATCAAACAGGCACCTGTGCACTGTTTCAGATTTTTATTCCACTGAATGTCTGAAACCAGTTTAGCTGCGGCATGTGTGGTTTCATGACCAGCTTTAAAACCAAACTGGTTATTTGGAATAATATTATTGTCCTCAGCCCATTTAAGTAGAGCCTTGTTTAGAACCATTTCGAATACTTTACTGATACTCGGTAACAAACTGATCGATCGCAGATTTTTTGGGTTTGTTCTGGCTTTCCCTCTTTTTGGTACCGGTTGGATGATGGCCGTTTTCCAACGTACTGGATAGTGTGCGTTGTTCAGAGCGTTGTTAAACAAGACTGCATATATGTCAATCGCGATTGGAGGAAGATGTTTGAGTACTATATTGGGTACTCCATCGATTCCAACTGATTTTTTGTTTCTTAATGATGCAAAGACGCCATGGATGTCTTCACTAGTGATCAAAAGGCTGTTGACGCTTTCGACAGTGATCTCGGCGTTTGCCGTATTTTCGTTATTGAATTCGATAAAACCTTGGTTTTCTGCTCGCCACTGTGAAATGTCATTTCGAAGATGACGATAATTCAGTAAAACTCCATTTTCCAAGCCATGGTTGCGACGAATTACTTCATTTGTCTTGTACAGTTCTTGAAAGACGGCCCCTACAACATTCACTTTTTCCAAGGGATCTTCAAACACAAAAACTTCGTCATTTAGGGTGGCGTTGTTTGTGTCTATGCCTATATTTGCCAGCATTCGTTGGTTTTCGTCAGTTCGTGGTATTTGGAGACACTGAATCTCGTTTTCATTACTCCGTCTAAATATTTTATTAATTTGCGGAAACATACTAGGGTTGTTGGATTTTACCGCCCGAACTTTGTTGTTCCAATACAAATTTGCTGATAGCCTATAGTTGGCTTTTATCAGTTGTTGGAGATTTTTTAATCTGGACTTCAGTGATATTATCTCCTGGTCGTGCCCATCAATAAATTGTCTGTACCGTAGTTTTAGTTGCGACAGAAGTCTACTTTTTTTTTCTGTGGAGTGCGTTGATTGTGGCGTTTCGGTACATGTTCATGTTGTCCGTAGGTGTGGTTTTTGGTATTGTTTTGTCCATAGTTTGTTTTATGGTTTCGTCCATTTTTTGTATGTATTTGTCGATATCATCGTTGGGTATGTTTCTGTTGGTAGGAGGGTTAATATCTTTTAAGCGAATTTCTCTTGTTAAGGTTCTCGTGAAACGCGTCCATCGCATACCCCCATAGTTATAGGGTTGCGGTATCATACATTCACCGAGTTCCACAACTTCGCTTGGTGTTTTTATCACGATTGATAATGCACAATGGTCGCTGTCATACTCAATTGTGCGTAGGCAGTTTATATTTTGTCTGTTAGTATGTGTATGTTTAAGTCGTGTGTCAATAAGCATAATATCGAGGAACGATCCCCCTCTGGGGAAAGAAGGATATTCTGTAGCTAGCAGGTCAGCCTTATATTCAATGTGATGTTGATCTAGCCAACCAGCTAGTTGATTTCCTCTCATGTTGGATATGCTATTTCCCCAATTTGGGTGTTTAGCATTCAAATCGCCACCTACGATGTAATAGTTCCCTTCCGAGTAAAGTTGTAAGCATTGGAAAAAAGTCTCTAGCTCCACTATAAATAGATTTTGTTGATGTGCTTCTGGTGCGTAGGCAGATATCACATACATCCCCCTACCTTGTCGGAGGGGTATGCGGATAATGCACGCTTCAAGCACCTGAAATGTGCGCATCTCACCACTATATATTACCTTATGTTGAAGTTCTTTTTTAACAAAGATTGCCACCCCTCCTCCTTGCGTGGAGTTGGGTCGGTCTCTTCGTATAATGTCGTAGTTTGTGTGATATAGTTTATGCCTCTGATTCAGCTTAGTTTCGCTAGCCAGAAGCACATCAGGATTTTCGTCTTGCAACAGTTTAAAGAAAGCGGCTCTTCTCTCGATTCTGATAAGTGAATTTACATTCACGATTAGAGCCTTAATTGTGCTTTCTGTTGGGGGGTTTATATTGACGGCTGGCTAGACAATTGCGAATAGACCCAGTCTAGTCTAGTGTCCTGGTCCTTTATTTGTTTTTGCATTTGTGTCATCTGCGTCTGAATAGCAAGCAAGGTTGTGAGCACATCTGCTAGTGTTATTGTTTCTGGAGGCCCAGTATGTTGCGGCGGTACCCGTGTGGTGGGTTGTGGCGTGTTTCTCCTACCAGCTGTTACCTGAGCATACGAGAACTGGGGTGTTACATTTAGTGCTGGTCGGGCTTGAACTATCGGGCGTTCTATTTTTCGTTGCTGTGAAAACTTTTTTCCTGTAGTTCGCGGAATTTAGGACAGCCTCGATAATTATCGGGGTGTCCCTCACCCTTACAAACTGCACACTTTAGAAGAGATCTGTCGTCTACCCTTTCTTTACCTAACGTGCATTGTTCTGCGCTGTGGTCCTGTCCGCATCTTACGCATCGATACTGCATTTCGCAGTTTGCTGCTGAGTGCCCGAACCTTTGGCAGCGAAGACATTGGATTATATCTCTGCCTTTTTTCAATTTGTCCCATGTGACAATTTGATGGTTCAGGATAGTGATTTTCCTAAGTCCACCAATTTTGCTACCGGGGCCCAGCTGCACCAGGAAGAATGGTAATTTACGATTCTCCCGTCTAGCCCTAGCTGTATTGAAAGGTTTTACCGCGATAAACTCAATATCATTACAGTTAAGCTCTCGTAGCATTTGTAATAGAACTTCTGGTTCTGTTTCAGGGTCAACGCCTTTTAGTAGAACCGTTATATTCTTTATTTCTTTCGGGGTGTACGTGTAAAATTCCGCGGTGGCCCTTTTTAGCACATTTTTCATTTTTTCGAAATCCTCAACCGAATTTGTCTGTATGGCAAACCTGTTCCCTATCAGTCTTTTAATTGAAAAATCTTCCCCAATAGAAAGCTTACATAGACTTACCAGTTCGTTACAGTCCATATCTGTAATGTTGATGGGTGGCATCTTCGATTTCCTTTTTGCTGCCTGTTGCTCTTGTTGTGGTTGTTGTTGTGTAATCTCTTGCGGTGGACATCTTTTTTGTTGGCTTGGCTTCTGTTGTGCACTTTGTTGCTGATTTTTCTGCTGCTGTTGTTTTACTATTAGCTGCTCCTTTTCAGCAAATTCCTTTTTCCTGCGTCGCTTCTCTGCTAAAGAAGGAAAGGGTACCAGAAATGACATGATCATTGGTACCAGAGGAACCAATTACATTTCTGGTGGCTTTCAGTCCCCTCAGATATCTACAGTTCTGTGGGATTTATGTTGACTAAACCTTGCGTCTCTGGAAGCTGTGGGTTTTTAAATCATCTTCATGTGTAGAAAAGGGAACATTGCCCTCTCTACGTATATAAAATATAACTAGGACGTTGGAAATTGATTTCAAATTCTGTAATTTGGCTTAATTCGGCACAATCTGTAAGTTGTTCAATGAGGCAATACAAAAGTTTAACCAGACTAGCAATGAACCGTAGAGTTGATTATCGGGAGCAAGGTATTTCCAATCCCAAAAAGTCACTGTTTTCCTACCTTTGGAAGTGTTATTATAGTTTTTCCAGTTTGTGGTACGATATATAGATGTGTTGCGTAAGATTATTACGGCTTACTATTACAATTTGTGCATTACATAGAATTTTCATTATTTACATATAAATTTCTGTTTTTTTTTTTTGAGGATTTTTCGTTGTCCTTATTTATTTATATAATTTTTCATGTAGTTTGTACGTAGAATTAAAAAAAAAATTTTAAATTTGTTTTGAGTTATACTAAAATTTTCTTAGGAGTCATTCATTGCAACATGTTTTGTAACTATATAAATGTTTGAAATTCTTATTTTAACGTTATTTCATATCGTAAGTTTCGTTTTTGTATTTTCGTTTTTTTTTTCTACATATATATATATATAATTATTTATTATTACAATATTTTTTGTTTGTTTGTTTATTTACTTAAGTTAGTGGTGGTTATTTTAAAACATGATATAAACTTATTTTATTAAGTGCGTTAATATTTGTCTTTATATATATTTATTTTTTGTGTTTTGTTTGTGTATTTTGGTTATTTAAAATGTACAATATTTACAAAATTATTTTCTTCGTATACAGTTATTTGAAAAGAAAATTTTGCAGGCAAATTTTAAATACATTATCGTGGTATTTTGGTACAGTGTTACTTTATGATTTTTGTAAGGGTTCACTATACGTATATACATTTATTTATTCCTTTTTTTGTAAGGTTATCTATACATATATACATTTACTTTCCTTCAACTTTTGTTTTTTTTCTTTGGAGTTTCTTATTTGTGATTGCCTAATCCACAAATGGTTTTATATTATTGTTGTGGTGTTTTAAATATTTAAAATCTTCGAGAAAAAGAGAATGTGTTTATTTACTTGTTTAAGTATATATATTTGAATATTAATCGGAAATCGATTTGCTTGGTTTTAAATTTTTGCTTAAATTTGTGGAAGACTTCCCACGATTTCTTCGGGTTTGGCTGTGTAACATAGTTCAAACTTCCGAGCGACAATATTGTGACGCATATGACAATCAGTACTGGAATCTTCGAGAAAGTCCGAAACAAAGTACTAGATTATTTTAGGAAGTACTGGAAAACTGGAATAGAACATTCAAGACTATGGAACGGACGGAAACGATACACCAAATCAGAATGAGGAAAAACGGTATAAATACGTCGCACACAGAGCGGAAGGATAAGTTATAAAAAGGAAGTGAAGCAGGCGATAAGAGAGAGTTATAAGTAAGACAGTGAAGCAAGCGATACGTCTCGAGTGAGAAGTAAGCAGTAAAAGACGCGATAAGTACGGAAGCGATAAGTAAAGAAATCGTTAAGTGTACGGTATAAGTAACGGTCGTATTACGGACTAATAAAGTGTTATATTAATTCAAAATCGATTTAACGGCTCTTATTTATTTTAAAATAATTAATCCAGCGAACCCTAAGCTCGCTACAATATGTTAAAAGAATAATAAAGTTTCGAGATTAAGATTTGAAACTTTCTATTATTCGTAAGTGGAGGTACGATTTTTTGGTCAGATTTTATTTTTAAAATCCATTTTAAAATTTGTATAATGGGAAAAACGAAAGAGAGAATGTGAACAAATGAATTTCTGAAATGAGGAATGTGTTCGAGTGCAATTTGGTTGTGACTGTTATCCACAAGCTTACTCTTTTCTAACGAGAAAATTAGTTGTTCTTCAGTCTTACATTTTGCTCGGACTCTTAGTACCGCAGGCTTACACTTTGCTGAAATTTCTTGTTTCTCGGGCTTACAATCAGCTGGGAGTTCTTGCTCCTCAGGCTTACATTTTGCCGGGACTCTTCGTTCCACTGATCCACATTTAACTGAAATTTCTTGTTCCTCGGGCTTCAGTTTGCTGGGAGTTCTTGCTCCTCAGGCTCACACTTTGCCGGTATTATATGTTTGTGCTCTATGAGCTTGGACGTGTTGTTGCTAGAAGTCGGAGCATTTAAGAATATAAAAGTAGCCGGAGGTTTTAGAAAAGTAAGTTCAGGGGTGTTTGTCGAATCATCAGATCCGGCCCGTAGACAAACGGATTCAGATGTTGACTGTTTGATAAGATCTTTGGTCGCTACTCCCTCTATTTGGGGGGCCTCTCGATCGGCCTGCCTCTGATTTTTATCGCTATTATCTCTAATGCCAATTTCATCCGTAGACGACACCCTGTAAGGGGAGGCATTTTCTACCTTCCTGTTTATATCATTAGCTTCTAACGTCGCTTGTTCAAATTTTCCCGTATTTCATTTCTCTGAATCAATTTTTATTAATTGTACCCTGTTCGTTTTGGTTAATACTCCACTTCTCCAAACGTTTGCGGTAGAAGTGGGCTGAGTTTTAAAATCATTTTTATTTGGTGGAGAGTCTTTTTGACTTCTGAAATGGGGCAGTCTCCTACATTCTGCTTGGGAATGATTAACTCTTTTGCAATAAGTGGATTCAATGCGATGAATCTCTGTCTTAATTTGTTGGGGAATAGCATTACAAACATTTTCATTTCGACGACATGTCACAGAAGTATGACCAGACCTATTGCACGATTGGCAAATTGTTGGTTGGCTATATTTGGATTTATTAGCAAATTTCAGTGTATTATTGCCTAGTCGTGGGTCCTGCTCGAGAGCGTAATTGATTGCTGCTCTATGGTACCGTTTCGCCGTCCGTAGGAACACTCCGGCACTTTTCTGCATTGCACAATGGCCTGCTTCACGCGGGAACATACAGGGCAAAGTCACTGATTGCTTTCAACCCGACGAAAGGCCAGGACGATCCTTGTCACTGTTAAATCCAAGTTGACATGCAGTCTCCACGTGACACCACTGGATAGCTACTTTGGCACCCGCCAAGTAGTGAACCAATGTATGCAGCGTCATCGTGAGAAGGGTTGACACAAGGCTAATAACCTCGCCCGTAAAAACAAATTATTATGGAAAATTTAACAGGACCGGATACACGACGACCACGGAAACGAAAATGGCTAAACGATTTAAGAATTTTCTTATGGAACGTCCGCTCACTATACAGAGCTCGAGCTGCACAGCAGCTAGCCGATGCCCTGTCCGAATATAAGGCTGACATAACAACATCGCAAGAAATAAGAAGGACAAAGAGTGGTGTTATTCAAAGAAACGAGTATGACATTTATTACAGCTGTCATGCGAAAGACCATGTGCTCGGGGTAGGCTTTCGAGTCAGCCAAAAACCGAAGCCTGTCATTATCTGCTTTAATGCAATGTGCGAGGCAAGTTTAACAACATAAGCCCCATAAACGTTCACGGACCTAGACAGGAGTTCCATGACTACGAAAAGGAAGAATACTATGAGAACGTCGAACGGGCCCTCAATACCTGCCCAAGATCAGCATCATCATCATCATCGTCATCGGCACTACAACCGGAATCCGGTCTTGGCCTTATTTAGCAAGTCTCAAGGGTTGTTAAATTTTCCATAATTTATTTTTACGGGCAAGGTTATTAGCCTTGCGTCAACCCTTCTCAGGATGTCGCTGCATGCATTGGTGGGCTGCCCAAGATACGATGTGAAAATCGTTCTTGGTGATTTGAATGCGAAAATAGGTCGGGAGCTGGTTTTCAGGCACTACGCAAGTTCCCATAGTTTGGATGAGAACACTAATGACAATGGACTACGAGTCATCGAACTGTTGGTCGTTGAGAGTACCAGGTTTCCGCGAAAAGATATCCACAAAATCACCTGGGTATCACCTGATGGAGCCACTCGCAACCAAAGTGACCACGTGTTGATAGATCGCCGCCACTCCTCGAGCCTAATGACGGTACGAGCGTACCGAGGTGCCAACGTCGACTCGGATCACTATCTTGTTGGTACAGTTTTCCGAGCGCGGATTGCCTCCCGGAGATGTATTGCATCCGCGGATCAGGTTCGGATGAACACGGCTGCCTTACGCAATGAGAATACCAGTAACACCTTTGGTCATGCGCTAGGACTCGACTGAGGGAGAGTAAGTCCTGGGGCCAGAATGCCGGGCGTAGAAGAGAAATGGACGCGCCTTAAGAATACTGTCATTAGTACTTCCAACTCCATCTTAGACAGTAGTCGTAGAAATCGGAGCGACTGGTTTGATGATGAGTGCAAACTAGCGAGTGAACGTAAGAATGCTGTATACCGGGCCAGAATGCCGGGCGTAGAAGAGAAATGGACACGCCTTAAGAATACTGTCATTAGTACTTCCAACTCCATCTTAGACAGTAGTTGTAGAAATCGGAGCGACTGGTTTGATGATGAGTGCAAACTAGCGAGTGAACGTAAGAATGCTGCATACCGGGCAATGCAGCAGTCTCATAGGATGCGGGTGTGCGAGGAGAAATACAAAGAGCTCAGAAGATCAGAGAGAAGACGTCGCAGATAAAAGAAAAATGCCTGGGAAAAAAACCTTGTCTGTGAAAAAGAGAAAAGTAGAGGTGAGGTCCGCACCAGGCGCGGAAGTTCTACCAAATAATCCGCAGTATGACCCGGCACACACCCAGCTGCACTTACTACAAGGATAAAGAGGGTAATCTGATCAGCGATCCTGAAAGCATTCGGGAGCGATGGGCAGTGCACTTCAATGAATTGCTAAATGGTCAGCTCACAGAAGAATTGGAGGTTCCACCAATGGAAAATCAAGACGAAATATTCCAGTCGCCAAGCATTGAGGTAACATTAAGACCCATAAGAGAGCTCAAATCAAATAAAGCCCCCGGAGCTGATGGTATACCTGCTGAGCTGATCAAACAAGGAAGGATAGCGTTACATCACGCAATTCATGAGATCGTGGTGCACGTATGGGAGCAAGAGGAGATGCTGGAAGATTGGCGTCGTGGAATAATTTGCCCCATACATAAGAAAGGAGATTCCACAGTGTGCAGCAACTATAGGGGTATAACATTGCTGAGTACTGCCCTTAGGATACTCTCCTCTATCCTACAAGACCGGATAGACCCATACGCTAAAGTCATCATTGGTCAATATCAGTGCGGCTTCATCCCAGTCAAATCAGCGATTGATCAGATATTCACCCTTAGGCAAGCGATGGAAAAATGTCAGGAATTTAAGATTCCATTATATCATCTATTTATAGACTTTAAGGCCGCCTATGACAGCATAGCCAGGGTAGAACTATATAATGCCATGAGAGAATTCGGCATTCCAAACAAATTGATATGACTTTGTAGGTTGAACAAGACCAACATAACTAGTCAAGTAAAAATAGCGGGATTGCTGTCCAAACCAATAAACATCTTTAATGGACTCCGACAGGGGGACGGTCTGGCCTGCTTCCTCTTCAACCTGGCGTTGGAGAAAGCAATCCGTGACTCTAGCGTTACAACAAGAGGGGGACTATTGTGGCATCTCTAACAGATACACACAATTCACAAGCAAAAGTAGTGCAGGACACCGAACGAAAATCGAATAAGAAGATACATCAGAACCGTATACCAAGCGATAACAAAAATAATTCACATCAGTGGAGTATAGTCGAGTTTAGAAATCAAATTCAAAACACGGTCAGTAGCCTGATGGGTAACGCTTAGGTAAAATTTTTTTCGTAATTCAAGCTGTCATAGCGTCAGTTCGAATCACACGATCTTCTTCACTATTATTTCAAACGCTATAATTGGCGACTACGACGTGATCTGTACACACAGCATACACTTTCCCATAGTAAGCATAACTTCACACACGGCCACGACTTCCGCATAGAGCACAGCCTCCGACGTTTTCTCGTTCTCTCGTTCGTCCGTCGTTCGCATACGAATCTGATCGTAATGAAGTTACTGCAGAGGGAGTGGTGTGGCATCTCTAACAGATACACAGAATTCACAAGCAAACATAGTGAAGGACACCGAACGAAAATCGAATAAGAAGATATATCAGAACCGCATACCAAGCGATAACAAAAATAATTCACATCAGTGGAGTATAGTCGAGTTTAGAAATCAAATTCTAAACACGGTCAGTAGCCTGATGGGTAACGCTTAGTTAAACCTTTTTTCGTGATTCAAGCTGTCATAGCGTCAGTTCGAATCACACGATCTTCTTCACTATTATTTCAAACGCTATACTATTGTCACCAAGTCCAGCCAGATACTTGGCTACGCAGATGGCATCGACATCAACGGTAGAACCGAATTGGTGGTACAGGAATCCTTCACCCAGATCGAGCAGGCGGCACAAAAACTGGGACTGTACATTAATGAGGGAAAAACTAACTACGTGGTGGCAACTTCTGCGAAGAGAAGACCTAACGTTGGTCAAACTATCAGGGTAGTGGAGCACGAATTTGAAGTACTGGAATCCTTTAATTACCTTGGGTCAATAGTATCAGCCGATAACAATATGGAAGAAGAAATACGCGAACGGCCGACAGAATCCAACAAAGTCTACTATGGTCTATCAAGGCTCTTTAAATCCCGAAAATTATCCACAACATCCAAGCTACTACTATACAAGACCATGGTCTTACCAGTACTCATGTATGGATCCGAGACCTGGGTGCTAAATAAAAGGCACTCTGAACTCTTAGCCGCGTTCGAGAAGAAGGTCTTAAGGAGAATTGTTGGCCCCGTATGTGAGGGAGGACGATTCCGGAGACGTGAGTTGTACGCAATCTATCTTAAAGCTAATATTGTAAGAACAATCAAGCTCGGTAGACTCCAGTACGCGGGACACCTAGCTCGAATGAGCGAAGAGGAGCCTGCCCGGAAAGTCCTTTGTGGCAGGATGTATGGAAGGAGACAGCGCGGTAGATCTTGTTTGCGATGGAGGGATGGCTTAGACCAGGACGCCCAGAGCCTGGGAGTGCCAAACTGTATGCTATCGGCTCGAGATCGGGACCGGTGGAGAGATTTGTTAAATAAGACCAAGACCGGACCCCGGTTGTAGTGCCGATGATGATGATGATGATGACTAAAACTTTTATTGTATTAACATTTTACACACGATTATCTCGAAACTAAATTAAAAACAAAAAAAAGTGCTCGTTCGAAAACTTTTTGATTTAACTCGCTGAAATATTGGGAGGTTTTTTGCTATTACATTATTGGAACCCAAAATATTTAGGATATCGTTGTAATGGAAGTTTCGCCTTGTGATGGATTTTAATTTAAGGGTATGGCAGAAGGAAGTATCGCCATGCAAGGGATTATGTTTACGTCAAGGGAAGAATCTAAATCTGGTTATGATATGTCTATGAACTAACTTCTCTAATGGTGCCGTATGAAGCGCAGCCCACTAAAAGTATATGGCAAAGTCGGCGGAGTTATGAATCAAAATCCGAAGTCTGGATATGATTGAATTTATTAGTAATTTGTCGGGCTATTAATACTCCCTATCATTCATTTAAATATTTACAAGTTGTTAGTCATTCATTCAGAAAAAATGCAATTTAACAAAAATTATTTCATTTTTCTTTCTAGTACCAGCTAAGCGTATAGTGTAAGAACAATGACACGAGTGGACCTATTTAATAATCAATTATTGCCAGCACTGAGTGAATGACATGTGGCACCTCAAACCATAAGTGGAGCAATTCATTGCTGTGACTCAATGAAAAGAGTCGACCTTGAATGCTTGCCGGCACCGAATGAAAGATACATGATACTTGCAAATCGTGACTGGGGCAATTGATTTATTTTATTTATTTTGCATGGTCATCTTGTGGGTATGTTGTTACACTACATCGTGTAAATAAATTATTTCATAGTCGAACATTCGAAAATATTGTTTTTAATTTTAAACTTTTTTATAGTTCCTTAAGTTTAACTGTGGGGAGGAAGTATGTACCTGCATGGGTACTCCGTTCCCTTCCTCCGCCAACATCTGATTACTGTCGTCCATTTCGCCGCCGTAAACTAAAGTGTTCGTCGAGAAAGAGGAAGAACACCCAAACACTCAGGAACCAAATAAAATGAAACACGGTTTGGTTGTCTGTATAAAAGGTTCTGTTATTTAATTTAACTGTTACAACTGGTTCACAATTATTTAACTTGAAAACAGATTCTAATTACGCTTACGATGCCACGGATGCACCAAAAAAGAATGTATGAAAGAGTACTCTACTTGAATGGCCTTATACGGTGGGGGGGGGGGGGGGGGGGGGGGCACAAGAAAAATTGTTTTTTATTTTTGACGCGCTCGACTCTAACTCTTCGTTTCACACCGTACCGGCGCCGGTACGGTGGATGGCGGAGCGACCGTCTCCGTCAGTGGATGAGATTTGACTCAACGATATTTATCTCGTGCCGAGATCACTCGCTAATCTTGATGATGGTGGTATGTGTGCATGGTCCTTTCATGGATGAAAAACGAACCTAGAACAAAGAAAGAGAATAAAGAGCATTCATGGGATACGATTTCGGTAAAGCAAACAAAACCGAAATCGTCGGATGCATGTGCGTCGCAGCTAAACAAAGAGACAACGTTTTAGCTAGGTTACTGGGAAATGGTGTTTATGGCATCGCTAGTAAGGGTACGTATTGAATTCCTATTTGCATTGTTTATGCAGTAGGATTAAATTGATGCCAAGAGACGCGGGATGCGTATTTGCTTTGGTTTGCACATTGTGCGAGTCAGAGGATTTTATTGCTGGGAGAAAAGGTCGCCAGCCAATGTATACATATAGAAATTTATCGTAAATATGAATGAAACTGGGGATAGGCGACGCAATGATAATTATCCCTGGCTGGAATGATTACATGATATGTGAACCGGGGTTTTTCTTTTCAGGATAAGTTATGATAAGAAAAGTAAGAACTCTTACAGGGGGTTTGTAAGCGAAGGAATGTTTGAAAAGGTAAGAATTTTTTTGCAGAAGCTCTACGATTATAGCTTTGCTCCAATTAATGCGTGTAGCATTTTCAGTGCTTAATGCGATTGCATTAGCAAAAGCGTATGCTTCTAGGGATGAGGTAATGGGGGTTTTTAGGTAATTGTACCGTGGGGTTTAGCGGGACCGCCACATAACCTTTCCCACACACGTACCACAGTTGAAAGCCAGTTCTGTTTTAGATTAAAGGAATACTATATAATGCGGCCATTTTGTTTTGAAAGAACAAGATGTTTTTCAACATTTGAAAGTTGTTATAAAATAATGTCAACATTTCAAAAATATGCGACTATGCTGTAGGCTTTTCAAATATTTATTAAAAGTGACTAATTGCAGGGCGCTCAAAAGATTCGCCTCCCGTAAGTGCGTCTATTTTCTTAATATAATTTTCGCGTCCTAAGGTAATTAACAATACTCTCGAAGTCGAAAGTAACCACCCCAAATAACATAGAATTAATTCGAAGCTTTACAACAAATCGAAATACTACTGAATGCCCACGAGAAAACCGCCGGGAAATATTTAGTTTAAAGTCTATTTGTATATAGCGCCGATATAATTTAATAAACCTTACTATTTAAGTTTCTTGATATTTAAAGAATGTTACAACTCTTTACTCCTTTTTGAATACAGCTCAAAGCAATAATAAATTACTAGGCAACCATCAATTAAACTAAACAATTTGCCATTTCACAAACCACCCCATTGGCCCGCCTTCCGTAAGAGCGCTTTATCAAACCTAAGAGCAAGCAGTAAATCGTAAAGAATTCACACATAAGAAAGCAAACGGAAATATTCGTTCGTATAATGATGCGATCATACGCGTATAAAAGATACCCTCGCATACCCGTCGGGGGTTTGGGACGTTTCCTTGCACACCAAAACAACTGAAAAGTAGGCAATTTGTATCCATTAAGCGCTATCGCAGTAACGCTAAAAAGGCATTCATAAAATTTCTCCTCATTAACATTTTTCCACACGCAAAAAGGATTAGAACGGAGAATGCAGACCACACCTGCTGGCTGTCGGACGAGGTCCTTCAGCAGAATACTGAATTAATTTTCCAAGTTTCGTTGTTAGCTGTGCACACAAAACGTTTTCACTGTGAATGTGATTTGCATATCCGTGTGCGGGACCCCAGGACTTGCCGCTTGGATATATGGAGTCCAGCATTTATTTTAGTAATTTTAACGAGCATGGTAATTAGCAGTTCGGACTTTGTTTTACCAGGCACAATGGTTATCGTGATTGGCGTGGAGACCTTACGCATGTTCAAGTGCGAAACGAACTCCTTATCTCGGCCGGGAGGTATTTTCGGGAAAACGGGGCTAAATGTAATTTATTCAACTCTGACATGGCTGTTTGGGCGGCACGACAAACCGTTATGACTTTGTTGGCATTTTAGTGGTCAAATTCAAAGGGGTTAGATAATATCAAGTAAATACCCTCGTTGAGTAGACACTTAGAATTCCCAGAGGGATAACAAATATTCGGTTGAATATGTTATGCATTCCTGAAGATTTTATTTTTTTACACTAACCCACACAAAAGGGGATTTTGGACTACCCTTAAATGTCAGTGCACAGTGCGAACGGATGGAGAGGAAGTGGATAAGGAAAGGAGGCATCGATGTACATTGGTCTTAAGTGCCTGGACATTACAACGACGAGAAAACACATGATCAGGTAGAGCATCCCACATTCGTGTGGTTCGGCTAAAGAATGACTCTCTATGTTTATTAGTGCGCATGAAGTTGACTTTCAACGTGACTCATAGATTGGCGGGTATCACGGGAAAATGTCTGAAGAAGCGGAACACATTGAGCAAATTCAGTTGAGCAACGGCTGTGGTAATACCTATAGAAAAAAAAAACAGGCATGATACGTTTTCTTTTATACTAACGTACGCACAAAAGGGGATTTAGAAGTACCCTTAAATGTCAGAGCCCAGTGTGAGCGGATGGATAGGAAGTGGATAAGGAAAGGAGGTATCGATGTATATTGGTCTTGAATGTCTGGACATTACAACGACGAGGAAACACACGATCAGGTAGCACATTCCTCATTCGTGCGATTCGGCTAAAGAATGACTCTCTATCTGTATTTGCGCGCATGAAGTTGACTTTCAATGTGAACTGATGCACATTCACAGATTGACGTGTATCGCGATTCAACTTTGGTTGAGCAACGACCTTAGTAATACCTATAGAAAAGACACATGCATGATACGTTGCGCTATGTCCTAACGACGAAATTGATCGATTTACAGCTGGGTCCCCAATAAGATTCATTGTTCGTATTTGCATCCTATCGAGCACGTACAGTGCAGTTTTGGATGCGCCTGACCAAATATGGGAGTTGAACTTCATTTTGGGACGAATATACGCCTTGAAAATAATGGCCAGGTTGGGTGGAGTGAAGCATCTTTTGCTTCTCTTAAGGAACCCCATACACTTGGCTGCACATTTCGCAATTTCAAATATGTGCTCATTCCCATTAAGAGTCGGATTAATTCGTGTCGAGGATTGATAGTTCCTTGGCTTCGTCGATGTAAGTGCCGTTCATCGACAGTATATTTACTTTGTGGTTCGCCTTTGACGACAAGAGACAGCACTAAGTTTTTAAGGCATTGAATTGTACTCGTTTAGATAATCCCCATTGATATATCTTGTTGAGGTCGGAATTCAATGTATTAAGCATAACCTGCTGATTGGTAATGAAGAGTTTGGTCGGGAAGGTGCGTATGAGTATGAGAAACTCAACGTAGCATCATCAGCAAACGATTGAATTGGGTTGTGGGTGATGGACAAGAGATCATTTATAAAGGTGAATAAGAGAGCGGGTGAGAATACAAGAACCTTGGGGATGGCCTGCATTAATTTGATGGGATGTAGATTTGGCACCATCAAGAACCACTTGCATTGAACGGCCAGAAAGATAGTCTCTTATCCATCGGGTCAGGAAATTGTCCAGTCCACAGGAGTGCAATTTTGACAAACGGTCTGGCTCAGTCGAACGCTTTTGAAATATTCAATGCTTTCACCGAGGTGGTGGATGGAATGGATTCACTCTTCGGTGAGGTAGGCCATCAAATCTCCCATGGACCTGTTGCCACAAAAGCCATATTGGCGGTAAATGAGGAGGTCATTTGATTCCAGATATTTCGAAAGTTGACGGTTAATGAGTGATTCAATTACCTTTCAAAGAATAGAAGTTAGTGCTATGGGTCGATAAGAAGAGAGGGAGGTTTTGTCACCTTTTTGGGAATTGGGTGAATGTTCGTTGACTTCCATCTATTTGGGAAACGACCAGTAGAAGAAGACAAAATGAAAGAGTTTCCACAATGGTATAGCGAGTGAAAAAAAACATTGGTTAGATGAGAGTGTGGGGGGTTCAAAGTATTGCACCTAACACGGGCACTAATTTCACTAAAATCCCCAACGATTGCTCAAAGAGAATAGTTCACAAAGTAAATCCAAGCGGAAAATAAAAGTTTTGTTGTCTTCGTTTAATTTTATTAGTTGATATGATCCTTTACTTTAATTTCACTTAGAACTTAATATTAATCTTATTAAATAGTTTTTACATAAATCTTGTACGAGATGTAACACTTCGCTTTCTTCTACCGTATGACCGCAATAATTAAAAATGTTACTTGACTCCGGCGGCGGTTGAAATTCGATGCAGCATGTGTCCACGCAGCGGTGGATGGAAAATGACTTGATTAAAAATTGAAGAAATTAAGGTTAGGCCCTAGCGGCGGCGTGACTGATCGCGATGATGATTCAATGGTGACTGATACAAATTAGGGATGAAATTTTAATTTTGAATTCGCACGGCTATTAGCCAATGATCATCGCACTCTCTCATGAATCTTTTCAGTTGCACGTCTCAGTGAGGTGATTAATACTTGCACATCATTCGACTGTCGCTGGACATGCGAAGGAAGAAAAGAACAAAAAAGAGAGCGCAATAACCTCGGGTTGGGCTTAGCTTGTGCACTTGTATCAAATGCAGTTTCTGAGGATGACCTACTGTCCTAGTGCGATGGCTGTGGTGATCTCAGAGTGCATTGACCTGTAGGGAGACAGAATTATTGAGGAGAGGAAAATTTAGCTGGTGCTATTCACCCGTGAAAAGAGATCCTTGATCCCAAGCGAATAGATGGTCTGGGAAAAGTCGAAGTGACTCTACTTTGGCTAGGGTATTTTATCGTGGGAACTAAACTCGAATAATTTGGAATTACCCCAGCCGTTGCATGATTATGCAACAGCGTCGTTTGATTCGACTTGCTGTTGCTAACAACTTGGATTGAAATTTCCGGTGGAAATCTCATGGTTAGAGGACTGGAGTTGCCGTATGGCAGAAAAGGTAGCTGAATTCAATTACGCAATACTTGCACAGAATAATTAATTCAGCTATGCGTCCGTTATTGCATCATGCTTTTCAGGTGATTAGGTAAGTGGGAGAAATTGGGGTTGGTTTGACACGCAGTTGGGGGTCCAAATTAGGCGGAATTAGTGGGTTGGTTCTCCATGTATTTAGAGAACCCTCACAAGAGTACTGAACCTTGGGGAACAACTGCATTAATTTGATGGGAGGCAGATTTGACACCATCAAGAACCACTTGCATTGAACGGCCAGAAAGATAGTCTCTTATCCATTGGATCAAGGAATTGTCCACTCCATATGAATGTAATTTTGATGAAAGGGCTGGATGCCAAACTCTGTCGAGGGCCTTCGATATATTCGGTGGAACAACCTTGCTTTCTCCGAAGCAGTGGATGAAATGGCTCCACTTTTCGGTAAGGTACGCCATCAAATCTCCTGTGGATCTGTTGCAACGAAAGCCATACTGGCGGTCATTGAGGAGGCGATTTGATTCCAGATATTTCGAAAGTTGACGGTTAACCAGTGATTCCATTCCCTTCGAGAGAATAGAAGTTAATGCTATGGGTCGATAAGAAGAGAGAGATGATTTGTCGCCATTTTTGGGAATTGGCTGAATGTTCGCTGACTTCCATCTATTTGGGAAACGACCAGTAGAAGAAGACAAAATGAAAGAGTTTCCGCATTGGTATAGCGAGTGAAAAAAATCATCTCTCCGAGAGAATTGGGGGAACGCCATTCGGACCAGAGGATTTGTTTGCGTTTAGCTCCTTGAGTGCGGGAGCGACAATACGCATTCAAAAGTGAATCTGGCTCATGGTGTGCTGCTTATGCTCAAGTTTCAGCGGGACCGATGTAGTGTCACCCAGCGTTGAGTTGTCTGCAAAATGTGCAGTAATTAGATTCGCCTACTCTGTTGCACTGTTGTCTGGTCTGTCATCGACTATAAGCGAAGGAATGGATGGGGTATCCGAGTTTTGAATGTTTTTCATGAATGTCCAGAAGCTTGTACTATTTGTTGGAGAGTGTAGTACTTTCTGTCTCACTCTCTGGTCATGCAAGAATTTTGCGCGTTGAATATACGCATTGTAGTCCTAGCTCTCGTGAATGTTTTCCGGTTTTCCTAAGTGTTGTTTGATTTATACAACTGGAAGCTCAATTCTTTAACCTTAATTGCTTCTCTGCACCCGGAATCGAATCACATATTTTTCTTGGGTTTAATGCTATTTATCCTGTGTGGAATAAAGGTTCGTTAACATCGTTGTTGAGAAAAAATAACGACAAATTTAACTTCCCAAAAAAATCGTTTAGACTTTCCCAGTTGGCTTTCTCGTAGAACTATACTGTTCTTTTGGGAATTTTCCTGTTAACGTTGCTGTTAGTTAGAACAAATTTAGATGATACGACAAAGTTGTTTGAAGTGCCTAAGGGCGACGAAACTTCAATTGTGTATTTGTTCGAGTGGGAGGTGCGAAACAGGTCCATTGTGATGGCGGAATGGCCATATCTGGTACCCGTGTTGTCTCATTGACGAGTTGAGTTAAACTATTCGGTGATGGTAAATATACTCTCAGCTAAGGATATATTTTTACTTACCACAAGAGAAACGTAAAGTCTCTCTTTGTGGAATGGAAAACCAGATCTCGTAATGAAGATCATGTTGAATGCATGTATGGGTGCTCGTACAGATCACAGTGTTTATCGATGCATTTGAGCAAAGGATAAACGAAACCTGAAACGAGGGAAAAATAACAAAGGGAGAAGCGACCTAAGGCATCGGCCTGTAATGAGGGTCGGCTAAATAAGTAAGCTGCAACTCATTAGGCGTGAAATGCATTTGGGGTACATCATACAGTTTGTATATCGTATCTTTGGTCGTTGTAAGAAATAGATTCTTTATTTGCATTTGTTGATGCTATTGAATTCAATCCGGCGGCTATGCGCGGAGTTGATGATTGTTTGGAGATTCAGACAAAGGAGCATTTCGGGGTATAGTGCTTGCAGCTGTATCAATAGCTGCAAGTTATTGCGAAGCAATTTAGATGGTTACACAATGACGGTTTGTATAATATTTATGCCAATTGTATATGGCATCTAAGGCAACTCAAGGGTCGTATTCTAGTGTGAGTATTTACACTAAACAAGAATTCGGTTCTAGGTCGCTAATGCAGAGATGCATTGATGCATGCATGAATGCCCTTGTGGGAGAAATTCTTTACAGGAATTCCTAGATAATGCCTTGAAAGCATTAATTGCCCTTGAGAAGGGAAATGTTTCAAGTATGCTGGTGATTGAAGTGCAAATATGGGGAGGCTGGAATTTGCCTGGCAACCGAAGGTGCCGAATAGGTTTTGTATTTATGATATTTGGAACAGAATTCTTATAGAGAATTTTGAATTCGAATAAATGAATGATGATAAGAATTCTCTTCCAGGAGCTTTTAGCTAAATACATTTGGTAAATTTGTTGCGTGAAGGATTTACAGGTGCTAATGCATTAGCAGAAACTTATGAAGGCTGGGTTGTAGTTATGGGGGTTCTTCTGGTAAGTGGACAGTGGGGTTTGGCGGAACCGCCACAAGCTATATCGCAAACCTACAATAGTGAGAGTAATCAGGTCGCGAAGGGCCGGGACATGTGGCACGAATGGGCAACGATAGGACCGTGAGTAGAATTCTTGACGGTAAGCCCACGGGAAAGAGACCGGCAGGACGGCGGCGACGGAGATGGGAGGACAATATTAGGTTTGGCCTTGAGCAGATCAGATCGAAATGTCAACCGTGGAAGGAGAGCGCACGTTAAATATGACGTTTGGGTAAACGAGAGTTTTCGAACAGTTACATAGATTACAATAAAAGACATAAATAAGGAACAAGAAAAGAAGAAAAAGAAAACAAAAGGACTATTTGATGTAAAATAATGTTGTTGCTGATGCCCCGGTCTTCCAAACAATGTTCTTGATAGCTCCATTTAACTCCCCTCCGTTAACGTACAGACTCCTTAAGACTGTAGTGCTCTAAAAAGCCCTACCACCCTTTTCCCCATCCATACATCCTAATCCCAGAAATCCTGCACCAAAACATTAAATCCTATCAAAATCCTGAAAAATCAAAACTAAATCCAAAATTCGCAATAAACGAATCAAAATATTCGTTTATCGCTTTGCATTTGCCCCTACGGCATAATTTAATCAAAAAACCTAAACTAAAATCAAAATTCGCAATAAACGAATTAAATATTCGTTTATAGCTTTGCATTTGCCCCACGGCATAATCTCAATTCAAAATCCAGAAATACATTTCAATCTGGTAATTTCCCTAGAAAATTAAACAAACCAAATCCGTGGCAAATCACACCAGATGTGATTATAATACCATTTCAAATCCTCATATGCAAATAGATTGATGAAGATTCAGAAAACTGAATCTTATCTAAAACAAACATTGAGCATCGCACGAAATGTATTGAAAATCGAGATTGTTGCACGAAAATGTGTATCTTTGGGATACAATTTTCGATTCTTTTTCCTTTATAAAGGAATAGTATAGTGATCTCCGGGCAGCAGTCTAAATTCGTCTTTTGTCCCTGGAGGAAGTGTAGTGTTCTACGAACGCACAATTCCGCGCAGGTAAGGTTCCTACCTTCAAAGAACTTACTTACCTGATAACGCAGCGCACGTGCCCACAGACGCGTTCCCGAAAGTCCCACCATAGGGCCTGCAACTCGCAGCCAACGTTGAGACCGACACCAAAAAGCAAGGAACTGAACGTCCCCAAAGCTTTTTAGGTCAAGCTCAACAATTATAACTCATCATACCTGAAACAAAGGTATAAACATGCATGCGTTCTATTCCTAAAAAAAGAAAAAACAATTCCCAAAATGCCATACATGCTGCCTGCGCCCAGGAACATCTCATCGAACCGGCAATTCCGAAATTCGATACAAAAGAATTGCTATCATCAAAGAATGAACCGATCAACGGATGCACGTGCGGGTAATCTAATGCAAGGACCAACCAAATCTGTTGAACAACAGAAGGCAGCCACGACCTATCGCAATCGAATATATCTCAACGAGATATCCGATAATTTATGAGGAGTTAAGCCAACAGAGGCAATACTCCGGTCCCACGGCCACGCTAGAATTTCGCACCGTTAATGGATTTCGATTCCGGGTACCAAGTTCAAATAAGACCCACGGACTGCACGTCAAAACAATCGCCGAATATCTCTGGTCTGGGCGCCAGATGTTCTGTGCAAACAGAAGGCCGTGGAAATGAAATTCTATCAGCGATAATAATGATGTATGCAAAGATGACTTTCCCCTTTCAGGAAACTACAAAATATCCCGGGAGATGTGATAACATGCTGCTAAAAGAAATTCGGAAGTTCTGTTAGCAGAGCAAATAGGGAATATTTTCCGGATAGATACAGATACCAGTTTGAATCTGGGTATCTGTGTGAGCAGGATATTGTTGGGGTTTGAGATAGTCAGTCAGATTTCGCTCGTCAGCGCGACGAGGAGATTAATTTTGAGAGTCAAAGGAGCAGAGAGTGCATTTCGAGGTAGGAAAGTGAAAATAACGTTGAGTGTTGAACGTATGTGCGGTGTTGCGAAGCGCTTCAAAATCGAAACAGACACAAAGAAAATCAAAGCGTTAACAAAACATCAAATAAACATCAAACTTATTAAAACAAAACAAAACATTTCTCGGAGTTTCATTTGTGTGCTGAACTAAGTTTTCGTGTGTCGCTGTGAACATGTTCGGCGGAGCACTCTAACGTAAGTAGCCATTGACATTCCATACTAATAGGCCAACATTCGTCAAAGTCCTATCCGTTAAATACATATCCGCCAAAGAAGTACCCCAGGTTAATCTTCGAGGAAATAAATTAAATCCATTCCAAAAGGAAAAAAAGACGCGTTTTCATTTTATGGACGACGAATAGCTAAACATCACCTGGCCCCCACGGAAGACCAAGTGAAGGCTAAGGACGAAGGCCAAAACCAAGGACGTTGCTCTTCCCTTTGAACTCAGAGGAAGCACGGCAACGAACCCTGTTGCGGGACAGGTTTCCAGAAGCTATTTTAAGAGATCACTTAGTCCTTTTAAGGACTAAGAAACACGCTTCCTGAAACCAAGAACACAACAAGACAAACGGTAAGGTAACCAATTTGGGATTTATTATCCCAGACTTCTCGCAACAAATATTTGTTAAACACGTCCTGTAGTTCAGCTTCTATTAGTTGTAAATGATGCTGTTCCATTTTTAATCGCTCCAGTTCTATAGACATCTCATGTATTTTAGCTTGAACAAAAAGTTCTTCTCAGCTTGCTTGATAATAGACTTCAAAAGGTTTTGAGCGCCTACAGCACGAATTTTTCCTTCTCAACGTCAATGGAAAAAAAATCATGAATAACTTTAGAAAACCTTCAGAAAACGGTTTAAAGTCTTGCAGCGTTGTTACAAATTCAACTCATTCCTCGCACTTGATTTGTGTCGGAAACAATACTTAAATCCTGCAGCCGTAGCTGATAGATGCCGCATTTATATTACAAATTATTAACAATTTATTTTATCTATTTAGTTCAAATTGTTTCTTTTTTTGACAACATTATAATAGCTTAATATTATAAGTAGTTAATCGCATTAACCTTTTTTTAAAAAAAAAAAGGAATATTGATTTTATTATTATTTAAATGAATATATTATCATTCTTTAATTGAATTTCCTAAAAATAAAAATATTTCTTAAAAAGCAAAATGTAAAACAATCAAAACTCATGAGTATAGGTCAAAGACAATGTAGATAATGAGGAGGACCACACAATTGGAATGGAATAAACTTAACAAAATCTGACTAGAAATATAATAAAATAGGAGAGTGCAAAGCAAACTACCAAACATAGATTACCACAAAGCTTGCTAGCTTGGTTATCGATCGCATGGATAGAAAATGATGACGGGTTAAAAAGTATCACCATTTTCCGTACACCCACTCCTTATGGTTTACACTTTACATTCTAACCCTCTAATAGAATATGATCGGTGTTATCAAATCGTCCCATTTAAAGACTTTTATCCCGTGCCGTGTTCATGATCTTTTATCCAGCCACCTTCGTGTCCTCGATTTCGATCATTATTTATTTTAGTTTTTATCACCTTATCTTGAAAGGCTTTCGTACCTAATTAACCACCCAGCTAACCAACACACATATATACCCATAGATATCCAACAATAAGCTTCGTACCATACTGTTCCCTCTACAACACTTTTTTTATTCTCCTTTTTGAGATCCTCTTCACTGATAAGGTACAAAACGCCAGGCGTTAATTGGTCCTCCCATACCTGCCTACACATCCAGATCACGATTTATACATCCATTCTCAGTATTTATCAAACATCTTAAAACGAGCGATTTTCCATTATGTATTCCCCTTGCGCTACACCAATCCCGAGATACTTCGATACGAACAAGATAAGCCGCGCGTCCATATATCTCAGAACACATGCCTCACCGTGTATCACCTTTTATCAAATTAGCCGGGCAAACGTTCAGGACGAAAGTTATTACCCCAATTCATATCAGACTTACATGTAAAGTGAATTTAAAATTTAAATAAAAAACCGACCGACCAATCCTTGGGGCCTTAGTCGTGCGGGTCGTAGTATACGCGGATATCATCACGCGTCCCAATCGTTCATCTTCCCACTCGACCGGATATTTATGTGCGGCATTTAACTAAATTCTCATTCTATTGCTCAATTATGTCAGATACGGTCCTGGATGGTCCCCCGAAGTCGCCGCGACGATTAAAACCCGATGAAGGGGCTCTCGCCAGTGTTGAAGGCAATTAAATTTGTAACGAAAACGATGAAGAGGAGATCAAGAAACACCTAGCGTAAGAGGTATCTTAAGTGCTTTGGTCGTTGCCGACTATACCACCATCGGTCGCACCCGAACATCATGTGGCGTACGGTTTGTGTATAGTGTCGGTTGCGGTGCACAAGAAAAGACGGTCCCTGGTGTAAATCTTCTTCAAATGAGTGACTAAACGATCCGACAACAGACTCTACTAAATAATTTAAGGTTATGTGCCACGAGAGGTTAGCAATGTAGCCAACCGGTCTCTGATCTTGTAGCCTCGACTGGACTGTGTGGCCGATGTCCAACTTCGTATAATGGTCAGTCTAAATGAACAATCCTTTTAATTTGCTTGTTTCTAAATTTGTAATCTGTTCCTTGTGCTGTTGATGACGTTGTGATGATTAGCGAAGCTTCGAGGCTATGCGATGCCCAGGGAACAGCAAGGCAAAAGTCAAGGATTGATTGTTGGTGTTTATCTATAGAGCGGTGTAATTGCAGAAATAGTAATGAAAGCCGAGAAGGAAATGGCGACCCGGGTGATATTCTTACAAGTAACTTAACAGAAGGAAAAAACGGAACTCATCGTAACGTCAATGAGAACCGTCTTTACATTTATTCGTGTATGTTTGACAGATATTTTTTGATTGTGGATCACAGCCCGACTCTAAAATTGGGACCTGGTTTTAGTCTTCAGTGGCCGACCTTACCAAAGGTTCCGATCTTGAACCGATACTAATCAATTTGTTGCCATAATGGTTCTGATTAATGATATGCCGCCAACAAAGGTGAAACCTTATCCATTGTCGCTTATCAAAAATCTTACTCCAAAGGAATTTCTTGGCAGATTTGTCGGCTGCGGCGTTCGTAACTTTCATCATTATATGACTTCAAAAACATCCTTTCTTACACTTTATGTGCTTCCAATTCTTCCAGAGAATCTTCTCGCTCGAAAAGAGTATACTTGGACTCGTATACTTGCACAAGGGTTCGAAAGCGCCCTCCATAGGGTGAGCGGATTGACCCAAATGACAATAACTGTGGACTGTTACGTTGTCGTCTTTCCTCAAACTAGATATTTCTTCGCAAGCGGGTTTGGTAGTGAGCCCTAAAAGGTCCATTTGTTATAAACGGTTGTGAGTCCTAAACGCTGCATCTGTTATTAACGTGCCGTCTGATCCTAGATTCTGTTCAAGCGCGGCATACTTTAGGAAGAACAATGTTTTTATGGTCAAATTTTGACGTATATAAAATAGTGATAATACTTCTAATTGGTATCTCAATGATCTTAGCTATCTCGCGCACTTTGGCTTTTCGATTTCCCATCAAGGTTTTCAGGACTTACTTGATGTTTTCTGAAGTCGCTACTTCTTTTGGATACCCTGAGTGCTCCGCCTCATCGGTGTTTGCACGAGAGAAATTGTCAAGATGTGTTTGAAGCAGTGTAGAATCACGTAGTGATATGATAGTCTTATAGAATTTTGTGTAGTCAGCATAGAGAGACACACAGAAGTGCATGATGACGAATGTAATTGCGGTATTCCTTTGAAATAAATTGTCCATGCGTGGTTTATTACTCCTCATGATTACCTTAGTCGGAGTGATTCGATATTGCTTACTTGATCTTCAGTGGAGGCGTCTAGTATGGATTGCATCCTATTGCAGGCAGAGTGTAGTTTTCGTTAATTGTTTACTTTTCTGTTCCTAAATTGATCCTTTCCGTAAAGAAAACCCGTTTGCCGCTGGCTCAAGGAGAAATCGTCAGGATTGTTTCTTGGCCGCTTTGTTATCGCATTATGTCGTACGTGGCCACTTTTGTTTTGTCGAACAAATTTCGTTTATGATGCTGTGTCTTTCAATAGCCGTACAGGTATCTATGGTTGGTAGAGGAATGAGGCCCACGTGTATGTGGATACGAGCGGCGGAGGACACTAGGTTATATGGTCCCTTTTTGCTGGGCGAAGTGGTATTCCTCCTAACACGTATTTTTGTGGAGTCGGTAGAATCGCCACAAATCCGTGTGCCGTCAACAGAATGGAGTGAGAAAATTCTATGGAGCGTGGGTGTGTGAGAAAATACTATGGAACGATAGATATCCAATAAATGGAGTGCCTCCACTTTTCGGTAAGATACGCCATCAGATCTGCTGTGGACCCGATAGAAAGTTGGAAATGATTTGTCGTCGTTACTGGGAATTAGTTGAGTATTGGACTTAATCTAACAGAAGCTGTGGATTTACTTCTGAGTAGTAAACATTACTAACTTGCTTCTCGATATTTATAGAATATTTAACCATAAACAGGAGCTGCTAAGGTTAGTTCTCAAGACAGTATAAAATATCTTCGGGTCATTTCATCACCAACATCATCATCATCGGCACTACAGCCGGGATCCGGTCTTGGCCTTGTGGGGGTACGTAGTCGGTGTGCCAGCACGGGAACTGGTTCACTACTACTCGACGACACGTTCACCGGATGAAACACTGAATATCGAAGTAAAACGATCACCAGAGAAAAAATAAAACACACAGAATATTGTTTAGTATAAACGATTTTTATTTTATTGTTCGACACTAACATGTTTTTAATAATACTATTTAGGTTACACAACTTCACGTTAATACTTAGATTTAACGGATAACTTAACATGGAAAAATACACTAAAACTTCCCCGAGTGGGAATAAAAGAACACACACACAAACGCGCTTGATTTTACTTGTACTTTGTGGTGCACTCCGCGGATGGTAAAGACTCGACTCTAATGGCGACACACTCAGGGGTGGGCGCCGAAAAGTTTTTCACATTAATGATGCATGTAAGTTGTAAAGAATTCTTTCAAAGAATTTTGACGATGCATTGGATGCATTAATGTTAATGAATTTTTACAGGAAATTTTAGGTAATGCATTAGGTGCATTAAATGTCCTTGATGAAGGAAACGTTTGCAGGTGTGCAAAGGGAGTTGGGTTGGAATTCTGGTTGGTTCTTTGCGTAAGATTAGAGAACCCCCACAGCCCTATTTAGCAAGTCTCTCTGCCGGTATCTGTTCCATATCCGAGATATTAAATTGTCCATAATAATTTGTTTTTCCGGGCAAGGTTATTAGCTTTGCGCCAACCTTTTTCAGAATGTCGTTGCATGCATTGGTTCACTACTTGGCGGCTGCCAAAGTGGCTATCCAGGGGTGTCACGTGGAGACTGCATGTCAAAAGCAATCAGAGACTTTGCCGTGTATGTTCGCTCTTATCCCCCCTTTCGGGTCATTTATACCCAAAAAATGAATTCCATTAAACACGTGACCTACATCAGGCAACTCCACAACACATTGAAGTGAAGTAACAGAGTCGATACCAAAGTCAAACTTATCAACTATAAGCAACTAATCCGGTCTGGAATATCGTGCGCTTTTCCCATTGCGTATCTTCGGTCCAAGTGGCCTCAAGATATGCATCAACTCTTCTACTTTTTACTTCTATACTTCCATCGCTCCCATCGATGCACACTTGTTAGCATAAAGATCCTTGAGAGCATTAAGAACAGCGAAGACCCGCTTGACCGACTTCTAGACCCTTCTTCCGGAATGACTTCCTCTTCCCATATTATTTTAACCAGTTGGTGTATAGCGTTAAGCAAGGATAGTGAAGAAGGTGAATTGAACACACGATGAAACGATTGAAAAGCGAAGCAGTGAAGCATCAGACTACTGACCGTGTTTTAAATTTGATTTCCAAACTCGAGTATATTCCACTGGTGTGAATTATTTTTATTTATCGCTTGGTATACGGTTCTGATGTATTTTTCTTATTCGATTTTTTTCGTTCGGTGTTCTTCACTATTTTTGCTTGCTTGTGAATTGTGTGTATCTGTTAGAATCGCTACAGGTGGATCTTTCGAGCGGTTGCCCCTCCTCCATGCTTCACAAGCTCTGCCGGTATGCAATCGATTCCGGGGGCCTTGTTGTTTTTCAGTCGATTTATCGCGTCTACAACTTCGTCGAAAGAGGGCTCTGGGATCTGGGGCTCGGCTGTATGTAAGTCTGGTGCGTTTATTTGTGGTTGATGGGTGTGCACATTGAGCAGGTTTTCAAAGTACTGCTTCCATCTTGTCACGATATTTTTTGTTTCTGTCACCAGACAGCCGTTTGTGTCCCAGATTATTTTGGCTCTCCCTCGGTAGCCATTTCTAGTTGAATTTATGCCTCTGCTGTTCTTTGCTCTGGCATTTTCTATGATTTTTTCGATCCGGGTCTTTTTCCATTCGCGTTTTTTGCGTTTGAAAAGTCTGGTTGTCTCTTTCCGAATCGTCGCGTATCTTACCGCGTTGACTTCATCATGTGCTTCTAAGTGGATCATTCTGAGGCGCTTACGTTGTTCGATCTTTGCCCTGCATTCATCGTCAAACCAAGGTTTGGACTTAATTGTTTTCTTAAATCCTAATACCTCTGGGGCTGTTTGTTTGATTGTGTCTCTCATCGATGCCTATTTAGTGTCCACACTATTGGCGTCCTCTTCCTCACTACTGTCATTCTCTAGGATGTCAAATCTATTCGTTAGTTCGTCTTGATATTCAGCCCTTTTGGGTAGGTCTTTTAGTTTATCAATCTCGAACTTTTTGCTCATCTCCCGTGACTGTCCATGTGGGTTTGCCGCGAGCCGACTTCTAATTTTGCCCATCACTAGAAGGTGATCGGAGTCGCGATCTGCTCCTCTGAATGATCTTACGTCAAGAATATTCGAGTGGTGTCTTTGGTCTATGAGGAAGTGGTCTATTTGGTTATGCGTTACGCCGTCTGGTGATATCCATGTGGCTTTATGAATTTGCTTGTGCTTGAACATCGTGCTTTTCACTACCAGATCTTTTGACGCTGCGAACGTGATAATTCGAATTCCATTATCATTTGAAACGTCGTGTAGGCTCTCTTTACCTATAGTTGCTTGGAAGATGTCTTCCTTTCCAATTTTCGCATTGAGGTCCCCGAGGAGGATTTTAACATCAAATGATGAGATTTTATCAAATACTTCCTCTAGGGTCTCGTAGAATGTGTCCTTCGTTTCTTCGTCGACAGATTCTGTTGGTGTGTACGTGTACGTTTATAAATACATAATTGTACCATGAGCCCTGTATTTTTAGCACCGACATCCGGCCATTAATAAATTGCACATCTTTTACATGGGGCGTAATCTTCTTGCTTATGATGAAGCCAGTTTCGAGGTTATGTGTATCGGTACCTCCACACACCAGTGTAAACCCATTGGTTTCGATTACTTGATGTGGGAGTCGAACTTCCTGGAGCGCGACGATGTCCATTTTATATTGTTTCGCGTTTTCTACGACCGTCTGTATCACGCCTGGTTTATGTAACGTTCCAACATTCCACGTCCCGACGCGTATATCCCGCTTTTTCGGTTTTCCCCTAGGTCTTTTTTTTTTGCCGAGTCGGTGTTTTCTTGATGATTTGTTCCCTTATGGTAGTGTCGGCTCATCACATCCACCCCTACCGGGTTTTTTGTGGGATTATTTTTTGTATATTGATTATTCATTTTTGATCCCACGAGACTTGGGGTTTCAAATAGTCCGCCACCTCAGAGCCCCGTTTTGATATGATAAGGTCTGCTTACTGCTCTGATTCGACCCGATGTCAGAGAGGCGCCATTATAATACAGCCGGTATACCCCTGGCTGCAAACCATCCAATGGGCACGGTGACGCGTTACACCCTGGATTAGGGGTGGTAGATCTTTGTGTGTTATTCCTCGCTAGCCTGTCTGACATGCGTGGCCCTACTAGAAGCATATGATTCCGTCAGCATAGCCTGAGTGATTCATTGTAGTTTAAGCCCCCGCACCAGGTTTCTACCAAGCGAGGGGAGACAGATGCATACGCATCATAACTAAATGCAGATTATCAAACGAAATAGATATAATCTGCTTCTATTACATTTCATCTTTAATGTTTCCATTACACAAACCACGGCGAAGAACAGCCCTAAGGGATAAATCGAAATACTAAATCACCTGAGCTATATACCAAAACAATCCCTAAAAAATAAATAGTAATCTAGTAAAACGACGTGGATGTTGGGGCCTTGGTTCTAACTTTTGGTGTGATTCTAAACATCATGGTTTGGTTGGATTGGAACACATTCTTTACTATCGTCGAAAGGCTATACACTCAAGACTAAGGTTATTATCCCACTATCTTTGTAGTCAGAGACCGGTTGCATTAGTCAAAAAAGCATTACGTGGTCTATGGTGACCCATTTTCTCGGCCATGGCTGAAATGATTGTGAATATAAACAACCATTTTCTCGCAATACTCGTTAATCAGATAGTGTGTTGCGACTCCAACAGACAACGCACATGCAACCATATTAAGAACTCAGCACAAAAGGGAGTCGAAAAAATGATTAACGCCGTATGCCCGAACATGAATGTAGTAGTAACAGCTTATGTAACGGGCTAAGACATCCTTGTGTATATGCGGCCGTGTTGTGATACCTTGGTGCTTTGGATCTCACTTTTTCTTAAAGTGGGTTCGAATCATGTTTTTCATCGAAAAGCGCAATAAGTGCGCATCAATTCACGTTGAAAGCTAAAAGGCTAGACAATCGTTCCTTACCCGAACTGCACGGATATGGAATACTTTGCCCTATCATGTGTTTTCCTTTTATACTAATCTCCAACTATGCAAGACTAATGTATACGGATTCCTCTTTCCCTTATGCACCCCTCGCTCACACTGTGCTTTGACATTAAACGATCTTTCAAAATCATTTTGTGAATCTGTTTCTGTAAAAAAAAAAACACCCATAGCCCCCAATGATGACCGGATTGGAAAGATAGACCTAATGTTCCTCCACATTTTTTATTCATCGCCTCCTCATCTACTATATAAACAAAATTTATTACAATACAATATTAACATATCCTTTTTAAGATCGGTCCCTCTTCACAGACCGTTTTGTAGCACAGTTTTGCAGCACCATGATTGGAAAACACCTTAGGGAATTACTTCAAAGACTGAAGCCTGTGCGAATAAATTGATATGAGCATGCGGTAACTACTGACATAATTGTTACAATGCATTATACTGGTTGCTGGTTTCAAACAGTGCGGAAAACAAAATTAAATTGAGAGATTTTAAACATGTTTCAGAATATATCTTCGCATTAAATGATAATTTTAGGCCAACAACTTATGGCACTTTTTTGAACAGCAACTATTTAAAAATTTGGAAGAAGAGCTCGGGCTCCCGAAGACGGATAGTTGCGGTTGGATGAAAATTCCTTTTCGAAAAGTTGACAGCCAAACCAAACTGCTAATGAAAACGATTTCACAATTATTAGTGTTTGAATAAATACTTATTGTTCAAATGACAATGTTTTCTCAGTTGATAATACAAAGATAGTTCTATATTTTATAGTATTTAGTAACGAATATGCGATTATGAATATGCCCCTTCGTTTTGTAATCCTCAGCCTGGCATTCAAAAGTCAACTAAGGCTTTATACCACCACTTCCTTATGGAAATAGAAGACCAAGTATCGATTAGTCATAGGGATCAATCTTAAAGCTCGTTGTAAACATGATTCAGTATCTGAATACGCAAATCGAAAACGTAAAATAAAAATAAAAAATAAATATAAAATTGGATTACAAAAAATACAAACGTGTATTTCCATTTTCAAGATTCAAATGCGTTTTTAACGACTTTAGATAAATATTATGTTCATCCATAAAACTCGGAGATTTGTTTTATAACTCCACATTCCTGAGGCACCAATTAAAGGGCACGATTCGACAATCAGTCAAGTAAAACAATTTTTATGGATAAAATACAAATTAGCACAACTCCAAATACAAACTTATCAGCCCACTAATGTCGACCATTTCGAAACCCTCTTGCCAGTTGAGTTTTATTACTTTCCGAACACTATTTGGGTTTTTGGCTTTGAATTTAAGATCAAAAGTAAAAGCATATAAAAAGTATAAAATCATAAAAAAATAACAAAAACAACTTTTGTGTAGTTTGGATATCTTTTTATCGCTACACTAATCGACGAACTTGGTATACTCCTTGACAGAATGGGGCAGACCTGACAGAATAGGGCTTGCAATTAAATGTATATCTCAAATTATATATTTTAAATTCTTTTATACCATATATACCTATATAAACGAATTTGTTTTCTTTTACTATTTATCAAAAAAAGGAAGGATGATTGACTTTGGTTTATATCGTTTGACTATTTCTGGGGAGATCTGATGATGTCCTGAATATTTGAAGTTGCATTATATTTAAACTCTGTTTGTGAACCAATGACACGAGCATGAATGTGGAGAGGACTTGAAACCGTGAGTTTTTGATATATATATTTACCTAGTGTATTCAACTTGACCTAGCGTAAATGTCCCCAGCGGATTGACACACCCCACTTACAGGTGGGTATTGCCTGTAAAGCAATCCCTGTGAGTGCTGATTTTGATTTGCAGAAGTAATTGTGGTGTCCAATGGCCTTCCGCAAAGTTTAAGCGAAACACCTACAGATGCATTCACAGGATTGGGGTACCTTTAATGTGCCTCCTGCGCATACTGTGGTTGACTAATCTTTTTTTTTTTTTTTTTGTTATTAGACTTCTCTCGGGAGAGGCGAACCTATAGCGTCGAGTGGGCGCCCCGAGATGCCATCAAATAACTGTTGCAGTTCTTTTTGAACAGTTGCAGGTTGTAACGCTCCGGGAACACTCGCGTGGGAAGGGAGTTCCACAGCTTCCCCGCTCTGTAACGGAACGAGTTCTGATACAGCAATGTTCGCGCTGTCGGGAGATGAACCACAAACGGGTGCGATCCGTCGGATTGTCTTGTGGAGCGCATATAGACCGAATTCCGTGGAACAATACCAAGAATCTCCGAAGAACAGCACCCGTGATAATATCTGTAAAACAGACAGAGGTCGGCCACGCGCATTCGATGTGATAGCGACTGTAGTCCCGACGTCAACGCCGAGTCCCCGATCAGACGGATCGCTCGTCTTTGTACGCTCTCAAGTAGGTCGAGGGTATGTTTAGGAGCCGAGCTCCAAACATGAGAGCAATATTCGAGCGCGGGTCTAATTTGAGATTTATATAGGAGAAGAAGTTGGGCCGGAGTAAAATATTTCTTGGCTCTAAAAAGATAACTCAGTTTTCCTGAGGCTGATCTGGCGATACCCGATACGTGTTTATGCCATGATACATTCCCACAGACCGTGACGCCGAGCAATTTCAAACTTTCCCCAGCCTCGAGGGCCCGGTCACTCATCATCAGCTGTGGAACCGATGATCCAGTTTTCTTTGTGAATGTTGTATACTGGGTCTTCGTTGCGTTGAAGTCGACAAGATTGGCCTTTCCCCACTGCAGGACTTTATCTAGATCCTGATTCAGAGAGTCAATCTGTCTACATCTCAGCTGGTGCGACGTTGATGCACCAATCGGCCGATCACTCGAAAAGGAGGAAACAAGCGTACTATCATCCGCAAAACTGAACACTTTGTCATCCGTTGTCTCCAACAAATCATTTATGTGAAGCAAGAACAAGGTTGGAGCCAAAATAGAACCCTGGGGCACCCCCGAATTAACAGAATACAGATCCGAACACTCGCCATCCACAACAACCCGGACCGATCGATTCTCGAGGAAGCTCCTCGCCCAGTCGCAAAGCTGTTGGGAAAGTCCATATGAACGAAGTTTGCTCAGCAATGCCCCGTGCCAGACGCGGTCAAAAGCCTTGGAGATATCTAATGCGACCGCCCTTGACTCACTATGCCGTTCAATCGCAGATGTCCATATATCGGTTATAAGTGTCAAAAGGTCTCCTGTGGACCGCCTGCCACGGAATCCGTATTGACGATCATTCAGAAGACCGTTGCACTCCAAATACTTAACCAACTCTGTATTGATGACTTTTTCCATTACCTTAGATAAAATAGACAGTAATGCTATCGGACGGTAATTTTGTGGGAGACACTTTTTTCCCGTCTTTGGGATTGGCTGAACTCGAGCGATTTTCCAGCAGGCAGGAAAGGTCCTCCGTGCATAAGATAAGCGGAAGAGTCTGCCAAGAACCGGCGATAGTTCTGGAGCACAGTTCTTAAGGACTATTGCTGGTCCAGGCCGGTTGCCTTCCTACAATCCAGTTCACGTAGAATGCGTTGAATAGTGCGCGGACGAAATCTCACATCCCGCATGGAAGACCGTACCGGCGAGATCATAGGTGGCTCCAAAAGGCCGGGGTCGAGGTTTGAATTCGCGGAAAATAAATTCGCGAACACATTAGCTTTATCCTTTGGATTCGTGACTAACGTCCCGCTGTCTGTCACCAACGGAGGGAAAGAGGAGGAAGCAAAATTACTGCTGACAGCCTTTGCCATTGACCAGAAGGAGCGCGAACCAGTTGGGTACCGAAGGAGCTTATCGATCACCCCGTCGTTGAGAGCCTTCTTCGCGGTATCAATCGTCTGGTTGCACGCGTTTCTGATTCTAACAAAATTCGTTCTGTTAACATCGGTGGGATTGGAGCGCCATTGCTTAAAAGCTCTATTTTTTGCCGCTGTAATCAGCTCGCATTTTTTGTCAAACCAAGGTTTATCAGACGAACTTCGTTTGATGGAATGTGGAATATACATCTCCATCCCCAGAAGAATAATCTCTGACACCGACTCCGCGCAAGCGTTAACATCGGAGTTTCCGAAGCACACCTCCGACCAAGGAAAGGATGCGAAGAAATCTCGCATATCGTCCCAGTTAGCAGCCCCATACTTCCATACATGGCGAAGCTGCCTAGGCCGGTTATTCGCTTGGTATGCAAGTGCTTGCGCGACAGATACCAAGCAGTGATCTGAGTTTCCCAATGGCGCAGAAACCTCTACGGTATAAATACTCGGTTGGGATGTCAAAAACAGATCCAGGGTGTTCGCATAATCGACTCGGGCATCCGGTACTCGCGTTGGCTCCCCCACGAGTTGAGTCAAGTTGTGGCTTACAGCAAACATCTCCGCCAGCCTCCCAGCCTCGTCGGTTCTGTTAGAATGTAACAACCAGTCGGAATTATGCACATCAAAATCGCCAAGGACAATAATTTCAGAAGCTGGGTGGTTGATCTGTATCCACTCGACGGTATATGAAAGATGTTCGAAAAATATCGCCGGTCGATCGTCATTCGGGGAGCGGTAAAGACAACAAAGAAATTTAACGCGATTCCTCAGCACGACCCTCAACCATATGATGTCCATATTATTGGGCTCCAACGCCTCCATCCTCTGGCAAGCAGCCAGATCGGACCGTGCGAAGACGCAGACTCCGCCCTTAAAACGGAATCTCGAATGTAAGTCGTATCCTGAGCAACGAAGATATGTCGAATCAGTTGACGAATCGACCTGGGTCTCAGTTAGGGCAAGGATATCAGGTTTCGTTGTTTGCAAATATTGGTGGACGGCGTTTACATTAGTATTGGTGAAACCGATGCCCCTGATGTTACAAAATGCCGTCACCAGTCGAGCGTGGGCCGAGCCTCGAGGGCTAGCCCGGTTATGCGATGACGAACCTCTCAAAGTTCCATTATTTATCATGATATCTGCATGATGTTCCCCCTGACATAGCCCCCCCCGGAGATCCGAATGGGAGACTAGTTTACCTCCGGAATTCTTTATATCAGAAGACACCACCATGACTCATCCCCGTGTCAGTCCGGGCCATCAGCCACACATCCGAAACACCGTCGAAGATCTCTCTCGGCGATATCGCGGAATGTACAGCGTGACGGGGTGGTATCTCACCTTGGGACCGACTACCACCTAACCAACCTTTTCTCAAACCGGTCCATCAGCCAAGCTCCGAAAGACGGCCAGGGATTTCTCCCGACCAGTTCACGGAGCCTAAAGCTTGATGGGGTGGTATTTCACCGGGCGCACAGGGCGTTGGGACCCCGGCTATCACTCGGCCTTTAGTCGCCTCTTACGACAAGCTGGCCTAGCTGTGAGTATATTCTAACGCCCTACTCACAGGGCGTGTGTGAGTGGGGTCAATTGTTTTACCATAAATTTGGTTGGAGGTGTGGTCCTGTAGGGCAGTCGTCAGAGCAGAATTGCGGTTAGGATCGAGAACTTTGTAAATCCCCGCGGGTGTCGTGTAATCCTCAACTCCTCCCGAGCATCCCATAGAAGAGAAGTCCGCGTTTGCGCAACATTTAAGGGTACTTAAAAATCCCCATTTGTGGCGCGTTAGTGTAACAAAAAAAATTTATGAGCAGCGTTAATATGTCATTGAGAGAGTCATCTCCGATAGGCAGAAGTTGATGTTGGCAGTGGACCTGTCGGGTACGAGTTGATGTGCCAACGTATAGCACGCTGTTCGTTCGTGTCCCCATCGAGTTCTGCTGCAATAATTGTTCACCCGAGAAGATGAAATAAATAATCGCACTGAATGTTAATTTGATGTTAATCCTCTTTTTTTATTGGTATTGTTTTTTCTTTTTTTTCTTAACTGATGACTTATTATTAAATATTATTAAATTGATTAACGGGACACAACTTCGCCTGACAACACTTCTGGTTTGGTGAGGTTAATCCGTACGTGCGTGCAATAATCCAAGAATACGGTTGAGATGAAGCAGCAGTATGTAAGGCACGCCAACACAATAAGTGAGTACGCCACGGTGACATTTCCACAAGTTAAAACAGTGTGCATTATAAAATCGAACAATAAAAACTTGCTGACCGAACGGAATTGGAATGGATCTAATTTAAAATCAAACTCGTTTTAACTCTTTAATGGGAATGGTTGTTGATACTCAAATTGCCGACAGACACGTCTTTCCTTTTGCTTCGCGCGCGAGCGTGTGCATCAGCGTGCACACGCTGCGGTAGTTGAATAATGACTGACTGAAAAAGGGATGAAGATGGGTAATTTATTTAATTTTTGCACCAGACAACCAATAGAGAACATATTTCTGCTCTCTCATTGCGACGCCCGTCGGTGTGGTGAATTACATCGGTTAATTCGATAATCAACGAACATGGGAGAATGAGAGAACAGACACACAAAGTCTATGATCTCGGGGTGGGTTTGGTTGTGTGTGCATGAATCAATGCAGTTCTGAGAGTAACCCATTGACCTAATTCGGTGAATGTGGTACCTCAGAGTGCATTGAGCTGTGGGAAGGTAAAATTGAGAAGGAGAGGAAAATCAAGCTGGTGCTATTCACCTGCGAAAAGAGAGCATTTATCCCCAGCTAATGGAGTGTCTGGAGAAAGTGAAAAGGACGCCGACTTGGGTAGAGAAATCTGATCATGGGAACTAACTTAAATGCTTTGATAATTTCCCCAGCGGTCGCATGATTAAACAACCGCGTCGTTTGATCAGATTATTCCGTTCCTAACCGACATGATGCGATTTCCGGTGGAAATCTCATGGGTTAGCGAAATGGGGTTGCCGTATGGCAAAAAGGTAGCTAAACTCAATTATGCATTATCTGCATAGGATAATGAGTTTAGCTATGCGTCCGTTTAACATAATTTACAGGTGGAATAGCTTATAAGGGGAATGGGCAGAAATGACGCGCTGAAAGCGGTCGAAATAAGGTATGGAATTGTGGGTTGGTTCTCCATGTGATATAGAGAACCCCCACAGACCTTTATAAAACCACTCATTATCCCGGATATCGCTATTCTCTCAATCTGGATGGGGAAGGTGGCACCGCTTGTCCGTTCGTATGAATGCATCGCCGCCTCCCTGTAACGCACAATGGCCTGCTTCACGCGGAAAATAAAAGCTGTGACATCTTCCGCAGGGTGTCGTCGCATTATGGAGAACTGTGCACATAACTCCTCGTAGGACACCTTCAGCTGGAAGACGTTCTTTAGGCGCTGTTCAAATTCCAGGAACGTTCCTGGTGTCGCCTCACTTATCAGGCGGTATGCCTCATCACCCAACCTCGTGGGCAACCACTTGAGGAATCTGTCTTCCTCTCTCTCTTGATATACAGCTAAGGGTTATCCATCTATGTACATTTAAAGGTCGATAGTCGCATTTGGACCTCCTTGGTTTGCTTCCCTGTGTTGTCCAAAGAACGTGTTTGTCACATATTAAATCAAGATTTAGACATGAGAAAGCTGCCCGCATGATGGGTGCCGCGTTTGCTCACGTTAGACCAAAAACGTGGTCGAATGAACATTTCCAATGCTCTGTTGGCGCAATTTAGGCCTAATATATCCGAGTTTTGGCGCCGATTAATTACTGTCGATGAAACTTGGGTACACCATTATACGCCCGAAACAAATATACAGTCAAAACAGTGGACTGCAAAGGGGGAATCGGCTCCAAAAAAGGAAAAAGTGCATTTTCGGCTGGGAAAGTGATGGCGACTGTTTTTGATTGTCAATGGTTGAGAGAGCATGTGATTAGGATTAACACGATGTCAAGTTGCCTCATCATAAAATTTG